>CM029600.1:67837421-69037421 GCA_017311375.1 Mytilus coruscus | reverse complement strand
TTTTTCCGCACTAGGTGCAAACGTAAGCTAGAGACCTAGCGCCTACTTGATCAAAATTCCCAGTTTGGGTATAGCACGGATTATTTTTAAAGCTAATAAATAATTTCCTTGCCCACCATACTTTGAATACAAAAAATAAACCTTTCGTCCAATCATAAGTAAGCGAAATCCATTGTTTCAGAAGTAGAATGTTTTGTCAAAACAGTTTTGTGTGGCAAAAAAAAGTTAAAGCACGAGTGCAACTTTTTTCCTTCTAATGCAGAACAATTGTTACTTTTCATGAACTATTTGACAGGATGCCGAGAATATGGAAAGCTATTTCACACAATAGTGCAATTTTGCCAACATTTAAATAATTTCATAATTATTTACGATTCTATATACACTAAAAGTGTTGACTATTTGAAATGTAAAGCGTGCAGCACGCTGTGTGATGTATTGAAAGCGATTTCCATTGTATTTATATAATTAATAAACAAGTGTCAAATATGACTACAGCAATCTATGATTTGGGTTTTAGAAAACCTTAGCGTTTCGAATATGTAAAACCTGTTCTAATCAGTGAATGTATAGAAAATTGACATATTAATGATGTTTCAAAGCTAGATATGAATAAGCATCATTTTCTTTCTTTCCATGATTCAAGAGAAAAAAGTAAGATCATATTAAGGAGGGTCCGTGTATATTTGCGTCCATTCGTTTTTCATTTTGAAATATCAAAACAAAAACAAAAACGAGAGTGTTTTCATTTTCGTTTTGATTTCTCAAAATCAAAACGAAAACAAAAGTGTTTTCATTTTCGTTTTGATTTCTCTAAAACCAAAACGGAAAACGAAAGTGTTTTAATTTTGGTTTTGATTTCTCTAAAACCAAAATGAAAATCAAAAGTGTTTCCGTTTTTCGTTTTTGATTTCACTAAACAAGAATTTTGTATTTAATTTTAATTATTTCTCGTTTTATAATGTACAATGTTTTCCTTTCTTGTTTCACAGTCATTGATAGTAAATAATGCCAATGTAAACACCCGGTGTTCTTTCAGCATAATGTAGACAAAATAGACCGCCTGACTTATGAATTGAACTACGGTGATAAATGAATCAAAGCCTTTCAAATTACCTTGTTTATATCTTTGATAAAAAATAAATTATTATATTTAAATATTAAACGAATCATACATTTAAATTGTACAATACAATATTATATAAAGATGGTACAAATAAATAGATTGATTACAACATCACATTAACAAGGAGGTTACTACTTTTTAAAACTTATAAGAAAACGACCCCGGTCGTTAAAGTATACATGCACAGTCACTGTGGTTATCAGATCTTTAATCGAAGATAATGTCGACGGATGCAAAAGACTTTATCAATCTGAACAATAAGGGTGCGTGATCTTTACTTTTAAATTTAGAAAGGTTGATCTCAGATGATTAGAATTCATGACCAAGGTCCATTATACGAACATTCAGGACGGTAATGTGTTTTGCTTGGTCAATTGATTTTAAAACAAATTTCCGCAATTTCACAATTCAAACCGGGATTAGCATTAAATCATTTTGCCATTCGGAGCCTACTCGGTATTAGTTTTGCTTATTTTTGAAAGCTATATGGTGACCTTAACTAGAGCCTGGGTGTGGATGGGGGTTTACGGAATAGAGAATATAGGGCAAAAATGTGAATAATAGAGACAATAGACCAAGAAATAAAAAAAAAAAAAAAAAAATAGAATAATGAGGTGTTAAAATATAAAGAGAACAGAATAATTGGCAAAAAGTATAAAGAAATAAAGAATAGAAAAAAATGGCCCGAAACACTGATTAAAGAATAGAAAATCGGCATAGAATATCAAAGAATACAGAAATGAAGAACCCCGTATCCAGACCATCATCTTAGTTGCCTAAACCAACGTTATTTTGTCTCCGGTAGATTGTTATTGGTTATCATACGTTTTCTTTTATTTCTATGCCTATCAATTAAGACATGAGCTTTCATAATTTGCCAGCTTGTTACATTATAAAAAGACTAAGCCGAACATCACTCTGGATTTTTTCTCAAGTGGACCTCAGCTACCTACCCTACCACACCATTACCGAAAAGTTAATAAAAAAATCTACGGCAATACTAGGTGCAAAGGGAAGTTGGGTAGCTGAGGTCTACTGGAGAAAAAAATCCAGGTGTTATTCGTCTTAGTTTTTTTAAGTAGGTCAAAGTTGGGGTCCGGGGACACCCAACCCCACCCTTACCGAAAATTAAAAAAAAAAATTCTAAGGCAATACTTTTGTCCGCACTAAGACAAAGGGAAGCTTAGTAGCTGAGGTCTACAGTAGAAAAAACACAGGGTATTTTTCGGCTTAGTTTTTTTTTTCTAAAGTAGGTCCAAAGTTGAGGTCAGATACCCTACCCAACCCTTACCGAAAAGTTAACAAACAAAAATTCTATGGCAATACTTTTTTCCGCACTAGGTGCAAACGTAAGCTAGAGACCTAGCGCCTACTTGATCAAAATTCCCAGTTTGGGTATAGCACGGATTATTTTTTAAAGCTAATAAATAATTTCCTTGCCCACCATACTTTGAATACAAAAAATAAACCTTTCGTCCAATCATAAGTAAGCGAAATCCATTGTTTCAGAAGTAGAATGTTTTGTCAAAACAGTTTTGTGTGGCAAAAAAAAAAGTTAAAGCACGAGTGCAACTTTTTTTTCTTCTAATGCAGAACAATTGTTACTTTTCATGAACTATTTGACAGGATGCCGAGAATATGGAAAGCTATTTCACACAATAGTGCAATTTTGCCAACATTTAAATAATTTCATAATTATTTACGATTCTATATACACTAAAAAGTGTTGACTATTTGAAATGTAAAGCGTGCAGCACGCTGTGTGATGTATTGAAAGCGATTTCCATTGTATTTATATAATTAATAAACAAGAAATGAAATTTTGAAATTCATTGAATAGTGTCTTTGACTGCTTAATTATATATTAAAAACTGATTAAATAGTGGTTATATATTAATAAAAACATTTGAAGTGCGTTTGAATCATTTGGGTTTATATAAACATCTGAAAACTGGCTGCTAGCGAAGTGGCTGCTAGCGAGTGGCTGCTTGCTTGAACCTGGTCTCACAAACTCCACATTTTCATTCACGTCTTCACATTACAGGTTTCAATAAACGTTTAGTAAATTATGTCAATGTGAAGAAAATGACCCGTATTATGCCAACAACTGGTTTTAAAATTAATTAGTTTATTTCCGATGCAAAGACCTTACAAGTGAATCAATATTAATACAAAAATATGTCATCTTTAATGATTCCTCATGGGGTTTTTGATTATGTGATTACTTGGCCGTTTTGTTCTAGTGATTATTTGATAACTAGACCAAATATTTAATGATTATTTAATAATCTAGGACTGTATTTTAGATTAATTGATTACCAAGTTTAAACAATAAATTTGTGTGTATAGCATACATATAAAATTTGGCTTGAAAGACGTTATTTTTTTTCGCCTCGCTCCGCTCAGTAAAATTGTTAAGAATGAAGACCGAAGAATGAACGCGATTGTCCTGTAATCTTCTTAAAATTCATACAAAAAAGTTATATAAGTATAACGAAATCAGAGATATATCTTTTAATTAGATTGGTTCGTCTAATTTAGTATTTCTATCTGAAGTAAATTTACTAATTTCTTTAATGAAGGATTTGAACAAGAATGTGTCCATAGTACATAAATGCCCCACTCGCACTATCATTTTATATGTCCAGTAGACCGTAAATTGCGGTCCGAACTCTAATTTGGCATTAAAATTAGAAAGATCATACCATATGGAACATGTGTACTGAGTTTCAAGTTGATTGGACTTCAACTTCATCAAAAACTACTTTGACCAAAAACATTAACCTGAAGCGGAACAGACGGATGAACGGAAGAACAAATGGACGCAATGACCGAAAAACATAATGCCTATAAATGGGACATACATTCACAAAATGTGCTGAAATTGAATGACGGTCTTATAAATCTCAATTAGACCATAACAGGCATATCCAAATAAAGTTCCCTGAAGTCACAAACAACTTCCCTCACTTGTAGATCTATCTCCACTACTTCTGCAATATTGTATTTATCAATAATAATATAAATAGAAATTGTATGCATGTAAATTAAAAACGATCAGGGTAAACTTATCAATCCTTTAAATAAACTTATTTTAAAAGGTTACCAATTGAACACTGTAAATAGATCTTTGAATATTGTTTTTATTGGTATACATATTAATTTTGTTATCAGTAACTTAAAATTATACTACATATTATTGTTATACACATCAAGGTACTACACTCTGTTGATACCTGTGATTTGGCATTACACAGGGTCATGTCTTTCTCTGCCTGTTAATGACGTCTTTACACTAAATCCATTGGATGTTGGATGTGTACTGATTGATATTTTAGTCTTAGACACATGATTTTTGTATTAGTTGTTATTGGCTTTAAACTAGCTGTCAGTACTGCGATTACTCTCAGATCTGTACTTTGTGTCCTTTTTTGTTTGTTAAGGATGTATAAATACCCTGCCACGTCCGGTCTGTGCTTTTGTTAGATGTTTTTTTTTCTGTTTTGTATCGATCTGATATGTTAAGCCCTTTTCAACTGATTTTTATAGTTTGTTCTTATGTTGTTCTGTAACAAAACTCGTCCCAGGTTAACGGGAGGGTTGAGCGCTCACTTGCATGTTTAACCCCGCCACATACTGTATGTGCCTGTCCCAAGTTAGGAGCCTGTAGTTCAATGGTTGTCGTTTGTTGATGTCTGTCATATTTGTTTTTCGTTTTATTGTGTTATAAATAAGGCCGTTTTTTCTCAACTGAACTGTTTCATATTTTTCATGTCAGAGCCTTTCATAGCCGACTATACCCTACTGGTTTTTTTTTCTCATTGTTGAAGGTGGTACGGTTGCCTATATATAATTGCTTACATCCACTTCATTTGAACTTTGGGGATAGTTGTCACATTGGCAATCATACCACATCTCCTTATTAAAATGTTGAGGGGAGAGGGGGGTGAAATTTGTATTTATTAGGAAAGTTCCAATGTTTTCCTCCCAGGTCACCCTGTTTTAATTGGATACTTTCTCATTTTGCTGTGCCCTTGTATTTGTGTTTAAGGCTAACCAGAGCTTACTGCCTGTTGGTGGGTAGTTGAAGACCATATGGTAAGCTCTAGGTGTCTTTTTCTGTATTGTATATGGTGATTTGGTGATGTCTTCATGCCATTGTCCCATTACTTTACATAGACAGCTTATCAGTCAACCATATCTATCAAAGACGACAAATGATGGCCAAAGCTCTCCTGGCCTTTTGTATAGTCAGGCGAGAAACAAGATATAAACGGACTTGGCTTGGTATAAACATGTATATTTAGTAAATTCGTATAAATTCAAGTCAAATTAATATTTCAAAACAACATAAAAATATAAAAAGTGTAAAAAATTTTTTTAATAAATCTTGAAAATATTATTGTGTTTGTGTGTGGCCATGGATAAAGGCATGTTTTTCAGTCTGGGTTAAAAAAATTATTGACTTCGGGTACAAATCCCTGCCCCACCCCAGAGAATCAAATGGTTGCTTCCTTGGGAACAATAGAGATTGAAGATGTTGAGAATGAAGATCGGGTAATAATTTTATGTTCTGCGGCGACGTTAAAGGAACACCAATCAGTCAATCGATCTTTATGACTATGGCTTCAGTTGTGTAATATTCCTTGTTGTAAAAGTTCCTTTCTGCTTTGTGTAGACTTATTAAGACTTGGAATAGATCTACGATGACTAATAAACGGTCGTGTATGGTTTGGCAATTTTACATGCCTACCGATAATAAAATTGACAATTGACAACCCGACCAAAGAGCAGACAACAGCCGATGTCCAGATATGATACGATGCTACCGGACATAAAAAAACTGTCCTTTTTCCAGGAAAATTAAACTGTTACAGTATATTAAAGAATACAAAACTAGCTCTCTTTTCTGTAAATACAAATAAAAAGCTGACATGGGTGAGATTAAAGCTAGAAATCCCAATCTCCCAATTCACTTAAAAAGACCATATATAGATATAAGAAGATGTGGTATGAGTGCAAATGAGACATTTCTCCATCCAAGTCACAATTTGGAAAAGAAAAACCATTATAAGTCAAAGTACGATCTTCAACACGGAGCCTTGGCTCACACCGAACAGCAAGCTACAAAGGGCCCCAAAATGACCAGTGCAAAACCATTCAAACGGGAAAACGATGCAACGGTATAATCTATATAATAAACAAGAAACGAGAACACTTATGAACCACATCAACAAACGGCAACTACTGAACATCAGGTTCTTGACTTAGAACATGTGCAAACAAATGCAGCGGGTTTAAACGTTTTAGTAGGTACCAAATTCACTCTTATCCGAAACAATAATGTAACATATGACCTTTAATATTGAAGGGCTAAACTTGCATTGAGCCGTGTTTAGGTCCTAAAATAGAAAATAAAGAGATGTGCATGGGACAAAATCGCACACAATACATAGAAAAAATACAAACTATCAATGAACAGGGCTTTTATTCCTGTTCTTCATCTTGAAAGTAGCTGGAGGGTCTTCAACGAGGAAAAGAACCATTCATACCCTGAAAACAACAGCCACACACTTGGCTATGTGGATTACAATGTTTTGTTTTATCCTACACTCTGGATTTTTTCTCCAGAAGACCTCAGGTACCCAGCTTCCCTTTACACCTAGTGCGGACAAAAGTATTGCCGTAGATTTTTTTTATTAACTTTTCGGTAATGGTGTGGTAGGGTGGGTAGCTGAGGTCTACTTGAGAAAAAATCCAGAGTGATATTCGGCTTAGTCTTTTTTTATAATGTAATAAGCTGGCAAATTATGAAAGCTCATGTCTTAATTGATAGGCATAGAAATAAAAAGAAAACGTATGAAAACCAATAACATTCTACCGGAGACAAAATAACGTTGATTTAGGCAACTAGTATGATGGACTGGATGCGTATTTCTTCATTTCTGTATTCTTTGATATTCTATTCCATTTTTATCTATTCTTTAATCAGTGTTTCGGGCCATTTTTCTCTATTCTTTATCATGTTTATTTCTATATACTTTTTGCCAATTATTCTATTCTTTTTATATTTTAACACCTCATTATTCTATTTTTTTATTTCTTGGTCCATTGTCTCTATTATTTATATTTTTTGCCCACTATTCTCTATTCCGTAAACCCCCATCCACACCCAGCCTCTAGTTAAGGTCACCATATAGCTTTCAAAAATAAGCAAAACTAATACCGAGTAGGCTCCGAATGGCAAAATGATTGAATGCTAATCCCGGTTTGAATTGTGAAATTGCGGAAATTTGTTTTTCAATCAATTGATCAAGCAAAACACATTACCGTCCTGAATGTTCGTATAATGGACCTTGGTTATGAATTCTAATCATCTGAGATCAACCTTTCTAAATTTAAAAGTTAAGATCACGCACCATTATTGTTCAGATTGATAAAGTCTTTTGCATCCGTCGACATTATCTTCGATTAAAGATCTGATAACCACAGTGACTGTGCATGTATACTTTAACGACCGGGGTAGTTTTCTTATAAGTTTTTAAAAGTAGTAACCTCCCTTGTTAATGTGATGTTGTAATCAATCTATTTATTTGTACCATCTTTATATAATATTATATTGTACAATTTAAATTTATGATTCGTTTAATATTTGAATATAATAATTTATTTTTTATTAAAGATATAAACAAGGTAATTTGAAAGGCTTTGATTCATTTATCACCGAAGTTCAATTCATAAGTCAGGCGGTCTATTTTGTCTACATTGTGTTGAAAGAACACTGGGGTGTTTACATTGGCATTATTTACTATCAATGACTGTGAAACAAGAAAGGAAAACATTGTACATTATAAAACGAGAAATAATTAAAATTAAATACAAAATTCTTGTTTAGTGAAATCAAAAACGAAAAACGGAAACACTTTAGATTTTCATTTTGGTTTTAGAGAAATCAAAAACAAAAAATGAAAACACTTTTGTTTTTCGTTTTGGCCATGGTTTTAGAGAAATCAAAAACGAAGAATGAAAACACTTTTGTTTTTCGTTTTGGTTTTTGATAAATCAAAAACGAAAAACGAAAACACTCTCGTTTTTTGTTTTTTGTTTTTGATATTTCAAAATGAAAAACGAATGGACGCAAATATACACGGACCAAGGAGGCAAACGATGTCTTTGACTGTCTATGCTGCATTACTCATAAACGTATACCTTACATCTCCTTGTACTCATGTTTTATCAAATTACCTATTTATTTGCCCGTCTGAAGATAAAATAATAATTCAGTGGCCTTAAAAAGAACTTGGCAAGGCTTATTTTTATTTAAATACCATTAATTCGGTGCTCTTTTTAGTCGACTCGAAACTTCCGTGGGTATCAGGTGCATGAGTGTACTGTAATATGAAAAACCTTTATTAAATCTTAAGGTTATTCAACAGGTGTTCCCTAGCTGGTTTTTGTGTCCGGTTTTGTCCTACTTATTTTATTGATTTTCAACGTGCGACATTTTGTCTTTGCGATATGATTTTTCCAGCACTATTGATTAGATAGAATTTTTGAAATGCTACAGCGGCATCGAATTGACATCGGTACATTATATTTTGTGTGTGTCCTAACTATAACAAGCACTGCCTCTTCAGATGTTGAAATCCCGAAAAAAATCTTGATTACAGTAACACCTGTTCGTACCCAAACAAAAAAAATTGAGGAACAAATCATGGTAACAAATGATAAACAAATCGTATGATTTCTTTGTGATTTGAAAGTGATAAAATTTCACATGCAAATGAGCTAACAAATCACTATAACAAATCACGAACAAATTGCTTACAATTCATAAGCAAATCATAAACAAATTGTGAAGAAATTGTTTTGAAATCTTTAACAAATCAGAAGTAATTGCTTTCCTACTTCAAGCAAATCACAAACAAATTGTTTTCAAATCGTAAAGAAATTGTTATCAAATCTTTAACAAATCAGAAGTAAATCATATTCCTACCTCAAGCAAATCATTAACAAATTGTTTTCAAATTATGAAGAAATTATTAACAAATTGTTATCAAATCTTTAACAAATCAGAAGAAAATCATATATTCCTACCCCAAGCAAATCACAAGCAAATCGTAAATAAATTGGTATCAATCATCAATTCACAGATTAAATCATTTACATCCAGATCAGAAATATGTTCTGCCCCTGAAAACCCCAAACTTTGAAGCACAATTGTCTTCATTTTACCTTTAATAGCTACTCCTCTAATTGTAAAAAGGAATACTATCTTTGGTTGCGATGAGGGACGAATTGTTCCCTCTGTGTAGGTTTCTCTTACTTTTCTCCCGAATTTGACTATAACGAAATTTGAAAAAAACATAGGGAACCACGTGTACTTAGTAGAATGATGTCGAATAGGTGATGGGTCTTAGTCTTGGTCCAAATCTGCTACATTGTATTATAGCTTTGTCCATTTTGCCCGGGACCTGATCAGTAAACAACAATTAAAACATTGAACTTGCCAGTGAATTTTGTCTGCTGGCACGGGAAGCTAGTCTTGAAATGAATGTTTTGATCTGTTTACACATCTTTTACACATTTTTTTTTTGAAAATTAATCCTTACAGCACAAAAATATCATGATTATAACGAGATACTGAAATGCACAGTTTCTGAATTTTAAAGGTTATTATAATAATTAACGTTTGAATAGTATTAGTTGAATATGTGAAATTATAAATAAATAACTGAGATTCCTTACCACCATCATCTTTCATAGACTGAATAAAACTCCTCATCTTGCAACCTTCTTTGTTCAGTTATTATAGAACAGTATTTGAAATTTGAATTTGACCTCAACTGGAAGTCAGAGAGATAGATAAACAAAGAAAGTTTAAATGCATTAATATTTTATTCATTGTAGCAAATCATCAATGAATCACACCAAGATAGCTAACAAAGTTAACAAATCATTTTCAAATCATTTTATATGATATTCAAAGTAAACAAATCATAACGAAATCACACCATTCTAGCTAACAAAGTTAACAAATCTCTTTCAAATCATTTCATACGATATTCTAAGTAAACAAATCATAAAGAAATCACACAAAATCAGAAACAAATTGCTTACAAATCATACAATAGAAAGAAATCACAAAGAAATCAGTTTTAGGGAATTTGGAAAATTCTGATTTGTTTATGATTTGTTTAATGAATCGCAAGCAAATGGTACTAACAAATCGCAGAATCATGATTTGAAAGAGATTTGAATACGATTTGAAAGCAATTTGTTAATTTATTTTTCTGTTTGGGTACTTAGTTCTTATGGAAGGGAATATCCGCCATAATTATTATACATTAATTTGTAAAATGCAATTTCTTAATTTGTAAAATGCAATTTTTTAATTTGTAAAATGTAATTTTTTTAATTTGTAACATATAGATATAAGAAGATGTGGTATGAGTGCCAATGAGACAACTCTCCATCCAAAATTTATAAAAGTAAACCATTATAGGTCAAAGTACGGTCTTCAACACGGAGCCTAGGCTCACACCGAACTGTAAGCTATAAAGGGCCCCTAAAATTACTAGTGTAAAACCATGTATTTTTTCCATCCGTTACATGCATTTCTACATTTCTTGATATGTGAAATATAACTTCTTAATGTGTAAATGCAATTTCTTAATTTATTAACGTATTTTCTTCGTTCGTTACATGAAATTCTACATTTCTTAATTTGTGAAATGTAATTTCTTTGTTTGAGTCACGTTTTTGGAGAATGTGTCTGTGTAATTGTTATCGCTGCCAGCCAATGAGAAGTTCCGTTTCTCAAGAAAAACTACAAGTTAAAAATCAACAAGTTACAAATCAAGAATGAAATCGGTTCCACAATATTCCGCACCAAGGCGCTATTGTTATTGTTGCTTGTAATTTCCTCCGTTGACTTCGGAGCACCCTGTTATAAGACAGGTTTAAATTTGTCACAATCGGTATTTGGTGGTGGTGTACGGGAAAAAAAGGATTTCTTTAACCATTAACTACCATTCAAAAATTTAATCCGGTATAATATTTACAGTTTATACATTATATAATAGTTTATTAAAGTTCACTGCCCTAAGATTATGTAATTCAAACAAGAGATTTTTACTGATCTCTTCTATGTCCTCAATAATGTCACTTTCTTTGTCTATTTTCACAACTTTGTTAACATTGAGCAATCCAGAATACAGTGCATGAGTTGTTTGTCATCGTTTAATATCTCAGCTGCTGTTGAAGTGCTAATATGAGTGGCCAATAGCTGTTTTAGCAATTCTAGATGTTTTGAACGTGCAATTTCTAGTTTAGTGCATTTTAGTATAAAGTGGCATCCATCCTCTGCCTGTGTTTTGCAAAGCTGGCAAATTTCAGATACTGCATGTTGGTTGAATATTTTTCTGTGTGATTGAAGAGTGTAGATACCAGTGAGCTATTATCGTTACCAGAAACCATGGATCCATCATATATATATATATATATATATATATATATATATATATATATATATATATTATAACAATATAATATTGTACTGTTCTGTTGGATTAATTGAAGATATGGCATAAACAATGTAGACAAGCTATTCACCACGACTTGTAAAATTCAAAACAAAATATGTAAGTGTCCTAATTTTCTGTCCATATCTACTCAGTTAAGTAAAAGATACATGCACTGTTTCGATTAAAAGGGGGGCTCCCTTTCATCAAATGAATGTTATGTTATAACAAAAACATAGATCTTTGTAGAAAATTACTACTAAAGACGTTATCATTTACATTTTTGTAGTTCTGGTCCCGCCTTAATCCATCCCCAGTCTATCCGACCCCAGCTAATGAGTCCCCTAGCCGATCCTTCCCCAGAACTAAAGTAGATCTGTCCCCATATATGAAATAATAATGTTGCGATTGAAATGGTACATGGTACTTGACTTATTGAATTTAAAGTTATATATGATAAATTAAAAAAAAATATATTTGAAATAGATTTTTATATTTTTGAAAACGCACTTATGAGCACTTAATTGTGATGTGTCTTCTAGTTTTCTATTTTTTTAAATGTTAATGTGACTTCAATGTGATTCAAGTTGCTTTATAGGTCCAAAAATTCAATAATAGCAAAAAATAATCCAAATTTTTAGTCATTCTTTTTGTTATACCAAAACCATACACACGTGTATGTACTGTACTTCCAAGAAAAACGAAGAAGCCCCTTCTTGATTTTTCTTGGAAGTACAGTGAAGGATGATAAAAAATTCAGCAATGTTGTCTTCCTTTCACACATACAAAAACATAGGATGCCATTTTGTTAGGAAGAAAAATCCTAATATTTTAGAAATTTAAACAAAAAGAACAGTGCTATAATGTCCCCGCCTGTAAAAGTTCAAAGGGCAATTATTCTGCTAAAAAATCAAGGTACTGCACTTATATATACTAGATATTAAACATGTATAATCAAAATCTGTAAAAATAATGTAGACTTGAGAGTGCTTACAATGGGGATCGGACAGACAGATGCCCAGCATTTCTATGTCCCCTGCTCCATGTGTAGCAGGGGACAATAAATTGAATGGATTCTAAAACATCTTAGGCACAGATAAATATTCAATACAATATCCTTGGGGTATTTCAGTCAACTTTTGAAATGAAGGTCTACACTGTACACAGAGTGCGAAAAATAGATAACCGAAACAGGTTCTGTAAATTGTTTACTGTAGACCAATAAATACATATTTTTTTCTACCAAATGATGTTTCTATATCTTGAAAATTAAATTTTTAGTGGAATTTTGAGACTAAGCCTCTGTGATTTGTAAAAACTTGTAAATGAAACAATATTTTCATACCCTTAATTGCTGAAAATCTGTCTAAACATAACTGTTAATTAATGAAAATCCGAAGAACAAAAAGATGTTTGTCCCCCGCGGCAATGTGATGGAGGGAATTAGACATGGTCTGTGTCCGTCCATTTGTCTGTCCATCCATGCGTCTGTCTGTCTCGGGTACTTTGTGGAAGCTACTCCTCTGAGACCGGAAAGTTGATTTTACTGAAATACTGTAGGATAGTTATTCACAATATGGAATTGATCATTCCACACTGCCGTTTTGTTTCAACAAATTTTACATGAGTTGTTGTATTTAGAAGTTTTTGTGCATTTGAAACTATAGGAACACTCTTCTTAGACCGGCTGTTGGATTTTGTCGAAATTTTGTAGGATGGTTAGACACAATATGTACTTTATCATTCCACATTGCCGTTTTGATTCAACAAACTTGAAAAACAAATAAACGTCCTATACAAACCTAGAAATTCCATTTTACAAATTTCGAAATTTATAATTTCATAGTTACGATATAGAATGAAGAAATTTGATTGAACAAATAAAGAAATATCATTTCACAAATTAAGAAATGTAGAATTTCATGTAACGAACGAAGAAAATACCTTAACAAATTAAGAAATTGCATTTACACATTAAGAAGTTACATTTCACAAATCAAGAAATGTAGAAATTCATGTAGCGGATGGAAAAATACATGTTACAAATTAAGAAATTACATTTTTAAAAATTAAGAAATTGCATTTTACAAATTAAGAAATAGCATTTTACAAATAAATGTATAATTATGGCGGATATTCCCTCCCATAAGTTCTAAATGGTACATATACACCTTAATAAAAAAAATGTGAAGAGTTTTAGATTTGTTCAATCATTTTACAAATATGTAACCTTAATTGTCACTTCATTTGAAGGTACGAATCTGCACCCGGAATTATAACTCGTTATAAATCAACATAATTATGCTTGCTTTAGGAATTTAATTACCGAAAGTTATGAAAAATTTCTCCCTTTCGAATGGTTTTCTCTCTCACGGAAACGCCTCTCGTACCATTGACATAACCATGCAAAAATTAATTAGAATATAGTTCTAAATGGACATACTATTATTTTTAGTTTTAGTATATTCAGTAAGATTTCACAACATCTAAACATACAATGAATGTAAAAAATAAAACAATAACTTTGAATCTAACGAGTTCACTTCATCGCCTTTATTCATATATATATACATATATAAAAATGTTTTTTACAAAGTTTCCGTTTAAAGACACTTTAATGCAATGGCATATGAGACCTTCATTTTCCTACAATACATTGATAAGGTAGATCGGGTTCTTCCGCCATCTTGGATTTTAAAATAGCGGTTTAGATCTCTAATGAAATGTGCAAATATTGAGAGAAGAATGTAATTCACTTGTACGATTTTCCATCTAAATAAAGAAAAATACTGTGCTTTATCACAATTTTTATTAAACAAATACAAAGCATTCTTTGTTTAATTATTTTTTTTTAACTTTGCCATATAAAGTGAGATAACTTACAAAATGAAACCTTTATGAAGGAATGTGTTATGAAATTACTTATTTTGTTTAGTAGCAAGAAAACGAGTCCTGTGACCCCAATTTTTCATTTTATTTTTTGAAAGCACATTATAAGAGCTATCTTCTCATGTTTTATCTTAAAATTTCAAGTTTTTGTTCTTTATATCACACAAAATTGGGTGTTCAAAGTATAATCTTTACACAATCTGACAATTTTCCATAACCTGTACTTTAAAATAATCCCCGTGACCCGTGCTGTTTATTATTTTTTTTTAAAAAAAAGCACGATATGAACTACATTTTGGCAATTTGAAAAAAAAAATCTATCGATTTTAATTTAGACACCACATCTACCTTAGTTTCTCTTTCCGACTTCAAACAGTGCATACAAGTAGCCTTTCCCTCCTTTGATTGGTAATATGATATTGTAAAACTTTAATATTTCTCCCACAAATGTTTTTTTTATTAGAATGATTAAAATAAAATACGTATTTTCAGATCATCAGTTTTATCGACTGTTTGATTTATTGTATGACATTTCGATTTCGATGTATCTTGTAGCTTATTAATGCATTTCCTATTTTGTTTAAAAAGAAGAAATATATATGCAAACCAATATTCATCTAAAATGCATAGTATATGTGTTTCGAATGTCATTACATATATTACTAAACGCATTGATTAATATTTCAAATTTTCAAAGATGGAAATTTGTTCATCTACAGGAGACACCAAGGGACAAGGGATATACTCTTGAAGCGGTAGACAATAACAACAATCCTCCCGTGTCAGAACCAGATTAACAAAACAAATAGAGAACTGAATCTGGTCAACTAACAAATATATTTTAAAATGTCAAAATATGATTTCAAGCAAATTGTATACTCAAAGGCATTTTATACAAATGCATCTGTTTTAAATTTGTTCAGTAATAATAATAATAATAATAATAATAATAATAATAATAATAATGATAATATCTTTATTTAAAGAGAGTAATTCATTTGGATTAAACCAATTTTAAATAAGGCTCTCTAAATACAATATCAACTACATGACTAAAACATAATTAATCTACTAATATACACATGTAAACAATAGATGTATATAAACAAAATATAATTACAACAACAAAAACCGCCTATAGTTTACATTGTGGCTTAACTTATAAATTTGACACTTTTAAAAGATAATGACTTGTTAGAGTATTTGAAACAAAGAATGTAAAGGAATTGTCTAATTTATGAAAATATTTAAAGTAAACAACAGATATGAAATTTATATGACAATCATTTGAATGACATACTTTGTAGTCTTGTCTCCAATTATATTTAAAATGTTATGTTATAATAACATGTATATCGTAAAACGCGAAAAGGCGAAAAAGGCGAAAGGCGAATCGCGAAAACGCGAAAAACGCGAAAACGCGAAATCGCGAAAACGCGAAAACGCGAAAGCGCGAAATCGCGAAAACGCGAAAACGCGAAATCGCGAAATCGCGAAAACGCGAAAACGCGAAAACGCGAAATCGCGAAAACGCGAACGCGAAATCGCGAAAACGCGAAAACGCGAAAACGCGAAAACGCGAAATCGCGAACAGCGAAAATGCTGAGGTCGAAAACGCGAAATCGATTTCGCGTTTTCGACTTCGCGTTTCGACGCGTTTTCGCGTTTTCGACGCGCCTTTCGCGTTTTCGCAGCTCGTTGAGTTTTCGCGTTTCGCCCTATAGAATATGAAGGCGAAAACGCGAAAACGCTGAAACGCGAAATGGCCTTAACCGGCCACCAATTAAGATATTATATCTTTGATTTTATTCACATGGTCTTATTTAAAATCTAATCAACATTAGTACCTTTTACAGGTGTTAGATTGATCGGTGGTACCTGACCATATGAAGGCACGGTTGAGTTGAAAATAAACGGAGTATGGGGAACAGTTTGTGATGACAATTTTGATATCAATGCGGCACAAGTAGTGTGTAGAATGGCAGAATACCCAAGGTATTAATGTTATTACAGCATTTGTTCTCAATAACAAATTATGGAAGTAGTAGCAATAAGTAGAAATGGAGTGGAATTAAGTACAGGTACATCTAAATTTAGCCGACGCGCTAACAGATGAGAAATAATGATTTCATAATTAACAACTTTAGAAAATGTACAACTTAGATTAGAATTGTATGATACTGAATTCAATTCAATGCATCGTTGCAGCCATTTTTAACGAGTGTTTTACTTCCTGTTTACTTTGTAAAGTAAGCCATCCAGAAAATATAATTTTCGTCCAAGTTTTAAAAAGTATCTCTGCAGTCCTTAGTGATGTTTAAAAAGAGTCTCAAGTTCTGATATATCCCGAATTTTAAAGTTAAGAAAGAAATCAAAATACTTGCCTAAAAGATAAGCGGAAGATACCAAAGGGACATTCCAACTCATAAGATGACAACACCATGGGAAAAAAAAAAACGAAAAACGACCAAAAGAGGGGAAAAAGGTATATACCATAAATTCATTAGATACCAGGATTGAAATGTTTTACGCCAGACGTGCGTTTTGTCTACAAAAGACTCATCAGTGACGCTCAAATAAAAAAAAAATAAAAAGGCCAAATAAAATACGAAGAGAAGTTTATATCATAATATAGTATCAAGCGACAAAAATCATTTAAATAATATATTTATGATATATATCTTTTCTTTATTTATTTCTTCTATATTATATTATGATCATTATATGATCTTCGATTAATCATTATATTCATGACGAATAATAATATAAACGGTACCAATTTTACTGCGCTAGATGCGCATTTCGACAATTAATGTCTCTGCAGTAATGCTCGAGGCCAACCTTTTTGAAAATAACTTTTCTTTCTTACCTCTACTTTGTATTTTATATTTTATAATTGCTATCAACATGAATTATCATACTTTCTGTTAGATTGATCTTTGATAATTTGGTTCTTTATTTCAGCATAGCTTTACATTAAATTATGTTTGGTAATGCGTACTATTGCCTGATAATTAGCACAGCAATTCAAAATATTCAAAAGTATGTCCACATGAGTATGCGGAGCTTAGCTCAGTTGTTGTCTGCATCATCAAATCGCTTAAAGAAAGAAATGAGTGCAGATAAATCCTTAGTAAAGTTACCCATAATGGTCTTCTTAAAATGAAAATGTCGCATAAGGATGTTATTATTGTTTAAATAATGAATATTTGTGTACTGGTTTAGTTAAAATTTGACAGTCAATATGATAAGAAGAATGATGATAACATGTGTTGGAGTGTACTGTGTTTTCAAACGAGGCTTCTTTTTTTTTTACACCAAATCTGTTGTATTTTTACTGATTGATATTTTAGTTTGAAAACATGGTTGTTAACTCTACAGTCGAACTAAATTTCTTCAAATGTCCCTTGATTTATTTTCTTTTTTATTGGGCTTTCTTTTTAAAGGTTTTAAGCTTTATGATGTTATGAGGTTATTATTAAATCAGGCTTAGTATTTTGGGTTACATATCGATTCGCATATTTACATTTTAAAACATAGCTTAAATGGCCTAATTTGTTACTTAAAATAAGCTTTGATCTAGCGTTAAGTAACTAGGAGTACTCTTAGACCGGTACCTTGTGGTATTTGTTTTTTGTTAGTGATTTTGAAGATTTGTGTCGATCGGATGGAATAATAATAATAATAATAATAATAATAATAATAATAATAATGATAATATCTTTATTTAAAGAGAGTAATTCATTTGGATTAAACCAATTTTAAATAAGGCTCTCTAAATACAATATCAACTACATGACTAAAACATAATTAATCTACTAATATACACATGTAAACAATAGATGTATATAAACAAAATATAATTACAACAACAAAAACCGCCTATAGTTTACATTGTGGCTTAACTTATAAATTTGACACTTTTAAAAAGATAATGACTTGTTAGAGTATTTGAAACAAAGAATGTAAAGGAATTGTCTAATTTATGAAAATATTTAAAGTAAACAACAGATATGAAATTTATATGACAATCATTTGAATGACATACTTTGTAGTCTTGTCTCCAATTATATTTAAAATGTTATGTTATAATAACATGTATATCGTAAAAACGCGAAAAGGCGAAAAGGCGAAAAGGCGAAATCGCGAAAACGCGAAAACGCGAAAACGCGAAATCGCGAAAACGCGAAAACGCGAAAACGCGAAATCGCGAAAACGCGAAAACGCGAAATCGCGAAATCGCGAAAACGCGAAATCGCGAAAACGCGAAATCGCGAAAACGCGAAATCGCGAAATCGCGAAAACGCGAAATCGCGAAAACGCGAAAACGCGAAATCGCGAAATCGCGAAGTCGAAAACGCGAAAACGCGAAGTCGAAAACGCGAAATCGATTTCGCGTTTTCGACTTCGCGTTTTCGCGTTTTCGCGTTTTCGACTTCGCCTTTTCGCGTTTTCGCGTTTTCGACTTCGCGTTTTCGCGTTTTCGCCCTATAGAATATGAAAGGCGAAAACGCGAAAACGCGAAAACGCGAAATGGCCTTAACCGGCCACCATAATTAAGATATTATATCTTTGATTTTTATTCACATGGTCTTATTTAAAATCTAATCAACATTAGTACCTTTTTACAGGTGTTAGATTGATCGGTGGTACCTGACCATATGAAGGCACGGTTGAGTTGAAAATAAACGGAGTATGGGGAACAGTTTGTGATGACAATTTTGATATCAATGCGGCACAAGTAGTGTGTAGAATAGCAGAATACCCAAGGTATTAATGTTATTACAGCATTTGTTCTCAATAACAAATTATGGAAGTAGTAGCAATAAGTAGAAATGGAGTGGAATTAAGTACAGGTACATCTAAATTTAGCCGACGCGCTAACAGATGAGAAATAATGATTTCATAATTAACAACTTTAGAAAATGTACAACTTAGATTAGAATTGTATGATACTGAATTCAATTCAATGCATCGTTGCAGCCATTTTTAACGAGTGTTTTTTACTTCCTTTTTACTTTGTAAAAGTAAGCCATCCAGAAAATATAATTTTCGTCCAAGTTTTAAAAAGTATCTCTGCAGTCCTTAGTGATGTTTAAAAAAGAGTCTCAAGTTCTGATATATCCCGAATTTTAAAGTTAAGAAAGAAATCAAAATACTTGCCTAAAAGATAAGCGGAAGATACCAAAGGGACATTCCAACTCATAAGATGACAACACCATGGGAAAAAAAAAACGAAAAACGACCAAAAGAGGGGAAAAGGTATATACCATAAATTCATTAGATACCAGGATTGAAATGTTTTACGCCAGACGTGCGTTTTGTCTACAAAAGACTCATCAGTGACGCTCAAATAAAAAAAAAAAAAAGGCCAAATAAAATACGAAGAGAAGTTTATATCATAATATAGTATCAAGCGACAAAAATCATTTAAATAATATATTTATGATATATATCTTTTCTTTATTTATTTCTTCTATATTATATTATGATCATTATATGATCTTCGATTAATCATTATATTCATGACGAATAATAATATAAACGGTACCAATTTTACTGCGCTAGATGCGCATTTCGACAATTAATGTCTCTGCAGTAATGCTCGAGGCCAACCTTTTGAAAATAACTTTTCTTTCTTACCTCTATATTTTTTATAATTGCTATCAACATGAATTATCATACTTTCTGTTAGATTGATCTTTGATAATTTGGTTCTTTATTTCAGCATAGCTTTACATTAAATTATGTTTGGTAATGCGTACTATTGCCTGATAATTAGCACAGCAATTCAAAATATTCAAAAGTATGTCCACATGAGTATGCGGAGCTTAGCTCAGTTGTTGTCTGCATCATCAAATCGCTTTAAGAAAGAAATGAGTGCAGATAAATCCTTAGTAAAGTTACCCATAATGGTCTTCTTAAAATGAAAATGTCGCATAAGGATGTTATTATTGTTTAAATAATGAATATTTGTATACTGGTTTAGTTAAAATTTGACAGTCAATATGATAAGAAGAATGATGATAACATGTGTTGGAGTGTACTGTGTTTTCAAACGAGGCTTCTTTTTTTTTACACCAAATCTGTTGTATTTTTACTGATTGATATTTTAGTTTGAAAACATGGTTGTTAACTCTACAGTCGAACTAAATTTCTTCAAATGTCCCTTGATTTATTTTCTTTTTATTGGGCTTTCTTTTTAAAGGTTTTAAGCTTTATGATGTTATGAGGTTATTATTAAATCAGGCTTAGTATTTTGGGTTACATATCGATTCGCATATTTACATTTTAAAACATAGCTTAAATGGCCTAATTTGTTACTTAAAATAAGCTTTGATCTAGCGTTAAGTAACTAGGAGTACTCTTAGACCGGTACCTTGTGGTATTTGTTTTTTTGTTAGTGATTTTGAAGATTTGTGTCGATCGGATGGTTCAAACCCTTTCCAACTAGTTTTTGCAGTTTGTTCTTATATTGATCTGTTAAACCACTGTCCTAAAAATGAAAATACCTCTTGATAAATTTCATGCGTCCAAAGCACTTTTCTGGATTTACCTTCATCAGGAACGCTTAATGCTGCCGAAACAGCTGAAGAGCTATATGACCAAAAGGGACATAGAAATAATATCCAAATCCATTTTAGGTCAACTTTGCCTGAGGCAGTTGTAACCTTACTTTCTTAAACATTTCTAAATATACAAACTGACAATTTAAATGCTTGCTATAAATCATGTCAGTACAAAAGTACTGACTACTGAGCTGCTGATACCCTCGAGGACTGATAGTCCACAAGCAGCGGTATCGACCAACTGCTGTAAAAATGAAACCAACACTTGATAAATTGAATGCGTTCGAAGCGCCTTTCTGGATTTACCTTCATCAGCAACGCTCAAAGCCGAATATTTGAAAACCAAGGATTCGTAAGAACCGAAACCAAAAAGGACCTAAAATAATATACAAAAATATCTAAGGTCCTAAGTTAGGATGTATTAGAACCATAACAGTTGAAGAGCTATATATGACCAAACACGACATAAAAATGATAGCTCTATCCATCTGGAGTCAGCTTTGCCTGAGGGGATGAAACCTTACTTTCTTAATAATTTGTAAATTTAAAACTGACAATTGAAGAAAGACTTGAAATAAATTATGTCAGTACCGAAGTACTGATTACTGAACTGCTGAAACCATCGGGGACTGATAGTACACCAGCAGCGGTATCGACCCAGTGCTGTAGAAAATGAAAACAATTGATAAATAAAGCGCTTTTCTGGATTTAACTTCAACGGGAACGCTCAAAGCAGAATATTTGAAAGCCTAGGATATATCAGAACCGAAACAGTTGAAGAGCTATATGGCCAAACAGGACATGAAAATAATAGCCAAATCCATCTTAGGACCACTTTTCCTGAGAGAGTTGAAATCTTTGATTCTTAAAAAATGAAAACAACACGTTCTAAATTTCATGCGTCCGAAGTTCTTTTCTGGAATAATTTCTAAATTTATAATGCAATACAAGAAAGGCTTGTTATTAATCATGTCAGTGCCAAAGTACTGACTTCTGAGCTAATGATTCCCTTGGGCACTGATAGTCCACCAGCAGCTATATCGACCCAGTGCTGTAAAAATTAAAACAACACTTGATAAATTTCAACCGTCCAAAGCGCTTTTTTGGATTTACTTTCTTCAGGAACGCACAAAGCCGAATATTTGAAAACCAAGGATTCGTAAGAACCGAAACCAAAAAAGGACCTAAAATAATATACAAATATATCTAAGGTCCTAAGTTAGGGATAGGGTTGAGCAATGCTACACAGGCTTGATCCCGTCATATTCCTTATGTGCCTGTCACAAGTTAAGAGTCTACATATCAATTGTTTTCGTTAGTTCCTGTGTGTCACATTTGTTTTTTATTTATTGTTTTTAGCATAAATCAGGCAACCGTTTGTTTCTCTTTTCAATTTTTCACATTATATTTAGCCAGGGCTTTTTATGGCGTACTATACGGTATGTGTAATGATCATTGTTGAATGCAATAAAGTGACCTATAGTGTGTTTTCAGCATTTTTTCTCTGATGGATAGTCGTCTCATTGGCAACCATACCACATCTCCTTATTTTTATGTTTTTATATAATTGTTTTAGTACTCTTACTATATTACGTATATTATTTATATTAAATTGAATCAAAGGTATGATTTTGATAAATGTAACTGAGAACAGTCATAAGACTACCCTGATTATGACTCTTTTAAAACAGCTTTGATTTACAATCAAAGACGTACCCTAGATTAGTACTAAAGTCTGTCACCAGATATATCTTTGGACATGTCTTAGGATAGTTTCGCAAACCTGCGACTCATTTCACAAAAAATTTACGAGTAAAAACACTCGCAAGTCATGAACATTTCAGTATAACTTACGATCAATTTTAGTCGTAAGATTTTTTGTGAAAAGAGCCCCAGGCCTCAAACACATATTCTGGTGCCGTCTTGAGATATAGGAAAAAGAAAATAAAACTATATTATATGATTGTATCTCGTTCGAAGCGCTTTTCTGAATTTACCTTCATCGGAAACGCTTAAACTAAAATAAAATGCAAAAGATGTATAACTTTTCGAATATATGAGCAGCCTATGACAAAAAATACAAAAAAAGAAATACTAGATAACTTTGCCTGAGGTATTAGAAATCTTAGTATCCATATTATTTATAAATCATATAAGGCAAATTTCAGAAAGGTATGTTGTAAATCATGTCAGTACCACAACATCGACTACTGATCTGGTGATACCATGATCAAATCATGTTTCTGCAAGTTGAGACACAGACAAATTGTATCCTTTAACTAATTCGTTATGGTGACCGTACAACTTATGCAGTGTCGATTTCAGTTGTCCTAATGTCAGCTAGAGTTTGGGGTTAGGATAACAAGCCTGTTAATGAAATACGTATAACATGAGCATGCATGTGCTACATTATGGAATGGCCAAGTGACTATGTTAAGATTAAACGACGATAAAAAAAAGTGTTTCGGAATCATTTGTGTTCGCCTTTTTTTAATGCTACAGGCGCTGGATCATAAGTTATGATGTTTATCATCCTTGATCTGTGGTGCAGTAAAAAAATCTACCATGACAAATATTAACAATCAGAAATATTATCGAAACTATAGATAAGTCATGGTATTACTGCGAAATATCCTGACAAACAAAGTGTTAAAGTGATTATGAACAAACTAATATGAAGTTTGCAATTAACAAAAGGGTCACAACCTAGACCTTTATTACTTGCATAAAAATGTAAAACAATTTTCTGTGGATTCATTTGTTTTACGGGTACCAATTTTCGACAATTGAACATTCATGTTTCATTGATACTTGATTTCGTGGCTTTGCTAAAGTTTGCATACAATCCTATTATAAAATTTATTTTCTATTGAATATTTTAATTCTTGGTTCATCTTTAACCAGGAAATCCTCGAAATGGTACCAAACGAATAACAATGAATCCACAGTATGATAGTTGGAATTATATTTTAATAGTATCCTGTTTGTTTCATGCATGTTAAAATGCAGAAATTGCTTGCTTAGTGTAAACTAAGAATTGGCAATTTTCTATTCCTTGTAAGAGAACACAATGTTTACGTCACTTGACGACATTTTAATTGATCAGCATGAGATTTCAGAAGTGATTTACCATCATTTGATTCGAAAAAATAGTCCAAAATTAGAAAATGCAAATTCTAAATATGTTTAATACAGTTTTTACAACATTAAAAAAAATACAAAATCAGCATTTAACTGAACTCGATCAGTTTTATGATCCTCATTTCTTGATTGCAGGGCTAACTACCTTCGTTGAGATGAGCATTAGAAAATACATCTCGTTTAAAAGAATCTTGGATAATCCTTAATCATCATTATTTCAGGGCATTGCAGGCATTTGGAGGTTCTTATTTCGGATATGGAAAGGGTTCAATCCTATTAGATGATTTAATTTGCACTGGTCATGAGAAGAGTGTTGACAATTGTAGGTCACATGGGTGGTACATAAGTAACTGCGGTCATAATGAGGATGCTGGGGTAGCCTGTTTAGGTAAGGATACAAATATAATCATGTAACAGTACGTTAACGTTCCTTCTTTGAAGTCTATTCAGTAACATGAGGTGTCGTCGAAAGGAAGTGTACATAAATGACTAACTGAAAATTCAATAAAGTATTTTTTTGGGGTTTGTAAGTCTCTGGATTTCGATGTAATTTCTTGTTTTTGTTATTTGTCCTTTCGTCGTTTTTATTTTTTGCCATGGTGTTGTCTATTTTTGCCATGCTGTTGTCTATTTTTTGCCATGGTGTTGTCTTTATTTTGCTATACTTTCAAATTCCCCCTTGGTGTCTTCCCTCTCTTTTTTTGGAACCTGACACTTACAACCGGACAGTCATTCTTTACTTTTAGTTTAGCATTAACTTTGTAGAGCGTGTTTGAAACTTTCAAGTTAAAACGATATTAAATTTGTTTCTCATTATTATCTCTGTAGTATTTTAATCAATTTACAGCAGCAATCAAATAAGTAAAAAAAGCAATCTTCAACAATCGAACATACAGTGGACAGGATCTCGTGATTGTAATGGCATAGTATATATTTAGTATGCTATAGTATAGAGTCGTCGCCTGTCGCTAAGGGAAGTAACGGGAAATAAACCACCTTCCCAGATCCATCTGATTTTCGGTATGTCGCGTAAATAATCGATGACCAAATGTCATTTAGGGAGGCATTATATGCAAGGGGAAATTAAACAGTTAGTAGGTTACATATACGGATAATTTGGTGCAAAATGTGCAATGAAATCAAATGGTAAACATCGAATAGAACAATCTTAGTTTGTCTACAATTTACATAGGTACGTAAAGAATGATATTGTGCAAACATTGCAGCCTTTACCTTTATGAACCATTGACTGGTATATTAAAAAATATATATATGAAAACAAAATGCTAAGTTTTTTTTTTTTTTCAAATAAACGGTCACGAGTCACGACCGATGTGAAAAATACTTCCCTTAAGCTACAATTCGTGTGGTATTTTAGAAATATAAGTCATTATCAAAATTGGAAAATAAACTGAACAATTTGTACAATGTATAACATCTCAGTGCAAGAACATTGTATTATAAAATATCAGCTGCAACTCAATATGAAGCTGTTTGGGGAGATAATTGAATAAATCAATGTAACAGAAAAGCTAGATAGCCATTTTCTCAAAAAGAGTGAACTTTTACATGTATATTAGACACATGTGACTTCTATGTATCATCCTTTTTATATGTAAATTTAGAATGCTGCTCAATATCAAATCAATATCTGTATAAAAGAGAGGCGAAAGATACCAAAGGGACATTCAAATTCATAAGTCGAAAATAAACTGACAACGCCACGGTTAAAAAGAAAAAGACCAACAGACAAACAACAGTAAACAAAACACAACATAGAAAACTAAAGACTGAGCAACACAAATCCCACCAAAAACTGGGGGTAATATCAGGTGCTCTGGAAGGGTAAGCAGATCCTGCTTTACATGTGGCACCCGTCGTGTTGCTGATGTAAGTACAAACCCGGTAACAAGTCCAACTCGGTAGGTAACATTCGGGGAAAAGGGGACGGGATTGTAGTTACGACATTTGAAACATATCATCTGTGAAACGGATATTTCATAACGGTCAACCAACTCGTGATGGCGTCCGTAAAATTTACGAAGGGATGATTTTGAACCTCACCACTTGGAACTCTTGGTTTAATAGCTTCCTTGTGAGCAGCAACCCTCTAACAAGGAAATCATGATAGGAAATACAAGCCCTGGAATATCGTATCAACTGGGAGATATATACTCCGTATGCTGGCGCTGCTGGAATTTTGCTACATAGAAGTTCACAATTGGGAAGCGGAAGGTTTGTTTTCAACCGACCCTCATTGTCAATTTCTGAATGTAAGTCAAGATATAAGACAGACTTAACTGTATCTGTTGTATCCTCTATCTCAAGTTCGATGGAATAGATGCGTTCAACATAGTCACAAAATGTTTAGTTATTTAGTGATAGAACATCATCTATATAGCGCAAGGTAAAGTTAAAGGATACTGCCAACTTCTTTTCTTTCCTCCTAAGAAGTTCCTGTTTGAAGTCATAAAATAAAGGAACACGTCGGCAAGAAGAGGGGCACAGTTGGTACCCATGGGAATGCCGATTGTTTGTTGAAAAACACGTCCTCCAAACGTTACAAATATGTTGTAAATCAAGAAATCGAGCATCTTGATAATGTCAGTTTCGGAGAATTTTTTGTTTTACAAAATAGGACTGATCCCTCCCTAAGACGAGATACTTGTATCTTCGTTGGCCATTCTTTTTTATGAAACAAAGCAGCTCTTTTAAATTTGTCTTTTAGTTTGGAATGTGGAATACTTGTGTACAGTGTAGAAAAATCAAATGTTTAATACTATTGCAAGATGAAAGAGTATAAGATTGTATGTACTCTAAAAAATCTTTGGAATTTTTTAGTATCTACATTTGATCTGATTCACACCACCTCTAGAATAGGTAGTTTCACAATAACTTTGAAGCCCGGCTTTGATTGCTGATAAAATTGATGTTAATAATTTAGAAAGAGGTTTCGTGGTGCACTTAGAAGACCAAGCAATATAACGTTGTTTTGTAAGGACACTTATGTTGTTTAGGTATCTAATACAGTGATGGAAGATCCAGTTCTTCATCTTTGGTTGAAATTCCAAAGGAACATAGAACAGACATATGATTATCCGGGATTTCCTCTTTGGTAAGTGTCGTGGGGGTATATGTTGAGTGTCCAAGATTGTCAATACCTAATTCATTTATCAAGCAGTTTATATAATGTGATTTACACACAAAAACGATGTTGTTTGGGGCTTTATCTGCGGGGACAACAACATATTTGTCATGGAGGTAGGACAAGTGTTTTGCAACATTTGGGTCTTTAAAGATTGATGTAGCATGGGTATTCATAGACCCATTCAGTTTCTTAATTCTGATTTGTATCAACGACCTCACAGCCTTGATCCATTCGGAAAGAATATCTACGTCTTCTTTCTCGCGTTTAACCCATTGCCTGGCATAATCCTCGACTGAATCCATCAGTATTTTGAAGTTGTGTTTCCAATTGATGGATTTAGGCTCACGATATGTATAACATATCTTTAAAAGATCACATAAATTAGTCAATTGCTAATTTGAATTGCTGGTTTCAGAAGTTATATTTTTGATTGATATGGCCATATACTACATGTATGCTATTACATGAAACCGTTGGTCAAAGTATATTTCTAATCTACCATGTCAATCGTTTGTATGAATAA
This sequence comes from Mytilus coruscus, assembly GCA_017311375.1. Lineage (NCBI taxonomy): Eukaryota > Metazoa > Mollusca > Bivalvia > Mytilida > Mytilidae > Mytilus > Mytilus coruscus. The sequence continues at coordinate 69,009,502 of CM029600.1, read as the reverse complement.
CCTAATCCTGAAATGTAAGTTGATTTTCTATGTGTTACAGTATAAAAGGGCGGCAGAAGATACCAAAGGGATATTCAAACTCATAAGTCGAAGAAAAATTGACAACGCTATGGCAAACAAACAACTAAAAACGACAAAAAGACAAGCAACACAACATAAGCAGTTTGCAGAAGCGTTGATTAATTATACACAAGCTTGTAACTTATAAAGATTATCACATTATGTCTTTGTTCTTGTAATTTATAAATTATTCAACAAACGAATTGACTACAGGTAAAGCATTCATTTCCTTTTCTAGGGTGTACATTTCTTAATTGGTCAATTTGCGCGTGTTTGCGCTGACATGTCATATTTCAATTAACGTAGTATTTCACCACAAAACTATTTACAATAGGGGTATAGGTAATTGTTTTAAATTGATCATTTATCTTCAAAAGTATGATGACACCCACAAGAATGTAATAAATGTGATATTTAAAACCAGGTTTTTACCCTCATATTATCTATAAAGGTACAAAATGTCAGAATTTTTCTTTATTACATTTTCTTTTATTATTTCATTTGTTAACTAGTCCCAGGAGTCCCATGAGGCGAATTTAAGCAGTGCAATGTTGTAGCGATCCGGGGGTTTCTTTTGTGGGCCTCCATTGAAGGAAATAATAATTAAAATCATGATGGTGTTCATATATTGTATTATTTGCTGCTTGCGTTATTTTCAATATAACAAGTACAGTGGTAAAACTTGCGACATAAAATAAAGCACATTTATATATTGCTTGCACATAGTTAAACAAAACAATTCTGCAAGCTTTCGGTGCAGGAAATCACCTTGGGACACTGAATTTTTATACTCTGCATACTTGGTGCCTGGAAATCTGCCTTGTGCACTGCATTCAAATACTCGGCATACTCGGTGATTAAACCGAGTAAATAGTACGTCAGCATTTTATTATACAGACTTGGTTAACTTATCAAGTCTATTAAATATTATCACCAATCACTTTAACTTGGTGCAACAAATTTTAGTTTGGAATATACTGCAACCGTTAGGAGACTCTTGGAGAGAATCTTCCAGTTGGAACATGCGTTCTGCAATTTAAACCAAAGCGTCGTTACTAATGACTTAATACACAAGCTATTATACATAAACAAAAACAGGAACACGTAATGTTACATTTGGCGTGTTACAATAAAAGTTAATATAAGCAAATACAAAAATAAGCAATTACACTCATAAATTAAGTTGATACGTAGATATAATTATATAGGTCCTGGTAAGCTACTGTAAACCGGGAAATTTTCGCGCCGTCTTTTTTTCGCGATTTACCAACAAAATCTAGATTCGTTTTTTAACAAAGCACAAAATACAACCAACATAAAGACAAAAAGACACAAAGTACCATTCTAAGAGTATGTGTAGTTACTGGTATCTAGTTCAAAGCAAACTACAGCTCATGAATAAATCACGTTATCCAAGAATAAAGTATTCAACGGCACACATCCAACGAAATTAGTGTAAAGACGACAAATGTCTGATTTGTGATTTTTTCCAAAACAATTTAGTTGGTTATTTACCTTCTTTAATTGAAAAAAAAGAATATGAAGATGCATTTTCCATCGATTGTTTAGAGTAGACAAACTAATCTCTTTTACCAGTGTTTCATTTTCTGTGATCTTGAATAAACTGGTATTTCATACTGGTGTACGTCTCTAAACATGAAACGTAGAAGGACTGTCATAATTATATTATTATACATCACCATGGTCAAACACAGGTGTTATCATATTTTTTTACAAAGCGTTAATGTCCAGGTCAGAATCTTTTCATACGTGTCATAATATCTAAACGCCCGTTCGCGATTTTTGGCTATCTGAACGATGTGTTGAACCCATGAAAGATTGTTTGAGAAAAACAAAACCCAATGCTTCGGTATCCTCCAAAATTAGTGCTTGATTATTTGATTTTTATTGTTTTTACTGAATATAACATATCAAGTTTGGTAAGCATCAAATTTTACACGACGTTGCCAAGATCAGCTTCTCAAACTGTCAGATGTTTATGTAAAATGATCATGTTTTGAGGTATAATTAGAGATCTAAGCAATGTAGTATTATGTGCGACCCTCTTGATTTCACTGCCAATACCTTCATTCACATCATTATATAGATCAGAAATAGTAAAGGTTCTAGAATAAATCCTTGTGGTATTCAAGCTGAAATCAATTTTTAACTGAAAGACTTTTTATTTATTACAACCTTTAAGGATTTTAGCAAAATGAAGTGATGTCAGAAATTTTTGACTATATAATTTCCAACACAACCCATCTACTTAATTTTGAATGTTCTGATGATGTTTTTTCTTTTATAATTTGTTTGTTTTCGACATAAAGACAGATACACACATCAAGCTAGATTACATTTGTAACAGTTTCAAGTATGGTCTTTAAAATATTTCATTTAAAGTCTATTCTATTACATCAACTCTAGATAACAGATACAAAAATTTTGTAAATATAATTTTTATACCAGTTATGCAATATCTAAATTATCTAGGAGAGTTTCTACTGGCATTTTATATACATGTATATATATAACTGTTTTATATGGATCAAAACTTTCCTAATACCAAAATAACATCCTTTGCATCTATCTCTTTCAGGGTAAATCCACAATTTGACAATAAGATTTGAAGTGCAATCCAAATATTTGTACTGAATACCCATTCCAAAAAGATATGCGATAAGTTGTTTTGGTTTCAGTGCTTAAAGTGCACATTTCTGTTTCTGTTTCACCAAATTTATAAAGAAAAGAGTATGTAATAACTTGAACTGAAAATTTTGAAGTTTTGTGTTTAAGTTGCTGGAAAAACAGTGGAGAAGATTTTATTCCAATCTTCAATTTTTACACATAAATCCTCTGACGATTTGTAATGCAGGGATCACCACAGCCTATTAAATTTCTAGTGCCACGTTAAAATTCCCAGCGCCACGCTCATTTTATTGTCCGCCACACTTGAAAAATTCAATAGATTGAAGTTAAATTTCAGATATCCCTAATCCAATTATCATGTCAGTGGCAATTAAGAAATCTAGTTATTAATTGGTGTGAACATTGCCTCAAGGAATGTAAACTGACAGCTGATTACATTATTTACATGGTCTCGCGTGGTTGAACAAGGTAACAACCAATGAACGATCATGACCCAGAGTCTTCAATTTGAAAAGTAAAAATTGTTTGCAAACTACGGGTATCTTATAAATGCAAATGTTTGACTGTACCTTAAATGGAATGTTTATATCCTAACTAGATTAATAAAGGCATTAATCCAGAAAACAGACGAATTCCTTGACCACATGTTCCTTTTGTTGACAACAATGTCACATGATCTCTTTTGGCGGGAAAATACTGGGGAAAACCCAAATGACAGACAAACATTGTCTGGTTATTTATAGACAGTTAGATCAACAGCTGGTATAGGAGTTTCATTATCTGAAAACTCATTTAAAATATGAAGAGTAAAACTGGATATTTATAGTTCCATTACATTATTGTATTGGAAAAGAGGGGACTTAATTTAATAAAATTTTACATAACAAATATGATTTTATAAACTGCTAATTAGGCTCAATTTGGTTGAAATGACTTTGAAATTATGTGACTAAATATTATGATTAATTTCTTTATCTTTTTTACCATGTGGTTTTCCATAAGACAATTTAAATAAAATTTGTCAGAAAACTCCTTAAAATAATAAAATTATATGTTGCATACATTATCACATGAAAAGCAATATTATATCTGGATCCCTCACTTTAATATTCCTGCAATCTCAGGGAAGCCACATCAGGTGTTTCCTCTCCCTGTTTAATATGTTCCTACAAGTGTTGACCACTTATAGGACCATCTACAATGTATGTGATGCCCCCTTTCCAAATTAGCGACAAATACATGCAAGGTATATAATTCATTATTAATGCACAACGAATCGATTCGACAACGCAACACAAAATCTCTGATTTGTTGAACTTTCTCCCCCACCCTTGATTTTCATTCTGTGGTGAACCCTGTAATGTGACTTATGATTTTCATTAATATTTTCTAGAAACAGTCGATACAAATATTAACATGGTTGTTTATCATTTTTTGAGTTTTTCTACAATTTCATTTTCAATAATATCTAGTCTACCATGATCTGAAATTAATTTTGTCCTTGCTAACTTGGGTTGCACTAACAAGACCATAATATTCAACAAAAATGGTAATAACTGTTTACTAAGATTTAAGCTGTTATTAGGGGCCTAGGTGGCCGAGTGGTCTAAGTAGTTACTACTGTAATCACTAGCCAGTCAACACTTAGGCTGTGAGTTCGAACCCCGCTCGTGCGGGTGCACTCGACTTCAATCTTAATTGACTAGGATTGTCAGTTTTCCTATCGAAGGTCGGTGGTTTTCTCCAGGTACTCCGGCTTCCTCCACCAATAAAAACTGGCCGCCACGAAATAGCCCAAAAGCGGTGCTTAAAAGTGGCGTTAAAACACAAAAAAATCAAAACTCAAATCATTACAGTAATTCTCTAAATAATTGGCTTACCACATCTTTTAATATTAATATTCATCCAAATGGACTGACTCAAGATGTGTATGGCATTGTTTTCATTTTTCAACGTTTCTGGTCCCAATTTTGACAGATTAAGAAAATGTCTCTCCAAAACGGATTTAACGTTTTTGCAATTGTTTCTAAACCCTCTCTCGTCAGTTGCAAGATTTTTTATTACCCCCTTATTTCTATAAATAACTTAATAATAAAATATGCCATGGGGAAAGATTCAATGGATTTAGCAATTTATATAGCCCTTGCATTTTAAAACTTACTTTCTATCTGTCGTAATTTTAAACCTCTTTCATTATAATCATTTATAATAACCTTCATTTTTATTTTGTCTTGCTTTCCATCCCAAAACAAATGTGATGAAAATTCATTGTATTTCTTGCATAACTTGAATTGGTGGATTTGGAAAGTACTGTCAAAACCTGTACCAAAAGTGGGAGAGCCAAAATTTTGATAACTGTTACAATGATTTTAAAGTAGCAGTTTACTATTTTTATCATAACTATTTATTCTATTTTCAAAAAATATTTTTATATTTTTCTTTAAATTAATTTTTAATCAAGGGCTTTAAAGAGTTTATTTCATTCAAGTCCCTACAATTATTCACTTTATCTAAAAGGTCTGGGTTGGGTGAAATAATCTTGGTACATGTATACCAAGAATAAGTACCATGCGAGTCCAGCAGTTTTGACAATATAAATGCTTCTTTAAGTAAAGGATTTGAATTTTCAGAATTCAGTCTTGCTAGGTATGATAGAGACTGTGAAAAAATAAAATGTTCAAGTGGAATTCTTCCTAGTTCTGCTCGGGGTGCTATATTTGAAGCGGTTTTTTCTGGTGCCCAGCAAAAATCTACAAAAATTAATGTGAACCTTCTCGAATGGAGTTTAATCAATAAATGAAATTTGATCAAAGGTTTTTTATTTCGATCAGCTCTTATCTTAGCTCTGTATCGTTTTAAATAGCTCTCCATAAAGGATATCTCCGAGTTATAAGTTAAAATTGGTTAAACTAATTTATCAAAAAGATTACTAGAAATTTCTATTGGGAGATTTCCCGATGAAGCTACCTTGGCTTTAACCGAAAACATGACTTTTCTTGCTTTTTTTCGCTAGGTCTTCTAAAGTGGAAATAAGGTTACCATTACTCTTTATAAGAGTTCATAGGAATTTATATTCTTATACATTTTTTTTATCATATTACCATTGTAGTTAAGAAAGGAAACTACACTTTTGGCACTATGTGGCTGTAAAATCATGGTTTTAGTTTTATTCATATTTAGAGTAAGTTGCCAATTTTCACAGAAACTACTTAATTCATTTATACTGTTCAGTAGACCTTCTTTACTCTCTGATATCAAAAGTAGATCATCTGCAAAAGATAGTGATCCAAAGGTTAAGTCTACTAGTTTTGGTGGCTTGGAGTCTTCCGAACAGAAGATATTATCCAGGTCATTTATGAAAATAATAAAAAGAGTGGGACTAGTAGAGTCCCTTTGTTTTACTCCTCGAAAGGTTTCAAAGAAATTGGAACACGTATTGTTCCATGTCAAGGAAGTTTAATTTTTCAAATACTGGTTCTTTAAAATATTAAATATATTTTTGCCCACTCCAATTGTCAATAAAACAAATGTATAACTTTAATGTACCATTATACTTCGATTTAAAATATTTCTATTTATATAATTTGTTTACGTTTCAGAGCATTAAAAACCTTTGGATTAGCTTACTTTGGTCAAGGAAGTAACTTTGTTGTGTTAGATGATTTACAATGCGGTGGGTTTGAAGACCGATTGGACAGTTGTAATTCAGCTGGGTGGAACATAAGTAACTGTGACCATTCGGAAGATGCTGGAGTTGAATGCTTAAGATATGATCGTTCCACCGACATATCTAAAAAAATATTTTAAAACAAATCATCTACAATTGATGATTAATTTTCTTTCCTTATAATAGAGTTTCCAAGTGAAAAAAATGTATGCTACAGTTTAATACCACGAGAAGAAATTTCATTTTGATTTACTTTGCTATATAGGAACTCTTGCTAAGTTAACTCTCTTTTATAAAGTAGAGACTACTCACAGATCTGCACTGTAGATTAGAGTTGCATGTAAGGTGCCCGTTTGTACATTTTTCTGATATGTAAGCTTACATAAGCAGATGTACGTGTAGTTAAAAGTATTGCAATTATCCATGTTTACTGTTCTACAGAAATGCAACCATACAAGTATTTGAAATGAAAACCTTTTGAGGAGATTATATAGAAGTAATTTCCACTGATACATGATGTATTGACTATGACTTCATATTGGTACGTGATTAAGTAAGGGGTCTTTTTCATAAGGCTCCGAGTCTGGTGACCACGACAAAGGCGAGGCAACAGTGACCCTTAACCAACTTGTTTTACTTTTTAGTACTTATTTTCATCAAAAAGTACGATTCAGTGTGACATCGGTACTGACCTGGAAATAGCTATTCCCTCCTTTGTTTCGATATAGTGAATAAACTTTTAAAGACATATTTTAAATCATTGTAATGAACAATAGAGACGGCTGTTAAACAAGAAGACAAAACTGCAAATTGAAGTACTTTTTTAAAAACATTTTAATGCCCATACGCTGTGTTAGAGGAAATTACCCATGTATGATATAATATTCATGTATTTGAACTTAAAATTGTTATTGGACTCCCTAATTATTAAAAACAATTGTGATGGACATTTATTTTCAAAATCAGTGCAATGTTCAACATATCTTCCTCATATTTTCAATTCATTCAATTTATGAGACTTCAACTATTAACAGGTAAGAATTCAAAAGTAGAGCAATCCTCAGTTGTTATCTTACACTTGGGTTTTAACCTTTGATCAATTCTTTTTTAGATAATGGTCTGGCAATTGGTTGATTTCATTCATTAATAAATGGATCTTTCAACCGAACTTGTTTTTTAAAATTTTTTAAGACAGAAATAAAAACAACATTCCGTGTTTCGTCCACAATGACACATCAGTGGTACTCAAATAAAACAAGTGGGATGGTCAAATCAATTACTCAGGTGAAAATTATTGTAAACCAAAAATCCCAAAAAATTGAGCCAAATCTTGCTATGGTCATTAGTGTTTGGAGGTAGAAAAGCCTGTCAGTTTGGGGACGAAATTCAGTTATAGTGGTATCAACCCAGTAGTGGTTAAAAATATTCGTAGACGTCATTTGAACTCTGGTGGATAATTGTCTCATTGGCAATCATACCACATCTTAATTTATACAGGCTATAATTTAATTCTCTAGATTCAAGTTTCGTCTATATGAGACTCAACAGTGCCGCTCGAGTAAAAACAGTTAGTAGGTCAAATCGATTACGAAATTAAAGGCCATTAATAACCAAACATTCCATAATAGCTTTATTTCTCGTATCACACATAAGCTAAAAGAACTAGGCAAGACATTTGTTTTCCCCGGTTGATAAAGCTGCCAATAGTATCATTATTGTCTGACGTAAATTTTATATTGAGGTTCAGCAAAATGAAATCACAAATTCACCAACATTTCAATTGACTCAATTTTCTGAAAAGTACATCGTTAAGAAACAAACTTTTAGCTACCTCTTTATAAGCAGAACCGAATAACATGAAAGTTCCAACTATGTACTGGCTTCCGAGGCTGCACAAAACACCTTACAAAAATAGATTTATTTATTTTTTAAGACTAAACTGTCTATTCAACTTACTAGTATTTAAGACAGACAGCTAGATACCATAAACATACTAATGTATACACAGGCCAGAGTCTGAGCTTGTTTTGCTTTATGATATAAAAACTAAATTGACGAAAAAAGGTCATTTATTCAAAATCATAAAATGCAAAAATACATTTTGCAAATAAAACATTTGACATAAAAGTTCATAATTAATATGGAAATTATATTACATAATTAACACGAAATTACATCAACTAAAATCATATCAATTGAACAAATGACAAAGAATAGCAAAGGTGGGGAGAAAAATCTGCCCCACTAATAAACATATATACATATCTACTTCTAAAGATAAAATTAAGGGAGGTATGTGGGTGGGAATTATTCACAAATTGTATGATAAAAATTACAAGTTAACACGCCAAAGGCTGATGATAAAAGGAAGTGACCACAACGCACTTACACGTGAACTCGTGCTGACCCCGCAAGATCATTGACCAATAAGAAAGATGTAATCCAATCATGCTCTGGTCATAAGTGAATTTTCTCTGCACGTGAAAACATGTTATATAATTTCAACAATTTATCGTTTAATTAAGTAGGACAACTCTGACCCATTGACCAGACCAGAGACATCATAAATTTACAGTATAAATAGCTCTCTTTATTTAAGTCTGAGTAATAAACAATTAATACAGAATTATCTTCTCTGCTGTCTTAAATGATTTTATTCAACTTAATTTTCAATAAGAAAATAAAATTGGTTATATAACTACAAATGTATTACCTTTTTTTCTTGAAGGAGTCACAGTTAGAAATACATTCACTATATTATCGGCAGATTTCTTTAACATTTCATTAAGGTGTTCTATTAATGAATTTTGCATACGTGAAGTTTCCACCTGGAATATTTCTTCACATACATTCCCCATTTCATGTTTAAATCCTTAACTAGTAGTCTTCAGTATCTTCAAGTGATCAACAAATTATGTTGTTTTAAACTTACCACCTGCGACATGTGCAATTCCATACGTATTTGATACTTTTACGCCACATAAAATTATTTAAGATGGACAACACTGTTGAAAAATGTCACAGAAAAGCGTAGTTTCTAATCCACCAACTTTTAATGAACATTTTGCAGAATATTGTTTAACTAAATTATTGGTTGATTTTAGATCCTGTCATATTTTCGCGACGGGGCTGTTGTAATCCAACATTATCATACCAAATGTCGAAGTGTCTAGAAACCAAACATCCTCTTTTTTTCGGCGTGAACACAAATACTGTCATGTATTTACAACACGGTATTGTTGGCAAACATTGGTGAAACAAGATATCCATGTTGACTATGATGACAAAATCGTACGGGTCTAGTGAATAAGTGCTCTTGGCCATTTTAAAGGCAATGCCTACCTCTACCTATTGTATCATGGTCTGCTTGGAGAATCTCGTTGTTTGACCAGCCGGCAATAGTTAATTTTGACTTTGAGATATACCGGGGAACCTTTCCCTCATATGCTGACATTATCGTACGGGTCTAGGGCAGCAGTGCTATGGGCCATTTTAAAGGCAATGCCTACCTCTACCTCTGGTATCATGGCACCCGTGGAGAATCTCTTAGTTTGGCTAGCCGTCAACAGTTAATTTTGACTTTATGATATACCTTGGTACCCCCTCCCTATGCTGACACAATCTTACGAGTCTAGGGCATAAGTGCTATTGACCATTTTAAAGGCAATGCCTACCTGTACCTCTGGTGTCATGAAGAATCTCTTAGTTTGGCCAGCCGGCAACAGGTAATTTTGACTTTATGTTATACCGGGGTACCCCTTCCCTATGCTGACAAAATCGTACGAGTCTAGGGCATGTGTTATTGACCATTTTAAAGGCAATGCCTACCTCTTCCTCTGGTATCATGAAGAATCTCTTAGTTTGGCCAGCCGGCAACAGGTAATTTTGACTTTATGTTATACCGGGTACCCTTCCTATGCTGACAAAATCGTACGAGTCTAGGGCATGTGTTATTGACCATTTTAAAGGCAATGCCTACCTCTTCCTCTGGTATCATTGCCAATGTGGAGAATCTCTTAATTTGCCCAGCTGGCAATAATTTTGATTTAGTGGTATACCGGGGTACCCCCCTCCCCCTCCCTTATGCTGACAAAATCTCTTAGTTTGGCCAGCCGGCAATAGTTAATTTTGACTTTGTGATATACCGGGGTATTCCCCCCCCCCTTTATGATGACAAAATCGTACGGGTTTAATGCATAAGTGCGATGGGCCATTTTAAAGGCAATGTCTACCTCTACCTCTGGTATCATGGCCCACGTGGAGAATCCTTTTGCAGCCGGCAATACTGAGTTAAGCCTTTTTCAAATGATCTTTATAGTTTGATCTGATGTTGTGCTGTTACACCAATGTCCCAGGTTAGGGGGTAAATTATTAAGTCAGGGATGTAGTTACCACAAATTACTTAAAACCTTTACTAAATTCTTCCATAGATACAAAGATTTGGTTTGGAAGTTTGACTCTACCTGTTATGTTAGGGTGATGTTGTTTACCGAGCCCGGAAATTTAGATACGATCCGGGTAAACTTATCGATCCTTTAAATAAACTTATTCTAACAGTTTACCAACTCAACACTATTATTAGATCTTTGAATATTGTTTTAATTGGTATAGATATTGATTGTTTTAATAAGTAAATTAAACCCATACTGAATATCATTGTTATACACAAATACACATTCACGATTATGCAACCTGTTGATACCTTTATTTTGTCATTGCACAAGGTCATGATTTTCTCTGACTTTTAATCTAAATCCATTGGATGTTGGATGTGTACTGATTGATATTTTAGTATAAGATACATGATTTTTTTATTCGTTTTTTTTTTTTTTGGCTTTGAACTAGCTGTCAGTAACTGCGAGAACTCTCAGATCAGTACTTTGTATCTTTTTTGTTGTGGGGGATGTATAAATTCCCTACCACGTCTAGTGTGTGATTTTGTAAGTTGTTTTGTATCGATCTGATGAGGAAAGACCTTTTCAACTGATTTTTATAGTTTGTTTTTATGTTGTACTGTTACAACACCGTACAAGGTTAGGGGGGAAGGTTAGGCGACAGCGAACATGTTTAACCCCGCCACATTCTATATGTACCTGTCCCAAGTCAGGAGCCTGTAATTTAGTGATTGTCGTTTATTGCTGTTCCTTATATTTCACATCAACTGTATTTTAAGTTTCATAAGAACACAATGTAGCAGATGTGTCAAATTTTGCCCGCATATGCTGTCCCAAAACAAATTACAATTTCATTACCTTTAACTCCCAGTTTTAATTCCCTGTGATTTGTTAATATTTCAAATAAAAAAAAAAAATAATTACAGTACATGACCTCTCAACACCTGATATTTCTCATTTTATTGATTTAAAAAAAATCCTTTCGATTTCCCTTTTTAGTTTCAGACAAAGCAAAATATGTACTTCCGGTTCATTTCTCAATGTAAACAATCCCTTTTGTTTTATATGTGTTCATACAATTAACAACCCAAACTTTTACCATTTTTAATTTCAATGTTTTCTAAAATTGATGTCACTGATATCATCTATGGTCACATGTCTCATTTATTTTCAATTTAGGTACCACTGTTGTTTATCAAAAGGAAGCATCCTGCTGAAACGTTAAGTTTCTGTTAAATTAGTACAAGCACAAATCAATTTCAATTAAATGATATAAACTGAATAATAAAAATCACAAAAATCACAAATTTCACTATTATTTCAGCTATATATAAAAAATCAGGAGATTCGGTATGATTGTCAATGAGACAACTATCCATAAGAGACCACAGGACACGGATGCAAACAACTACAGGTCACCTTCAACAATGAGTAAACCCATACTAGATAGTGTAAGCTATATATTAAAGGTCCCGGCATGACAAAAATGTGAAACAATTCAAAAGTGAAAGTCTACTTCATGATTAATGTTAAAGCAATCAACAAAACAAGAAATATGGCAGACAGCAACATACAACAACTACTGCACTTCATGCTCTTGACTTGGGACAGGCACATAAAGTATGTGGATGGGTTAGAGGTGTTTTTAACCGCTTAATCCCTCCCTTAACCTTGGATAATGATGTAACAGCACAACATAAGAACAAACTAATACATGAAGTGTTACATATACTGCATAGTTTGGAATACTTTCAAAAATGTTTACATCAACACCCTCTCCGACATACATTTCTCATAAAAAATATGTTAAATGGTATTTCTCATTTTTCCTTTTTTTGTAATGTAACAGAACTACATATAAAACATTAAAAAATGATATATTAAAACTCGGGAAATGTTTTTACACCATTCAACAGTTAGTGTTGATTGATTGATCGATTGTTGCTTGCTAAACCACAAATGGCGAATATTTCATGCATATCCAGGACAATAAACAAAAATACAGGTTATGCGAAGTACAAAATGTAGGTCGACCGCGACGAAAGGCTAAAAATGTTGACCTCCGCACAAAAATAAGGGAGTGAGAAATTTTGCCTTGAAATAGGCCGAATACGGAGCCCTCAAATAGTTTTTGCAAGGGTTCTTTAAAGTGCAAAGGGATTGGCATTCACCATACGCGAGGCATCAAACTTAACATCTCAATAGCGTACGAATGTAATGACTATTTATACAGTCTTAGGTCAAAAATGTTTCATTTATCCCATATTATTTCATATAAAAATACTTTTTTAAACATTGTCAAAATCTGATTTTGATGAAATTTTTAATGTTAAACTCAAAATTGTGTACAGTTTTTATGGTTATTATGAAATATTTTTATGACATTTCATGATTGAGAAATCATTATTTGTATACAAATATTGAAATAAAGTGTCACTGTTTGCCTATAAAGCCATATGGTTTTGTTTCGTGCAGAAATTCATATGTGTCTTTAAACAGTGATTTCCCTACAAATATAAATCATATAGTTAGAACAAGAATCTGCAGACATTACTTTATTTAATGAAAAAACAAGACAAGAAATATCTTCAGTACATTTTTCTTTGATTAAAACGTGTTTTTATACGAAATAATACATGCAGGGGAATTTTCGATAGGTGATATACTTTCGACCTAAGACTGTACATCCAACACAGCCAAATGAACGGTCCACTAAAGCAAGAGTTTTACTGCCGAACGGGAGAAATACAAGGATGACCATAGTTCTACTCCCCAAAAGCAAAGACTACTGGCGTAATAAACTTACTAATTCAGTTAAAATGGTTCTTTCTCCCAGTTGACTAACGTTTTTGAATATTTACTATCCTCTCATTGCAATTAAACTATAATGAGAGCACACATAAAACCTGTTAGAAGCGCTTTTCAGCTCACCTGATTCAATGGGCCAAGTGAGCTTTTCTCATCACTTGGCGTCCGTCGTCCGTCGTCGTCGTCGTCGTCCGTCGTCCATTAACTTTTACAAAAATCTTCTCCTCTAAAACTACTGGGCCAAATTTAACCAAACTTGGCCACAATCATTACTAGGGTATCTAGTTTAAAAAATGTGTTGGATGACCCCGCCTGTCAACCAACATGGCCGCCATTGCTAAAAATAGAAATTAGGGGTAAAATGGAGTTTTTGGCTTATATCTCTGAAACTAAAGCATTTAGAGCAAATCTGACAAGGAATAAAAGTGTTTATCAGATCTATCCGCCCTGAAATTTTCAGACGAATCAGACAACCCGTTGTTGGGTTGCTGCCTCTGAATTGGTAATTATAAGGAAATTTTGCAATTTTTGGTTATTATCTTGAATATTATTATAGATAGAAATAAACTGTAAACAGCAATAATGTTCAGCAATGTAAGATCTACAAATAAGTCAACATGACCAAAATTGTCAATTGACCTTTTAAGGAATTATTGCCCTTTATAGTCAATTTTTAACAATTTTTCGTAAATTTTTGTAACCTTTTACAAAAATCTTCTCCTCTGAAACAACTGAGACAAATTTAACCAAACATGGCCATAATCATCATTACGGTATCTAGTTTAAAAACCAACCAACCAACATGGCCGACATGGCTCAAAATATAGCATAGGTGTAAAATGCAGTTATTGGCTTAAATCTCTGAAACTAAAGCATTTAGTGCAAATCTGACAACGGGTAAAAATGTTCATCATGTTTAGATCTATCTGCTCTGAAATTGTCAGACGAATCAGACAACCCGTTGTTGGGTTGCTGCCCCTGAATTGGTAAATTTAAGGAAATTTTGCAGTTTTTGGTTATTATCAAATATTATTATAGATAGAGATAAACTGTAAAACAGCAATAATGTTCAGCAAAGTAAGATCTACAAATAAGTCAATATAACCAAAATTGTCAATTGACCCCTTAAGGAGTTATTGCCCTTTATAGTCCGTTTTTCGTAAATTTTTGTTATCTTTTACAAAAATCTTCTCCACTTAATCTACTGGGCCAAATAGAATTAAACTTAGCCGCAATTTTAAATAGTGTATCTTGATGGAAAAATGTATCCGATGACCCTGTCATCCAACCAACATGGCCGTCATGGCTAAAAATAGAACATAGGGGTTTACTATAGAAGTCAAAGGAAAATAGTAAACAAAACAATTTCAAATGGTCACAACTTGGGTCTTCAGTAACTATTGTAAGACTACAATGGGATGACTTGCTTTTAATTTAACTACTTGGCCAAATTAAGCCAAACTTGGGCTCAATCATTATTAGGGTATCTAATACTATTAATTATGATTTAGAAAATTTGTCTTTACATAATATGGTTTTGACATTACGTAATGATCCTTATACAACTCAATATAGAAAAGTCATTACTTAATGATATTTCGATATTACATGATATGATTTCGTATTGACTTGATCTAGTTTTGTCACTACTTAAATATGGTTTTGTCATTACTCGATGTGGTTTCACCATTATTTAATGTAGTTGTGTCATTAGGCAATGTGGTTTTAACATTACTTGATGTGTATGTGACTTAACGTAATGTAGTTGTTTCATTACATGATGTGGTTTTGATATTTCGTAATGGTGATTTGCCAATTCTTTATATGGCTTTAACATTACATAATGATGTTTCAAAATTTGACGATTTCACACTACATTATGTGTTCGTTCCAGTAATTGATGTGTTTCTGTCATTCTTTGATGTGGTTATCACATTACTTGACGAGGTAAACTCACGTGACCATTCGGGGAAAAATAGTTCTATTTTTTTTTAACCCGATTTTCATGTTTTATGTGCCTCGGATGTGCCTCGGATGAGTGTTCGTTCCAGTATTTGATGTGATCCTGTGTTGTCACGTTACTTGAAGAGGTAAAACCACGTGACCATTTTGGAAAAAAAATAGTTTTATTTTTAAACCGATTTCCATATGTCGTTTGTTTAATTTCATAGGGGTGAGCACATTTTTAGAATGAAGCGCGTCAACGCTTTTACACCCCAATAAATTTACAAAAACAAGCATTCAATTCTTAAGAAAAAGCGTTGACCGAAGTACATTTTGTATGAAACGCCGAAGCGCTTCATTCTAAAAATGTGCGCACGGTTATCACTTTTACAACCCTATAAAATTACTAAAAGAAGCATTCAATACTTATAATTACATTTTTAGCTAGGATCATGAAAACACGATTTCTATCAAGTTTTTCTTTTATTTACCTGTGCACTTTATTATGGAAGCTCGTGTCGTCATGAATGTTACATTTCATTTTAAAATGAAGGTTAATTTCAGAATGACGCGAGATTGCTGTTAGCCAATCAAAATAACGTATTATAATGAAACATACATGAAATGTAATTATACAAAGATATATTCTTCATACCTTTGTTGGTCACATTTCATTTTGCATGTCTAATAAGTTCACACACATCGAAAATTTTTTAAAATGATTGGCTTAGTTGTTACTTAAAAAAAGAAGAAACCAGTAGAAAAAGGTTTTGATTTCATCTATAAATTCATATACTGATGATTGCTTTTTTCTTAAATTTTCACATCGGTCATGAATAATCATTATTGATGGTTAACAAATTTGGTAATGTCATAGAACTAGACCGTTGGTTTTCCCGTTTGAATGGTTTTGCACTAGTAATTTTTGGGGGCCTTTATAGCTTACTGTTCGGTGTGAGCCTAGGCTCCGTGTTGAAGACCGTACTTTGACCTATAATGGTTTACATTTATAAATTTTTACTTGGATGGAGAGTTGTCTCATTGGCACTCATACCACATCTTCTAATATCAAGGTACATTTACCGTTACACTACTGTAAGATGTCTTAAGTTATAGCAGCTTTGAAATTCGTACTTGATTTGACCTTCTAGCTGTTTTTGATTTTAATGCCTCTGGTGAGTCATGTTTAGCCGAATCGCGTACCAAATTATAATGTCGTTTATGCAGTAACGAATCCAGTTTCACTAATTGAGCAATAACTGCTGTCCCTTCTTGAGCATCTTAGTACTTTGGTGTTGAGGATTCGTGCAGTGCAATCTTAAATAAAGTTTTCTGTTTAGGTTTTTGTGGACTGCCGTTTGAAGATTCGTCTTTTTTTCGTTTTGCCATGATGTTGTCTGTCTATCTTCTTGTTATGTTTTTTTCTTTGTACTTCTTACTTTTATGAATCTAGTGTGTTCCGTCGGGTCCTTCGTATGCGGAACGGCAATATCTCTTTAAAAGGGGATATAACATGTTCAAAACGTTTACTTAATTATGCTACAAATAATTATATGTATTTATTATTCATACACGGCTCGCTAATATTTAGTTACGATATTAGTCTAGCATCATCACTTTGTAATGTTCTTTAACATATCCGCTTCATCTGTGAAACGGATATTCCATAACCTACCGAATATCTGTCAACCAACTCGTGATGGCGTCCGTAAAATTTACGAAGGGGTCATGCTTTCATCTTCACCATTTGGAACTCTTGGTTTAATAGCTTCATCTAGTGAGCAGCAACCCTCTATCAAGGAAATCATGATAGGAAATACAAGCCCGGGAATATCGTATCAATTGGGAGATATATACTACGTATGCAGGCGCTGCTTGAATGTTGCTACATAGAAATGGAAAGTTCACAATTGGGAAGCTGAAATCATCTCTTTTGTCGTAAAGTTTTGTTTTCAACCGACCCTCATTGTCAATTTCTAGATGTAAGTCAAGATATGAGGCAGACTTAACTGTATCTGTTGTATCCTTTATCTCAAGTTCGATGGGATAGATGCGTTCAACAAATATAGTCACCAAATTTTGAATTATTTAGTGAAAGAACATCATCTATATAGCGGAAAGTAAAGTTAAAGGATACTGCTAACTTCTTTTCTTTCTTCCTAAGAAGTTTCTGTATGAAGTCAGCCTCATAAGAATAAAGGAACAAGTCGGCAAGAAGAGAAGCAGTTGGTTTCCATGGAAATCCCGATTTTTTGTTGAAAAACACGTCCTCCAAACGTAACAAATATGTTGTCAATCAAGAAATCAAGCATCTTGATAATGTCAGTTTCAGAGAATTTTTTGTTTGAATCAGAGTGATTTTTTACAAAGTAGGATGTATCCCTCCCGAAGGCAAGATACTTGTATTTACGTTGGCCATTCTTTTTTATGAAACAAAGCAATACCAACTCTTTCAATTTGTCTTTTAGTTTGGAATGGGGAATACTTGTGTAAAGTGTAGAAAAGTCAAATGTTTTAATACTATTGCAAGATGAAAGAGTCTTAGATTATATTGTGGAATATTTTAGTATCCACATCTGATTCACGCCACCTCTATAATAGGCAGTTTCACAATAACTTTGAAGCCCGGCTTTGATTGCTGATAAAATTGATGTTAATAATTTAGAAAGAGGTTTCGTGGAGCACTTGGAAGACCCAACAATATACCGTTGTTTGTAAGATCACGTATGTAGTTTAGGTATCAAATACAGTGATGGAAGATCCAGTTCTTCATTTTTGGTTGAAATTCCAAAGGAACATAGAACAGACCTATGATTATCCAGGCTTCTCTCTTTAGTAGGTGTCATGGGGTATATGTTGAGTTTCCAAGTGAATTGTCAATACCTAATTCATTTATCAAGCAGTTTATGTAATGTAATTTACACACTAAAAACGATATTGTTTAGGGCTTTATCTGCGGGGACACCAACATATTTGTCATGGAGATAGGACAAGTGTTTTGCAACATTTGGGTCTTTAAAGATTGACGTTGCATGGATATTGATAGACCCATTCAGTTTCTTAATTCTGATTTGTATCAACGACCTCACAGGCTTAATCCATTCGGAAAGAGTATCTACAATGTTGATAAACAAATTAGAGTTATTATGAAAGGCTCACGAGTTTATCACCCTGTTACTTTGGTAACGAAGCCCTTGGTTTTGGGTTTAAAATTTGCATATTTTGATGTCCAAAAGAATGACAAACTTCAAGCAGTTCTCATGCTAAAATTTCAATTCTAATGATGATAATACAATCTTTCATTAGAATATTACATCTGATTGATGAGATAAAAGAAAAAAAAATCCCTATTAAAATAAATTCTGGATTAGTTGAGCGACACTGATACTAAAACTATATCACCTAGCATGAATAATTCCATATGAAGAACTATTAAATGGTGCTTTATCTATATTGTCAACTAAATGGCTTTCAATCTTTTTTTCTGCTTAATCTGTTTGCAGTTCAAATTTGGCTTGTATTGACGTGTAACAGTCACAATACATCTGTTCTGTTTAGATAATTATCCTATAGGGATAGGTACAAGTTTGTGACATTTTCGGCTATTTACAAAGGATAAGTTTCGATAATGCCATTATTGGTACTAAAATTCAAACTTAACAATGCTTATTTTAATTCTATCATAAGACATAAATCCGTCAGATATCACAGATCACAGTTTATTTATTTATCCTCTCAAACAGTATAAAACATGACAATTTTCTTTCGTGAGTATCTACCTCAACCTCTACCAGATTGAGTGCTAACTAACAGGTTAATATAAACAAAAAGGAGATGTGCTATGATTGCACCATAACTCCACCATATTCTGTATGCGCCTGTCCAAAGTCAAGTAATTCAGTGATTGTCGTTGATTGCTGTTTGTCATATTTGTTTATCGTTTTTTTTTTTAAATCATAAATCATTCCATTGGTTTTCTTTAAATTAAATTTTGGACCTTTCATAGCTGATGATACGGTGTGGGTTTTGCTCATTATTGAAGACCAAAAATTCCTTAAATTCATGTCCTTTTGTCTTTGATGGATAACTGTCTCATTGTCAATCATCTCCTTATTTTTTTTATTAATAAGAAACTATATTACCGTCTTTGATAGTCAATATGTTATCTTTGATAAAACATTATAGCTGGAGTTGCTATTTGGGAGTTATTTTATCGACAAGAATATCGTTTATCACACATTTATTTAATTTTCACTTTCTCTGGATTTCGTATCTATTTAAAATGTTTCAAACTTAAATTAATAACATAATTTATTTTTGTTTATCAAATACAACAGGTACAAGCATCAATGCAATAGTGTCTTCAAAAGTGTTTATGACATACTATATTGCAACATGAACTTTAAAGACACACTGATTATCACTAATCAGCATATCGAAGAATAATATTAATTAAGAAATAAAACAGTAGACGTTGCCTGTTTTTAGCCTACATGGTCTGTAGGCCCAAAGTGAGTGTTTCTCGTCATTTGGCACCCGTCGGCGGTTAACGTTTACAACGGAACCCAGATCCTTATCTTAGTTTGAGCGAAACTGTAAACAATAAAATAGATCAACAAATAAAGATTAAGGTATACAAATAAGTCACTGTTATTGAAGGTATGTTGTCAATCGACTCCAAAATCCCCAATATCAGTTTTAACCCATTTTTCATTTTGGTTTATTATTTCAAAAACTTAAATGGTTAGACACGTCCTAATGATTAATATTTGAAGAACAAATAGATAAAGCAGAACAAAGGTTGGAGACCACAAATTGATTGTAGCGTAAATTGTGATAGAGCAACATATATGTAAGTATTTTATTATGGAATCATTCAAATTTGGTTTTGAATTTAATGCCAGAATAAAAAATGTGAATAAGTATTATGAGGTAGATTGAGGAAAAAGCTGCTAAATAAATACTATAAATCGCAAGTGGGAATACATCCTTTGGAAGGATATGCCTTTAAATGGAAAATAATATGCGACATATGTTTTAATCTAAGTATTACTGCTCTGTCATTTACGAACATAGAAATTGATGTTAATTGTATTTTCAATATTAAAGACCATAATCATTATAAATCAGTTTTAAATATGTTCCAATTTCTCATTTTAAGCCAACCAAAGGATTTTCTTGCATACTTTTAAATGTGAAACCTGTAATATGATACGATATATTTTATTAACACTAACTCTATCTGACCAAATAATTTCTTTGTTGAAAAATCCGCGTGTTCATTTACACATGTCATTTTGCAAATGGTTCTTGGATCAGAAAGTTAATTAATTCATAATAACAAAGGCAAGACAAAGATTTTCAAAACGTAGTAAAAAGTGTCGGATAAAACTTATAATATTATTATAATTAGCAATTAACATACTCACTACATCATGAACAAAGAACTTCAATTTGCTTGCCTGTATTTATTTCGGGAGGGGGAGGATTGGATAGACAACCGCCTTAATTTTTTCGTCGATACGTTTTAGGTTAAACAGTTTAAATGGCGCCATTTATGCCGCACCTTTTCTCTTATTATATAAGATGAACCAATTACTATTCATGCTTTTACGCATAAGTTACAAAGTTAATTAATAGTTTGGATATTTTTGTTATTTCGGATATCTTGTTTTGAATGTGTTCTCTTGTTTAAAATTAGACATTTAAAAAAATTAAAATGCTCATTTCGACACAAAGTATGTGTTTGGTTTTTATTGAAAGCGAAAAAGCTCTTATATACCTCAGGATATCGATAATGATAACCTTATTAAATTGAAGGTAGTTGCATACTTACTATATGTACATTATTCAAACTATGTTATAATTGCTCTTATCTATTTTCATGCAGACAATGGTACTGATCTTAATCACACTGGCGTTATTTAGTCAAGGACATGCAACTAGTAAGTTTTACGACATCATATGAGTTTTTATGCAGGCTATTTTGTTTACATTAACTAATAAAATTGAGAATGGAAATGGGGAATGTGTCAAAGAGACAACAACCCGACCACAGAACAGACAACAACAGAAGGTCACCAATAGGTCTTCAATGCAGCTGGCCCCTAAACAAATATATATACTAGTTCAGTGATAATGGACGTCATACTAAACTCCAAATTATACACAAGAAACTAAAAGTAAAAATAATACAAGACTAACAAAGGCCAGAGGCTCCTGACTTGGGACAGGCGCAAAAATGCGGCGGGTTAAACATGTTTATGAGATCTCAACCTCCCTTAAACCTCTAGCCAATGTAGAAAAGTAAACGCATAACAATACGCACATTAAAAGTCAGTTAAAGAGAAGTCCGAGTCCGATGTCAGAAGATGTAACAAAAGAAAATAAACAAAATGACAATAATACATAAATAACAACAGACTACTAGCAGTTAACTGACATGCCAGCTCCAGACCTCAATTAAACTGATTGAAAGATTATGTCTTCATCATATGAATATCAGGCACAATCCCTCCCGTCAGGGTTTAGTATCATACCATCATAAAATATATGAGAAGAGCATAACCCGTGTCATGCCAACAACTGGTTTTTAAATAAATGTGTTTAGATCCGATGCAAAGTATATACACATAAATATATAACTTACAGTCAGTCAAAAACACAAAATGTTTTTACGTCAAAACATATGAATGAACAATATTTTTTTGAATATTGCGAGCGTCAATAATATATATAATTATGAGTTGGTTCTGAACTTTTTTTTTATCTTTGACAATGCTATATTAGTAAAGAGGCTGAGAAAATAAAAAGGGGGAACCCCAACCCTCAAAAAGAAATGAAATAGAAAGTCAAAGAAAGCCAAACAATACTATTACAAAAAAAAGACAAAAGACGTAGAGACAACCAGCCCACAAACTAAAGATTGAGCTACCAGATATCAAGCAAAAGTGCCTGTTCTTAAAAATTTGGCATCGTACGTTCCTTCACGTACCTTTGATTATTTTACTGATCAAATTTAATGTGGAAAGGTTGAGATCATGTGCATGCGCCTGTTCCAACTCAGGATCCTCGGCAGTGGTTGTCTGCAGTTGAATCTTAATATGTTGTCTTTAGGGCTTTGGTATTGATGACATATATTTGATGATTACTGTTAATAAGGCCCAAATACACTGAAAATTTGTACGTTTAAATTTCTGCCTTAAAATGACTTCAGTTAAAAATTGCATACATTCCATTGTTGTCATTAATGCAGAAGTTCCCCAAATGCGAAACGAGCGAATAATTTTGTGACGCATATTGTAGCACCAGGTCATTGGTGATCTATTCATTTTATGAGATATTCCTGAAAAAATGTCACTGCCCTAACCCTTTAATAAATAAACTCATCATAGATACCAGGATTAAATATTGTAAGCCAGCAAGCGTTTCGTCTACAAAAGACTCATCAGTGACGTTCCAATCAAAAAAGTTAAAAAGGCAACATAAAGTGCAAAGCTGAAGAGCATTGATAACTCAAAATTCCGTAAGGTTTTGCCAAATACAGTTAAGATAATATATTCCTGGGTAATGGCGACTTAGAAGTGCATCAAAAAAGAAAATGCAAAAGAAAACAATTAACCAAGTTAAAGATGTCATACGATAAAGACTGAAGCAAGTAAAACACGAGATGTAAAATACACATTAAATCATTATTTGTAGAAGTTTCTAATTCTGATTTAAAGCACACAGGAAGAGGAAACAATTAGGTGATTACAAGTTATGGCCATGTGGATGTAACTATGTTGTATGTAAATATGCTCACAGAAATATCAAGGTCATAAGGTGATCCGATACATGAACATCATACTTTTCAGACAACTGATATCATTATGAATGATACCAGGAAAGAATGTTTGATGAGATCCTTCAAATTCTAGATCTAATTTTAGCCCTACGAATTAGGGTATACAAAGTTTAACAATGGTATAAAGATACACGGATCTATTTTGACAAAAGCAGTAAGGATTGATACATAGCTAAAATAGTATAACAAGAAGATTTATAAAATTCGGAAACACAGATTTTATCACAATATTAAGGATTTAAAAAATGATGGAAGTATCGCAACATATAAACAGCTTATATACGAAAAAGCGAAATCGACTATTTTCCCTATGCTATTAAATGCGGCACTTGAATCGAAACATTTATATATTGTAAGGTCAAAATATGAGATACGAAATTGAAAAACATTGAAAATAAAATTTCCTGAACGAAACAGTGGATCGATGAACAGACAACAGGCTTATAACTTTGAACACAAGACAAGCGTCTACATAGAACCAATGATTTAAGCTTGAATAAAAAGAGTTGGATAGACAAATCAAATATTGAGTTAAGGAGCATGGATAGTCTTAGGCCAATTTCGATTCTTCCTGCTATCTAAATGATTTGAATAGATCATAAACTCCCAAATATATGAGTATTTGACTACTTATAAATTAACTCGTGTGAGTCAGGTTTCAGATCAAAATATTCATGCTTAACTTGACAAAATTAGTAGTTCAATTGATGAGGAGATGGGAACTATACTCGCCATTTATAGCTTGCTGTTCGGTGTGAGCCAAGGCTCCGTGTTGAAGGCCGTACTTTGACCTATAATTGTTAACTTTTTATACATTGTGACTTGGATGGAGAGTTGTCTCATTGTCACTCATACCTCATATTCTTATTTATATCGATTGGTATTTCTCGATTTTAAAAAGGTCTTTGATATGATACATCATTCAATATTACTAACCAAGTAAAAGGCATTAAGGTTTGATGATATATCTCTGCAGTGGTTTAAATCTGTAAGAAAGTTTGCAAAAGCTGTAATAGCTATTTAGAATGGAAGACAGGATATATTAACTTTGGTGTTCTTCAGGGTACATACTTGGACCTATGTTCTTTGTATAATATTTTAATGATTTACCGTTTTTATTTGTTCTGGTATAATCATACATGACGAATTCATTAAAAGAAATATTTTCACGCTAAACATGATGTTTCGCCTCTTCAACTGTTTAAACAACTTGGTTGACTTTCTTTAAAAAGATAAATTGAACATCATTAAGATATACTTATGTATAATGGTTTAATTTAATAATTGTACCAAAGATTATTTATGCGATATTCTTAAATCATCTCATCAACACAACTATTCTTTAAGATCATAATATAATGGACATATTGTTGTGCATTGACCAGAATGTAAATTTACGAAGAAAGTATTTTTTTAACTCACGAATAACTTTATGGAACCACCTTCTCCCAGCTTTACTTTCTATTTCAACTGTAGATTTATTCATGAGGAATATCATAACTATTTGTTTATGAGTGAGAATAAAACCTGGACAGTTTCAATAAATACATATTTCAGAATTTATTCTTGCAAGCCATAAATTTGTTAGAAATTTTGCCATGACCTGGGCCGATATTTTCGGATTGCATGAATTATTTCGATTATAATAGGTAAAAATGAAAACAACACCTTATAAATTTAATGCGTACGAAGCGCTTTTCTGGATTTACCTCTATCAGGAATACTCAAAGCCGATTATTTCGAAAATAGGACAATTTCAAGAATTATACTAAGACAAGTCTGCCATGTGTGGGGCTGTTCTATTGTACCCCTTACCTACCTCAAAAACTCCATTTTATTGATATACTATCAGAATTTAAAGCGTACACGTAACACAATAAGCTTTAATTCGCACGAAGTAATGTGTTTTGACAGTACGTAAATGCGCTTAGATCATTCTTGAAATTTCGCAGATTTTTTTTATCATTCAATTTTAAAACATTTTTCTAAGCTCTAATGCATTAATTACATGAGGGTAAACGGAAACAGCCCTAAATATGTACATCTGTGAGTCTACGTTAAATATAGAATTATTGATAGTTTTATCACGATGTTGTTTACAAAGCGGAAGCATCACATCATTATAGAATAAATATTTGTATAACTTATGAAGCAAGAATCTTTGCAATCTGAAAAAGGCACATACGTTTTGCCAAATACAACGACAACTGTTTTGTCATTAAAAGTTGTTGCACCAATAACCTTCACGATATATTAAAAGAGATATAGGTTGTCCACGACCTTTTATGAAAATTAGGCGATGTGGTATGATTTCAAATGGGACAACTATCCACCAATGGGCCAATTGACAAGGATGAAAAAAACTACAAGTCACCACCATCCGTGACAATGAGAAAAAAAGGACTATCGCGTAGTAAACCACAGAATGACAAAACGTCAAACAATAGAACAGAAAATACTAACAGCATAATAAGTCTTGGTCATAAATGTGTCATATTTAATTTCAGAAAAAACTAAAATGATGCACTATTTACATAAATTATATTGTTATGCGGGCTTTTTCGTAACATCACAGTGTCGTATTGAAACACAGCACACACACACATATGTATTTCTTCTAATTTTAGCTCTGATAGAATAAAAATTACACAAAGCTTACCCCTTACAGCATAGTGACAAATCAGAGATCAGAACAGGAACTTGTATACCCTGTATATTTACTAAAGTAAATTTTCGCAGATGTCCGGCTATCTGGAGGTCAAGGTCCTTGGGAAGGAAGACTAGAAGTATACCACGATGGTAGTTGGGGAACAGTATGTGATGATGGATTTGGTTTGAATAGTGCTAAAGTTGTTTGTCGTATGTTAGGATACCACAGGTACTTAATTTCAATAGTAGTAAATGACATGACATTTTTGCATAACAAAATACATAATGACACAAAGCTATACTCAACGCAGTGATTTGGTGAATTGGAGAAAATATTGAAAGACTTTAAAGATGGCCCTAATGTGAAATAAATTCAGGGAAATATGTTAAAATGTTTCGGTGATGGTACTTATTTTCGAGATATATACCTTACTGCCGGTTCATGATTCTATTATGTTGTGTTTTTATATATACATACCGGTAGTAATCATTCTTTGTTAAAAACAAAAAATAACTTGATGTAAGTTTAAAATAGACGATTATTATGATAATTACTAGAAAGTAAAAGAGAGGCGAAAGATACCAAAAAGATTTCAAACTCATAAGTTGACAAGAAACTGACAATTTCATGGCACAAAATGAAAAAAAAAAACATGAAAAGACAATTAGTTTAAAAAACACAAACATAGAAAACTAAAGACTGAGCAACACAAAACCGTGCAAAAACCGGAGTGATATCAAGAGCTCCGGAAGGGTAAGCATATCCTGCTCCACATATAACGCGCGACAACACAACTAGGAGATTCTAGAATTTAAAGATATGTGGGGTATACGTCAAGGAGACAGCAACCCTATCATTATTATTTATAGTAATCATCTTTCAGTAAATAATCTTATTATACAATACAGAAGCTGTAACAGATACATTTGGAAAGGAAGCAAAGTCAAGGTTGTTAGTGTAAATGTGAGCCCCTCAAATATGTTGATTCAAACAAAAAGTCAGTAGAAAAACATATAGATAATTCCAAAGCAAATTGATTTTTTGGTCACAAAATGATTTCTCCGTCTGATACCGTATTAGGCCAGTATAAATTTGACAAAGTATTCCCAAAAGGAAAACGTTTTGACGATTTCAACTCCCAGATATGCATATTGACCCCAGATTTCTGCTGCAGTGGAAAGAGCTATTAATATTTTTAATAAAATAAAATTTATTCTTATAAAAATTGCAAACACACCAAATATTATTACATTTGTACTTTTAAAAAAATCAAAAAAAACTTTAGATTGTTTAAGCCGTACAATGTATTTGGCACATTTTTTTTGAAATTTTCGGTTTTGAAAGATATAGAAAAACTTCGTATTTGATTTGCCCGTCGAACAGTTTTAATGTGAGCGTCACTGATAGTCTAATGAATACGAAACGCACGCCTGCCGTACAAAATTATAAACCTGGTATCTTTGATGAACTTTTATAAATGTTTTGATCTTAAGAAGAAATTTCATTCAACTTAAATATAGTTAACGCATGCATGAAGCAACTGAACTCTGCAACGACACAATATGTTTATGTGGTTTAAAATAGCTCTGTGTTTGGAAATAATACAATACCATGATATAAGTCAATTTGTTGTAATAATATAAGAAAATTGTTGAATATCTCCTATGATTTGATTTTCTTGTTAACCATGGCAAATAATTCTTATCACATCAGAACCCGTGTATTGGAACGAAGCCTTGATTTGATCATTATCAGCTTAGGAGTTTGAATGTTATCTTGGTATCTTTCGCCTCTATTTTGATAATTGTCAGTATTTATTTATTACGCGAAATACAAAAGAGTCCGGAAGGGTAAAATTTGCACACTAAACAACGATCATACTCAATTAGATACCAGTTTACAGCTAAGTGCTAAAAAGGAATATTTGTGACGTCAAGCATTCTATAATTTTATATTGTCCGGAAAAGTTAAATTTCAGAAGTGCATACACATTGCTTTTACAAATTAAAGAAAAGAAAATGTTTGCCTTTAAGAGTTTATACGCTAATGCGAGAATAAGCCTCACAATCGTACCTATATCGCTTTCATTTTAAGCCACGCGATTTCCTGAAAAACCGGTAAATGCGTTCCTTTAGTATTATAGAAACTTAAAAAGTAAGCATTGAAAATATGTAAAAAGTAAAATAACAAAAATACAAAACTCCAAGGAAAATTAAAATCTGAAAGTCCCTTATCAAATGGCAAAATCAAAAGCTCAAACACATCAAACGAATGGAAAACAATTGTCATATTCCTGACTTGGTACATGCATTTCCTTATGTAAAAAATGGTGGATTAAACCTGGTTTTAGAGCTAACTAAACCTCTTGCTTGTATAGGGTCGCATAAATTTCCATTATATTGACAACAATGTGTGAACAAAACAAACAGACATAATAGGTAAAAATGTTAAAAATAGGAGGACAGAAATTAGTTTCTGATTTCAATTTGCTTTTATAACATTCATTTGAAGAAAGTGCCAAATGAAAAGATTTTAGGGACATTACCGGTTTCCACTTTATCTGACACTCTGATAAGAGTTAATATGAAATTATATTACATAAATGTAAGCCGTTGTTGTGTACAATGATATCCAAATATTTGTATTGACGTTTTTGTACGAATAATCATGATTTCGAAATTTGGCCGGTCACCAGTAAATATAAGATTGTCGTCCATAATTAAGTGGCTTGATGTTTTACTCACAGGTTTATATACTTTCACCTAACAGTAGTCGCTGTCCTCTTTGGTATAAAGCTGCAAATGAGCACACCAGATTTATTTTAGATTCTATTTACTTATTGGTTTATATGAAATTTCTAAGTCCTCAAAGTATTGTATAATGTCCTCATAACGTGACACACAACATGTACACTAATTAACATAAAAAGAAATTTATCAACGAGTTCCAAACCATTCAAATCAATTAAGAAATTAAATGTTTGTTAAGGAAAAGGTATAATAAAGCCATTTTTTGGGGCTCCTTAAATTGGATTTAAAAGTGTTATAAACCATCCTCCAGATATTTTCATTAGGCTTTTAAGGTGGATCATCGGTATATATTTCCTCAGTTAGGATATTCTTATGCTTTGCCAAAATAAAGAGTTTACTATGCTTTTTTTGAAAAAATATAATAAAAAGTATGGGTCACCGTGCTATTTTTCAAGCTATAAGTCGTGCAAAATTGCCCACATTTGCATAGATTGTTCATGAATAAAAAGAAATCTTCTTTGGGAGAATAGAATTTTGAAATAGAATATGAGAAGATAGGTTTTATGATATGCTTTAATTTCGAAAACATGGCGTCACCGATATTGTTTTTAAGAAAACATTACCGATATTGTTTTCAAGTTAGAAATGAAAATTTCACTATCATTCCAGTATAAAATATTTACTATCAGAGGTATCTCCCCTTAAATGGCTAAGTTGAAAATTGATTCTTAAAAATTGGTATTTGTTTAAATATTTTTGATAATGAAACAAATCACTTATATGTCTTTATCATATAAACAGTCTTAAAAATTGCAAATCTATCTCAAAATTTGAAAATTAAGGCAAAGAACTAGACCGATTGTGTACTGCTAGTGTACAATCAAAAAAGGCGGTATACAGTGAATCTACCTAAACGTCTTAGATTATGTGTACACCAGCAAAAGCTGACAGAATAGGCTCATTTTGTCTGATATATTGTTATTAATATTTCGATTTGAACAACAGCATTACACAAAAAGATGTTTTGTTACAAAATGTATTTTACAAAGCTGTTAATGTTTGTAAAAGATCTTTCTGGGTTTAACCTTTGCTAAACTAAATTTTGACCAAAATGAATGTGGGTGCAATTGATATTCTAAGTCAAAAGAAGGCGACAGCATTTTACCGATGTTCAAATCTACAAAGAAGAGACAAGATAACAAAAAAAAAAAAAAACTGAGGGAATCGCATGAACTTCAAAAGAAGTGAGAATGGGTGCGTCCCCTGCTATATGTAAATTCGACATATTTATGAAGTCAGCATGACATCACCAGTAGCTTCTCTGCACTGAAGTGACCAGAGTTTATTAACCTGCTCATTTATCATCAAAATTAATCTTATTTTGAAAGGCTTATATAAGTTTTCTATTTTTGCACATTCATTGGGAATTATTGATTTTGTCTTACATCCTCCTTTGTACTGTCTGTATGTCTGTCTATCTTGTTTGCTATTTGGGCAATTGATCTGAGACGAAGATTACAGTACGATGACCACAATCCATTAAACAAAGTGTTTGGCTCACTTAATTACAGACAATTATTAGATGTCACGGGACATTATCTAATTTTTCTCAATTTTTTTTGTAAGTCCTGTATATCTCGCTTACAATCTTGGAAATATTCATAAAACACAATTTGAAAAACAAAAGTCAATTCTAAAAATTATTTTAATTTGTTACATGAAATTACGTATTGAACAGTCATCCATCTATATTTAATAAACATTTAAATGATTTCTTTCAGAGAAATAGCGGCGTTTATTGGAGGTAGTTTTGGTAGAGGAAGTGGATACATAACGCTTGATGAAGTAAGATGCACTGGTCAGGAGGATG
Organism: Mytilus coruscus; assembly: GCA_017311375.1. Lineage (NCBI taxonomy): Eukaryota > Metazoa > Mollusca > Bivalvia > Mytilida > Mytilidae > Mytilus > Mytilus coruscus. The sequence continues at coordinate 68,978,864 of CM029600.1, read as the reverse complement.
ATATTGCATATTGTCCTTCAGCTGGATGGTATAGAAGTGATTGTAATCACGATGAAGATGTAGGACTTAACTGCGTCAGTTAGTAGCATTGCTAAAAAAAACTAATGGTTGTTGAATTAAGAAACATATAGATTGAAAGAACTATTTATTGAATTAGGTTATATTTGGGGAATTTTACATAAAAAACAAAGAAATAAGGTTGTTGAAATTATTGCGCTTCATATTTTTATTCATAATACAAGTTATCAAAATAATCATGAATAATCAAGAATAACCATTTTTATAAATTTTGAAAGAAATAACTTTATGATGATCTACTTATGTACATGAATTAATTATGTTAAGACTGAAGATTGCAGTAAGTGTTGAACCATACTTTTTTTATTACTTCTTGTTCTTACTCTATACCTGTATTCTACATTTTACAGGGAATGGAACAGAGCCAGTGGAAGGTATATATTTATAAGAATATAAGGTCAGGTGTATTCTAATGATGTTTGCTTTGGAAATCAGTTTAAAGAATACTTTTATTTATTTCGATTTAAAAGCAATACTGACTTTATAAATATTAATTCTGCTGATATATACTATTGCATTAACATAATAATTGCCGAAAAGTGTATTAAAAAATTGTGTAGGCGTTCCTTCTTAAAATATATATTGCATAACGGAGTTGTACCCACGAAATGCAGTTTTCAATTTTAAATTTTTCACAGCTGCCAAAGCGATTTTCATGTTTCCATAAAAACTGACCAAAGATATCATCGTAGTTAGAATAGTATTTTCGTAACTTTAAATATGTGAAATGCATAGGTGACTGTCTTAATTTGGTGGATGGATTTGCAGGTATGTAACAAAATAAATTCTTGGTTGTCGGTATTTGCGGAAAATTTCCACAATCGCAACATTCTTTCGTAGTTAGGAATCGATCAGCTGACTGATATAATGACAACAATATTGGCTCATCTACGGAATAGCCTAATATTTTGGTTCGAAGGTAGATCTTAACTAATGTTATCTGATTTTCACTCGATCAAGGCTAGGCGAAGGTCGTTTTTGTTCTACTGTAGTATATGCGAGTTGTGTTTATAGACGAAACCCGCATCAGGCATATATTTTTTGAATCCTGGTATCATGAGTTCATTTACAAGAACTGGGTCGATGCCACAGCTGTGGAGGTTTCTCCCCGAGGGTATCACAGCCCAGTAGTCAGCACATGAATTATCATTGATATGGTCATAATTATACATTCTGTTAAGTTTATAAAACTTTGAATATTTCGAAATCCTTAATGCTCCTTTACCTCGTACTTTATATGGCCTTCTTAACTGTTTTGATTCGAGCGTCACTGATGAGTCTTTTGTGGACGCAACGCGTCTGGCGTAAAGTTTTTCAACCCTGGTATCTATGACGAAAGAAAACGGAATTGAGTAGGGACATCACCAGTTTAAGACATTTGGCAGCTGTATTTTAAAAATTCAAATGACTTATTTAATAGGTTTTTGACATTTTTTGAACCCGGTGAGATGTTTTATTACTATTGTGAAACGTAATCGATCTTGTAAAAAAATAACACTTATTTGTATTCCTTCTCCTCACTTGATAACTATCTATTCAAGTTTATGTTGTTATTGACAATGGACTATTTATCAAATCACTATCAACTGAATGTATATTTAAAAATAAACGGACCAAATACATTGTAATTCGATTATTTGTTTTCTCTTTAGATACATATTACGAAATCCAAAATTCGTTTTGTAGCCAATATATAAATCATATGTGTATGAATTGAACACATACTGTGAAAAATGCGTTAAGATTAAAGTATAATTTTATTTCTAACATATTGAATATAAAGTGAATTTAAAGATTTTTCAAGACAAAAGTGATAAACTGTACAAGTTAAAAGAAAGAAAAAAAAATGATTACCCCGAAACTTTAAATTTAAATAATAAATTGAGTACATAAAAAAAGAATATCATTTTCAAGTTTTGTTTCAACGAATATAAAAGGTATTTAAAATGAAAATGAATGCATGCATGAAATAAGAACTTAATCATTTGAGATGATAAGTTTATTTTGTGCTCTGCTTAGATCTCTTTGAAAATTATTTAAAGCTCTATTGAAGTCAATGAATTTGAAAATTTTAGGCTTTGTACGCAACAATAAAAAGTTAAAAAAAAAAAAAAAAAAAAAAAAAATAAAACAAAACAGTTCAGTGTTGAATTTAAACTGATACTTATACTGATAAATTGATTATTGGTTGCTTAACGTCAAGTGGACTGATACTTAAACTTTGAAGGAAAGTTTTCTTATGTAAATTGTAGCATATTTATCTTTTGTCATAAAATTCAAAGTATCAAATAAAATTAGTAGAGTTGGCTAACTAAATCCTTGTAATTGAATAAAGTAACATTCGTTTTTAGTGGAAAATTGTTTTAACGTTAATTAAGCTCTAATTAAAGATTGTTTGCTAGCCCCTCTTTGTGATTAATGTAAGATAACTCTGGTTAATTTTCCTTACATTTTATCAGAATTGGGAGATAATATAATTCGGTTTTCATATATAGTATTTTTCATAAAAGTTCAAATGCTTCATGTAGGTTCCAATTATTATTTCTCACTAAAGCATTTAACATAAGTTAGAAGTTTCTGGAATTAAGTGGTGGTTATGTTGTTCTGTTTTTGTTTTTGTGTTTGTGCGTATGCGTATCATTTGTGTGTTTGTACTAGGTGGGGGGTTACACAGCATACATGTATTTGTCTTTAGGAAATCAAGTAATGCAGATAATTAAGACAATATGTCTGCTTCATTTGAATTCTGACATAATTATTATTATTAAAACAATCAAAGCTTTTACAAGTAGCAGGATCAATGTTGGTGGAGAATAGATGATGCGGACAACAACTTAAAACAGTGTATTCTTGACAGCAGAATGAAACATGTGTTATTCACCTGAATAATTTACTTGAAATAAAAAGTAGACACAATACTATTCTTATCATGTATTAACATAATACGGCTGTTAAAGTAAACTATTTCAGGATTAGTTTGAGGCAGATGAACTATATATACTCTCACAGTAAATTTCCTCATCTAACAAAGTAACTAAGTATCAACTAAATAATATTAATAAAATTATGAAAGGTTCTTTTATTGGTATATACATGTAATCATTTTAAACTTTTCAAAACAAATAAAATAGAATTATAGATATACATAAATGTTTTAATAAACCAATGATAAATACTAAGATCTATTAAATTTATAAATTTTGTAATGATTTAAAATAAAATCAAATAATTATACGTAAAGATGAAATTATGAACCTGTTCAAGGAGACAATAAACACATTGATTCTATAGACTTTTTGGAATTTAAACATAGTACAAAGGGATGTCACTCTTGCATACACACCAAACGAATTAATAGACACAACATTCGTGCTCCGGCTTCAATGAAGATTCTAAATTATCAATCTAACCAACAGTTGTTAATCTATAGGATAGTGACTGCTAACGAATGATAACCCACAGTAAAGTATATTTGTTTGAAATTTTTTTAAACCTACTCAGAAAAATACACGAACTACTTGACTCTCATAGGTCATAATTTAATTTACGTGTTAACACATTAATATAATATAGCCGTTAAACATTATTTGCCTCTAACAGTATAAGACATAATGCAGATTCTATGCTTGCAACAACTTACCCAAATAAAGCTTTAATTAAAGCCTGAACATTTTGACATTGTTTATTTTTTTTTATCCGTGTCGGTTTTTTAATATTATCACAACTTCCTGTTAAGATTTGACTAAATACCCATATCACGATATCGTCAGGTAAATACGTTATATATTGGCCAGTTTTTTAGTAATATTAAACAAAAGTATTCTGTAAAAAAATATCAGAAAAAAGAAGTAAAGGGTTATGGATGAAATCGTTGTTTAAAATTTTTCTAATAGTTTATAATAAGAAAATGGTCGATTGTGTGTGTGTTATTTGAGACAGGAAGTACTTAAACGTATGGATAAGTTGAGTTAGATGTTGATATATGGTGCTCTTTCAGTACCATTAACATTTTTATTTTCTTACTCAATACTTTTTATAAGATGTTCAACATTGACAGAAGCTAATCTATTTTATGGTCAAAGTAATAAAAAAGGGAGCGGGTAAATATAGATTTTTTTCTTACAATGTTAAAGTTGTGAAAGTGTGACACTGATATTTTTCTTACATTGTCTACATGTTCAAAAAGTACCTGACAGTTGAATTTCAACCTTTCTTACTCTAGGATAACAAAGATAACAGAGATTATTGTAAATTCAGAAATTATTGCGAGGTTTTTATTAATGCGAATAATATTCCGACTGGGTGAGCAGCGCAGTAAGAAGAAATTATATTCTGATATCCGATATATATATATGTGTACGCATATTTTCCTGAAATTGCAATAACTTATCTCACATGTTTACCCTTTTGTAGAAAATCTCAATAATAAATGCACGGAATGAATTCTGAATTTACAGTACCAAAACATTTAACAGTAAAACCCAACAAACCCAACAACGAACAAAACACTCTTCTGTGTGAACAATTGCAATCGAATATAATACTATCAGCTATAGTTTTACGGTCACTATTACGAATAAGTTTGCAGATACGATTTATTTGTTTCACAACTTCCGAGAAACATATGTTTATGGTCTGAACTTTGAAGAGATGAAAATAGTCGTCGGATATATAAATTGGTCGATGTTGTCAGTATGGAATCTTTAAGAAGTTTTTGCAACCACCGGTCAAGTAATCATCGCTCCTGTGCTGACATGAAATAATATTAATGCGGTCATTTGCTGTTAATTTTACTTTTCATGTATAGTTTGAATTATCCAAACACTTACAAGTAGTCATAAATGGCCTGAGCCAGATTTAGCTCAGTTTTGGACTTTTTTCGTATTGACTGGTATTTAATTGAATTAACATAAAGAGATTATGTATGTGCCTTGAATTTGGAGGTAGATTTTACCAGCAGGTTGTCGGCAATTGTGCACCTCTCATGGCCGACCTTTTCTTATTTTCATATAATTGGATGTCCTTCAGACACTTGTAAAAACTAAATGACCAAAGAAACTAAATTATTTAATTTCACACATTCAGGTATGTTGATGAGGTGCTTTCCATTAACAATCCAAACTTTTCTGAGTCGGTCCCATTAATATATCCTCCTGAACTGAAGATTAAAGAAAGCATAGATACAGCTTCCTTCGCATCATTTCTAGACATTTACCTCGAATTTGACAACAGCGGACATCTCAGGACCAGAACCTATGACAAACGAGACAATTTCAATTTTGAAATTATAAATTTTCACCTAAGCAGCAATATACCAACTTCCCCGCGTATGGAGTATGCATTTCTCAACTCATACGATATTCAAGAGCTTGCAGCTACTACTCAGACTTTGTAAAACGTCATCGGTGTCTGAGGAAAAAAATAGTGAGCCAGGGTTTTGTGAAAGAACGTCTCGTCCTTTTTCTCACAAAGTTCATCTGAAAGTACCAAGACCTAATAGATAAATATTCAGTATCTAATTCACAAAAAATACAAGATGATCTAGAGTTATAGATTCTAGGAGCTGAAGTGTTTCTTTTTATTTTGCTATAGTTTCCCCTTTATTTGTCTTCGTCCTATTCTGTTTCTTTTGGTCGTATGACATTTGACGTGACTCGGTATTTATACACCCCGCCATCGGGTTTTAGACTTTTTCATTTTGGGCATTCCTGGGGCCGATGGGTCCTGAGGTGCAATTCGGACACAAAGGGTTTTAACAGTGTTGTTTCTAGTTTGGTTACCCTTGTATTTATATTTGCTGAATTTTTAATATATCAAGAAAGTATTTACTATGTATGGTATGTACTGTCAGCGTCATTGTCAAACTTACAATTTACTATCTACTTCGCCTTTTTTGTTGGCGTCTTTGTTAGATGAATTTGTATGTATGTATGTTTGAATTTTTATTCAGTTCTGTGGTATGTCTGTGATTTATTTTTACACAGTTTTTGCTGCTGGGTCCAAATTATTGTCACTTTAACCTATTATGTTTGTTTGGATTGCTCACCCAATTTTGTCAATACAACGGAACTATAACAACTGTCATACAAGTGGTGGGAGGAGGTTAGCTAGCTTTAATACCAGGTTTAACCCACCATTTTGTTTGTGTGTGTTTGGATATTAACGTCTAAATATGTTACAACTTTACTACATACATTCTCCACGGATAACCTCTATACAGGACTAACATCATAATGTAAATGTTTCGCCAGAAATTAAGCAAAACAATGTTAGAACTGCAAATTTGCATTATCAAATTTTTGTTCTTCCCTCAACGGGGTTGAACCTTTACTTCTGTGAAATCGTGGCAACACCGCCTACACTATGTCCAGCGCCCTAGACTACTAAACCAACAAGGCTACATAAAACATTTCGTTCGTGTCTCGAGTAATACCTTTCCTTGTCGGCTTTATCAAGTGTTGTAACACAGTGCAAAGTGACGTACTGTGACCTATAGTCGTTAACTTCTACGTGATCTGATCTCTGGCGGAGAGTTATGTCATTGGCAATCACACCTCATCTTCTTATTTTTATAACACGATGATATATATATATATTTCGTCTTAGATTTAGCCTAACAATGTTAGATTTGCAAATCTGCTTTAACAAAGGAGTAGGCCCGGTAAGACCCCTTTTTGGCCCCAAAATATAGCATTTTTACAAATTTGTTGAAATGTAAACTTTAAGCTCTTTATTGGAAAGTAGAATACCTTTGTTCCATAAATATGGGCTGTTTTTGACAATAAAATGCACATGCATCAGGGAATAGCATCATAAATTCATGCACAATTACTGAAATCTTCACAATTGTAGCATTTATGATAATTTAAGACGGTTTTTGTCTAAAACGGAGTAGCCGCATTTGTGTTCAGTCTTAATATCTAAATATATGTTGTATTTAATGATAATATATAACATATATAAAGGTTGAGACTGAACACAAATGCGGCCACTTCCATTTTAGACAAAAACCATCTGAAAAGTGACGTTTTATTGCATATTTGATGGATTTTTCATATTTAAGCTTGAATTTGAGCGTCTTTAAAGACCAAATAAGTTCAAATCTTTTATATAAACTAATTGAATCGACTGAACTAGACACTTAAGTGTTTAAAAAATGTCAAAAATCTTATTTTTTGATAACACGATGATTTATATATATTTCGTCTTAAATTTAGCCTAACAATGTTAGATTTGCAAATCTCCTTTAGCAAAGTTAACATTATTCCATCAGCGGGATTCGAAATCCTGCTTTCGTAACAGCATGGCAGCACTGCCTGCACTGTGTCAAGCACGCGACTAGCTAGGCTTAATAAAATATACAATCGGTTAGTCGATAAATGCTTTTCTTCGTCGGCTTTGTCTAGAATTGTTACACAGTACATGATGTTTTATAGTGGCAAGTTGATCGTATACAAAGTCTTTACAGATCAAATGTTTTTGTCTGACGTAAAGGATGATAATAGTAACATCAATAATAATGTTATAATATACGTCTTAATATGTGACAACTTTACGACAGACGCTCTCCATCGGATAACCTATATTACACATGGTTATCACCATAATTTATATATATTTCGTCTGAACAAGCCCTATATAACAATAGGTAATCCGATGGAAAAACTTTCCATGTAGCCTCACTTACAAAATCTAATCAGTATGAATAACGCTTTTACAGGAGTAAGACTGATCGGAGGTACAGGACCATATGAAGGAACTGTGGAGTTAAATATAAATGGAGTTTGGGGAACTGTTTGTAGTGACCGTTTTGATATCAATGATGCACAAGTTATATGTAGAATGGCAGGATACCAAAGGTATGTATGTTAATACACTGAAAAAAACCCATCGAAGAATAAAAATAGTGCACATACCCTCTGTGTAAAATATGACGGATATTTGGAAACTAAAAACATGAATGTCCTGCCTGTAGACTTGAGTCGTTATATTCTGGTGCTTTCTACAGTTGAAGAGCAGGATAGGTCTATCAAATCATATTAAAACATTTATTCCGGCTTCTACTTATTAATGTCAAACATCAACTCACAACGCTCTCTTCTCACGATATGAACAGTCCAATCATGGAGGGGAAATGCATGCCGCGCTTTTTAAAAGACAGTTATCATAAACAATCGAAATAGAAACGGTAGTCAATTATTTACAGAGGCAAATGTTCTAGTCTTCCAAAGGACGGAATCAATCAGTTTCTGATGATAACACATATCAGTTTGTCATTATGCATCAGAATATTTTGGTTAAAAAATGAAATCACCCAATCAATACGACGTTATTTACTTTGATGACATTGTATTTTCATGAATGTTAATAAACATTAAAATAAATAAAATCATCATAGATAAAAGGATTAAAATTTTGTACACCAGACGCGCGTTTCGTATACAAAAGACTCAACAGTGACGCTCGAAAAAAAAAGGTCACATAAAGTACGAAGTTGAGGAGATTTGAGGAACATACGGATGCTTTATAAAGCTGTAGGCACAATGCAATAGAAGGAGTGGCTTAATCGATAAGACATTAATGGCTGCTTCCATTTTGACGGCTAATGCAAAATGCCTAAATAAAAAATAACTGGATGAAGATTTTTGTGGTTTTCTTAATTTTTGAAAACTTTAGAATTACATTGTATGCGTTTCTTTAAATAAATATCCAAAAGTAATTGTATTTCTGCATTCCCATTTAAGAACAGAACATCTGGAATTAAGCCGATCTTGCAAACAGATGAGTTAAATTGATTCAATATCTTAGTTTTAAAATGAACAATTACAATTTGAGTTTTATAGTTTTTAATTCAATTTATTGCAGATTTTTATAAGCAGTACATTTTCTTCCGTTTTATTTTTGGTAAGGGAAGACACCTGTTTTTGTTGAAATATTTGTCAAAACAAAACGAAATCTGTGTCCAGGATATGAAATGTATCTTAGAGCTCAGGAATATCCTAAGAGTATCTTGGGACATATATCCGTCTTTTTGGGTGATTATGAAAGCCTCGAGTTTAAATATTCCCTTAAACTTATCGTAAAGAAGGGAAACATAAAAACACGTATCGAGGAAGCATCAAACAATTGAAAATAACACGTTTTATACTTCAGACCTTTTTTTAAGATACACACGAATTTATGTTTCGATTATATCGCAAAATGTTAGTTTTGCTAACATAACTTTTTGTGTGCTATTAAGGTATTATATATAAGTTAATATATTTATCCAACATGGTATTTATTTTTTTCTAAGGAAGCTTATAAAGTTCAATATAGAGTGTATTCACAATAAATAATCGCATAGGATGTGCATGAATTCATCTTACAATTTGAATTAAAACATAAGTTAACAGTTTGTAAACTAGTTAAGTGGGAACCATATAAAACAAACTCTTGTCGAGTTCGTTGAAGAACTAATCAAACAAAAAACAACCAAAAGTTAAGGAAAAACTGGAAAAATAAGCAGAATTTTGTTTAATAGAGATACACTAAATGATTTGAAAAACAAAATCGAACTTTGATAACAGTAATCGTAAATTAAGCACTATCCATAATTTCATACTTGTACCGAAGTACATGTAATAACTTCTGGACTGGTGATACCCTCGGGGACAAAATGTTAAAGATACTGCAGCTAGAGATGGAGATGAGTCAATAATGCATCTTTACAATACATCATTTTAACTAAGGACAGTCCTAAGATTATTCTTTTTATCTAAGGGCAGCTTTAGAATGTTTAATTTACAGTGTCAGACATGTCAGAAGAAAGTCTAAAGATAATTCTAAAGCCTATAAGAAGATATTATTAAGAAATTCTCTTAAAAGAGAGGCGAAACATACTAGAGGGACATTCAAACTCAAAAGTCGAAAATAAACTGACAACGCCACGGCTAAAAAAGAAAAAGACAAACAGACAAATAATATTACACAAAACACAACATAGAAAACTAAAGACTGAGCAACACAAACCCCACCAAAAACTGGGGGTGATCTCAAGTGCTCCGGCAGGGTAAGCAGATCCTGCTCCACACGCAGCACCCGCTGTGTTGCTCATGTTAGTACAAACCCGGTAATTAGTCTAATTCGTAAGTCACATTCGGGAAAAGATACATCTTAAGATACATTCCAAAACCTGGCCAAAGTTATGATTGAATTGCATTACACATCATGTTTGTATCGGATCCTACTTTTATATTATTCAATGAACAGGCTGCAGGTTTCCTGTCCTTATTTCTTCATTGTTAGCTGTTTCATCGACGATGTTAATGTATATGAGTTTTCAACTTTGCGAAGTTTTATCTATATATATGCTTTAAAATTTGTCGTCTATTACCGAATAACGAGAAGATGGCTTACATAAGATTGACTTGTTGTCCCATCCAATTCAAATTCTTTGTATCAAATATTGTTTAAACTACTACTACCGCATAAAAACCGAAAAACAGCAATTTGAAATGATTGATGTTTCTTAAACATAACCTAATTAATAGTTAAATTTTGATGCAGCATAACAGTTTAAATGGACCTAGCAGGTTAAAATGAAATTTAAATTTGTATTGAAAAATGTAACGCTACTTTTAACTCACTGCAATACCATATGCCCTAAACACATGCCCCCCTACACTACTAAGTTGAATTGTTTTCAAGAATGGACATCTTAAAGGAGTCCATTCTATCAAACCGAAAATCAGGTTATAGCCCTAGTTATTTCCCTGACTATAATAGCTGAAGTAATGTCATGATGACTTTCAAATGTTTGTGTTATACATAAGTAAAGGTCAATAAAACAACAAACTGCCTCAACAACAGGAGATTGGTGGCACGTTCTCGGCATTATGTTGCTGCAAACATAGACGTTATTATGACCGTTGAAGTATGACATTGTCAATTGTTTACTTCCATGTTATGAATAATGAAATCTAGTAGTTGGTCTTCTAGATTAAAAAAAAATATCCGATTATGACATACTGACTGAGTATGGAGACACATCCCTCGTCATTCGAATCAAGATGCATTCACAATCCAAAATTTGAAAACAACACTCATTAAAGATACAAGTTTTATAATTTAGAGCGCCAAAAGAACGTTTAGTTTACATAAGACTCATTAGAGGCGTTCGAATTAAACAATTTAATGGTCAAATCAATAACAAAAGAAACGTTCATAAGAGTTCAACTTATTTTCGATTAGGTTATTTATGCAAAGGAGTATCTGTAAATTTAAAGAAGGAAAATAATGATATTATATGTCAGCACAGGAGCGCTGCCTACTAGGCCGATGATATATCGACACTAGTAATGGCATCAACTCAGCGGTTGTAAAAAATCATCAAAGATATCGCATATATAAGTACGCTCCTCTAGCGTTTTATCAACAAAACACTAATCAGTGGTGCTCGAATTAAAACAATTGGAAGGCCAAATTGAGAATTTAAAGAGCATTTGAAAAGACATTTAAAAAAAAAATGTAGTTAACAAGGCTAATTCCAAATGCATATACGCCTTGGATAGGAAAACCTTAGTATTTTGAATGATTTTAACGTTTTATGAACAGTAAATTTACAGAAAATAATGTCAATGATAATTTATGTAACACGAGCTCTGACTACTGCGTTGATGATATCTTCGTAGAGAAAACATCCACATCAGTGGTATTGACTAAGTATTTGCAAAAACTCATCAAAGATACCAGCCTTCATAATCAGTCAAATTACATATCAGACAACAACCATTTAATTATCTTAAGATCTAAGACCGGGAAATCACGTCTTTCGTAAGTTGAAAAACAGGCACAACGTATTGGTCAACTTATGGTAACTCTCAAACTAGCTGATAGAGTCGATTTCAGCTGTTCTTCATAATCTTGTTGAATGAGATTTTGCGTCAAGAACAAATCTCAGTTAATCATGTTGACTGTATAATGTGAACATGTAAGTTAGAGAAAAAATATTAGAAAACTGTTTAATAAAAGATTTAGACGACGAGGAAAAAGTGTTGAACAACATTTTGTGTGCGTTGTCTTGATTTCGTAGTACAACAGACACAAGGATAAAACCTATACTGTAAATTAACTTTGATCTGGTTGGCAGTAAAAAAAAACCAAACATGAATGATGGAGAGAATTATCTACATCTTAATATAAAAAATATAACTATGAAATTGACTATCACAAAAATTGTAATTTACAAAGCGTATTTAAAGGATGCTACAAAATGCACATATGTCGATCTGTCGAATATATTTGTCAGTAATTTGAGTTTTGGATTTACCTGCTAAATTTAATGTTCATGTTTTTCCTTCAGTGCGTTGCAAGCATTTGTAGGATCTTATTTTGGACGTGGACATGGTTCAGTTCTGTTAGATGAATTACACTGTACAGGTCGTGAGGATAATGTTGACAACTGTGGATCAGGAGGGTGGTACAGTAGTGATTGCAATCATGATGAGGATGCGGGAATTGCCTGCCTAGGTAAGAATTCATGTCTTATCAAGGTCTAGTACTTTCATTTTGCCAGTGTTCTCCGTAATATGAGGTATCATCAAAGGGAAATGTATATAAACATCAACCTAAACAAAGATACATGTACTTTGGTTCTTTTATGTACCAATTGTTATTCGAAAATCTGAGAGAAAACGACTTTATTAGCATATTTGGACTTGTCGATTGCTCATGTGATCGTCACAAGAAAGTCGTCGGTATCTGTTTTTTTTTTTTTTTTGGTATGTTGATGTTTTTAATATTTTTTTTTTTTTTTTTTTGGTTTTTTTGTTTAAATGTGTATCATATTTTATTGATAATGTTGACATTTGTTTGTTGGATACAAAAAATACCGGTACCTTATCCCGGCCTCGTTAACCATTAGTAGTATATAACAATTTGGTTAGTACTTATTAGTTAACTTATTTCTAAAACATAGACATTTCTAAATTATAATATACCCAAAATGATACATATATCAATTTAGAATTATAAGTATATTTGAAAAATAGAGAAAAAAAAAAAAAACAAATAAAAATCAGAGAAATTTGGAATTTTGGCAACAGCAGAACAAGAACAACAAAAATTTTTAAAAATGTCTTATTTACAGCATTCATTACAGTTCACAAGGAATTTTTTCTTTTGGATTATATTTGTACAAGCAACTATGCGGAACATAAATGGAGATATTTATAAACAAAGACAATGTGGTACATATAAACGAACATGTAACAATATTAAATCATAACATATATAGACGGTGATGTGGATAAAGTAAAGAGATGTAAAGTGAGACTAATTTAGGTATAAAAAGTACCTATTATTTTATAAATAAAATTTTTTTTTAGTATTGGAAGACAGGGGTCCCAGCAGATGTTGGCCATGTGAAGATGGTTACTTTTAAAAAATATCTTCTTTTCTAGTGTAAGAGATTCTTTGAGATAATTTTTTAGTCCTGTAAAATTTACCCGGTTTTCACAAAGTTTTGTTCTATAAATATAGAATTTTGTCAGGAGTATTATTAAGTTTTTTATCTTATTATTTCCTGTGTTTCCTAAACTTCCAAATAAAATAATATCCATATTGAATGGAATTATTATTTGTGCATGTTGTGTTTGGTTATTAATCCATAAGTCTGATATTTTATAGCATGTCCAAAATATGTGCTCAATATCTTCAATAGCTTCATTACAGAAAGTACATTTATCTGTTCGTTTTATCTTAATTTTGAATAAAAATTCATTTGTGCCTATGATTCTGTGTATAATTCTTTGTTGGAACCAATGAAGTTTTGAGCTTTTTGTGGTGTAAAAAGACATATTGTGCATTTTTTTCCAATACAAATTTTTATTTAATCTTAGAGACCATTTATCTTCACAGTTAAGACTTGTACTATTCTTTTCTAATAAAACATTATACATATCTTTTGAGCCTTTATTTGATAAAAAAATGTTCTTATATTATTTGGAAGAATTGGTACATAAAGTTTATAAGGACTATCTAGAGAGATATTATGTTTGAGAGATTTTTATATGATTTTATTGCTGATATAACCTAATTATAAACAAGAAAGTTGGCATTGCTCAAAAGACATTAATTTACCCTCATTATCTAGCAGATCATTTATCAACAAGATACCTTCATCAGCCCAGTCTTTATAGAAAAGAGATGTGTTTCCTATTTTAATATTTTCATCATTCCAAAGTGAGTCTGTTTCAAATTCTCCTTATTTTTTGGTATAAGTTTATTTTGCAATTCTGTCCATGTTTTAAAAATCTCTTTCCAAAAGGGTTTTTTACATCTGTTTGATGGTCTTATAAATACTAGGTTTTCAATATTAATAGTTTCTGTGCTTTCTACTACCTTTTTGAGTTTTGTATTGTTTTTTAACAACCGTCGGACCCATGTTAGTTTTAGCCCTTTAATATATTCTTCAATATCTAGCATTTTCAGCCCTCCAAATTTATGATCCAGACATAATATTTTTCTTTTAATCTTGTCAGGCTTGTTCTCCCAAATAAATGAATATATTGTTCTAATAAGTTGTTTAAGAATAGTATAGCATGGTTCTTGTAATGTTAAAACAGATGATTTAATTTTGAAATAGTTAGTGTCTTGATTATTGTTATTTTACCGTCTGGAGTTAGTGTTTGTTTAGACCAAATTTAATTTATATTTTCAATTTCTTTTATTTTTCGATAATAATTTTAAAAAATTAGTTTCTTGCAAGTTGACCGAAAGGTTTATACCTAGTAGTGTAAACCTACTGGAACCCCATCCCAATCCCCACTTTACCGACATTGTGTCTTGACTATATTTTTTCTTACCTATCCACACCACCTTTGTCTTGTCCAAGTTCATATGGATACCAGACATTTCAGCATATTTATGTAATAAGCGGAGAGATGCATCCAGATATCCTGGTGTACCGTCAAGAATAATAGAAGTGTCATCTGCATATTGAGAGATCAAATAATCAATATCATCTATTTTAATTCCCATTATTTCTTTATATTTTCTAATTAATATATTAATATTCCAAGTATTTCTTCACATAAAAGAAAGATGTAAGGTGATAAAGGATTCTCCTGTCTACAACCTCTTTGAATTTCAAATAATCCAGATAAAAAAACAATTTTGAGAAACTGCATAACTTATGTTTGTGTTAAAGGTCCTTATCCGGTGTTTTATAGAGGAGCCAAAATTGAAAAAGTCTAAAACGTTTTAAATGAAATTCAATGATACAAAGTCAAAAGCTTTTTCAAAATCTATGACAAGGAGCAGTCCTGGTAAATCATTTCGTTCTGTGTGAAATAAAATATCATATATAAGACGAGTATTTTCGCCTATAAACCTACCTGGAATGAAACCTGTCTTATCACTGTTTATAATTTGATTTAATATAATTGATACGCTCTGTTATGCAGCTCGAGGTTAACTTATATGTGGTATTTAGTAAGCTCATTGGTCTCCAGTTTTTCATGAACTGTCTTGGTTTATCTCCCTTAGGTATACAGGTTATAATACCTTGTCTTTGAGTAATATCTTTTTTTTTCTAAAAGGAACGTATGATATTGATTTTCCTCTAATTTCTGTTAAAAAGTTTCTGTAAAGAGTTGATCATTTATAGTAAATTTTATTTCTAAGTCATTTATCTGTTCTCTAAAGTTTTTCTGTTATATACTATTGATGCATATTTTTTTAACTTTATTTATGGTCTCTTTAACAGCAATTAAATATTCAATGTCATGTAAAAGTGAATTCTTAAATTTCCATAGACCTTTACCAATTATGAAATTATTCATCTTTAAATGTTATAGCATTGGGGAGTGATCAGATCTAAAACTGTTTGGAATTTGTACATCATGTTCATGTTGACTAAGGCCTTGTGATATTCAAAAGAAATCCAAATCTTGCTTGTTTAATGGGATAAGTTTTTCACCAGGTAATGTTTTTTTTTTTTTTTTAATTTAGGGTACAATTCCCTATAGGGATCTGTTAAATCATAATTTTCTATTATATCTAAAACTTTCTCGTTGGTTTTCGGGTTTTTTACATTTCGGTAATTATGTGTATCAAGATTTTTGTTTTAGACTGATTGGTTGTTTAAGTTTTCTATTGTGTCACTAACTCTAGCATAAAATCAGGTGCATCTTTATTTGGACCATATAAGCTTATCAAAGTTATTCTTTTTCCTACAGTTTCCATATAAATTCCTAACAAATTCCCTTGGTCATCTTTTTTTACTCTATGTGTCTTGGGCAATATCCTTCATCATCAATCAGTTCACTCGAAAATACCTCCCCATTTTTAAGATCAGTCTGTATCTATACTAAACCAATTGCAACTAATAATTTTAAATTACAAACACTTGTTGCAGGATCTCAATATTGACGACTTCAAGTCTAAACCTCCTGATTGCACCTGTGCTAGTTCCTCATTCATATATAATCCAGTTGGCCACGTTATTACTGGTGACCTAAACATTGTCAATAACACTTCTCTGCGAAATGTGTTATCCAAAGGCCCGAAATATCGTGAGCCTAAATCCATCAATTGGAAACACAACTTCAAAATACTAATGGATTCAGTTGAGGATTATGCCAGGCAATGGATTAAACGCGAGAAAGAAGACGTAGATACTCTCTCCGAATGGATTAAGGCTGTAAGGTCGTTGATACGAATCAGAATTAAGAAACTGAATGGGTCTATTAATACTCATGCTACATCAATCTTCAAAGACTCAAATGTTGCAAAACACTTGTCCTACCTCCATGACAAATATGTTGTTGTCCCCGCAGATAAAGCCCAAAACAACATCGTTTTTGTGTGTAAATCACATTACAGAAACTGCTCGATAAATGATTTAGGTATTGACAATTCACTTGGAAACTCCACATATACCCCCACGACGATTACTAAAGAGGAAATCTTGGATAATCATAGGTCTGTTCTATGTTTTTTTGGAATTTCAACCAAAGATGAAGAACTGGATCTTCCACCACTGTGTTGGATACCTAAACTACATACGTGTACTTACAAACAACGGTATATTGCTGGGTCTTCCAAGTGCTCCACGAAACCTCTTTCTAAATTATTAACATCAATTTTATCAGCAATCAAAGCCGGGCTTCAAAGTAATGGTGAAACTACCTATTCTAGAGGTGGCGTGAAATAGATGTGGATACTAAAAAATTCCAAAAGTCTTTTAGAGTACATACAATCTAAGATTCTTTCATCTTGCAATATTACGTATTAAAACATTTGACTTTTCTGCACTTTACAAAAGTATTCCCCATTCCAAACTGAAAGACAAATTGGAGAGTTGGTCCTGCTTTGTTTCATAAAAAAGAATGGCCAACGTAGATTCAAGTATCTTGTCTTAGGGAGGGATACATCCTACTTTGTAAAAATCACTCTGATTCAAACAAAAAATTCTCTAAAACTGACATTATCAAGATGCTTGATTTCTTGATTGACAACATATTTGTTATTTTGTATTCTGATATGTTTGACTGTAAATTTTCTTTAACAAGACAACGCAGTTCTGTTGTAAACGAAATCGCTTTCATTCATAATTCAAAGTGAGAATAAATCATGAATCTGGATACCTGGTTATTTGTTGTGTTCCGTCAACTAAAATTTCATTAAGGAAAAACGGTTTTACATTATTTATTTTAAGATTGTGGCAAACTACATTGTAACTTCCTTTGAAATGTTCTTTAGAAAGATTGGAAAGTACACATTTCAGGAATCGGAAAGTAAGCGTTTCCATCGATTCAATAGGAAAGCCAGCTTTCTGAATATACACCGTGAAATAAAGAAATCCATTTCTCTTGTTTATTTTTAACTGGACATCCACGTGAAAAAAGCCTGTAAATGGACTTTTGTTTTCTGTTCAAAGACCAACGGCCCCCTTTAGGCTTTGTAAATGTGTCTGAATCGTAAAAGTCGATTTACAGTCACCGTTATTGTAAACTGTTTGTACGTTTAAACATTCTGTTTTTCAAGAATAAATGTTACTTATTTCCATGTGTTTTGTCTTAATGGATACTTGAGAATTACTTTTTTCCCTGTTTTGAAATGATACTTGGTATTGTTCAAATAATGTCAAATCAAAGATTGGCGAGCCAATGTGTCTGGCTTTGTCAACCTGTATTATATCCCCGTCTTGCTGTTATATAAAGACAATTACTATAACATGTATCGGACTGCTTTATCTAAGGTTAAATCACCAGTTAATTGATACATGGAATCGCACTACCTTATTTAATGAAGGGGATTCATTTGGAGAGCAGTTGATTATATAAGATCATAAATATTTTTGTCAAATGTGCGAAAAAACACTATAATGATGAACTTTAAAAAAGTTAAACATTTGTAGCAAAAAATAAAATAACAAAAATACCGAACTCCAAGAAATCGGAAAGTCCCTTCTCTAATGGCAAATCAAAAGCTCAAACACATCAAACGAATGGAAAACAACTGTCATATTCCTGACTTGGAACAGGCATTTCCTTATGTAGAAAATGGTGGATTAAACCTGGTTTTATAGCTAGCCAAACCTCTCACTTGTATGACAGTCCCATAAAATTCCATTATATTGACAACTATGTGCGAACAAAACAAGCTCTTGAATACCGAATTAGTTGGGAAATGTATATCCTATATGCAGGTGAAGTTGGTATATTGCTACTAAGGTGAGGGAAATTGATAATTTTAAAATTAAAATCGTCTAGTTTGTCATAGATTCTGGTACTGAGATGACCACTTATGTCAAATTCGAGGTATGAGTCTAAAAATGAGGCGGATGAATCCGTGTCTGTTGTTTCTTTAATTTCTAGTTCTGGAGAATATATATGAATGGAACCCAATCAGAAAAGTTTGGATTGTTAATGGAGAGAACATCATCAATATATTTGAATGTGAAATTAAATGATCTGGCTTCTTTGATCTTCTTGTTTTTGACAGTTGTCTGAAGGAACTCCGACTCATATGAAAATAAGAAGAGGTCGGCAAGGAGAGGCGCACAGTTCGTTCCCATAGAAAAGCCGACAATTTGTTAAAACAGTCTATTTCCAAATTCAACAAATAAGTTGTCAATAAGAAACTCAAGCATACTGATCACTTGTTCATCTGTGTATCATGTTTTACCTTTTTGTTCACTATTAACAAAAGAGTTGCGAAAGATACCAGAGGGACATTCAAACTCATAAGTCGAAAATAAACTGACAACGCCATGGTTAAAAAAGAAAGACAAAAAGACAAACAATAGTACACAAAACACAACATAGAAAACTAAAGACTGAGCAACACGAACCCCACCAAAAGCTGGGGGTGATCTCAGGTGCTCCGGCAGGGTAAGCAAAGCAGATCCTGCTCCACATGTGGCACCCGTCGTGTTGCTCATGTTAGTACAAACCCGATAATAAGTCTAATTCGGGAGGTCACATTCGGGAAAAGGGGATGGGATTGTAGTTACGACATTAGGAACATATACGCTATCATAATATAATATAATGATATCAAAATATGCCGTATTGTATCCCAAAGTAATAAATTTATAGCGTATGCTACCATTTTTATATTGAAAAGTATTGTGGATTATTTCCTTTAAACGATTTTCAGTTTTACATGGGGAATTGTGTTATAAAGTTTTGATAGAAATAATTTCAGAGAAAGATCGAAATTTTAAGAATCATTCAGAACGTGTGAATCATTTAGAATATTACCGACTTCAAGCATTTAGTTGCTGTGATGGATGTTAAACGCCACAATTGTTAATCACTCAGAAAGGTAGTGAATTAACACTGTAATATTGTCTTCTGATAACTGACTTTATTGGACTTTTTAAATGTTTTCTACAGTTCCAAAAAAACGTTTGACGTCTGACATGCATAATTCGAGTTTTTACTCAGTCAAATATCACAATAGGGAATATGACATCATCGGTAAACGTACAAATCAAACTACTTTTCTTGTAGCTTAATGTATAAGACCGCAAAAATGACATTGAGTGTAAACTTGTGTAGTGTGTCGATTTCAATCGGCTTTTTTCCTCATAATCCTGTGGAGCAATTTTGTGCAATGATCACTACCTGTGAAGTCCGTATGCTAAAATTCTCGCGCATAACGTTAACATACAAAAAAAAAGAAAGTTTAGATATGATTCCTTTGGCCATGTTATAACAGGGGACCCTAACATCGTTCAAAACCAAGATGTTATCAACTTTCTCGAAAGGGAAAAAATATCATCTTTCTACGAATAAAAATCAGTAGAATGTCGTCAGATTATTCAACATACTCTTTCATCCGATCATAAAACAGTTTAAACGGAAGATTTAGGATAAACAATCACATGATTTTTATTTGAATAAATGTCTGTATATTGTGGTTCTTTGCTTATCACATTTCAAAAATAATCTAAAGCTTGATAAAATGCACATTTCTATGTTTCAAAATAGCACACGCAAAATGTTTGTGTTTGTGACAGCCAAAAATGAGCAGTGATATGTCGTAAGGTTAAGAGTAAAATTGAAGAAAATTATATCATTACCACATCTTATTCTTATGCTTCTTTTAAAACATCTGAACGTATTTATTTTGTATTGGATACTTAAACTACCCAAAACTATTGGGTCATTTTGGATTTTGATAAGGGTTCTTCAACTAACATGTCGGTCCTTTAAATTAGTTCCTTTCCTACGGGTAAAGAAATTTATATATTTTTTTTATGTTATTAAGCATATGGAATTAATTATTTATAGAATATGATAAAAAATCTTTTATTTGACAAACATCGTGCTTTTGATAGTTCTTTTAATTCTAATGACAGTCGTGACTCTTCAACTCTCACCACTACACTTTTAAAAAATCTCATCAAGCAGAAGTTTTATTATTTAATTAAATTATCCTTTGAAAATTTTGATTGCAATCTTATGTGCTGCGACTCATTTAAATGGATACATCAAATTCAAATAAATAGATAAAAACAACTAGAAAAGATTGTCTATTTTTCACACCTTTTGGGAATGATCTGTTTTTAATATATCTTCAATTTCGTATTTGATTTGAATGCTACAAATGACAATGAGTCCTAAGGAGAATGGAACGCGCTTCTGACGTTTCAAATTATAAGCCTGGTATTTTTGATGAATTTCTTTGGAAGCCTTCTACTGTTATTTATAAGGTAGATGTGCTACATATACCTACTGTAAATGTGATGATTTGGACATCAATTTACGTTGGACAAGAAAGTGTTTCCATATCTTTTAAGTTGTCGTATGATATCACTTACAAACCTTTAGTAGTAGACTTTTATGATGTTGTTGTTAATGACAATTATAGGCCAAACTTACTAAATATCGTCTTAATTTCATTTTAATGAAATATTAATTACACTGACCGTTACCATGATGACATATTTGCATTGTAAAATCAAGAATTTTCTAATTTTACTTCGAAAATATACTTTAAGCCAAAGGAGGGTTAAATTTAAATAAATCTATCACAAGGAGCAATAATTGTCCTTATCAAGATTTGAATATTAGTTCTTCAACACAAGAAACTCTTATACAAAAATAAACGACAAAAAAACCTAATTTCGTTCCATATTTTGAATATTCCTTTTATGGACAAATATGTTACCTTGTCTTGCTTACGATGTGTAAATTTCGAACTCATTCGCTTTGTTCGTGTCTGTTGTGAAGTTTTAATTTGAATAAGCATAATCAATATAAAACGGGTAAATATTTCAATCAGGGTTTCGTAACAATAAATTTCTTAGAACCTTTTCTAAATTCGTTTAAAGATACATGGTTTGGCTTTTTATGTACATGTTAAAACTTTTCTACAAACAGGATATCACATCATAGTGTTAACGGATTTTATAGAGCGAGCGCAAAATACGTAAACTTATTTATTCATCAATTAAATAAAGTTAGTACTAACGGTTGTCGATTAAACACTGAAGGTTATAACATATTAAGTTATTTTATACTAACATTGATTTCCTTTTTAATAAATTAAAACATAAACAAATATGTATTGCAATACAGTAAGGAACACTTATGGTCTAACATGTACATGTTTTTTGATACTTAAATTTTGCACTGCACAAGGTCATGTTTTTTTTTTTCTCACACTTTTTATTGCGTTTTAATACGAAATACGTTGGACGTGTACTGATTGATATTTAAGTTTGAGAAAATATAATTCATAGATTAGTTGTAATTGATTTGAACTAGCTTTCAGTAGCTGTGATCATTTCATTGTTTTCTCATGTTGTGCTGTTAGATTTCTGTCCTATATAAGGGGAGGGTTGAGCACCCACAAACATGTTCAACCCTTTATTTGTTAATTGATTTATCATAAATAACATCCTTGGATTTCTCCTATGAGTTGTTTCATATTTTGTCATTCCGGGGCTTTTTATAGCTTTCTATGTAGTATGACGTTTGCTCGTTGCTGAAGGTCGTACATTGACTTATATTCGCTAACATTCACGTCTCTTTTTATCAATCGGAAAATTGGTTCATTTGGATCCAACCAATCCACATCTGAAAGATAAAGTTGCTTTTTACAAAATAGATCGCAATATTTTTCAAAGATTTTTTAAACAGCAATTTAAATCAATTATCTTATGGTTATGGCCGACATTAAGAGAGATGTATATCGTATCACACTGTACGGAGTCTGAGCT
Source organism: Mytilus coruscus (assembly GCA_017311375.1). NCBI lineage: Eukaryota > Metazoa > Mollusca > Bivalvia > Mytilida > Mytilidae > Mytilus > Mytilus coruscus. Next base: position 68,956,066 of record CM029600.1, on the reverse strand, counting down.
AAGTAAGTGATACAGAAAGTGCTTTTACTTGGTTAACCTATCCTGCAATTTGTTACGATATTTTCATTGGCTATTTGCTAGATCAATGATGATTGTCAATGTTCACAACGGACTACTTTTCCCTCTTGACAACGGAGATTTGCGCTTTTTATATTAATATACAGAACAATCACATGTTTCAACTGAAAATATTCTTTTTGTCTAGTTTTATTCCATTATAAAGCGAACAAAAAAGCTTGAAAATGTCTAATTTAAATATTTGTCACCGAAAGAATAGGACCAATAATTCATAACCCAATGCTTTCAATGTTAAATTCTGTAATTTCAGGGACTCTTACCCTTTTCAGTGATTTTTCATTAAATAAAATATAGAGGTCCAAACACAGAATGTACTTGAGAATTTTGTCCCCCCTTTTTTCTACAAGTTAAAGGGATTTCTTGGTAACATACGTATGTGTAATTACATGGATATACAAGAGCAATTTATTAATCTTCTAGCTAGAAAATATGCTAAACTAGTTGCATTTTAAATTTAACGTTTAATTCTTATTCAAGTATATACGAATTTTTTATTTCATCAATTAACACAATAAAACATGACAACACACCAGATTATTTGACCACAAGCTCGTTTACTATAAACAAACTCAACATAGATACCAGTATCAAAATTGTGAACGCCAGACGCGCGTTTCATCTACTAAAGACTCATCAGTGACGCTCAAATAAAAAAAGGTAAAACGTCCAAATAAAGTACGAAGTTGAAGAGTATTGAGGACCCAAAATTCCGAAAGGTTTTGCCAAATACAGCTAAGGTAACATATTCCTAGGGTATAAAATCCTTAGTATTTCGAAAAAATCAAAGTTTTATAAACAATTAATTTATTTATGACCATATCAATGATAATTCATGTCCACACAGAAGTGCTGACTACTGGGCTGTTGATACCCTCGGAGAGAAACCTCCACCAGTAGTGGCATCGACCCAGTTGTTGTAAATAAACGCATCATAGATACCAGTATCAAAATTTGAACGCCAGACGCGCGTTTCATCTACAAAAGACTCATCAGTGACGCTCGAATCAAAAAAGGTAAAAAGGCCAACTAAAGTACGAAGTTGAAGAGCATTAAACATATTTCATTGGTTTCAGTCCATGGCCAGAACAATGCCAAAATTCAAACTTTCAAATGTTTTTTTTTTTCAGTAATAGGAAAAAACAACCAATCATAGCCTCATTATTTTCAATTATTAGCATTCATACCTATTTTGTCTAAGGTTTAAATAAAGTGACAGTAGACGGGTTTTGAAAATGAAAAATCTAACCTGCTGTATATAAAAAAGTGATATTTACATAACCACAAGAAAAACGAAAGAATAGTAAATAACGTTAATTGATCTAGGCAACATTATAGGATTAAACGCCTTTTTAAAGGAATTTATTGGTGTATAAACTCGACCAATTCACTCACAAACAAATAAAAGTCCGAAGGACTTTTATGATATGTTTGTGAGTGACTTGGTACAGTTTATACACCAATAAATTCCTTTAAAAAGGCGTTTAATCCTTATAATTCTTTAAAATTGGAGATAAGGAATTTATTTTTCCACACTTGTAACCTCTATCACACGTAAATTGTATATTTGTGTCATTGAATAGGCCTGGCGCATGAATATATTTGTTGGTTAACGCAAAAGTATGTACTCCATGAAATTTGCAATCCGATAAAAAATAAACTACAAAAACTCTTATCATCATTCAAACGATTGTTTTGTGTTTATTATTTAATTTAACGATTAACGCGAAGTGAAAATAAATTTTGTGAACGTCGATCCGGATTGTGTCATTATCGCCGCCATCTTGTTTACATTGGTTACGAAAAGAAGTTCGGTCAACGTCGTCTATCGAAAAATAAACAACGTCAAGAACAACCACCGGAAGCCCTCTCAACCAATCATATCAACGTATTCCCTAATATGCAAATCATATAAGAATTATACTAGTATATGTCATCGTTTAGCCTTCACAAATGGATAAAACTCATCCCGAATAGGCCCTGTATGCAAAATAATGGAATGCTAATCCCCGATTTGAATTGTGAACTTGTGGAATTTTGTTTTTCAATCAATCGATCTTAATAAACAAAACTGATTGTTCGTGTTATATTGTCTGATGGTCCTTAGTCATCAATTCTAATTATCTTAGATTACCAACCTTTCATAACTTAAAAGTAAAGTTCATGCACCCTATTGTTGAGATTGATAAAGTCTTTTCCATCCGTCGACATTATCTCCGATTTAAATACTATTGGTCTGATAACCGCTGTGTATACTTTAACGACCGGGTTAGTTTTCTTGTCAGTTAAGTAGTAACCTCCTTGTTTATGTGATGTAGTAATTGATATATATATATATACAAGTCTAAATTGAAAACAACGTTCAAACCTATGATATATATATATAGTTACAATGTACCATCTTTATATAATAGTTCATTGTATAATTTAAAATTCATTTGATATTTAAATATAACAATTTCATTTTTATAATAGATAAAAACAAGAAAATTTGAAAGTCTTTGATTTATTAATCACCTTATTTCAATTCATAAGTCAGGTGGTCTATCTTGTCTACGTTAAGTATTAAGAATATTTGGGGTAACTACGGGGATGAAAACGAATAATAAAGATAAAAAAAACGAACTTTATTAACTTATTATAATGTCGATGGCTTTGCAACAAAAAAGAAAAACATTGTACTATATAAAACGAGAAATCATTAAAACTAATCCCATTTCCATTCTCAATTTTAAATACAGAAATTGAATCCAAATATCCATTTTCTTTTTTGATTAGTGAAATCAAAAATGATAAACGAAAACACTTCTGTTTTTTTTATTTTGGTTTTTGAGAAATCAAAGAAAAACGAAAACACTTTTGTTTTCCGTTTTGGTTTTAGGAAATCAAAAACGAAAAACGAAAACACTTTTGTTTTTCATTTTGGTTTTTGAGAAATCAAACACGAAAAATGAAAACACTTACGTTTTTTGTTTTTTTTTTGATATCTCAAAACGAAAAAAAAAATGGACGCAAATATACACGGACCGTCCTGGACACCATCGGTAAACGTAACATCAAACTACTTTTCTAGTATCTGAAGGTATAAAATGCAATGAGTGTAAAATTTGTTTAGTGTGTCGATTCCAATCGATTTTTTCCTCTAATTATCCTGCGGGAACAATTTTGCGCAATAAGCAGTCCTTGTTGATAAAGTGATAAAGTTTGATGTTAATATTCCCGCGCGTTACGTAAAAAAAAAACCAATAATTTATTCATAACGTGGAACTTCGTCTATCACATTTCAAAAATAATTTAGAACTTAATAAATTTTGTTAAAAGCCCATTTCTAGGTTAAGAAACAAGCTACAAGTAAACGCAAAACGCTTTGTGTTTGTAACAGCCAACAATGAGTAGTGGTATGTCGCACATTCTACATATTAGCTCTTAAGAATAAAATGATTAATTCCACTTTCAAAATAAAAGAGAATCATAATTGTACGGCCTCCTCAAAAAACATTTGATGGTCCTTACTTTGTATTGGATACTTAAACTACACAAAAAAGTTATGTCATGTTGGTTTTGGATAAATGTTCTACAACTAATATGTCAGTCCTTTTTATAAGTTCCCTTTCTACAATAAAAGAACTTATTATTTACATTTTTGTTATAAAGTATATGGATTTAATATTAGAAAATTCTTTTTACGATTTTTTTTAGATACATCTAAATGACGTGTTTATATTGTTCTTTCAATTAGAATGACAGTTGTGACTTTCCGACTCCCTTCACAACAATTTCTTTCAATCTCATCAAGTTTTCTTAATTAATTAATTAAATGGTTTTTTGAAAAATGTGATTGCAAATTCATGTGCTGCAACTCAATGATATATCAAATTCATATAAATAGATAGGGACGGCTGTTTTTAATGCTCTTCGATTTCGTATTTAATTTAAGTGCTACTTATAAGTCTTATGTAGAAAAAAACGTGCGTCTGATGTTTCAAATTATAAGTCTGGTATCTTCAATGATTTTTGAAGATGTGTTCTACTATAATGAAAAAGATAAATGTGCAAGATATACTTACTGTAACTGTGATTGGACAATTAAGACATCAAAATATGTTTGGCAAGAAAGTTTATTCATATCTTGCAGGTTGTCATAAGACACCAATTTAAGCCCTTTAATATTAGATCCGTCTAAATTGCGTATTAATGAAATATTAATTAAACTGACAGTTACCGTGATTATATATTTGCTTTATACAAGCAAGAATTATCTAATTATACTGCGTAAATATACCCCCTATCCGAAGGTGGTTGATTTAAAATAGATGTATCACTAACATTAATAATAGTCCTTTTTCAAGATCTAGATATTATAGCTTTAACACAAGAAACTCTATTCACAATTTAACGACATAAAAGATGTTTTTCGGTCCCTTTTTAAAATTTTCCTTTTATAGAAGATGTTCCCTTGCCTTTCTTGTGGCGTGTATATTTCGAACTCGTTCGCTATGTTCGTGTATGTAGGGATGTTTTGATTTGAATGAGCGTTATCTACATTAAACTGGTAAATTTTCAGTCAGAGATAACGTAGCAATAAATTACTTATAACCGTTTTAAATTCTTTTATAGATACAAAGTTTCGGTTTGGAAATTTTGCTCTATATGTACATGTAAAACCTTTTCACAAACAGGAAAACACATCCTATTGTGAACGAAGTTATTAGAGTGAGCGCGAAATTTGTTAACTTAAATATTCATCAATTGAATAAAGCTATTCCTAAAGGTTGTCACATAAAAACTGACTTAAGCGATCCGATGATACAAAAATATTTGTTTTTTTGTTTTTTGATGTTTTGTAAATTACAACACAATTTTATTTTACAGGTAGCAATAGGAGCTATGCAGTTGAAGGTACATTTATTTTCCTTATATTATTCTGATTGGATTCGGTATTAAATAACTCAGGTAGATCTGAATGCATGCAAAGTTCGAATTCTGGTTTAATGTTTATCCCTCAAGTTGACAGAACTTAAGTATAGAAGCTTGAATTTGCTTCAGTTACAATGTTGGCTGTTTTTATTTTTATTATTTTTTTAATATTTCGGTTGACAATTTATCATGTTTATTCCATCTTATCTTAAAAAAAATGTTTAATTGTGTAAGACTCAGATCGACGTCCGGTCTCTAATCGACGTCCGTTCCTCAAATCGACGTCCAAATCTGACGTCATAATGAAATTAGATTCCAAATTGACGGCCAATTCATGATATGCCCTCTAATCGACGTCTTTCTCCTTGTTATCAAATCAACGTCCAATGTTTTGGCTTCTCTAATTGACGTCCTTTTTACGGACTTGCCGGAATGACACTACAACTTTATTAATTGGTGGGTTTAACCTAAAACTCAAAAAGTTGTTGAAAAATATAAAAGATTTTAAATCTTACAGAGTCCAAATGATAATACTTTTCAACAATTGGCTGTACTTTTTTATTCTGTTTATTGTTTAAGACAGTGTATATTGCCCTCTAGATGTTACTCGAATATCTTTGTTGTTGGGTTGTTGTCTCCTCGTCGTATATCCACATTTATATGAATATGAAAGGAATACGACAAAGTAGATCAAGAGGATTTCTTTCACCAAAATATTCAAAATGTGCATGTGCATGTAATATGATGTCTTATTATCATTTTCTGATGTTTGTCCTTTAACTTTGATAAAGATACAATTGTGGACACAGATCAGTGTAGATAGTATGTTTGAATGTTTGACAGTGTTTTCTGACAAAAATAGTTCTCTGTTGTTTTCCCATAGAGTTCTATGTTTAACTGTATTGCACAGTGACAGCCAACCTGTACCAAACACTCTAAATTAGCAGTGTCGTTTATTCAATATTATATTTTATGTTCAAGACTGTCATGGAGGAGACGCTAATTGCATGGATTACCAAATGGTTCTGATAAAATATGTTCCACAACTTTGATTTTGGATAGCAGAAAAAACTCAAAATTAGGACAGTTACACATTAGGCCATTTCTGCAATGCAGCATGATGTGCTTTTAATATGTGAGATGGTATCTGACAGCCTGCATGCATGTACCATTTGTATGGTTCTATTTATGTTCCTTTGTGGTGGTCATTTCTTACTTGGGTTTGTCCACAAAAAATGTAAATTAGTTAAGGATCTCCCCAGTATCATTAGTAAAAGATTTCGTTTAAGTGTCGAAATTGTTTCTTAGAAGATAACTTATGGTTTTAAGTAATGACAATACCTGGCATGACGCTTGGGGCTAGATGAGCTAGAAAGTACACTTCTGTGTTATTAAAGTTCTTTCTTTGAAAATCTCTTCTCCAAGGCTAGGTCGAAGTTAAAAAAGAAATTTGACCAGTATGAAAATGATGTCAATTAAAGAACCTTTATGAGCATACTTCAAGGACTCATAACTCCTACAAAAGTCAACTGATAAAACTTCTTGTGGATACGAACATCTACATAATATGCTCTTATTATCTACAAAATTTCCCGAAATTCTGCTGTATGGTTTCGGAGGAGTTGCGATGAAAATAACAGGACTGATGGACAAACGGACTGACGGATCAATACCATTATACTTATTTAATTTGTCGTATGGGGTATAATAACTTGGTAAGTCCAATGAATTTGTTTATGATTTTTATTGATAAAGATATAAGAAAACAATTCGTTTCTTTAAGCAGCTGTACACTAAGACAAAACTATACAGACTATATAAACAAAGATCAAACTAAAATAAACAATTGAATGCTATTGGACATCGATGAGAGGAGATTCCGATAGTGGACGTCGTTTTGGTTTTGGTAATACACAACGTCACATTAGACGTCGATTAGAGGGTAAAAATATTGGACACTGATTTGAGAACGTGACGTCACACTGGATGTCGATTAGAGGAACGGATGTCGATTATAGACCGGACGTCGATCTGAGTCTAATAAATTGAATGCAGGCAAACATCAGTAATGTTTGCTTCATCTGATGTTAAGATCAGGTTTTAAATTTGAAATAATCATTTTCAATAGAAAACCATCAAGAGGTATAGAAATATCTGTCATTATAATATGTTGAAATATTAGGTTATTGTATGTTTTGAAACGAATATATTGTTTAAACTTTAATTTGTAGTGATTTTTTTTTCTACAGCAACTTGCTTGTTTTTGTCTTCATAAAGACGATCAACCTTTCTGACACACACGTAGCATTAGATGTTTTAAATAGTTCTTGACACCGACTTATGACAGCTACTGCTTAAAGGTTAAATGAAAGGGTCGTATCAAAGATAAAATCATCCAAGAATAAAGTTTAATTAAACGTTATTAGAATATTTTGAAGAAACAATATCAAGATAATGCCTATGTGCGGATCCCTCTCTGAGCTCTCTCTCTCTATCGTCCGCAAATCGAGCCACATGAAATATATTATTCCGAGTATCGGCATTATCATGTCATACATACACATCGAAGGTGTAAGAGAATGCTCGATATATTTGTCATGTATAGTTTTTTTCGGACCGATGCCCAAGAATTCACTTTGAAACAGCAAATTAGTTGAAGTGTGCCGCTAAATTTCCCAGGGGGACAATGTTTTGCTGGGAGATAAAGTATACCAACAGGTATATGCAACGTCATTTAAGACACTCATGTCAACCGTTAGTCGAAGAAACTGAAGCGAAAATCTTGAAAATTTTCAGGTTTTTCGAGAACAACAAAAGTCTAGTTGAACTTATGATTGCTGAATTTTAAAAAAAATCTATGAAATAGTTGGCACATTATGGAGGCTTCCGAGACCAAAATAAACAGCCATTGCAAAGACATCTATCGCCTGTGTTAAAAATGAAAAAAAATATGTTTGATAAAATCTTATATACTATAATACATTTTTTTTCTTATCATAATATTCTTTGAACAAACCCAGAAGCTAATCGTCTAACAATAGGATGTTCAAATATTGAATCCCACTTATGTTTATAATCAATCGAAAAATAAATTGAATTTAATAAACAAATGTTCAATTTTAATAAGAAAAGAAATTGATGTGATACGAATAACAGACATACAGGCAAACATTTTTACATGTACACTATTAGTAATATTCAAATACGATCATTATCAGTTTTAAGACGACCCCTTAAAATAACCTGTCGGTGTTATTATTAAGCGTAGATTTTTGACATTTATTGAAAATGTCTATTGTAATATGATCTATAAATCAGATTAATAAGTTACGCAATTGGTCCTTTCTAACATTCAATTAAGAAATACTAGTTATGCCAATCTAGTTTCGATGAAATGAATAGTTTATAACATTCAGAAATTCCAGGTAATACAACGTTCTTTGTATGGAATCTTCTATAATATTGTTATAAGTAAGTAAGAAAATTCCAGTTATTCATCTTGGAATGAAATTCTAAAGGAACATAGTACATACCAATGATTGTTTGTGATTTCCTCTTTGGTAAGGGTCATGTGAGTATATGTTGAGTTTCCAAGTGAGCACCTAGTTTACCTCCATGCCAAGTGTGATGTCCCCGCAAGTGAACTTTTAATGCCTATTTTGATATTTACAAACCAAAACAATTGTTGTTGGTGAAATTTTTTGCGGGGACATGACACTTTACATGGAGGTAAGATTTGAAAATAGATGTAGCACGAACATTCATAGAAAAGTTTTTAATCCTAAATGTTATCCACGACCTCACAGCCTTAACCCATCCCGAAAGACTATCAACCGGTTATTGTTTACATTTAGCTCATTTCGTGGTATAATCTCCGACTTAATTCATTAGAATTTAAGGTTGTGCTTTAATTAAAGGATTTATGCTAACGGTATGTAGCCCATATGGGTAATACATTTCGCAAAGAACACGAAGAAGTCTCGTAACAATGTTAAGTTCACCAGTAATATATTTGATGATTTTTATATGAAGGGAGAAATTGCTACTGAAAAAAAAGTAAAATAACAAAAATACCGAACTCCAAGGGAAAATTCAAAACGGAAAGTCCTTTATAAAATGGCAAAATCAAAAACTTAAACACATCTAACGAATGGAAAACAACTGTCATATTCCTGACTTGGTACAGGCATTTCCTTATGTAGAAAATGGTGAATTAAACCTGGTTTTATAGCTAGCTAAACCTCTCACTTGTATGACAGTCGCATAGAATTCCATTATATTGACAACAAAGTGTGAGCAAAACAAACAGACATAATAGGTAAAAACGTCAAAAATTGGGGTACAACAGTCAACATTGTAATATAATCTTAATCACTATCAAAACGAAAAACTGTTTCAACAAAGAAACACAAAATTGCATATAGACAAAGTACATTAGCAAAAATGAAAGACAAGAACTTAAAACTGACCATAGCACATAGACCTGGTGCAGTCAGGAAGCTTAGAATTGTAGTCGTCAAAAGTTAGATCCTCTCAACACTTGTTTGTAGTAGAAAGTTGTAGTTGCAATAAGTGTAAGTGTGATAAATGTATTAGAGATGATTATCAGAGCAAAATAAAAGTAGCTACAGAGGTAATGTCGATTGAACAGATTTATGATAAAGTATACTAACTAAATTGAATGCACCGAAACTTTTGTTTGCGAAGGAAAGGTTTACAAAAGGATTGTTTCTCCTTTATATCATTTGATATACTAGTACCAACCGATCTGAAAAGTCTGTGAGGCAATATTGGAGATAATAGCTGTAAGTTTGTATTAGTTTGAAATCGGATTTGTAATAGGGGTTTCTAAAAATAAGATGTACAGAAAATGAAGATTTGCAAGGGGTAGTGAATATAGCTTTGTGCTATTATGATGAAAAGCAAAAGCTTCTTTATAAATGATAGAAGGTCTTTAATAGACATCATGACGAGAAAGTGATGTATATTGACAGGTAAATAAGCTGCAGAAGGGACTAGTTTGAATACCTTTACCATCAAGTTTGTCATTGCAACTATAGGATGTCGCATAGTATTAGTATTTACCAAGTTGAATTGTAGTCGAGTTAAACCCTGTGTAAGATCAGTGAGCGGGATTTAGCCCAACTACGATTCAACTAGGTAAATACTAATATGCGACATCAAACAATTTAAAGTACGAAACCTCTTAAGAATGTATACAAGCTACATATGGAGGTGCAAATGAGAAAATAGATAAAAACAATCGAAAGTTTACCGTCTCGCTTAATATGGAAAGTTAAGCTATCATATAATGAATAAGTGTGCTTTAAGTATTCCGTTTTAAGCTTATAATTTAATAGGAAAGGTCATAAACATGATAAAGGACATTTTCAAAAACCCTTGAATTTATTTTTTTAAATATAATTCACAATATGTCTTTTTCCGTGCATACTTTGACGAACTAACAACATCATGACGATTATCTAAACCTGTAATCAAATTTTAAATGCCCAGAAACTGGTAAAAAATGCAAAAATACATTTTTTGTTGATTTGTCAATTTGTTATAAATTATCGCAATAATAAATTAGAAGGATATTCTTAAATTGTAAATGCACGGATGAGAAGATGCAAAGAGTAAAACATATAGATCAGAAAGTAGAGAAAGATTCTGATGATGGGTACACTTAAGATTTCCTAAGTTAATGCAAACTTTAGTGTGCATACGACTAAAGAATATCATTTAACATAAGGAATCCTTAGTGAATTGAATTAAGATGCTTATGCATATGGGCCATGGTACTTGTCCTACACTTACTTTAATGTCTTAATCAATCAAAACGTTGTTGAATAAGCATTTTTTTTCAAAAAAATGTCTATTTAACACACACCTAAAGTTACAGAACGTTGACAGATAGTTTACTTGAACATGTTGAACCTTATTGTATCAAAAATTTCAACCAATAAGAGGGAGTAGGAACTTTGTATATTCTTCGCCCGACATGAGAGAAGAGGATTTTTTTTTTAAATGTTTTCTTTCTGAAAAAAAAAAATAAAAATAAAAATAAAAAGAGGGAAAAAATTCGTTTTGAACATTGAATATTATTTGATATATGTTATGATAACTATGATTGTAATTCGAGACAAAACTATAGTTACTGTTCAAATTCACAGGAACTACATTTGTATTTAAAAAAATATGTTTGTGTTTTTTTTTTCAGCTCTAAGACTTGTCGGAGGTTTATCACCCTGGCAGGGACGTGTTGAATTAAATGTGAATGGCGAATGGGGTACTATCTGCGATGATCGTTTTGACGTAAACGATGCCAAAGTAATATGCAATATGGCAGGATTTTCATCCAAAGGGTATGAACCATTGCTATGAATATTTTGATAGATAGTACAGAACTATCACCGGAAGCTACAGTCTGTATATCTAATTGAACAGAATTTTGCTTTCAAACTGAAAATTGCGTAAACAAAGTTTTAAAAAAGATATTAAAAAAGAATTGTCTTGTAATGGAAACAAAATCGACATAATTATAAAAAACATCATGTTCATGTATATTATGACTAGAAGTCAGGACTCAAGCTTTATTAGAAAATATGAAGTGCTTTTTTTTCTTTTGTTATTGTTTACTGGACTGAATCTGTGTTAATAATTCTCTAGTAGTTTCAGATAAGAAATTATTAATTCTGTGTTGAAGTATACTTCGGCACCGACAAAACATCTGTTGTTGGAGCATCGTTTTTTTCGAGGGACAAACATTTTTTTTCAAATATGATACATTTAAAGCAAACAATCGTTGAAAATAACTTACAAAAACAAGATTGTTTAAACCTGAATAATGACCAATAAAAGATCTAGATGAATGGTCGGTGCCAAATATACTTAAGGGAATAATATAAGCGGTGCCAATTTTAAAATTTGGGAAAATATCAGTAGGGCGTGAATAGAAAGATGCACATTTTTATTTTTTCGGAACATCTTCAAAATTATAAATAATATATGTTTTATGAGATTGCATACGCATGCCCAATCAGTGCAAATACAGTTTTGAATAAATTACGATAGGGCGAATTGATTTTTAATGAAAATGATCAAAATATTTTAACGCAATTTCCAAAATAGAATAAAAAAATGTTTTGTCTCTTTGAATTATTCTGCGTTTCCATTCTCTATTCTCTTTTCTCCCTACAATGAGATAAATATTAAGTTTTTCAACTTTTTTCAACTTTTATTAACACTTTAGACAGTTTGTACTGTAACAACAGGCCGACAAATGATACAAATAATATTTTACAATGGTGAACAAGATAGAAAGAATTATATACATAATGATGTCAGTTACTTCCTAAAGTAATAGTACATTATACCTAATTCTCTGTACACAAGTATACACATTTATAACACGTGACAATCATTCAGAACTATAATAATGGGATTTAAGATCGCCAGTCGAATAAATGTAAGTGATGATGATATATTTATCATCATAGATATTTCATAAGTTTTTTTGTGAAAAGTTATTCAAGCATTTACATTACATAAAGACAGCAGACCTTTCATTTTATATTCTGATAGGTTTACAATATAGTAATTTTGGATATATTTATGTCTTAATTTTGTTACCTCGTCATTGCGACATACAAATAAGCAATACAACAGATTTCCAATACAATTTTTTACACAAAGTACATAATCTTTCTTCTTTTGGAATGTTATCATGGTTATGCCATCGACCAGTTTCTATGGGAATTTTGATATTTGAACATCTAAGTTAGGTTATATATATTCTATTTTCTCTTTCAATCTTAAAAAAAATAATTTTCTAAACAAAAACCGTGTTTAAACATTAAATAATATCCACCTCTTGAGGAGTTTTCAGCATCACTAAGAGCATAATAAATTATTAAAGAGTACAACATGTACAAGATGACGTAAAGATTGGCGAAATACTTATATCATTTAATGAATGATTTTTTTTATGAAAACTGCCGACAATTTTAAAGTAATAGTATGTGTACGGTATTTTTGTTGCTTGCAGTCAATTAAGTGACGGCAACGCAAATATATTTGTAGCATCATAATTGATAACTTTAGCGGTTCTAGCGCTTGAGTAATACAATCCATGTGTTGACATTAATGCGTTTGAGTAATAAAGTGATTAATGAATCATATTAAGACACAGAAAATGATTTACAATTTTAGAAACTTTTCTGATTTTTCCACTATCTAGAATGATTATGTAGATTTTAGATACAAGGATATAATTTCCACTCACATTCAAAACAATATTATTCCTCAAATTAAAGATTAGGACAGTTAATATAGTTAAAGGGAAGTACTTAATATCTGAGTCAATTGATTCATTTTAGGAATACATAGGATTAGTAAGTACAATATGTTATCAAAATGTCTAATGAATAGCATTAACAACAGGCACATACAGGTGTTTAGAGGCAATTTTGGTGCTGGTAAAGGAAGTATATTATTAGATGAGCTTCAATGTCGAGGAACTGAGACCAATATAGAAGACTGTAATTCGGGAGGGTGGTATAACAGTGACTGTAATCATGATGAAGATGTTGGTATATCATGTCGAGGTAAGTGGTTTATAGTACTCGCATAAGGGGCATTTAACAGTACCACATTTACCAGATGGAAATTTCGACAAATGTTCGAGACTAAAGTATTTGCAAATTCAAAACCTATTACAAACATCGAAGAGCTGATTAATCGAAAAAGGCAAAAAGTATAGCAAAACCCGGACAAAGAATCCTTAGGACAGGTGCATACACATTCCTTTTTTAAAATGATTTCATATGTTTTACAACAACAACAGTGAATAGATAACAGCCTATGTATATGCATGCCAGTACAAAAGTGATGAAAAACAACAAAATGTGCTGGGCTTGAAAAAACTGCCAAAAATGTACAACATAACAAGAAACGGATTTCCTACCTACTAAATCAATCCAACCGAAACATATTTTGTACTCAAAGTATCAAATTCAAATACGTAGAGTGGTTGTATCAGTTTTGACTGCTAGGTCTCAATGATTATCACATTAACCTATTATGTCTGTTTGGACTGCTAACCTTATTTTGTCAATATAACTGAAGTATAAACAATTGCCATACAAGTGTTAGGTTTAGCTAGCTATAAAACCAGGTTTAACCAACTACTTTCATCGGAAAATGCATGTTCCAAGTCAGGAATATGACAGTTGTTTTTCATTCCTTACATTGGTTGACAACATTTGATTTTTTCAGTTTTTATGGACGTCCTCTTTTTGAATTTACCTTGGAGTTCTGTATTTTTGTTATACTTTTATATCATAAACTTTTGTTTTTGCTGAAACAGAGATTCATATCTGGTTTTATAAATAGTGGTCGCTATTAAAACTATTTTTCCACACCACTTGATAATTCCATGTTCCATACCGTCACGAGCGATACACGCAATAGTCGTCGTAGCTGGTGAAAATCCTTTAAAAATATGATATTAAGAAAAAAAATGGTATGTTTATGTCATATTATTAATCCTCGACCATTATCAATTGTGGACTTCGTAAGAACAAATTGTAATTAAAGAAATCGTTTATCTGTTTCCTTAAAAATACTATACTGATTGTAAAATTTAATAGTTAATTCAAACCATTACACCAAGTAACATTTACATTGAAATGAATACATTTTTGCATGTTTCATTTTCAAGGATTTGCCTATTAATTATAAATAGTCCGATAAACTTTATTTATACTCACTTGTCATAAGCAACAAAACAACTGCGTCTAGTGGGCAGGTACTGCCTACTCTGTTAGAGCACATGAGTGAATAACTGATTATTTTGGGGTTCGTGTTGCTGGAGCTTAATTTTCTGTGTAGTGTTTTGTGCATTGCTGATTGTCTTTTCGCCTTTTTGTTTTTATCATTATGTATATATATATACAGTTTTTATGCTAAGCTTTATGGTGTTATCATAGAATGCACAACAGTGTGGACATGGAAACCTGGTATTTAAATGTTATCGTGTCTGTCACTGGCTGTCCACAACAAAGATTTCATGCGATTACAGTATGGCAGGGGCCTCTTAATGGGATGTACATAATTACTATCCTTACACAAAAGTCATGTCCATTCATAAAATAAAAGTGTTTTTATCATGAAAGTTTATAGGAATTGTTTTGAATAGATTTAAATAATCAAAACAAAAATTTTCTTTTGAAAGAATAAGTATATCTAGAGGTGATATCATCAAATAATCGAAAGAAAAAAAAAACGTTAATTAAAAAAATACCAAAAAATGTATTCGTACGAGATTATGATGTAGAGTAACATACGATCCATTTTCATCTTAAGACTTATTTTGTAATAAGAACCCTCGACCTTCATAAAAATCATTCAAGTCCTGTGGACTACATATTTGTTTGCATGGAACAAATTTACGTCGAAAACTCCAACGATCAGCTTTAGTTGAACATTTATATATCATGCTAACAAAAAAAAATAAATCGTGGAAATATCATTCAAGAAGCATATGATGTCGTATGTGTATGTGAAAAATGTTTGTTGATGGTTAACACTAATCGCAGATCGTTATTTTTAATGTGTTATTACCAATGTTTTTGCAACTGATCGGGCGGAGCTTACGTTTTAATTTGCATATGGACAGCCTATTTGAAGATGTGTGTGATAAGGATGATTATCGTTATAACTATTATTACTGATTTCTAATCGCCTATCAGTATCACCAAACGAATATGAAAAGAACTGAGTGTATGGGACTGATAAAATAATTTAAAATTTATAGCCTTAATTGTATATGTGTTATAGCTAAGTATTTGAAAGTATCGACTATAATTGTATCAATCTGTTTAAGGTTCATGTGGACCCTTTGGCTAAAATGGCTGCATTTTCACCACAAAATTTACTCTGAGTTCAGACAAACCTGTGTATCTGGACAAATTTAAAGGCATAGCATGCTCTAGATAAATAAAATTCAAATACATTTTACGTTTTAGAAAACTAAAAACTTAGCTAGATTTTGCAGTGCACTTTTTTTCATTCCTCCAGAAGGTGCCAAAATAAGTATTAGATACAGAACAAAGATAACAAAAAAAACAGGACGGTAACAACCGTTGCCGTGTAGTTTTTCTGCACGAGTAGTCATGTGAAGTCCTAGGCGAGAGCCGAGGACCTTGAACTGACTTCAAGTGCAGAAAAACTATACGGCTGGTTGTTACAATCCCGTTTATTTTGTTATTTTTGTTTGTATCTGACTTGTACGACGTTTTTAATTAGAAAGTAATACATTTTGCATTGAAGACGATTGCATAATTAAAAAGATTGAACACACAAAATTTGCATAACGGTTTATGTACCACGATGTTTGGAGATATCTAGTCTTTAATAAACTAGGAATTTTGCGTTAACACTAGCGCTTCTCAATTCTATCAGCTGTGTGCAAGTACAATTATTGCTTATTCCTTTAATACATATCAAGTAGGGGCTCTTAAAGTGACAAGCAAAAAAAAAGACCTTTAATCTATATTTTCTATCATAATAGTCTTATAGTCTAGAAATAAGTTAATGTCCTCTTTCGAAGCCACTAATATTCTAATAACAAAATAAATTGCCATAGAAGGGGGGTATTATAGTTTTGCCCTCAGCTTTGCAAGTGTGTAATGCTGTTATGGTCCCCTTTCCCGGCTTCTACGCCCCTGCATTAATATATACAACTCCACACCGAGAAAAAAAACCATACATACGTACAAACAAACAAAGCCAAACAAAGAATTATCTTTTGCCTTCTCCATCCCCCATTTTTAAAGGAGAGGAATTGCCCCTTCCCCGGCTCATACACCGCCCTGCCCCCGCCCCAAAAAAAAAAGAAAAGAAAATAAACAACAAAAATATGAATAACAGATTTTAGACATTTAAAAATACAACGACGTATGCAAATGAAATAAGGAAATAAGAAAGAGTAATCAGACAAACGTAAATACAACATATAATAATAGGTATTGTCAAAATAAATAAAATAAAGAACAAAATATAGAAATATAGAAAAACAGCTGTTTCTCTGTTTTATGGGGAACAAATTCAATCAAAAATCATTTATTTTGTCTCGTTTAAAAAAAAAATTATCCACTTATTTTGGAAATCATTTTTTAAGCCCCACCTACGATAGTAGTAGGGGCATTATGTTTTCTGGTCTGTGCGTCCGTTCGTTCGTCCGTCTGTCCCGCTTCAGGTTAAAGTTTTTGGTGAAGTCAGGTTAAAGTTTTTGGTCAAGGTAGTTTTTGATGAAGTTGAAGTCCAATCAACTTGAAACTTAGTACACATGTTCCCTATGATATGTTCTTTCTAATTTTAATGCCAAATTAGAGCTTTGACCCAAAT
The DNA here is from genome assembly GCA_017311375.1 of Mytilus coruscus. Lineage (NCBI taxonomy): Eukaryota > Metazoa > Mollusca > Bivalvia > Mytilida > Mytilidae > Mytilus > Mytilus coruscus. The sequence continues at coordinate 68,938,666 of CM029600.1, read as the reverse complement.
TTCACGGCCCACTGAACATAGAAAATGATAGTGCGAGTGGGGCATCCGTGTACTATGGACACATTCTTGTTTTAATTTAATTTCATGCTCATTACAGTAATATGATATTCGAGTAGACCCAAGTATTGATCACGTGACACCATTTTTAAAAAATTCAATCCTTATATCCAAAATGGGTGGACGTTTATTGACGTTGAGACTGATTTTGCGCTATCACAATTCGACTTAAGCACATTCTTTGAACATGAAGAGAAACGGAAATCCGACGTATAGTTTGATATAGACCATAGGCGGATCCGGGGGCTTGGGGCCCAGGCCCCTTTGTGGGAAAAATTTGGTTGATTATATAGGGAATCACTGAAGCATGACTGGAGCGCCCCCTTAAGTCAGTCAGCACCCCTTATGAAAGGTTCTGGATCCGCCACTGTAGACGATTTAAAGATTTAAGCTTAAATGCTTAGCAAACCCACGAGAGGTTTGTACATGGAAACATTTTACGGTTGCAGTTACTCTTGCAGTCAGTAACTTCGTAGATACTTTATTTAATTTCAGCATTTTGGGATATAGTTAGCTTTTTTATAATTATAATTATTATGAACACTTTTCATATAAATTATATTTATAAAACAGGGTAATTAGGTCACAAAGTGTACGATAAAGTGCCTATGAACTCATTGAATGCACGAGTGACTCTATTCATAAAAAGTGTCGTGTAACTTAATAAATTAGAATATAGCAAATTGCTCTCGACGAATGAAATTGTAGGATTTGATGTCTCTTAATTGTGAAGAATGAATTTAAATCATGTTCTTAGTAAAGGATTATCCTTTTATTAAGGTCTATTTACAGTTCAAAACAAAGAGTTTCTATAAATGAGTTACAACTGCCCCGAAGCACTCTTATCAGATTGAAAGGATTTATCACACAGTGATCGAAACTGACTAAAAGTTGAATTGTGAAACAAACAAAAAAATCAAAATAAGTTGAAGCTTACTGGTGCAGTAAAATTGGTACCTTTAAAGTTATTATGAAAATTAATAACTTCAAATTACTTAAACATTAAACAATATCAAAGCAATGCAAAAAAAGAAAAAAAAGTTTTAAATCAAAAATAACCTAAATCTTTAGTTTTCCCAAATTCTGATTACTGGACCAGCGGTTATGAAGAATAGTTATTTCCAATATTCCGATAAAATAAAATAAAAACAGGAATTTAATTTACGTTTTGAATATATTTAAAACTGTTAAAGGCATTTTATTTGAACATTCCCCTAACTGAATGAAAGAGTATTTGATTTAAAAAGCCGGACCAAAATATTGTCTGTGAAATAAAACTAGTTTTAACTCAAAAGTATTTATTGATTTAAACTGTAAATAATGAAGGATTATTCCTCATTGAAATATTACATGATTTACAGTCATACTCGCAATCAGGAAACATATACAATTCCTACTTTTTCTTTGTACTGTTGTGTCACCTAATGTCTATAACGCATTTTTTTTTTTTAAATATTTCCCAAATTATAAGAAAGTCCTTACATCACTAAAACTAATCCATAAATGAAATGCCGAAAAAGGAAGTCATGCATCAATTATAAACATTGCAAAGTCGTACAAACAAAGTTGGGAAAGAGGTTTGTGAACTTCCCCACAGGTAATAATTTAAGTGAACTGTATTAATTGACATGGACAATAGAGGGACAATAGATACCTGCCAATGATTGGTGATTTAAACTATGTACCTGAGTGGACCATATCAAGTGAAACTCAACTGTTTGTTGATTTTCTCATCTTCTGCAGGGACGAAAAAAAGTCCACAGTAAAATCCAGTTAAGTTTTAAATTTTCTAAAACATGAAATGCATTTGAATTTTATTCATCTAGGGCATGCTATGCCGATGCACAGGTTAGTCTGTACTCAGAGTAAATTTTGAGGTGAAAACGTAGCCGTTTTAGCCAAAGGGTTCACATGAACCTTAAAACGTTTCTAATTGTGTTGTGAAATAAATATTAAACGTGATTTGTTTAAAATATTTATAAAAAATAAAATATTTGCACCCTATTTTTCCTTCCTTAAATAAGATCATAATATACAGCTTTCAAAAAAAGAAATTCTCGATTTACGCGTGAAAGTTTGACGCTTCATAGATTAACGATTTAAGCACATCTGCTAGTTCGGGTAAATCATTCTGGTTACGAATCTTGGCAGAGCGTAAAAGGATACTTTCCTCTCAGCCAAAAGAAATAGTTTACAACATATCAAAGTTTTTCGAGGCGCTGATTCAGCAACCGACGGCTGCTCCAGTAAAATCCTTTACAGAGAAAACTGCAGAAGCTAGCCTGTTTAGCGAGGCTACTATACGCAGAAATTCCCTACCCCCTCCTCCATTCCCCACCCCTCCCCACCCCCAAAACATGCATTCGGAACAAAAGGTTGAAAAAAGTATATCAAAACGTTATAACGACATATGCATATTTTGCAACTGCCGTCGTCATAGTTATACTTTCATGTCTACAATTTCCAAAATGTGACATTTTTTACACGTTTTTAAACTCCGTTTCACAAGAAAATCAACGGCTGTGTCTCACTATTTACTTTGCGAATACACATATAGTGTTTACATATTTTAACCGGATCAATGACCTTACATCCCAACTCCTTTGTTCTAAAAGGCTCATAAAGGGTATATACTATGTAGTAATATATAAAGTATATAATAATTATTGTATGGCATTCTGAAATAGATGTTGAGAAGAGTAAATGTTTTTTTTTTTTTTTTTCACATAGTCTAGAAGAGCTGGGATGTAAAATAGTTATCCCACTCGGACTTGGTGTGTCAGTGGTATCGACCTTTTAAAGCAGAATCTTTTCATTTTTACTGATTTTAAATTTCCTTTTTGTGTACATTTTTCTAATGCAATTTCTTTTGATTATTTTTGTCGCTGTGATGCTGTCAGACTCATTATAATACATTATATACCCGACATCTCCTTTAATATCGTCCTGAACATGCATAAAATATTTGACACTGGACGTTAAGCAACCAACACTCAATCATTCAATCTCTTTTAATTATATTCTAAAGTAATCAAAATCCTATTTCTTTCCTTAAACTGTATAGTTATTACTACAACGTAACACATTAAAAAAAAATTACGAACCGCGATTTGTGTTCAATCAAAACATCAGCGTATCTTTTTTATATTATTTAATTAATATGCTTCTTGAATGGTATTTCCACGAGTTAAATTTTATAAGCATGATATTTAAATGGTAACGAAAATCTGAGCATTGTAGTCGTCATGTATTCTGTGCAAAAAAATATCTAGTCGAGAGCACTAAAACGATTTTTGTAATTGAGGGTCAGGATTTTATTACTAAATAGACTTTAGGAAGAAAATTGATTGTAGGTTACTCTGATGTTCAACTCGTACAAATAGATTTTTTTCATATTTTTTCATGAGCCATAGAACTTAGTTTTGTGCAAAGAAACAACCTCTGAATATAATCCTTGTTTGTGTGATTATATAAATCATATCTAAAACAAAGTTCCTGTACACTTTAATGCAAAAACTTTTATTTTTATGAATGGACATGGGTAAAGATAGTAATAAATTATGTACATCCCCATTCAGAGGCCCCTGACATATTGTAATCATGTGTCCATGTCCACGCTGTTATGAACTTCATTCTATAGGGATTTCGAGTTGGCATCCATGTCAAATGGAAAACCCGTATTACTTTGTTGTTTCAAATATTCGAAGAAACGCTTCGATGGTTAAAATTTGCAATCGCTTTTAAAAGACATGCGTTATTATGGACTAAGTCCGAGTCAGTATATTGTGTCCGGATCTGGGATAACTTTTTTTGCTGTGAACTGATTACATTGGGTGACATGTTTGACTTACTACTTACTATTTTTCATATTTATATTACAATTACTTGAACTACATATATAGATAAATGAAAAATTACCTGCTGGGAGTGTTTCTCTAACTAATCTGAAATGTTTACAGCCTTTGTAAGCCTAAAACTTGGACAGTAAGTTAAGGGTAAAATGCTAAATAGAATTTGAAAAAGTAATGGCACATCAAGGGAGCAACCAAATTCATAAGACAAAGAGGAATGACATTATTATTAACAAAAAGGGAAAAAAAAGTAGAAGCCCGGAAAGACAAAAGTCCACTAAACACTGCGCAAAAAAAAAAAAAAGATTGAGCAAACAAAAACGTACATTGAAACACAGAGCTGATCTGAGGTGCTCCGGAAGTTTGAGCAGTTCCTGTTCTTCCGCTAAACCCCGTTGTGTTTACATGTTAAATAAATCATAATCATTAATAGAGTCTCATACAAGATTATGCCGGTGGCTGCATTGTCTCGCATTAAACTATCTCAAAGGGGTAGGGCTGATTTGCCGTGAATGCAGTTTACACTAGGGCCTTTATAATTCTGTCACCGAAATTCACAGTATCACAGCTCCGTACGTTTACTTTTAGGTTCTTACAATATTATGGTTTGTTTCTTAACAGATCACTTATACATAAATGTCTGAAGATATCCAATGATCGTAAATTTGACAAGTTGCAGCAACTTTTGTGCATTTAAACTAAACGCTTAATAGCAGGAAATCCAAAATAATGGCGGACATAAAGCTATATATATTGTCTACCGGGTATAAAATCATTGGTTTTGGTTAAAGACGTCATTCGATGCAAAATTTTACAATTAGATTTAAAAGTTGCATGTTTGTATCAACTTGCCTTCAACGGTACGCAAACATGTTACATGCATCGGTAAGTAACTTTTTAAATCTATGGAAATATATAAAATCGCTGAAAAAGATTTAAGTAAATGATTTATCAACCTCAATATTTAAATTCCAAAAAGATTCGACAGTTTGGACCAGGTGATTGAAAAATTAATCATACGTCCTTCATTCGCTTTTTTGCCCTAAATGGGCGGTATATAGTGATGGAGGTGTCATTCCATTCGTACTTCTGTTCCTCATTTTAATCTTCTCCAATTTACTGTCCTTAACCTCTTGACAGAAATTTGTGAAACTTTCACATATTCTTTGATCTCCTCATTTATTTCTTAATCCACATGTTTTTCTGGGTTTTCTTTGGCAGAATTTATTGAAACTTTCTCAGAATCCTAAATACAAATTCTGTTCAAAACAAATTTCTTCTGCTACATGTCACGGTAGGTATAGTGTCCGGCTAGAATCGTGGTTTTTCGAGTGAATCGGTCCATTTTTTTCGAGTGGAGATCGGTTTTTTTTGAGTGATAAAACATGCGATAAGATCAATTAACTGCTATATTTCGTAATTATAATAGTTTTTTACATGACTACCCATCTTATTTTGAACACTTTACATGTTTTGTGGAACAAAGAAGAACAATTTTCTTGTATTTAACCAAACAATTCAATGTTTGTTATTGTCCAGGCTTTTTCGAGAGCAACTGTGAAACTGTCCGGGTTTTTCGACAAATGGTCCGGGTTTTTTAAAGAAAATTTTAATAAGAAAAAAAGGTATTCTTGACTTTAAAAAATGACCTTTCTAGTTTATAACTGTAACTAAGTGAAGAACAATATCATGTATTCCCAACAAATCACCAAAACATATTAATGCAAATTTTCTGTTCGGAAAACGTTCTACATCAACCTTCCAGTGTTAAATTACAAATTACTGGATCTTTTATAAAGCGGCCTTTAGAACAAAGTGCAGGGGACTTTTAATCTTTTAAACTTCATTCCATGATACTTTTGTTTTACAGTTAATAATATTAAAAAAAAAGGAAAAAGAAACCTACTGGACAGCAGTAAAGAATCAGAAAAATGCTATGTAATAAAAAATATTCTACTAAATAAGACCTGCCCCGCCCCACAAAAACAAATCCATCAACTAAAAACACACACACACATCCGCCCCATTTTATTCCCATTGACAATAAAATTTGAATTAAATTTCATATATAACTAACAATGAAATGAATCGTTCATCAGCTTAACACACTATATGTATGTACGTCTCAACCCAAATTGTCTATGCTAACATTAGATTGTTGACATCACGAATATATACTGTACATGTAATTTATAAGATGTGACAAACAACAATACATATACAAGTGAACGATACTTGTTTATAAAATGTAAGTGTTATAAAAAGAAGATGTGGTATGATTGCCAATGAGACAACTCTCCACAAGAGACCAAATGACACTGAAATTAACAACTATAGGTCACCGTATGGCCTTCAACAATGAGCAAAGCCCCGAAATGACAAATGTAAAACAATTCAAACGAGAAAACTTACGGCCTAATTTATGTACAAAAAAAATGAACGAAAAACAAATATGTAACACATCAACAAACAACAACCACTGAATTACAGGCTCCTGACTTGGGAAAGGCACATTGATTCAGAATGTGGCGGGGTTAAACATGTTAGCGGGATCCCAACCCTCCCCTGACCTGGGACAGTGGTGTAACAGTACAACATAAGAACGAACTACAAAAATCAGTTGAAAAAGGCTTAACTCATCAGAAGGATACAAATAGAAATACATCTGACAAAAACACAGAGTGGACGTGACCGGGTACTTGTATATCCCAACAACAAAAAGACACTAAGTACAGATCTGAGAGTACTCGCAGTTACTGACAGCTAGTTCAAAGCCAGTTAGTACACCATTATCAAACTGATGAATGCATTGGATTTGTGCCTTGAAAAGTACTTATTTTGAACCGTTTTTAAACGTAAATACACTGACACATAACATTTTAAGCTATAGGAAATTTGTATAATCACTCGATAAACCACTGACGAACTCGAAAAAACCCGGACTGCTCTCGAAAAAACCCGAACATATAAAAATGAATTTAGTCTCAAAATGTCATTTTCAATGCAATAACAAGAATTTTAGTAAAGTGTCTGTATATCTAAGGATGAAAAAATTATGTAGATTCCGTGTATGCATTTCCTTCGACATTTGCATTGGTATGTGTATAAAAATGGCTTTATTCTGTATTTTGGAATAAAAGCATTGTAAGGCTAAATTTAACTTTTTTAGCAAAAAAATAATGTCGGATTGATAATATCTTTTTTTTCTCTAATACTAACATGCCTTGTATAACCTTGTATATTAAATTCAAGCTTCTATATCAAGTCTTGTCAGAAAGGAAGTCTGTTTGTTTACATTTTTGATCATAATCACTCGAAAAAAAGTGGTCACACTCGAAAAAACCCGACCAAATCACTCGTAAAACCACAATCCTAGCCGGACACTATACCTACCGTGCAGGTGGTAAGATCATTTTACGAGAGACATTTAGATTCTAAACTTCGAGAAGAGTCAGAGCGTGAACTAATTTAATAATACGGTCCACTTTAAGTCTAGATTTTCTTCGAAATAGATAAAGGGATTGCTAAAACAATATAGATTCGCGCCTATCTTTTGGTGACTTAATTCTACAACCATGGGTCATTCAGTTTCCCTCGGATTCATGAAACTCGGGATGCCTCAATTTGTTCATTGTATTATGACGGTAGCTTTATACGATGGTTCCTGTTCATATTTTATTACCATGTCACAAATGTACCAAATTACTTTTCATCTACACTTCATAAAATTATATTGTAAATTATGTGCCAAAGATAAATGGACGTACTGTTGAACTGAATTTCATTTAAAAAAGTACGTATTAACTATCACTTTTGAATTCTGTGTGACACCAGCCGTGACCTTATGTCAACTGGAAGTAGCCAATTTATTCTTTATTTCGAATTAGAGTACATGTAACTAACGACATATACATGTATATGGCTTTGTATGTCTCCGATGCAACTAAATACACAATTCGTGTACATTGTCGGAAAATATAAAATTTGTTTTTACGAGCTTTTAGAAACAGTACGAAAAGCTAGGCTAGTCGAGCTATTTACCTATTTCGTAACAAATAAAGAGTCAAGTAACAGGAGGACTTCATTTGTACAAATACAATTAAAGCCCAAAAATATCTCTGTTTTCCTGTTATTTGAAACAATTACATGTATATTATAGTTTGCTGTTTGCATGATAAAAAGATATATTTTAAAATCAGTATGACGAAAGGTAAGTTATGACACGGGAGACGGCTGTCAAAACAAAAATATGAAATACAAATAATTTCAACTTATCATCATCACATTTACAGTTCAATAATCATGATAATTAAAACTTGCCAAAAAATAAGAAAGGGAAAAATGTATTTCTCCTGCAGTAGGTTTTTAATTATTTTAAAATTTCTTTTTTAGATAATGGTCCAGTAGTTGGTTGATTTGATTCTTAAAAATAAAGACATGTTAACCAGAGGTTGCAGTATTATTGTTCAGACAAAAAAGACACGTTCAGAAAGCAGGTGGTCGAATATGGTCCAAAAAAATCAAATATACTGACAATATACAATTTTAAATAAAATGAAAATAAAATAAAAAAAAAAAAAAAAAAAACATTGTGGAAAAATTAAACGGAGATGTGGGTTTACGCGAAGACAGCAATTCAACGACATAAAACCAAACTAAAGACATATAAAAGCCACATTAAAGCCACAAATAGACATGAGTCTATACGATAAGCTATCTATTTTCCAACTTGTATTTTCAACAAATATATAATACGAGCCCCTTGTATAGAAATCACTATTTATCGCAAGTTAAAAATTAATTGCCCCTTTTTTCTTTCAAACATGTGATAGATAAAAACGACAGTCCATTGGAAAACAACTCCTCGTATTACTATTTCACAAATATCTTTCTATCTAATATGCATGTGTTGTATTTCGGATTTTGATACATAGAGATTGTGTTATACGACAATGAGATAACAACCCAACGACAAAAAGAACCAAAAGACACGTAGAGTTCATCATATTGTATTCAACAATAGACTGTTCAAAATAGCCCGATTCTTAAAATGTCTGAACAAATTTAACGTAAACTATCAAAGATCTGCGATAACCACCTAATTATTCAACGAAAAAGCATTCAACTATGACAACCATCGAAGAAATTCCTGACGACTCGGGACAGACACATGAAAACGAGACGAGGTTCAACTAGCTCCCTACGATTTATTACCGTACCAAAAACATATTTTCATATTCCTACATGTATGTACGTTATACATTGTTGTGTTAAGAGCGCTTTTGATTAACCACACTTATTATTGCCGCGTTCAATATTTAGTGTGCAGGATCATTATAATGATACCAGCTTCCTTTTATGAATAACGTAAGTCATTAAATATTTCGTTTGCTTTTGTGCTTATATATATCAGTACTAGGTGAATGTCAGGTCTCAAAAGCCGTCTCGGCCAATACAGCTAATATTTGGAAGAAGTGTGGTCAATTTTCAATTTTATTTCATATTTTATCCTCTTCAAAATGCATATCGTTACCCATGTAGCTGTGGCTGTGGATGACTTTATGCTACAATACACCATTGCAGTTTTCTATTTAGAGAGTATTCAGTTCTGATTGATATGTATACACTATTTTGATATTTGCTGTAAGTTGATATCGACAATTTATGTTTTGAATCATCTGTTAAAACTCCAAATTATATTCTAATTCGCCAAGCTCAAACGAATATAAATTATTTAATAAATAAAACAACACATAAATAGGATAAGTGTGCTTACTGGTGTAGCAGCTTTTTGTATTTGTTACAATACATATGCTTCAAAATAGAGTCCTTCACTATAAATATTTAGGCAAGCACTACCAATCCAATCATAATAGTATACACAATCAAAATCTATCTACAAAAGAGGAAAAATACATATTAATATAATTTAATATATTTATATACCCACATCAACAATAACCAACTCAAAAAAGGGTGGGAGGGTGGTTCATTATAATAACGAACTGCTGCTACTTTAACTATAGGCAATCTTCGAATAACTTTAATTTCTCAAACGAACCCTTTAGTAATACTTAATCATGCTTTTCACGAATCTCATGAGCTGCATATACCCGTAAAAGCCGCATTGCGGGTATAAGCCATCCAATCATATTTAACACAAACCACGTGCTTAAAATAAACACAAACACGTGTTTATAGTAAACAATCACTTGACCGTTACAACGTCATGTGACCGATAACATTAATAAATATATTTCTATTCAGTACAAACAAATTGCTATATGGAATGGGGACCCAATTATTTCCCCCATTACTTCAATGCAATTTTATCCAAATTGATGGGCAGATTTCTTATTCCCTATATAAGACTATAAAATTTCAGTTACTTTCTCATACTAGTAGCCCCCTTCATGGTTTCTGGGAAAATTCTTGGAGGGTCATGACCGGCATTTAAGAGAGCAATAATGTTTTGAGTATTACTAGGGTCATTTTATTAACTTCCTGGTTAAAATCTAAATTTAAATTTGGACCATTTACTCAGATAATCATCCACCCTATACATTTCAGAATCACTTAAAATTTAGCAGAATTTGAAATTTAATGTATACCCTTTAGATATACTACAATTTTAAGCATCTTTACATAGTTTTCATCTCGATACAATATCCCATTTAAAAGATGGTAGATTTATTAAGGGACTTCATTCGTGGGTACCGGACTGGTATCCTGTAACTGGGATCCTATTCCTTTCAGAACAGATAATCATCTCAAAAAGATGAAAAATCATGTTATTTGCTGAAAAAAACATTTTCTGCAATAAAATCAATAATCTTTGGTCTAAGTGTTTGTTTTGTGCATTTCATAGCCAGAAACAAGAGGCCACCCTTCACACAAAAAGATCAAAATTTTCAGTCAAAATTCCACTTTGACAAAAGACAGCTAGAAATAATTTATCTTCAAGCCATGCCTCTTTTCAGCTTTATGAGAACTTTTGATGAAGTATATGTTATACAAAATCATTTTCTTTGTATTATAAGCACCAAAACTTAAATTTTAGCTTCAGAGATATGCAAATATATGTAAATGAGACATCTTTGATGTATGTATACCGTGGCTTAAATCTCCATTTTCTTCAACTTCAACCCAAAAAAAAAGATACTAAGGCAAAGATATGTGAAGAATACTAGTAAAATGCATACATGATCAGTGGCAGAATTCAATATTGACATGTAAACCTTCTGAAAGAGTGCATTGGACTATGCTATAATATGACAAAATTTTGATGCGTTGTTGTAAAACAACAAATATGCTATAGTTTGCCATTTCTTTGCAAAATTTAAATATATTATGAATGAAAGAGGCAGATCAGCAAGTCTTGCAACACACAAGCCTGTTTTCATAATTAAAAATTGAACATGCTCTTTAAATATTGACTATTTAGATGAAAATTGTCAAAATTTAGCTAATTTTCATTGACCGCCTCATATAAAAGTGCACATTACAGACAAAGAATGACTTTCATGTACAAAACTAGGACTGTCTGACCCTAACTACATATAAAGCTTACTACAGAATTGATCAGTTTTATTTATGGCTGTATTTCTATGTCCAAAATTGCCATTTTGCATTATTTTGTTGATGCGGTATTAAATTACGCACACTTTATACAGTTAAAATGATAATAAATGAAGTGTAAACTGTACTTTTAATAAAAAAAATGGAATAAAACTGCACAATCTAACACTGCCTATCATCTGAAACATCTTTGCAGCCAATATTATGAATTTTTAACTAGATATCTACTCAAACTAAGGAAAATCATGTATTTCTTTAATATAATTACATAATAGCCTGTAACCTGACACCAATATGATACATATGAAAAAATCTTTATAATTCTCCAATAGTTTGTCAATATCTATCAAATAAACCACAGTTTGAAGATTTTTGTGGCTTAATTCCATCAGTTGTACCTTACCCTTGACAGTAATGGGGACCCAATTATTTCCCCCATTACTTCAATGCAATTTTATCCAAATTGATGGGCAGATTTCTTATTCCTATATAAGACTATAAAATTTCAGTTACTTTCTCATACTAGTAGCCCCTTCATGGTTTCTTGGAAAATTCTTGGAGGGTCATGACCGGCATTTAAGAGAGCAATAATGTTTTGAGTATTACTAGGGTCATTTTATTAACTTCCTGGTTAAAATCTAAATTTAAATTTGAACCATTTACGCAGATAATCATCCACCCTATACATTTCAGAATCACTTAAAATTTAGCAGAATTTGAAATTTAATGTATACCCTTTAGATATACTACAATTTTAAGCATCTTTACATAGTTTTCATCTCGATACAATATCCCATTTAAAAGATGGTAGATTTATTAAGGGACTTCATTCGTGGGTACCGGACTGGTATCCTGTAACTGGGATCCTATTCCTTTCAGAACAGATAATCATCTCAAAAAGATGAAAAATCATGTTATTTGCTGAAAAAAAAAACATTTTTCTGCAATAAAATCAATAATCTTTGGTCTAAGTGTTTGTTTTGTGCATTTCATAGCCAGAAACAAGAAGCCACCCCTTCACACAAAAAAGATCAAAATTTTCAGTCAAAATTCCACATTGACAAAAGACAGCTAGAAATAATTTATCTTCAAGCCATGCCTCTTTTCAGCTTTATGAGAACTTTTTGATGAAGGATATGTTATACAAAATCATTTTCTTTGTATTATAAGCACCAAAAACTTAAATTTTAGCTTCAGAGATATGCAAATATATGTAAAATGAGACATCTTTGATGTATGTATACAGTGGCTTAAATCTCCATTTTTCTTCAACTTCAACCCAAAAAAAAAGATACTAAGGCAAAGATATGTGAAGAATACTAGTAAAATGCATACATGATCAGTGGCAGAATTCAATATTGACATGTAAACCTTCTGAAAGAGTGCATTGGACTATGCTATAATATGACAAAATTTTGATGCGTTGTTGTAAAAACAACAAATATGCTATAGTTTGCCATTTCTTTGCAAAATTTAAATATATTATGAATGAAAGAGGCAGATCAGCAAGTCTTGCAACACACAAGCCTGTTTTCATAATTAAAAATTGAACATGCTCTTTAAATATTGACTATTTAGATGAAAATTGTCAAAATTTAGCTAATTTTCATTGACCGCCTCATATAAAAGTGCACATTACAGACAAAGAATGACTTTCATGTACAAAACTAGGACTGTCTGACCCTAACTACATATAAAGCTTACTACAGAATTGATCAGTTTTATTCATGGCTGTATTTCTATGTCCAAAATTGCCATTTTGCATTATTTTGTTGATGCGGTATTAAATTACGCACACTTTATACAGTTAAAATGATAATAAATGAAGTGTATACTGTACTTTTAATAAAAAAATGGAATAAAACTGCACAATCTAACACTGCCTATCATCTGAAACATCTTTGCAGCCAATATTATGAATTTTAACTAGATATCTACTCAAACTAAGGAAAATCATGTATTTCTTTAATGTAATTACATAATAGCCTGTAACCTGACACCAATATGATACATATGAAAAAATCTTTATAATTCTCCAATAGTTTGTCAATATCTATCAAATAAACCACAGTTTGAAGATTTTTGTGGCTTAATTCCATCAGTTGTACCTTACCCTTGACAGTAATGGGGACCCAATTATTTCCCCCATTACTTCAATGCAATTTTATCCAAATTGATGGGCAGATTTCTTATTCCCTATATAAGACTATAAAATTTCAGTTACTTTCTCATACTAGTAGCCCCCTTCATGGTTTCTTGGAAAATTCTTGGAGGGTCATGACCGGCATTTAAGAGAGCAATAATGTTTTGAGTATTACTAGGGTCATTTTATTAACTTCCTGGTTAAAATCTAAATTTAAATTTGGACCATTTACTCAGATAATCATCCACCCTATACATTTCAGAATCACTTAAAATTTAGCAGAATTTGAAATTTAATGTATACCCTTTAGATATACTACAATTTTAAGCATCTTTACATAGTTTTCATCTCGATACAATATCCCATTTAAAAGATGGTAGATTTATTAAGGGACTTCATTCGTGGGTACCGGACTGGTATCCTGTAACTGGGATCCTATTCCTTTCAGAACAGATAATCATCTCAAAAAGATGAAAAATCATGTTATTTGCTGAAAAAAAAAAACATTTTTCTGCAATAAAATCAATTTTCTTTGGTCTAAGTGTTTGTTTTGTGCATTTCATAGCCAGAAACAAGAGGCCACCCCTTCACACAAAAAAGATCAAAATTTTCAGTCAAAATTCCACTTTGACAAAAGACAGCTAGAAATAATTTATCTTCAAGCCATGCCTCTTTTCAGCTTTATGAGAACTTTTTGATGAAGGATATGTTATACAAAATCATTTTCTTAGTATTATAAGCACCAAAACTAAAATTTTAGCCTCAGAGATATGCAAATATATGTAAAATGAGACATATTTGATATATGTATACAGTGGCTTAAATCTCCATTTTCTTCAACTTCAACCCAAAAAAAAGATACTAAGGCAAAGATATGTGAAGAATACTAGTAAAATGCATACATGATCAGTGGCAGAATTCAATAGTCACATGTAAACCTTCTGAAAGAGTGCATTGGACTATGCTATAATATGACAAAATTTTGATGCGTTGTTGTAAAAACAACAAATATGCTATAGTTTGCCATTTCTTTGCAAAATTTAAATATATTATGAATGAAAGAGGCAGATCAGCAAGTCTTGCAACACACAAGCCTGTTTTCATAATTAAAAATTTGAACATGCTCTCTAAATATTGACTATTTAGATGAAAATTGTCAAAATTTAGCTAATTTTCATTGACCGCCTCATATAAAAGTGCACATTACAGACAAAGTATGACTTTCATGTACAAAACTAGGACTGTCTGACCCTAACTACATATAAAGCTTACTACAGAATTGATCAGTTTTATTTATGGCTGTATTTCTATGTCCAAAATTGCCATTTTGCATTATTTTGTTGATGCGGTATTAAATTACGCACACTTTATACAGTTAAAATGATAATAAATGAAGTGTAAACTGTACTTTTAATAAAAAAATGAAATAAAACTGCACAATCTAACACTGCCTATCATCTGAAACATCTTTGCAGCCAATATTATGAATTTTAACTAGATATCTACTCAAACTAAGGAAAATCATGTATTTCTTTAATATAATTACATAATAGCCTGTAACCTGACACCAATATGATACATATGAAAAATCTTTATAATTCTCCAATAGTTTGTCAATATCTATCAAATAAACCACAGTTTGAAGATTTTGTGGCTTAATTCCATCAGTTGTACCTTACCCTTGACAGTAATGGGGACCCAATTATTTCCCCATTACTTCAATGCAATTTTATCCAAATTGATGGGCAGATTTCTTATTCCTATATAAGACTATAAAATTTCAGTTACTTTCTCATACTAGTAGCCCCTTCATGGTTTCTTGGAAAATTCTTGGAGGTCATGACCGGCATTTAAGAGAGCAATAATGTTTTGAGTATTACTAGGTCATTTTATTTACTTCTTGGTTAAAATCTAAATTTAAATTTGGACCATTTACTCAGATAATCATCCACCCTATACATTTCAGAATCACTTAAAATTTAGCAGAATTTGAAATTTAATGTATACCCTTTAGATGTACTACAATTTTAAGCATCTTTACATAGTTTTCATCTCGATACAATATCCCATTTAAAAGATGGTAGATTTATTAAGGGACTTCATTCGTGGGTACCGGACTGGTATCCTGTAACTGGGATCCTATTCCTTTCAGAACAGATAATCATCTCAAAAGATGAAAAATCATGTTATTTGCTGAAAAAAACATTTGTCTGCAATAAAATCAATTTTCTTTGGTCTAAGTGTTTGTTTTGTGCATTTCATAGCCAGAAACAAGAGGCCACCCCTTCACACAAAAAAGATCAAAATTTTCAGTCAAAATTCCACTTTGACAAAAGACAGCTAGAAATAATTTATCTTCAAGCCATGCCTCTTTTCAGCTTTATGAGAACTTTTTGATGAAGGATATGTTATACAAAATCATTTTCTTAGTATTATAAGCACCAAAAACTAAAATTTTAGCCTCAGAGATATGCAAATATATGTAAAATGAGACATCTTTGATATATGTATACAGTGGCTTAAATCTCCATTTTTCTTCAACTTCAACCCCAAAAAAAAAGATACTAAGGCAAAGATATGTGAAGAATACTAGTAAAATGCATACATGATCAGTGGCAGAATTCAATAGTCACATGTAAACCTTCTGAAAGAGTACATTGGACTATGCTATAATATGACAAAATTTTGATGCGTTGTTGTAAAAACAACAAATATGCTATAGTTTGCCATTTCTTTGCAAAATTTAAATATATTATGAATGAAAGAGGCAGATCAGCAAGTCTTGCAACACACAAGCCTGTTTTCATAATTAAAAATTTGAACATGCTCTCTAAATATTGACTATTTAGATGAAAATTGTCAAAATTTAGCTAATTTTTCATTGACCGCCTCATATAAAAGTGCACATTACAGACAAAGTATGACTTTCATGTACAAAACTAGGACTGTCTGACCCTAACTACATATAAAGCTTACTACAGAATTGATCAGTTTTATTTATGGCTGTATTTCTATGTCCAAAATTGCCATTTTGCATTATTTTGTTGATGCGGTATTAAATTACGCACACTTTATACAGTTAAAATGATAATAAATGAAGTGTAAACTGTACTTTTAATAAAAAAAATGGAATAAAACTGCACAATCTAACACTGCCTATCATCTGAAACATCTTTGCAGCCAATATTATGAATTTTTAACTAGATATCTACTCAAACTAAGGAAAATCATGTATTTCTTTAATATAATTACATAATAGCCTGTAACCTGACACCAATATGATACATATGAAAAATCTTTATAATTCTCCAATAGTTTGTCAATATCTATCAAATAAACCACAGTTTGAAGATTTTGTGGCTTAATTCCATCAGTTGTACCTTACCCTTGACAGTAATGGGGACCCAATTATTTCCCCATTACTTCAATGCAATTTATCCAAATTGATGGGCAGATTTCTTATTCCCTATATAAGACTATAAAATTTCAGTTACTTTCTCATACTAGTAGCCCCTTCATGGTTTCTGGGAAAATTCTTGGAGGGTCATGACCGGCATTTAAGAGAGCAATAATGTTTTGAGTATTACTAGGTCATTTTATTAACTTCCTGGTTAAAATCTAAATTTAAATTTGGACCATTTACTCAGATAATCATCCACCCTATACATTTCAGAATCACTTAAAATTTAGCAGAATTTGAAATTTAATGTATACCCTTTAGATATACTACAATTTTAAGCATCTTTACATAGTTTTCATCTCGATACAATATCCCATTGAAAAGATGGTAGATTTATTAAGGGACTTCATTCGTGGGTACCGGACTGGTATCCTGTAACTGGGATCCTCCACCCGGCACGCAACGTCATTTCAACGTTGAAATGTGGTTGATATTTTGTCATGACGTTGCTTCAACGTTGTTTCAACGTTGTAACAGCAACGTCGAAGTTATGTTGCAGAAAGTATGTTGTTTCAACGTTGAATTTTAGTTGAATTTTAATGTTGAAGTTAGGTTGAAATAAATATGTTGTTTTAACGTTTAATGTTGGTTGATATGTCGACGAGGGAAGTTCGTCGAGAAAAAGATGTAAAAAATATTCACCATCAGTTTTAAAGAGGAATCATCTTAGTTGTACATCGTTTGTTGTTGCATCAACAAAAGTTCACAAATAAGGATTTTGCTATGTAAATTTATATCAATGTTGCCTTTTAATTTTTTGTACAATATCTAGTAAAATCAGGAATTTTCCAAAGAAATATAATTAAAGCTCAAACCGACGTCTAACCGGGTCGTTTATTTAAATCATAAAGTATACAAAAATATAAATTATCATTCGTCGAAATATGCTACTAATTAATTTGTTATTATCCGAAATATTTTAATCACAGATAAGACACAACATGTGAAAGTGCGGCATATACACAACAGATACACAAGGATGGCACTCCATTAATCTATTGATAATATTATCACGTGACATGATGCTGATTAATGTATGACCGCACGTGTGTGACCGCCTTTTTCAAACGCGACAGCGATCATGAAGTGTGTAATACAAACACAGTAGATTGTACAATTTTCCTGGACAATTTTAAGGACCACCGTTTTCAGGAAAGAATAATTCATAGAAATGTAAGTGATTCCTTAATTATTATCCGTTGCTGTATTAATTGTCTTTCAATGCTTGTGTGATGTTAACAATGGGAGATTATAAATGCACAAACGCGTTATATTCTGAAAATCTCGCCATATTGAATGTTTTAGATATATCATTTCTGACTTCAGTGTGTCCATTGTCTTTTTTGTTGTATGTTCCAAATTTATGACTGCATGTCTATATAAATATGTACTATAATCTGGAAACAGCATACTCAGCCTACATGAATCTACATACAGTTTATTTTAGTTCTTTACTGCTGATTTGTTAAAGACAAGGAACTTTTGCCAAGTAAGATTATCATATCTCCCCCTTTTTTATCTAAAATTTTAATCCGTCATCCATTATCACATTTTTTTAATTATTGTCAACTATGCTCTGAAATTGTTAATGATTTCTTTTTATTCTTCAATCGAATTTTACAAATTTAAAATATTGCTTGGCGATGATCGATGTTATTCTTATTTTTTGCACAGATATTAGGGACAGAACAGTAACTTAAGAGTTTTAGGGAAAAAGGATTTAAGGATAGAGGCAAGAATTTGTATAGTAATACTATAAAATCCTTGATAGAGGTAGTAGCTGTCAAGGTATGTATTTATTTTTTGATTCTTAACATTTTTTATTATCAATAATAAGTATGTATGTTAGATTGCATGTGTTGTTTGTGTGGATACTGTATGCACTTTGTGATTTGTATTGATTTATAAGCTCTATATGGGCCCTTTAATAAGGAATACTAGTAAAGACATTTTATTTGATTTGATTTGTATTTATATTTTTTTAATGCATATCAAATTTAAAACATAACCTTTGCAATCATTAAGACAGGTGACATTGTAACAATAGATCCTGGTGCCGGAAATGGTTGGCATTGTTACAATAGATCCTGGTATTCGAGATGGGTGGCGTTGTTACAATAGATCCTGGTGCTGGAAATAGGTGGCATTTAACAATAGATTCTGGTGCTCGAGATAGGTGGCATTTAACAATAGATTCTGGTGCTCGAAATATTCGGCATTTGTACAATAGATCCTGGTGCTCGAGATATGTGGCATTTTAACAATAGATCCTGGTGCTCGATATGGGTGGCATTATTACAATAGATCCTGGTGCTCGAGATATGTGGCATTTTAACAATAGATCCTGGTGCTTCAGATGAGTGGCATTAATACAATAGATCCTGGTGCTCGAGATTGGTGGCATTGTTACAATAGATCCTGGTACTCGAGATTGGTGGCATTGTTACAATAGATCCTGGTGCTCGAGATATGTGGCATTTTAACAATGGATCCTGGTGCTCGAGATAGGTGGCATTTAACAATAGATACTGGTGCTCGAGATGGTTGTCATTATTAAAATAGATCCTGGTGCTCGAGATGGGTGGCATTGTTACAATAGATCCTGGTGCTCGAGATGGGTGGCATTGTAACAATAGATCCTGGTGCTCGAAATAGGTGGCATTTGAACAATAGATTGTGGTGCTGGAGATAGGTGGCATTGCTACATTGTACATGTACAGGAGCGAAAATGGTAAAAAGATCGGCTATTATGAAAACCAGTAAATTATAAAAAAAACTGGCCGTTATAACATTTTATTTCCTGCCTTTGACGTTCTATGTAATTGTTAACTCATGTTTACAAAATATTATTTGTGTTTTTTTTCTTCAGGAAGAGTAATGGATGCCTACACAAAAATAACAGAAGCTGAATTAAAGAAGGATTGTGCACCAGAAATGGTTGGAGGAGTTTAGAGACTACAATTCTTTTTCACGAAAATATTAAAAATGAATTAAGAGATTGTTTGTATTCATTTACCAGATCACCTTTTGGCTATATGAGCTTTTGTCATAACTTGACATCTGTTGTACTGTTTTTTTCTTCAAATCTTGCTGTTGTCCTCTGTAGTGTCATGTGGCTTCAATATCTTTTGTTGTTACTAAATAATATAGATATAAGAAGATGTGGTATGATTGCCAATGAGACAAATATCCACCAGAGTCCAATTGACGTGGAGGTCACTAAACGGACTTCAACAATAAGCAAACACCACACCGTATACTAGTAATCCGCGATAGAAGACCCGGACATAATAATCCAACAATTCAAACGAGAAAAAACAACCGCCTTATTTTGTAACGACAAACACATATGACAGATGAACCAACAACAAGCAACGAAATGCTTATTTCAACATGAAACAATGTTGTTGCAATATTAGGGTGACGTTGTTTCAATGTTAAGTTTCAACCTATATTCAATCAAAAATCAACGTTGATGCAATGTTGAAAATATAACGTTGTTTCAACGCCAGATATTCAACGTTACATTACTTCAATGCAATTTTATCCAAATTGATGGGCAGATTTCTTATTCCCTATATAAGACTACAAAATTTCAGTTACTTTCTCATACTAGTAACCTCCTTCATGGTTTCTTGGAAAATTCTTGGAGGGTCATGACCGGCATTTAAGAGAGCAATAATGTTTTGAGTATTACTAGGGTCATTTTATTAACTTCCTGGTTAAAATCTAAATTTAAATTTGGACCATTTACTCAGATAATCATCCACCCTATACATTTCAGAATCACTTAAAATTTAGCAGAATTTGAAATTTAATGTATACCCTTTAGATATACTACAATTTTAAGCATCTTTACATAGTTTTCATCTCGATACAATATCCCATTTAAAAGATGGTAGATTTATTAAGGGACTTCATTCGTGGGTACCGGACTAGTATCCTGTAACTGGGATCCTCCCACCCGGCACGCAACGTCATTTCAACGTTGAAATTTGGTTGATATTTTGTCATGACGTTGCTTCAACGTTGTTTCAACGTTGTAACAGCAACGTCGAAGTTATGTTGCAGAAAGTATGTTGTTTCAACGTTGAATTTTAGTTGAATTTTTAATGTTGAAGTTAGGTTGAAATAAATATGTTGTTTTAACGTTTAATGTTGGTTGATATGTCGACGAGGGAAGTTCGTCGAGAAAAAAGATGTAAAAAAATATTCACCATCAGTTTTAAAGAGGAATCATCTTAGTTGTACATCGTTTGTTGTTGCATCAACAAAAGTTCACAAATAAGGATTTTGCTATGTAAATTTATATCAATGTTGCCTTTTAATTTTTTTGTACAATATCTAGTAAAATCAGGAATTTTCCAAAGAAATATAATTAAAGCTCAAACCGACGTCTAACCGGGTCGTTTATTTAAATCATAAAAGTATACAAAAATATAAATTATCATTCGTCGAAATATGCTACTAATTAATTTGTTATTATCCGAAATATTTTAATCACAGATAAGACACAACATGTGAAAGTGCGGCATATACACAACAGATACACAAGGATGGCACTCCCAATAATCTATTGATAATATTATCACGTGACATGATGCTGATTAATGTATGACCGCACGTGTGTGACCGCCTTTTTCAAACGCGACAGCGATCATGAAGTGTGTAATACAAACACAGTAGATTGTACAATTTTCCTGGACAATTTTAAGGACCACCGTTTTCAGGAAAGAATAATTCATAGAAATGTAAGTGATTCCTTAATTATTATCCGTTGCTGTATTAATTGTCTTTCAATGCTTGTGTGATGTTAACAATGGGAGATTATAAATGCACAAACGCGTTATATTCTGAAAATCTCGCCATATTGAATGTTTTAGATATATCATTTCTGACTTCAGTGTGTCCATTGTCTTTTTTGTTGTATGTTCCAAATTTATGACTGCATGTCTATATAAATATGTACTATAATCTGGAAACAGCATACTCAGCCTACATGAATCTACATACAGTTTATTTTAGTTCTTTACTGCTGATTTGTTAAAGACAAGGAACTTTTGCCAAGTAAGATTATCATATCTCCCCCTTTTTTATCTAAAATTTTAATCCGTCATCCATTATCACATTTTTTTAATTATTGTCAACTATGCTCTGAAATTGTTAATGATTTCTTTTTATTCTTCAATCGAATTTTACAAATTTAAAATATTGCTTGGCGATGATCGATGTTATTCTTATTTTTTGCACAGATATTAGGGACAGAACAGTAACTTAAGAGTTTTAGGGAAAAAGGATTTAAGGATAGAGGCAAGAATTTGTATAGTAATACTATAAAAATCCTTGATAGAGGTAGTAGCTGTCAAGGTATGTATTTATTTTTTGATTCTTAACATTTTTTATTATCAATAATAAGTATGTATGTTAGATTGCATGTGTTGTTTGTGTGGATACTGTATGCACTTTGTGATTTGTATTGATTTATAAGCTCTATATGGGCCCTTTAATAAGGAATACTAGTAAAGACATTTTATTTGATTTGATTTGTATTTATATTTTTTTAATGCATATCAAATTTAAAACATAACCTTTGCAATCATTAAGACAGGTGACATTGTAACAATAGATCCTGGTGCCGGAAATGGTTGGCATTGTTACAATAGATCCTGGTATTCGAGATGGGTGGCGTTGTTACAATAGATCCTGGTGCTGGAAATAGGTGGCATTTAACAATAGATTCTGGTGCTCGAGATAGGTGGCATTTAACAATAGATTCTGGTGCTCGAAATATTCGGCATTTGTACAATAGATCCTGGTGCTCGAGATATGTGGCATTTTAACAATAGATCCTGGTGCTCGATATGGGTGGCATTATTACAATAGATCCTGGTGCTCGAGATATGTGGCATTTTAACAATAGATCCTGGTGCTTCAGATGAGTGGCATTAATACAATAGATCCTGGTGCTCGAGATTGGTGGCATTGTTACAATAGATCCTGGTGCTCGAGATTGGTGGCATTGTTACAATAGATCCTGGTGCTCGAGATATGTGGCATTTTAACAATGGATCCTGGTGCTCGAGATAGGTGGCATTTTAACAATAGATACTGGTGCTCGAGATGGTTGTCATTATTAAAATAGATCCTGGTGCTCGAGATGGGTGGCATTGTTACAATAGATCCTGGTGCTCGAGATGGGTGGCATTGTAACAATAGATCCTGGTGCTCGAAATAGGTGGCATTTGAACAATAGATTGTGGTGCTGGAGATAGGTGGCATTGCTACATTGTACATGTACAGGGGCGAAAATGGTAAAAAGATCGGCTATTATGAAAACCAGTAAATTATAAAAAACTGGCCGTTATAACATTTTATTTCCTGCCTTTGACGTTCTATGTAATTGTTAACTCATGTTTACAAAATATTATTTGTGTTTTTTTTCTTCAGGAAGAGTAATGGATGCCTACACAAAAATAACAGAAGCTGAATTAAAGAAGGATTGTGCACCAGAAATGGTTGGAGGAGTTTAGAGACTACAATTCTTTTCACGAAAATATTAAAATGAATTAAGAGATTGTTTGTATTCATTTACCAGATCACCTTTTGGCTATATGAGCTTTTGTCATAACTTGACATCTGTTGTACTGTTTTTTTCTTCAAATCTTGCTGTTGTCCTCTGTAGTGTCATGTGGCTTCAATATCTTTTGTTGTTACTAAATAATATAGATATAAGAAGATGTGGTATGATTGCCAATGAGACAAATATCCACCCGAGTCCAATTGACGTGGAGGTCACTAAACGGACTTCAACAATAAGCAAACACCACACCGTATACTAGTAATCCGCGATAGAAGACCCGGACATAATAATCCAACAATTCAAACGAGAAAAAACAACCGCCTTATTTTGTAACGACAAACACATATGACAGATGAACCAACAACAAGCAACGAAATGCTTATTTCAACATGAAACAATGTTGTTGCAATATTAGGGTGACGTTGTTTCAATGTTAAGTTTCAACCTATATTCAATCAAAATCAACGTTGATGCAATGTTGAAAATATAACGTTGTTTCAACGTCAGATATTCAACGTTACATTACTTCAATGCAATTTTATCCAAATTGATGGGCAGATTTCTTATTCCTATATAAGACTATAAAATTTCAGTTACTTTCTCATACTAGTAGCCCCTTCATGGTTTCTTGGAAAATTCTTGGAGGGTCATGACCGGCATTTAAGAGAGCAATAATGTTTTGAGTATTACTAGGGCTATTTTATTAACTTCCTGGTTAAAATCTAAATTTAAATTTGGACCATTTACTCAGATAATCATCCACCCTATACATTTCAGAATCACTTAAAATTTAGCAGAATTTGAAAGTTTAATATATACCCTTTAGATATACTACAATTTTAAGCATCTTTACATAGTTTTCATCTCGATACAATATCTCATTTAAAAGATGGTAGATTTATTAAGGGACTTCATTCGTGGGTACCGGACTGGTATCCTGTAACTGGGATCCTATTCCATATTCCCGGATATTACCCATCACACCAAAACTTTTTACATCTATTGACATTGAAGAAGACAGCACTGAGAAACACTAGCTAAAAGTTACTCCTTTCTAAAACCTCTCTTTGCAAAAATTTTCAGTCAATATTCCTCATCGTAAATCAGAAAATGTGGCTACATTAACAGACTATAAAAATAAGAAGATGTGGTATGAATGCCAATGAGACAACTCTTCACAAAGAGACAAAATGACACAGAAGTCTATTCCAATCATCTGGTATATTATACCTATGTAACATTACATTACAACTTAAATTGCCACTATCCAAGTATGCTTTGCATAATCTCAATAACAAATTACAACGTTTTACATCTAATAATACTCTATTGTTATCATTCAGGAAAATTCACAATTGAACACTTGAAAATTGTTAAGACAACTTAGCATCATAAACAGTAAAGGAATTTTCCGAACAGTGCGTTCTTCCCCATCAAAAATATGTAGTTCCTGCACAATCAACTAACAATAAAAAAAAAGTTTTGATCTTTTTAAGTTTTGGAAGTGCCTGAGGCGTGAGGGCTGATGGATTTTTTTTTCCGTGATCAGATATAATAGGAAACAAATTAAAACATACGATAAATAAAGAATAAGATATGTTTTAATAACACTTTCAATAAAGAATAAATACATATATACTTTTATACATTTTTGTAGTTGTTTAATTTGAACATTGAAATCCGCAAAGAATTTCCGAAGTTTATTTTTCAGCTAACTAATCATTAAATAAAAGCAACAGTAGTATACCGCTATTCGAAATTCATAAATCGAATGAGAAAAAAACAAATCCGGGTTACAAACTAAAACTGAGGGAAACACATCAAATATAAGAGGAGAACAACGACACAACAGAAACTCAACACTAAAATGCAACACACACAGAAACGAACTATAATATAACAATGGCCATTTTCCTGACTTGGTACAGGACATTTTAAGAAAAAATGGTGGGTTGAACCTGGTCTTGTGGCTAGCCAAACCTCGCACTTTTATGGCAATGTTAAACATAACACTAAAATGACACCATTACATGACATGAATACAGTACAACATTACGGACAGAGAATTACGCAAATAAATAATACAATATAGTACATTTGGACAACGAAACAACAGAAACACTGAAGTAAACAAACAACAAACGGCAATGCAATACACACAGAAACAAGCTATACGATAACAATTGCCATTTTCCTGACTTGGTACAGGACATTTTTAAGAAAAAAATGGTGGTTTGAACCTGGTTTTGTGACTAGCCAAACCTCCCGCTTTTATGGCAATGTTAAATATAACATTAAAATTGCAAGATTACATGACAGGACTACAATACAAATAAATGGGAGAACATAAAGGACAGAGACGCACACAAATAATAGCTATCAAAAGGTACCAGGCTTATAATTTAATACGCCAGACGCGCGTTTCGTCTACATAAGACCCATCAGTGACGCTCAGATCAAAAAAGTTCGAAAGCCAAAACAAGTACAAAGTTGAAGAGCATTGAGGACCAAAAGTTCCAAAAAGTTGTACAAATTACGGCTAAAACCAGACCAAAAATAATACCCAATAAGCATACCACAAAATAATATATAAGGAAATTATATTTCAGTACCCATACATAGTTACATTATTTTTCTGTTTGAATAAGTGTTACCTTTATATGGAAATGCAAAAAGTAAGAGCAGAGGTAATAATGTTATCATTCTAAAATAAATATCTGTCCTTGTCCCGGAAAGCTCTATGAAAAACAATTAAAAAAACATTATTCAGTTAAATTGATTAATTCTGCTTTCAAGATTAGGTCATAATGTTACACCAAAAAATTCCACGTGAATTTTAAAATAAATCTCTATCGTTTCACATAGATTCTGGTCATTTTTTGATGTACAAGAATTACTTATGTATACCAAGTATCTTAAAAGTCTTTTTAAAGTATGTTATATGTATTGTTCTTTTCAGTACAAACAAAAATAAAGAAAAGGTGAACATGTGTTACTTACATTTTGGCGGTTAAATTATGTTTCCTATTCGAGGAAAAAAAATGATGTATATATGTAATATTTTCTTGACCAATGACATTTTAGTATTTGTAGATATGTGCATTACGTTTAAATGCCTTTAAAATCAAATTTAACTTAACGTTCTTGGTCGAACTAACAGTTACAGAATGTAGATAAAAGGGTGCCATTGAAACTAAACAACATCAGAAACTACTTCCTTAGGTCATCATACACCTTTTACAATTGATAAGGGTATTATACTAAAATCTTACTGGATCGATGTAGATCTTGAATTGTTGATCATTTTTACAGTTTAAAGTTTCTACCTATCTATATTAGAAGATAAGGAGATGTTGTATTATTGTTAATGAGACATATATCCACCAGAGTATCTAATATAGTTTTAGAGATAATAGACATAATTCAATGATATTGGTCATATAAGAATTTACGTAGATCTTATATATTGTTGATAATTTTTTTCTATTTACAGTTCCCATTAAACTGTTGGAGATAATAGACAAACATAGGTTTTACATCTGTCATTTTGGGGACTGTTGTAGCTTGCTTTGTGGTATGGATTTTGTTCATTGTTGAAGGCCGTACGGAGACTCTATATATAATAATTCATCATGATTGCTATTTCTGATCTTTGAAGACTACTTTGCGAATTTGTTCTCAAAAGTCGTGATTTTGTATACTTTTATATAAATAATAAGAAACATTTCTTTAATTACAGTTCTTACATAATTATAAGCGAATAAAGCTAACATGCATCAATTTTTGAACCAAAAATATATCTCAATTCATTTCTGTTTCACTATTATAGTCAATTTCAGTGATGTGTTATCGTCCAACAAAGTAAACAAATCGGTCACTTGTTCTTTTCCAACCCATATGCATGAAATATTTGCTGCTCACAGTTAAGCAACTAATAATCACAGCCAATCAATATACATCAATATATGTTTCTAGTACATGAACATTGTAGGACAAAGTGAAGGGCACTTTAGCTAGGCTCAAGCTAGCAGCCACTCGCTAGCAGCCACTCCACTAGCAGCCACTCCACTAGCAGCCAGTTTTCAGATATGTCTGTAGACCCAAAAGTTGCATAAGACTCAAATGTTTTTATACTATATATATAACGCTTTTTAATCTAACAATCGAAGACGCTATATATGAGTTTAAGAGGTGGATCAAGGAGTTTTCAAGGGAAAAAAAGGGGGGGGGGGGTAATTGCCAAAACGATATATACCGCCGATCGAAGGGATGCAAAAATTGTTGGACGATTTTATGCCAAAAAAGAAGATATTTTTCGTTGAAAGGGGAGAGTGGCGTACGCCGTCCACGCCTAATCTGACACTGACTTTTACATTTTCATTTCTTGACCAAGAATTAAAAGACATTTGTATATTTTATCATCACACTTCGCTGCACGTTCAGTTGAAAGGGTGAGAAATAAATAAAAAAAACTATAGAAGACTGCAAGAATGGAGTAATAATGAAATACTTTTTAAAATACAATGTTAAGAAGCATTTTTCTTTAGCAATTTCCCCCAAAAAAGCATGGAAATGTGGAATAAAACTTTTGTTAAAAATCTTTAAAAAATATAGTTTACCTCCCTTTAAAACTTACTACTTTAGAATACTTAAAATATTAAGTCTTTTTGATGCGTAAAACAACAAATACTTGTATCAAAAGGTGTCAAGCATTTATTTATTGACTATTAATGATCATGTAACATACAGTTGCAGAAATTATATATAATTAAGCTATTTTCAGTTTCATTTTATGCCTATTTCATGAGATTCAATATGAATATTCATGAACTTCGAAAAATTTATAACCAATTATGCAATTAATGCTATCATATTGACAAATGTTATTGACAAAAGGAAGGCACTACTCTTTAATTTAGTTAGGTTGGGGAATTTTAGCGAGTTAGAACTGAAAATAAGTACTGAAATGAAAAGCTGGCCTAGACGAAGTGAGAACTGAACATAACCTATCTTGTCGAAAACAGGATGAAATAAATACTCTACCAAAAAAAAGAATTATTGTTTACAAAATCGAAAATAAATTTTCGCGCGACTTTGCCGGCCCCTAAAAAGATGTTGCATAGAAACCGGTACACATGAATGACTATTGTGAAGCTAGACGGCGATAACAGTCGGACGCTTACTATTCATGAGGCCAACCTGCAATAATATTCATGAGCATACGATAATATTCTTGAGATGACCTGAGTCGATGAAGTGTTGTAAGAAAATATCGATTATTAGGATAAAATAATGTTGTTGTTTATATTTGATATGGCTATAAATAACTATAAAATCTGAACTCAATGGGTATCCTCTTCGAGGTCTGCGTTTACTTGATCCATTATAAATAGGAACGCTTACGTAGAACCGAAATTACAAATATTTGTTCGATAAATTAAAAAAAATGCTAAATGAAACATCAATGAATTATCTTTTATGTTTAAACATTAAACTGAACCAAAAATACAATCTACAGATGCTTCTCGGTTAAGAAACATTCCATATAAAATTACAAAATGGTTCTTATTAAATTCTCTTACATGCCGACGTGAATTTTTTTTAAATCACTGTCAGAATTATACAGTACTCATATTATAAACAATCGTTTTCGACCATATTTAACAGCTCAGACTAAAGATAAGACCAGGTACCCCCACCCTATGCTGACAAACTCGCACTTGTTTAGGGCATAGTAACTATGAGCCACTTTAAAAGCAACATCTGGTACCATGGCCAACGTGAATAATCTCTAGGTTTGAGCAGTCGGCAATAGTTGGACTATGTGACATATCAGGATACCAGGACACCCCCCCTCCCCAATCACACCCACATGCTGACAAACTCGTACGGGTCTAGGCATAAGTGCTATAGCCATCTTCTTTCAACTCTGGTATCATGGCCAACGTGGTGAATCTCTTAGTTTGATCAGCCGGCAATAGTTTTGGACAATGTTTAACCTTATGCTGAAAACTCATACGGGTCTAGAACATAACTTAAATTTTAGACAATGTAAACTCTGATCATGGTCAACGTGAATAATATTTTAGTTTGGCCAGCCGGTATACCATAACTCTTTTATCACATGCTGACGAATTCGTACGAGTCTAGGGCATAAGTGCTATGATCCATTTCAGAGGCAATATCTACCTCTATCTCTGGAATCAAGGCAAACGTGGAGAATCTCTTGTTTGGCCAGCTGGCAATAGTTGAGTCAGACTATATGACACACAATGGCCAGGTACCCATCCCATCCTTCATCCAATTATGAGAAGCTCGTACGGGTCAAGGGCATAATTGATAAGGGCTATATTAGAGGCAATATTTTCTACCTCTTGTATCATGACCAGCCTGCAATTATAAAGTTGGACAATGAGACAAACCAGGTACTCCCAACCCTATGCTGAAAACTCGTACGGGTCTAGAACATCAGTGCTATGGACCGATTTAGAGGTAATGTATACCTCTACCTCTGGTATCATGGATAGAGTAAATAATCTTTTAGTTTTGCCAGCTGGTAATAGTTAAATTGGATTATGTGACAAAACAGTTCCCCCCACCCCCTTTTCATCCTATGCTGACAAACTCGTACGGGTCTAGGGCATGAGTGCAACGAGCTATTTAAGAGGCAATGTCTACCTCTACCTCTGGTACCATGGCGAACGTGGAGAATCTCTTAGTTTGGCCAGACGGCAATAGTAAATTCAGACTATGTGACATACCATGGCCAGGTACAACCCCCTCACACAAAAAAAAAACAAAATCCGTTCACCAAATGCTGACAAGCTCGTATGGGTCAAGGGCATAAGTGCTTAGGGCCATTTTAGAGGCAATGTCTTCTGACTCTTATATCATGGTCAATAGGGAGAAGATCTTAGTATGGCCAGCCGGCAATAATTAAGTCGGACCATGTGACATGCAATGAACCTCCCCCCCCCCCCCCCCAACCCTATGCTGACAAATTCATACGGGTGTAGGGCATAAGTGATATAGATCATCTTAGAGGCAATGTCTCCCTCTTTCTCTGGTAGTATTTGATTAAAGAGAATAAAGTATTGTATGGTACCAAGACCAACGCGGAAATCTCTTAGTCTGGCTAAATCCGGCAATAGATAAGTCACACTATGTGACAGTAGGTACCCCTTCTCCCCTGTTCACCCAATGCTGACAAGCTCGTTTGGGTCAAGGGCATAAGTGCTAAGTGCCATTTTAGAGGTAATGTCTTCTTCTACCTTTTGTATTATGGCCAACGTGGAGAATCTTTTAGTTTGGCCATCCGGCAATAGTTAAGTCGGACTATGTAACATACCAAGTTCTCCCACCCCTTCGCACACCCGATGCTTACACACTCGTATGGGTCTAGGGCATTACTGCTTTGAAACATTTTTGAGGTTATATCGACCTCTACCTCTGGTATCTTGGCCAACGTGGAGAGTCTCTTAGTTTAGCCAGGCGGCAAGAGTAAAGTCAGACTGTGACCTCCTAGGTACCCCCTCCTTCCCCTGTTCACCCAATGCTGACAAACTCGTATGGGTCTAGGCTAAGCATAAGTGTTATGAGCCATTTTTGTGGCAACGTCTTCCTGTTCCTCTGTTTCAATGGCCAACGTGGAGAATCTCTTAGTTTGGCCAGTCGACAATTATTAAGTCGGACTATGTGACATGCCAGGTACCCCTCACCCTACAGCAAACAAACTTAAACGGGTCTAGGACATAAGTGCTTAAGACCGTCTTAGAGTCAATGTCTCCCTCTTTCTTCTGGTAGAATTCGGTTAAAGAGAATAAAGTATTGTATGGTACCATGGCCAACGTGGAGAATGTTTTAGTTTAGCCATCCGGCAATTGTTAAATCGGACTATGTGACATTCCAAGTCCCCCCACCCGATGCTGACAAACTCGTACATGTTTAGGGCATAAGTGCTTAGGGCCATTTTAGAGGCAAGTCTACCTATACCTCTCGTACCATGGCCATCGTGGGAATTTCTTATTTTGGCCAGGCGGCAATAGTTCGATTGGACTTTGTGACTTACCGAGATACCAGGACCCCCTCCCCCTTTTATTCTAACAAACTCGTATGGGTATAGGCTAGGCATACCTGCTATGGGTCATTTTTATAGCAATGTCTTCCTCTACCTCTGGTTCAATGGCCATCGTTGAGAATCTCTCAGTTTGGCCAGCCGGCAAATGTTAAGTCGGACTATGTGACATGCCAGGTACCCCTTACCCTACGGCAGACAAAAAAAAACCTCAAACGGGTCTAGGGCATAAGTGCTTAAGACCGTCTTAGAGGCTATGTCTCCCTCTTTCTCTGGCAGTATTCGATTAAAGTTAATTATATATTGTATAGTACCATGACCAACGTGGAGAATCTTTTAGTTTGGCCATCCGGAAATAGTAAAGTCGGACTATGTGACATACCAAGTCCCCCTTACCCGATGCTAACAAACTCGTACGGATCAAGGGCATAAGGGTTTTAAGCCATTTTAGAGGCAATGTCTTCTTCTATCTCTTGTATTATGGCCAACGTGAAGAATATCTTAGTTTTGCCAGCCTACAATAGTTAAGGCGGACTGTGTGACGTACTTGGATACCAGGACCCCACCCTCCAGCATGCCGACAAACGTGAACGGGTCTAGGCATAAGTCCTACAGGTCATTTTAGAGGCATTGTTTTCTTTTACCTCTGGTATCATGGCCAACGTGGTGAATCTCTTTGTTCAGCCGGCATTAGTTAAGTGGGACAATGAGACATACCAGGTCCTTCAAACTCTATGCTGAAAACTCGTACGGGTCAGTCATGGCCATAAGTGCTATAGATCAGTTTAGAGGCAATGCATACCTCTACCTCTGGAATCATGGTCAACTAATCGCTTAATTTGACCAGCCAGTAATAGTTAAATAGGACTACTAGTGAAAGTACTTTTATTTGTGGGTATCAATTTTCGTGGTTTGAGCAAAAGTTACATGTTCGTGGGTTCTTGAATTCGTGGATTTTAGTTTTCTGAAGAAAAAAATCCAGTGAAGAATTTGAAGACTTCAGAAACGAATATTCGTGAAATTAATCATATGTTGTTTTATAATGATTTGTGGGACATTGCAAAATAAGGTAAGGTGTTAATTTTCACTCAATTGTTCGTATTTTATTACTTACAACATTCATAATATTAGTAAATAATATAATTGCTTTCGGAAATAAGCTGATTCATCTATGCTTACACATTGTCTCGATTGCAAAGTAAACATTTTAGTTATTGCACACGTATAATCAGAAGTAATGACACTAATTAACTCGAGATCGAATGATCAACAGATTAACAATCATCAAAGGTGTTCATTAGGCCATAATCATGTCACCTAACGAAAACGGTTACATAAATGCTACAGACGTATTTTGAATTGTAGAATTAATTCTTATGAAATAAAAAAGCAAGCCCCAAAATGACGTTATTATTTTTGTTTCCGTATGAGAATTATGAAAAAATAGAATGAACACTTCATCATCGCATATCATCACCGGAAATCTGAGATCAAAAGTTATTTTTCATGAGAATTAAAAGGTTGAAAGTCGTACAGTTTAGGGTTTTTAAAGATTAAAAGGGTAAAAGTCGGTCTGAAGTTGTATATTTAGTTTATAGTAAGTTGGCTGATATTCGATGTATTCTCTAGATTATGTGCCCGTATCCATGTAGCCAGACCTTCATGGGGATCTTTGCATGTCTGGAATTGGACAACAGTTGTTATATATCGTTGGACACTTAAATTCGTGGATGAATCCATCCACGAAAACCACAAAAATTGGTACCCGCGAATAAAAGTACTTTCACAGTATATGATATACCAGGTGCCCTCTTTTTATCCCATCTGACGAATTCGTACGGGTCTAGGGCATAAGTGCTAGGATCCATTTTAGAGGCAATATCTACCTCTACCTCTGGAACCAAGGCCACCATGGAGAATCTCTTAGTTTGGCCAGCCGGTAATCGTTAAGTCAGACTATGTAACATACCAGGTACCCATCCCACCCTTCACCCAACAGTCACAACGTTGTGAATCTCTTAGTTTGATCAGCCGGCAATAGTTAAGTTGGACAATGAGACTTACATAGGCCACCAAAACCTATGCTGAAAACCTTACGGGTCTAGGCAATAAGTGCTTTAGACCATTTTTGAGGCAATGCATACCTGTGGTATCATGGTCTACGTAAATAATCACTTTGTTTGATCAGCCGGTAATAGTTAAATCGGACTATGTGACATACCAGGTGCCTCATTTTTATCCCATGCTGACGAACTCGTACGGTTCTAGGGCATAAGTGCTATGATCCATTATAGAGGCAATATCTACCTCTACCTCTGCAACCAAGGGAAACGTAGAGAATCCTTTAGTTTTGGCTAGCCGGCAATAGTTAAGTCAGACTAGGTGACATACTAGGCACCCCCTTTTTCATCCAATAGTAACAAAACTGTATGGGTCAAGGGCATAAGTTCTAAGGGCCATTTTAGAGACAAGGTCTTCTTCTTGTTCTTGTATCATGACCAACGAGGAGAATCTTAGTTTGGCCAGCCGGAAATAGTTAAGTCGGACTATGTGATATACCCGAACGCCGACTCATTCGCCCTATGCTGACAAAATCGTACGGGTCTAGGGCATAAGTGCTTCGTACCATTATAGAGGCATTATCTACCTCTACCTTTGGAACCAATATTGTTTTTTTGCTTGTTAGAGAGCTGTCTACATATTCCATTATATTAATGTTCTATTTCTGTTACTGTTAATTTCTTGTCGTTTGGTCTTTTGTGGAGAGTTGGCAATCATACCACATCTTCTTATTTTTATATGTGACATACCAATTACCCCCTTTTCACCCAATAGTGACAAGCTCGTGTGGGTCAAGGGCATTAGTGCTCAGAGCCATTTTACAGGCAATGTCTTCTTCTTCCTCTTGTATCATGGCCATCTCTTACAATAGTTTGATAATATCTATCTCTACCTCTGGAACCAAGGCCAAAGTGGAGAATCCCCTAGTTTGGTAAGCCGGCACTAGTTAAGTCGGAGTATGTGACATTACCGGTATCCCGACTCCGTCGTCCTTTGCTGACAAAATCGTACGGGTCTAGAGCATAAGTGCTATGAGCCATTTTAGAGGCAATATCTACCTTTATCTCGTACGGGTCTAATACATGAGTGCAACAAGCCATTTAAGAGACAATATGTACCACTACCTATGGTACCATGACCACTTTGGGGAGAATCTCTTAGTTTGGCCAGGCGGCAATAGTTAAGTCAAACTATGTGACATACCAGGTACACCCCCATCACCCTTCACCAATTGCTGACAACCTCGTATGGGTCAGGTCATTTAAGAGGCAATATCGTTTCTTCCTCTTGTATCATGGCCACTGTGGAAAATCTCTTAGTATGCCCAGCCGGTAATAGTTAAGTCGAACTATGTGACATACCAAGTTCCCTCTTCTGATGCTGACAAACTCGTATAGGTCTAGGGCATAAGTGCTATGATCCATTTTAGAGGCAACATCTATCTCTACCTCTGCAACCATGTCTACCTATACCTCTAGTACCATGGCCAACGTGGAGAATTTCTTAATTTGGCCAGCCGGTAATAGTTAAGTTTGGGGTGCAGGTCGTTTCGTAACCTGGTCGTTTCGTACCTAGTCGATTCGTAACTAACTAGGTCGTTTTGTAACTTCTAAAGGAAGACGATTTACAAAAAAAAAGAAAAAAAAAAACTTGAACTGTGCCAACGCCGGTCCCAATCCCGGGTGAAAAAGGAGGACGGTTATGCAATTGCATGTCAAAGTGAAAAAAAAAGTAGAAAATAATAATTTTTTTCAGGTCGTGTGCCATTTTTAATCCTCTACTTAATCACTTGACACCTTATTACTCACCTGTCAATAGCTGTCATAAAACCATTAATGTTCAACAATAGGCATAATCACCAATTAGCTAAGAATTAAATAATTCAAAACAGTTTTAAATTATTACAATATTGTTATTATTTGATGCATACTTTGATCATTTTCAATAAAAATATATTAAGTATGCAGAACTGTGATAAATAAATTACTTTTAGTTTATTTAAATTATGTCCTGTATTATATGAAAAAACACAAGAAATTTATTCTGGCTTCAATATATAGACATTTCTTAGAGATCTACACTTCTAGAGACAAAACTAGTGAATTAATTTATATATATTGTCTTTAACTGTTTAATTAAGACAAAACTAATAGAGACACACTTTAAAACCATATATAATTACACCAGGTATGAAACGTCTCAGTTACGAATCGACTTACATGACCTAGTTACGAAACGACCAGGTTAAGAAACGACTAGCATTCTAAGTTTGTCTATGTGATATAGAGCAGGTACCCCCTTCCATACGCTTGCAAAGTTTACGGGTATAGGGCATCAGTGCTATGAGCCATTTTAGAGGCACTGTCTTCTTCTACCTCTGGTATCATGGCCAACGTGGTGAATCTCTTAGTTTTGCCATCCGGCAATAGTTTAATAGGAATATGTGACGTACAAGGTACCACAATTCACCCTAACCCTGGATACCAAATGGGCATTTAAACTCATAAGTTGAAAAGAAACTGACAACGCTATGGTTAAAAAAAGTAATGGGCATAAGTGCTAAAAGCCATTTTAGAGGCAATTCCTACTTATACATCTGGTTCCATGACCAACGTTGAGAATCTCTTGTCTTGGCCAGCCCGCAAAAGATGGGCTTCGTGACATACCAGGTATCCCCCTCTTAACCCTATGCTGACAAAATCGTTCGGGTCTAGGGCATAATTGCTATTGGCCATTTTAGAGGCAATGTCTGCCTCTACTTCTGGTACCATGGCCAACGTGGAGAATCGTTTAGTTTTGCCAGCCGGCTCACTCTAATATGCTGACAAACTCATACAGGTCTAGGGCATAAGTGCAAAGGGCAATTTAAGAGGCAATGTCTACCTATACCTCTGGTACCATGATCAACTTGGAGAATTTCTTAGTTTGGCCGGCCTTCGATAGTCTAGTTGGACTATGTGATATATAGCAGATACCCCTCTTTTTCACAATATGCTGACAAAGTGTACGGGTATAGGGCATCAGTGCTATGAACCCTTTTTGAGGCAATGTCTTTTATCTACCTCTGGTATCGTGGCAAACGTGGAGAATCTCTTAGTTTGGCCAGCCGGTCATAGACAAGTCGGACTATGTGACATACCAGGTACCCCCAACTCTATGGTGACAAGCTTGTACGGGTCTAGGCCATAAGTGCTATAGACCATCTATGAAGCAATGTCAACCTCTACCTTTTTCAGTTTTGGATTTTAGGTAATACAGTATTGTATGGTACCATGGCCAACGTGGAGAATATTTTAGTTTGGCCATCCGGCAATACTTAAGTTGGACTATGTGACATACCAAGTCCGCTATTAGGCATTTCAGAGGCAATGTCTACCTTACCTCTTCTACTTCCTCTGGTATCATGGCCAACGTGGTGAATCTCTTATTTTGGCCAACAGACAATAGTTAATTTGAACTATGTGACACACTAGATACCCACAACCCTATGCTGACAAACTCGTACGGGTCTAGAGCATACGTGCTAAAGACCATTTTAGAGGCAATGTCTCTCTCTACCTTTGGTAGCATGGCCAACGTGAAGAATGTCTTAGTTTGGTCAGTCGGCAATAGTTATTCGGACCATGTGACACACCAGGTACTCCTCACACTATGGTTACAAATTCGTACGGGTCTAGTGCATAAGTACTATTGGCCATTTTAGAGGCAATAACTACCTCTATCTCTGGTATTATGGACAACGTGGAGAATGTCTTAGTTTGGCCAGCCGGTTCATTTTTCCAGACTTAGGAACTTTTTCATTAGGTCATTTTCAGCAAAATTAATGAAAGATGGTACAAGTTTTGTGTAATCAAAACCTAATACAGTTTTTAACCCAGATCTTTGCAGACCGTTTACAGAAAGATTGAACATATATTAAAGTTGTGCACCTTCAACATTGTCCTGTGATTTAATTTTTTTAGTGATTTTGTTCAAAAAATGAAAACAACACGTTATAAATTTCATGCGTCCGACGCGCTTTTCTGGATTTACCTTCATCAGGAACGCTCAAAGCCAATTATTTGAAAGCCAAGGATGTATAAGAATCGAAACAGTTGATGAGCTATTTCAAATTTCATTCTAGACTTTTAAACTTAGTCACTTTTCAGCAAAATGTTTGAAAGAAGGTACAAGTTTTGTGTAATCAACTCCTGCTACAGTTTTCAACCCAGATCACAGAACCTTCACTGGAAGTTGTACATATGTTGAAGTTGTGCACCTGCTTTCATGGAATAATTTGAGGATTTTTCCCCATTTTTCCAAACTTGGGAACTTAGTAATTTTTCAGCAAAATTTATGAAAGAGGGTATAAGTTTTGTGTAATGAACTCCTCCTACAGTTTTCGAGCTAGTGTCTTGAAACTTTGCAGGACGATTGCACATATGTTGAAGTTATTATTAGATTGTTTGGTGATTTTTCTTTCATTTTTCAAGAAATTGGAACTCATTCATTTTTCAGCAAAAATTGCAACCCGACCATTAAGGACTGTGACCTATTTTTAAGAGGTAATTTTAGGGTGGCTAGGGGGTTAATTTATGTCAGACATTGAACGAACTATGTAGAAGACCTTACGTCGGTTGTAATACCCGACCATTAAGGACTGTGACCTATTTTTACGAGGTAAATTTAGGGTGTCTAGGGGGTTATTTATGTCAGATATTAAACTATGTAGAAGACTTTACGTTTGTTGTAATACCTGGGCTTTTTCGTCAAGGAAGCCTTTGGCCTTGTGCAGATAAAGAATTGCCGTAGAGAATTTTATACGAATTAAATGCAGGACGCGGGAAGATGGCACATGGTCAGACCCCGATAAAGGACCTCATTAGGTCACTGTCTTTTATTTGTACATAGTGGAAAAAATTGCTATAGGGAACACAGTTTACGATTTAAATTAAGGCCGAGTGCAGGTTGTCAGTAATGTCAGACCCCGATGTTGGACATCCCTGAGTTGTACCAACTGGGCCTATGTATGATGTAGACCTTTCGTCAGTTTTTGGGCATTTTGGTCTCGGAAATATAAGTTTACCGCCTTTGATTTGAATCTAGTGCGTATAAAATAATGTCAAAGAGATTTTTTTCGAATTAAATTTAGGGCGACCAGTAATGTAAGACCTCGATATTGGGCCTGTGGTGAAGACCTTCGGTGAGTTTTCTCACCTGGGCCTTTTGTCCAGGAAACCTTATGCGGCTCGTTTGCATTTATACTTTGTGCAGATCAGATCAAAGTATGGCCATAAGGATTTGTTTACGAGTTAGATTTAGGTTGGATAAGTCTTACCCCGATAATGAACCCATGGTAAAGACCTACTGTGAATTGTAACACTTGAGCCTATTGGTCAAGGAAATATTAGACTTCTGTCTTGCATTTGTACATAGTGCAGATAAAAGCATTGCTATATAGATTTTTTACGAATAGAAATAGGGTTGATAGAGTCATTTATGTAATTCCGATGTTCTATGTTCAATATATTATATATATGGATTAGACATTTCGTGAGGTATCCTATCTGGGATTCTTGAATAAATAAGCCATAGACCACTGCCTTTCATTTGCATCCAGGGCGGAAAAAATATCCCACTAGACCATTTGATCTAGAAAACTATAGGCCACTAGCGTTTATTTGTACCTTATGTGGCTAAAAAGTCTTGTAGTATCGATTTTTTAGGGGGTTTAAATTAGGGTTAGGTTAGGGGTCAGTTATTTCACGATTTGGAACCAATGCTGTAGACCTTCCTTCAGTTGTCCCGACTGGGCCTTTTAGTTCACTAAACATTTGGTCTCTGCCTTTCATATGCACCTTGTGCAAATAAAATTATTGACGTAGGATTTTTTTAACATATTGAATTCAGGCCGTGTAAAGGAACTTATCATATATACCATGATTAAAATTTTGTACGCCAGACGTGTGTTTCGTCTACAAAAGACTCAGTGACGCTCAAAATCGAATAGTTTAAAAATGAAAAAAAAAAAAAAAACAAAGTTGAAGAGTATTGAGGATCAACAACTTCCGAAAGGTTTTGCAAATACAGCTAAGGTAGTCTATTTTTTGGGTTAGAAAATCCTTAGTACTTAGAAAAATTTAAAGTTATATAAACAGTTAATTTATAAATTATGACCATAATTATCAATGATAGTTCATGTCAACCCACAAGGGTCAGTAATTTCAGACCTCGATATATGATATGTGGTGTAGACCTTCCAAGAGTTGTCTCAAACATGGCAATTTGACTCAGGAAATCGTAGGTCAATCGTTTAATTTGTTTACTAGTGCGGATAAAAGCAATGACGTATGGAGTTAAATTTAGAGTAGCTAAGTGGTCAGTTATATCAGACCCCCATATTCAAATATAATATAGACCTTCCGTGAGTCCTCATACCTTGACCTTTTTGTCCAGGAAACCTGAAGTCATTGCCTCTAGGTGTCAGACCACCAATTCACTCACTCCAATTCAGAACATATGTAAAACTAGCCCTTCCATGACTCAAAATAGTGCTTTTGATACAATTGTTTATTCCGCTTATTTAAGATTTCTAGAAAACCAGGGGTTATTTTTAGTAGTAGTTACCTTCGGAACGTTGGTATTTTACTACAAGACTTTAAACATGGGTTGAAAATTGGCTTGTAGAAAGGTGATACATGTACAATTCAGGATATACCTGGTTTCTATGAAGATAAAACCTCATAGTCTATCTGTCATATGCATGTAGTCCGCATAAAAATACTTCAGTTGGGATTTTTTTTTTTTTTTTCGATTTAGATTTAGACCTTATGGAAGGAGGTGAGTATTATCAGACCTCATTATTGAATCTGTGGTAAGATCTGTCGTGGGTTTTTGCCCTGGGTCTTTTGTTCCAGAAACAGGCCAGTAGTATAGAATTGACAGTTTGGCTGCACAAAAAACATAGCACTGTTTTTTTTAAAATATAAACCCGAAACTTTAACCCTTAACCCTTACAAATATTAGTCCAGTTCGAAAGAACAATCGGCCTTGGATGAGAATGATAAAATTGAGAAACACAATAAAGACATGGCATCAACAAATAGAATGGAAAGTGAGGGAGATTGTACTTACACAGTTGATCTGAATGAAATGGAATCATGAAGCTATAAAACGGAAAACAAAATACCAGAAAATGCGATATTTAAAATCACACAGAAATTACAGAAGTGAATGTAAAATTTTGACAGAGTAAAATTTTTAATTCTTAGGAATAGAAGAACTGGAAATTAATAAAGTATGGGCTTTCACTAGACTAGGAACAAAAAAGAAAATAAATTGATGTTAGTGGAATGAAAAAGACTGCTTTGTTTAAAAGTGTTGTGTACAAAAAATCAGTATAAACAAGGAACGATCGAAAGAGAAAATCAAAGTAGTCGGCCCTAGGGAAAAAGCCTTGGATGGGTTATTTGCTCCAAGGACAATTAAACTCACAGTCTAGGTGACCAAGTACCAGCGATAGGGTACGAGTTAACGTTTGAAAAGATTGATTTCCCAGTGAATTTCAAGAACATTACTAAGTTTGGGAAAAACGATCCGAATATATTCATCAACGTGAATGGTTAAGAAGAGAAAAAGACCCACTAACGATTTCGGACACTGAGAATGTGGACTTCTTGAGATAGAGGAAGACGGATTGACACATTGTTTTGTGTACTTGTTTATTTTTTCGCCGTGCTTTGTTCTTTTGACATGGCATGATCAGTTTGTTTTCGACTTGTGAGTTTAAATATCCCTTTGGTATCTTTCGCTTCTCTTTTAATCACTTCCAAAGTGACCCAATCCCAGCAAAAAGAGTAAGGTAATGAGAAGATAACTTCGAATGTAAAGATGCCGGATCAAAGGGCCTAACAAGATTTTAAAAATTATATGAGATCAATGAAGGTTCCATTATTTCGTAGCGTACGCAGAAATTGTGAGGGATCGTAGAGAAAAAAATTCAAGACTTTGTAAAAAATCAAGGAACAGAAAGAGATCTCTGCCGAACAAATCATGAGTCGCTTGTGCCGAATGAATGACTGCAATCCAGACACCCCAAACCCTACCAGAAGCACACAACCTCCAGAATCTGCTATATCATTAAGTGCATTGACGACAGGGTGTTAACTAGGGAACCACTTTGTTTTACAAATTGCACACTGCAGAATGAGAGGGAAGATGTGGCCAAGATCTTTGTGGATGAACTTAAAGAAGATTTTTGAGCTCTGTACCAAAGAGATATCGGTGGAGAATAAGTAACGGGTCTAGAGTATAAGTGCTAAAGACCATTCAAATGCAATGTCTCCCTCTACCTCTGGTACCATGGCCAACGTGGAGAAGTCTAAGTTTAGACAGTTGGACTATGTGACACACCCTACACCCCTCACACAATGGTCACAACTTCGTACGGGTCTAGGGCATAAGTGCTATTGGCCATTTAAGATGCAATGTCTACCTTTATCTCTGATACCTTTGTCAACGTGGAGAATGTCTTAGTTTGGCCACCCGGCCAATTAAAGATTCCAAGAACTTTCTTGTTGACCTTAGTCTTAACTTTGGATTTATGGTCAGTCGGGTAATTGGAGATATCGTACCACTGATGCACATTTTTTATATATATTTGTAAATGTCTGAGGTCTGAATATTGCAAACGAGACTGTTAGTATTGTGTTTAAAGCAGATTGTGGATCGCTTTCCGTATTGGGGTTTGAGGTAGTCTTATTCAAAATCAGTTATCAATGTTTAAGCACGTCCAAAATCTCAAAACGTAGGTAGATTGGTTTGTCAAATACCAACTTGGCTCGTGTCCTGTGGATTACAGCGAATAATTCCTTAAATGTAGTCCGTTTTTTTTTTTTTAATTTGGGGATGATTGCTACTTTTAAAGCATTCGTGTTGTTACGGAAACCAACACGGTTCCGGATATTTTCCATGCCTTTTGCAAACACTTTCATCATCCTATTGAATTCTTTTTTAAATGTTGCCATAAGTTCGGCTCGGAGTTTCGTTTTCTTGTCAATGTAAGGTTTTTCTCCGTAGGCTTTGGTTGAAAATGATAACTTTATGTATTTTCCTAAGTTTCAATCCCCGGGCCAGATACCTCTTTAAGTTCACATGATGCATTACATATCAGGGATGGGCACGATTACTAACAAATATAATCGATTATTAATCGATTACTGAAAGGATATTTGTGTAATCGATTAATAATCGATTACTCTGATTTTTGTATGTAATGGATTGCAATCGATTACTTTCTCAAAAGTAATTGCATTACTTTTCGATTACTGTCAATTACTTGCTACACAATAATATAAAAAAATGATAAAGGAAGTTAACCACAGTTTTTTGCTCAACGTATTTATAGTCACTGTGGAAATTTAGAACTTTACAAAAACAACAACTTTTAAAGCATTGTTTCCAAATGTT
The DNA here is from genome assembly GCA_017311375.1 of Mytilus coruscus. Classification (NCBI taxonomy): domain Eukaryota; kingdom Metazoa; phylum Mollusca; class Bivalvia; order Mytilida; family Mytilidae; genus Mytilus; species Mytilus coruscus. The sequence goes on along the minus strand of CM029600.1, from coordinate 68,895,415 downwards.
ATGTTGACAGTTGTTTCCTAAATAGAAGCGTAAGCTCTTACCATGGATCCGACCTATTTAAAAATTCTTTAGTGAGTGATGATAAGCACGAGAACATTCTTGACATGATATCGATCATTGCATCAATCACTTTATATTGTAGGTCTTTTTCTCCATATTTTGCAAATTTTTGCTGTCATACTGACCTAAGTTTGATTTTGTTTTTACTCATTATTAAACAGGTATATTTGAATATAATTTATTACAATGTTGGAGGTTTCCTCTGAAAATATATATATATATATATATATATAATAGTATAATAACTAGTTCAAAATATTTTAAAGGTGGAAATTTATAATTTATAATTACATGAATGAATTTATCCTTTTGTTTTGATAACCTCCTAATAACAGGTTATACAACTGCCAATGTCTATTACCGAACAAGAATTTTAATGCATTGGTTTATTGTCAAAAGAATTTTGTATACTTTCTTAATTTTTATATCATAACATTATGAAGAATCAACAGTTTATCTATTCTAAGCTAAAATTCTAACTCTTTTATTGAAAATTATGCTTTAAGAAATTTTATTACAAGAACTTAACTTAGAACTATTTTCTTATTTTAAATCTTTTTTCTTATTTTTAATATAAATTGTCTTAAATTATTGACAAGCATTGAAAGTCATTTGTTTCAAAAGCTGGAAATACAATAAAATTTGATTAATCTGGTTAATCATAATGCAGCTTGAGACACCAGATCTGAATAAGGTATTTGATAAACTTCAAGTAAAATTGATACATTCTATTTTATCTGTACTTTAAACTGGTGAATACATGCAGTTGTCTATTTTCATTTAAACTAGGTAATATTTCGTCAACCCATTTTATTAAAGTAATCGAAATGTAATCGAAAAGTAATCGATGATTACATCATAATTTTTGCTGTAATCGATTAAATTACGATTACATGTAATCAAAAATGTTGTCGATTACAGATAACTGTCGATTACTTGAAAAAATGTTATCAACTACAATTGATTACGATTACAGATTTCGATCACCCCATCCCTACCACATATGTTCTGAAGATTAGCTACCGGTCCTTGATTTGACTCCGTTGATTTGCCAAGATTGTGGAGCAAGTGGACAATCATTGTGGTAACCTTTCTTTGACTATCATATCTTCATCCTTCTCCTTTAGAGGAAACGTAGCTAGGTAGTCGTGTATTCATGTTAACTGGGTAGTCGTTTCTAATTTAACTCCTTGAAAATCTTGGTAGGTTCCTTAATCCGGCACCGTTACATTCGCAGTCATCTTTTGTTACAGTATTCTCTCTGCTAGATTAGGGTCTGCTCACTTTGGAAGTGAATAAACGAGAGGCGAAAGATACCAAAGGGATATTTAAACTCACAAGTCGAAAAAAGAAAACTGACAATGACACGGCAAAAAACAAAAGATGACAAAAAGACAAACACCAGTACACAAAACACAACATAGAAAACTTAAGACTGAGTAAAGGAACCCATCAAAACCCGGGGGCGATCTCAGGTGCTTCGGAAGGGAAAGCAGATCCTGTTCCACATGTGACACCCGTCGTGTTACTCCTATATAATATGTTCATAAGCTATATCAATTGATTCGGCATCACGCAATAGCAGATTGGTGATTGACTGTTATCTAACCCTAAGACAGCACCAAATTAATAATTTCTTTTGACCCTTTAACAAGCTCTTGAGTGGAGTCGTGATTTGACGGCAGTAGATTTACGCAACCACAGTAACATAGAACTACTACCGGGTATATACCTCATTAATAATCAACGTTCATAAAGTGTTATTTATATTTTGCATACAACGAACTGGGTTTTACAAGTTTGAAACAACTAGATGTTATGGCTGTGCAAAGTTTTTATAAGCTATATGGATATGCAAATGGATATAAATATCAAATTAACGGCAGTACATTTATTCAACCACAGTAACACAGTACCACTACCGGGTATATACCTCGTGTCTTCAGGAAGGTGTTTTTATACTAGACTGGAGATTTGAATATACTGAAAATGAGTTTCTGGCGTATATTGCCGCGGTGCTTGACACTAGAAATGACAGGTATGAGTCGAATGAAGTCGAATGGAGAGGACTAGGAAGTATCAGATGAAAAAGAATGTAAAGAGTAGAATGATAATCAGGAGTATTGCATAATATTCAATCCAGTCCAATATCATAAAACCCTTCTACTGGATGTAACGCATGAGACTTTCACCTTTACCATTTGGTGCTGGTTAGATAGTCGCGTATTCACGTTAGCTTGGTAGTCGTGTCTACTTTAACTCCTTTGATGTAGAAAGCCCTAAATTGGAAATCATCCGGATGATTCACAATGTGCTCTTACTTTCGTCTGTCCACTATCTCTTTTATAGTTATGTTACTCCCATTTCTCCGAATTGTGTTTTACTTTATACAATTCCGGGTCAAGAGAAATTTCTCTAAACACTTTCTGTGTGAACATGTTTTTTTTTGTATGTTTTAAAAATGCTATCACATGGTCAGTCTTTTGATGAAGTGACATTTTGATTTAGATTAACATTATAAACAAAAAAGCTTGTAGACAAATTTGTATTGGTTAAAGGGAAGCGAGCATTGTTACTCTTTTCGTGAACCTCCACGTGAATGATCATCGTATCCTATACCCGAGACCCGGGTACGCCTAACGCAGCAAGGATGCCCTTTTAAAACTGTGGGATAAAAACTTTGAGAAAGAATACGACCAAACATCAACATTGATAAAAGAACTTACAAAACAAAAACAAAGATAAAAGTGGACAATTCTGAATGTGTGTCAAACAACGCTGTAGAAACACTCAATCAGTAATTATCCTGATCAACAGATGACCCCATGACGTAAGGCTGGTATTCAAAATTTTGACCAATTAGTCGAAAACATGAAAAGAAGATTTATGGGCTTCTTAAAAGCATGTTATCAATTAGCAAGGAAACCATGGAATACCTCGACAGGGTGATTGTTCAATTGAAACATACGGCTAAATCTAAGCGATCACTTCCAACGGAAGAAGACTAAATAGTGGTTAACGGCATCAGAATCCTTTTTTCCATACCAGGTGCGAACGGAAGTTGAGGAACTAAGGCCTGCTTCAGAAAAGATAAGGGTGAAGTATCTCTTAGATTTTTTTTTGAATCGGTCCAAAGTTGGGATATGACCCCCCTTTACTACCCGACCCTAACTTTCAAAGTTAATAAAAAATTCCCTACGGCAATACTTTTTCCACACAAGGTGCAAATCAAATTTGGGACCCTTAGGCGTGCTTGACTAAAAAATCCAGATGGGATATACCACGGATTTTTTTTAAATTGGTCCAAAGTTGGGGTCCGACACCCTACCCCACCCTAACTTTCAAAGTTGATACAAAAATTTCCTACAGCAATACTTTTTTCCACACTAGGTGCAAATGAAAGTTGGGACCCTTGAACGTGCTTGACTAAAAAATCCAGGTGGGGTATAGCACGGATTTTTTTTTTTAAATTGGTCCAAAGCTGGGGTTCGACACCCTTTGCCACCCTAACTTTCAAAGTTAATAAAAAATTTCCTACGGCAATTCTTTTTTCCACACTAGGTGCAAATGAAAGTTGGGACCCTTAGGCGTGCTAGACTAAAAAATCCAGGTGGGGTATAGCACATATTTTTCTTTTTTTTTTAAATTGTTCCAAAGTTGGGGTCCGACATCCTACCCCACCCTAACTTTCAAAGTTAATAAAAAATTTCCTACGGCAATACTTTTTTCCACATTAGGTGCAAATGAAAGTTGGGACCCTTAGGCGTGCTTGACTAAAAAATCTAGGTGGGGTATAGCACGGATTTGTTTTAAAATTGGTGCAAAGTTGGGGTCCGACACCCTACTCCACCCTAACTTTCAAAGTTCATAAAAAAATTTTTACGGCAATACTTTTTTCCACATTAGGTGCAAATGAAAGTTTGGACCCTTAGGCGTGCTTGACTTGAAAATCCAGGAGGGGTATAGCACATATTTTTTTTTTAAAATTGGTCCAAAGTTGGGAACTGACACCCTACCCCACCCTAACTTTCAGAGTTAATAAAAATTTTCCTACGGCAATTCTTTTTTCCACACTAGGTGCAAATGAAAGTTGGGACCCTTAGGCGTGCTTCACTCAAAAATCCAGGTGGGGTATAGCACATATTTTTTTTTTTTAAATTGTTCCAAAGTTGGGGTCCGACATCCTACCCCACCCTAACTTTCAAAGTTAATAAAAAATTTCCTACGGCAATACTTTTTTCCACATTAGGTGCAAATGAAAGTTGGGACCCTTAGGCGTGCTTGACTAAAAAATCTAGGTGGGGTATAGCACGGATTTGTTTTAAAATTGGTCCAAAGTTGGGGTCCGACACCCTACTCCACCCTAACTTTCAAAGTTGATAAAAAATTTCCTACGGCAATACATTTTTCAACATTAGGTGCAAATGAAAGTTGGGACCCTTAGGCGTGCTTGACTTAAAAATCCAGGTGGGGTATAGCACATATTTTTTTAAAAATTGGTCCAAAGTTGGGAACTGACACCCTACCCCACCCTAACTTTCAGAGTTAATAAAAATTGTCCTACGGCAATACTTTTTTCCACACAAGGTGCAAATGAAAGTTGGGACCCTTAGGCGTGCTTGACTAAAAAATCTAGATGGGTATAGCACGGATTATTTCTAAAATTGGTCCAAAGTTGGGGTCCGACACCCTACCCCAACCTAAATTTCAAAGTTAATAAAAAATTTCCTACGGCAATACTTTTTCCACACAAGGTGAAAATGAAAGTTGGGACCCTTAGGCGTGCTTGACTAAAAATCCAGGTGGGGTTTAGCACGGATTTTTTTAAAATTAGTCCAAAGTTGGGGTCCGACATCCTACCCCACCCTAACTTTCAAAGTTGATAAAAATTTCCTACAGCAATACTTTTTCCACACTAGGTGCAAATGAAAGTTGGGACCCTTAGACGTGCTTGACTAAAAAATCCAGGTGGGGTATAGCACGGATTTTTATTTAATTGATCCAAAGTTGGGGTCCGACACCCTACCCCACCCTAACTTTCAAAGTTAATAAAAATTTCCTACGGAATACTTTTTCCACATTAGGTGCAAACGAAAGTTGGGACCCTTAGGCGTGCTAGACTAAAAATCCAGGTGGGGTATAGCACGGATTATTTTAAAATTGGTCCAAAGTTGGGGTCCGACACCCTACCCACCCTAAATTTCAAAGTTAATAAAAATTTCCTACGGCAATACTTTTTTCCACACAAGGTGCAAATGAAAGTTGGGACCCTTAGGCGTGCTAGACTAAAAAATCGAGGTGGGGTATAGCACGGATTATTTTTTAAATTGGTCCAAAGTTGGGGTCCGACACCCTACCCCACCCTAACTTTCAAAGTTAATAAAAAATTTCCTACGGCAATACTTTTTTCCACACTAGGTGCAAATGAAAGTTAGGACCCTTAGGCGTGCTTGACTAAAAAATCTAGGTGGGGTATAGCACGGATTATTTTTAAAATTGGTCCAAAGTTGGGGTCCAACACTCTACCCCACCCTAAATTTCAAAGTTAATAAAAAAATTTCCTACGGCAATACTTTTTTCCACACCAGGTGCAAATGAAAGTTGGGACCCTTAGGCATGTTTGACTAAAATAATCCAGGTGGGGTATAGCACGGATTTTTTTTTTTAAATTGGTCCAAAGTTGGGGTCCGACACCCTACCCCACCCTAACTTTCAAAGTTAATAAAAAATTTCCTACTGCAATACTTTTTTCCACATTAGGTGCAAATGAAAGTTGGGACCCTTAGGCGTGCTTGACTAAAAAATCCAGGTGGGGTATAGCACGGATTTTTTTTTTAAATTGGTAATATTAGATCTCTGCACACCATACTTTGATTACTAAAAATAAACCCTGCGTTTCATCAGAACTAAGCGAAACCCTTTGTTATAGAAAGAGAATGATTCGCTAAAACAGATTTGGCTGACATGAAAGTATTAAAATACGAACGCAACTTTAAATTCTTGTAGCGTAGAAATATTGTTACTTTTTAAATATATTTTACAGGATGCCGAGAATATGGAAAGCTATTTCGTACAATATTGAACAAAAATTTGTAATTGAAAAGTCGATACCATGTAACAAGAAAATTTGGCCAATATTTAAATAATTTAATTTTTCAGTATTGACAGTTGAAGTCTTAAAGCATGCAGCACGATGTTGAAAGCACATAATATTGTTTTTAAAATTTTGAACAGGAAATGAAATTTCAAAATTCATTGAATTATGTTTTCGACTGCTAAATTCAAACTAAAACAGATATTGTTGTGGTCATATAAAATAAAAACGTTTTAGTAAGTTTGAATCTTATGCAACTTTTGGGTTTATAGACATATCTGAAAACGGGCTGCTAGCGGAGTGGCTGCTAGCGAGTGGCATAGAAAGTTCTATTACGATTGTTTAAAAAAAAGGGAAACAGAACATATAGCATGAATGACTTACTCAAAATTTTACATTTTTCGAAGTTAAAAACTCAAAGGTAATCTGCTATTACAAAATTCGCCTCGTCCCCCATTGCCTTGACAAACTATATATAAATCTTAAGTACTGGAAGTGGTATTTAACTATACCGAGAAAAGTAACTGAATCACGTTATGTCAATCAACACATACGAAAGCGAACATAAAAACCTTAAAGAAATCTCTACATTGTAAAATACAGGGTAAAGTAATCTATTTTTTTAAGAAAGATTGCTTTATTCCCAAGAATCTTCATAACACAAAATTAATGTTTGTGGGTCATTCATAATCTTTCATCTTAATTGTAAGATCTAAAATAGTTTTGCACGAGCACGCGGATATGGACATGTGCAAGTCTGTATCCCAAAAGTAACTTTCAATTTCATACAGGCGAACAGAAACTTGAGCACAAAACAATTGTTATCAACAACTGGTCGTCTCTTTCAGACCAGTAACGGGTATTATGATTAAGCTAAGAATAAGTATATGAATTTCGTGTTTTCATTTTCCCAAACTGAGAGATTTTCTGAAAAGAAATGGCAATTATACTTTTTCGTATAACAGCTTTATTCAAGAAAACATGTTTTCATGTGTATTCACGCACATAAAAACCATAACCGAAATCCGTTTCGTCAGTTCCAAACCGTCCACAGCTTTTGCTTTAAAAGCGTTGTTTTAGTTGATCATTGAAGTACATGTATGTGTGACAAGTGAACAATTATATTCAAACATTAGTGGTATACCCTTTTTATATGAAAATAAGTATCTTGAAAATTTGAGAAAAAAACTGTGTGATAAGTTCTTCTTTTAGTAAAAGAATGGTACATGTCAATATTTTAAAATATAAGGGAGAATTACCCAAACAATGATGACACTGAGAGGACAATACACGAAATTAATTAAATAAAAAATGAGAATGATGTAGGATAAACCACAACAGTAGTTATTTGCGATGAAAACATATCCCATCTATAATCGAGCATTTACCCCTCTCCTTTTTTTTGCGTGTCCAAGAGTTTGAGACGATAGCACGTCCGATTCGGATAAGGATTTTTACAGCTAAACCATATATAGGATTTACTTAAAATATGATTTGATGAGCATTTTATTCTGCTGTGCCTCTCATATTGTGATTCTAAGTTCGGATAAGGGTCTTCGTCGTTTAAGCTCATTTTGCACTAAGGATATGAACATTTTTCTTTGGATATTTATTACTACTTTCACTTAAAAGTCACGATTGTGTATCAAACTGTGATATGTATATACTAGATGCAGCAGATATGGATATAGAGCTACGTTTGTTATAAAAATTGTATCAAAAATTTGATTTTTTTTATAGTTTGTTCTTGTATTGTGTTGTTACACCACTGTCTCGGGTTAGGGGGAGGGTTGCCTGCATGTCCCAAGTCAGGGGCCTGTCATTGAGTGGTTGTCGTTCATCATATTTGTTTTTCGTTTATTATCATGATTTTATTGTATAGTTTGTTCTTGTTCTATGATGTTTCACCATTGTCCCAGGTAAGGGGGATTGTTGGGCGCCTGCTAACATGTTTAACCCCGCCACATTCTATATTTACCTGTCCCAAGTCAGGAGCCTGTAATTCAGTGATTGTGGTTTGTTGCTGTATTTAATAATTGTTTTTTGTTTATTGTTTTATACATAAATCAGACCGTTAGTTTTCTGGTTCGAATTGTGTTACATTTGTCATTTCGGGGCCTTTTATAGCTTGATATGCGGTATGGGTTTTGCTCATTGTTGAAGACCGTACGGTCACCTATAGTTGTTAACTTCTACGTCATTCGGTCCCTGGTGCAGAGTTGTCTCATTGGCCTTCCTATCTTTATTTAAGTATTTGCTGTTAGGTGTAAGGCTCTCAGCCTGTTTATATTCAGTCAGTTTTTTTTTCTAGTTGATGTAGGTAGATGATATATAGATTATCTTTCTAGCTTTTTTTTTAAAGAAACCACATCTTCTAAATATTAAGAAAATATATAAAAGGACTGGCCCTACATCTTTTTTCACATCCTTAATAGATTCCTATGGAACGCCATATCTGTCTTATGTGGAACTGTGATATTACGTTATGTTGTTTTTTCATTACTTGATGATATTTTTACTTTATATAACATGGTTTTGACATTACGTAATAATGTTTTGATATAACTCAGTATGGAATAATCATTACTTAATGATATTTCGATATTACGTGACATGGTTTCGTATTGATTTGATATAGTTTTGTCATTACTTAATATGATTTTGTCATTACTCGATGTGGTTTCGCCATTATTTAATGTGGTTGTGTCATTAGGCAATGTGGTTTTACATTACTTGATGTGTATGTTGTTATGATATTGTAACTATCATATCTATTTAGTTGGCCTAATTTGTTTTGTGTGGCCTAAGAATGTTTACATTATATTTTGTTATATTGTGTACAAAATAATACACATTGTGTTACAACTATGCAGTTTAGAATTCACTGGAACAATCACTGATACTCATGGAATGATTAGAACGTTCTATTTCACTTACATAACGTTTCCAGAATGATCATAACAAAAGATGCGTAATTTAAATTTCTATAGCGTTGTCTAGAAGTTTCCGTTTGAGTATATATATAAGTATGCAGACCCGATAGACATGGATAGACTTAGACATCGATAGACATCAACATTCTCAGCAGTTGGATTGACACTTTTATTTACAAACTACATCATACTAAATTGTGACCTATTGGATATAATATTCTGTGGATTCTGAGAAGATTTCCGGATAAAGAAAAGATAAAAAGATTGGACTCATATTTTGACAGTTAAGTTGACATTACTCTTTGTGTAATACTTCTTGTAAACTAGTGTATAATAAATATTGTTAAATTTTATTATTGATTTGTGTCTTTTGTTGGCTACAATTGAAAGGCGATTTTCCGGAGTAACAATGTGGCTTAACGTAATGTAGTTGTTTCATTACATGATGTGGTTTTGTTTTTTCGTAATGATGATTTGCCAATTCTTTATATGGCTTTAACATTACATAATGATGTTTCAAAATTTGACGATTTTACACTACATGATGTGTTTGTTCCAGTATTTGATGTGGTCCTGTCATTCTTTGGTGTGGTTATCACATTACTTGGTGAGGTAAAACCACGTGACCATTTTGGAAAAAAAATAGGTTTCTTTTTAAACCGATTTCCATATGTCGTTTGTTTAATGTGCTTCGGATGAGTGTCGCTATCCACTGAGTTAAAGTTCAAGTTAAAGTTCTAATTGTTGTTCAGAGTTTTAGGTATGAAAAAGGTGAACGGTAGACAAAAATAAGAAAAAATGAAAATAAAAAAAATGACACAAGGGGTATATCCCCAAACCGCTTTGTCCGGCCGTTTTTTTCCTTAGTTCTCAAGTGGAAGCAGTATTATTATAAATTCGTGAAGGAATTCATGGAACCCTGTGTCTCATCTGGAATTGCTGCTGTCAGTGTAAAAGTGTAATGTTGACTGTAAAAAGTCCATTTATCGGTAAAAAACATAATTAAAAAAATAGTTTTTTCTGAAGATGCTTTATCTTGATTTTGAAGGTTAACTCCTATACAAGTTTTATAACAATTCATGGAGGTTTACAAATTTATTATGACAAAACAGGTTAATTCGGTAATATTTAATACAAACAAAACTTATCTGAAAATAAGAAGATGTGGTATGATTGCCAATGTGACAACTCTCCACCACATACCAAATGACGTAGAAGTTTACAACTTTATGTCACTGTATGGTCTTCAACAATGAGCAAAACCCATACCGCATAGTAAGCTATAAAAGGTCCCGAAATAACAAATGTAAAAACAATTCAAACAAGAAACCTAACGATCTAAATGACGAAGACTCCGACGCCACTACCGACCACAGAATATAGGTTTGTTGTGTCTCACTTCCACGACATTAATGTCGCAGGCTCGACACAAATCAAATGACTTGTACGTACTTTATTGTCAACAATTGAAACACTTTAAATCAACTCACACTAAAGTTACAGGGAAATGGGGGGATCGGACTAAGCGACAAAGCATCAATTCTATAAAATAAGAATTCTCCGATTTTTTTTAGCGTGTATGATCATTTGAACATATACGAATATCAATCTTTTATTTTTATAAACTGCATTCTCTGATAAACCTCGCACTAAATTGAAAAAAAAAAAAAAAAAAAAATTTTGGAATATCTGATTCACAGGTGACGACGGATATGTTCCAGTTGTCGTTACCACAATCCCGTCCTCTTTTCCTCGAATGTGACCTACCAAATCACCGGGTTTGTACTTTCACGAATAACACGACGGGTGCCACACTTTGAACAGGATCTGCTTTCCCTTCCGGAGCACCCGAGATCACCCCCAGATTTCCAGTCATACCGATCTATTGAGTTAAGACAATTGCAACTGATTTTTACATTTTTTTCTTATGTTGCGCTGTTACACTACTGTCCCAGGTTAGGGTTAGGGTTGGGCGCTCACAGACATGTTCAACTCCGCCACGTGAACATTTTTTATGTGCCTGTCCCAAGTCAGAAGCCTTAGTTCAATAGTTGTCGTTGTTTCATGTGAGTCATATTTGTTTTTCGTAAATTGTTTTGTTATAAATTAGGCCGTTGGTTTTCTCGTTTGAATTGTTTCACATTTTCACGTGATGGCCTTTTATAGCCGACTATACGGTGTGTTGAAGGCCGTACGGTTGCCTATAATTGCTTACATCCACTGCATTTAAACTCTGGTGGATAGTTGTCTCATTGGCAATCACACCAAATCTAACTTTATTTAGATTTCTATGGTGTATTTTGTATACTGTAACATTGTTTATCTTTTGTACGCATACCCCTTAGCCTTCTTTTCGGAAGCCCGAGCAAATCTTAATCTAAATGAGACACAAATTCGAAGTCTTTCTCGAACTCTAACTCAAAAGGTGACTCAAACTCAAAGTTGAAGTCGAATTGTAACTCGAACTCTACCTTTAAACCTGACTCAAACTCGAAGTTCAACTTGAAACTCAATGTTAACTAGAACTTTAATTCTAACTCGAACAGTAACCCGCACTTTAATTTGAACTCTATCTCGATGGATGGCCACACTCATCCGAGGCACATAAAACATGGAAATCGGTTTTAAAAACTAGTTTTTTCCCAAATGGTCACGTGGTTTTACCTCATCAAGTAATGTGATAACCACATCAAAGAATGACAGGACCACATCAAATACTGGAACGAACACATCATGTAGTGTTAAATTGTCAAATTTTGAAACATCATTATGTAATGTTAAAGCCATATAAAGAATTGGCAAATCATTACGAAATAACAAAACCACATCATGTAATGAAACAACTACATTACGTTAAGCCACATACACATCAAGTAATTAAAACCACATTGCCTAATCACACAACCACATTAAATAATGGTGAAACCACATCGAGAGATGACAAAACCATATTGGGTAATGACAAAACTAGATCAAGTCAATACGAAACCACATCATGTAATATCGAAATATCATTAAGTAATGACTATTCCATATTGAGTTATATCAAAACATCATTACGTAATGTCAAAACCATATTATGTTAAGTCAAAATATCATCAAGTAATAGTAAAACAACATAAAGTAATATCAGAGTACCACATAAGACAGCTGTGGCGTTCCATAGATTCCCTTCATATACTGTTTAAAAACCAACAGTCCGGGATGCGGTTCGATAAAATTGCTCCCCTTGTTTATTTCGCTCTCCTGTCAAATCATGTAATTTCGCTACCTCCAATGGTAGACGCGACAACGATGGGTGTCGTCAGGACAGGTACGATTAAAGGAATCAGTTAGGAATTAGAAGATCCCCATTGGTATAGGTGAGTTGTTTAATAGTTGTTGCTTTAGGATAAATGCATGTTTTAGATAAATTCATAATCAGGAATAGCTGGAAGGGAAAGAAACGTGTTGCTACGAGAACCCGGAAACCGATGGTAGAAAATTTCTAAAAATCTAGAGACGATCGTTCTGAGTGTGCCACCTACACATTCAAACATGTACACAACCACAGTATCCCCTATCTATCTAATGTGTTTTCATAATTATGTGATATAGAGCAAAAAAAGGTAGCAGTTTTTTATGTCTTGTTGTTAAGCATTTCCAGGGGAGATAATGTTATTTTTTACGGGTGTGTTTGATAGATGTGTTACACTGTAACATTATATAATACACACTCATAAAGTTGCTAAAAAGCGCCTCTCACACACAATTAACTCAATTTCAATTATTCTATTTACCGGGTTATTGTAGTCCTATAATATAAGACTTCGGAGGTTCATATCATTTAGATTCAACGTTTTTTGTCGGATTTTTTTTTACTTTCAATGTTGCACTGTCGATAGTAAGAAAAAAAAAATCCGATAAAAACGTTGAATGTCTTATATATAGTCCTATAATATAAGACCTCTGAGGTGCATATCATTTACTAGTACATTCAACGTTTATCGGATTTTATTTACTATCAATGTTGAACGGTTCAACATTGATAGTAAATAAAATCCGACAAAAAACGTTGAATGTAAATGATATGAAATTCAACATTGATAGTAAAAAAAAAATCCGATTATAAAAACGTTGAATGTAAATGATATGAAATTCAACATTGATAGTAAAAAAAAAATCCGATTATAAAAACGTTGAATGTAAATGGTATGAACCTCCGAAGTCTTTTCATATTATAGGACTACTGGTTATTGGTTCTTTATCCTAACGAAATTTTTTGTGGTGTATATTACAAAAAAGGGGGATACTTTAAAAACACCGAAATACCTTAACAATCCTACAATACCTGTTTACAGAATAAGAGAGATATTTCGTATTCTAAACCTAACTTTTCTCAAATATTTGTTAGATATGTTGAAAATGTAGCCAAATGTTAAATACGTATATCATTATCAATCCCCTCTTTTTCAATTCATTAGTTAAACAGACAGCTCTAAAGAATATGCAATAACCGAACATTGATAATCTAGCTAACAATAAATTCAGTACATTTTTACAACAAGTAAAGACCAACGGACACAATTAATATGATTTGAAAACATGGTCAATTAAGTAGAATCTTGTGGTTTCGTAGACATTAATGATAATTCAACATTTTAATTTCTTTTTATATTTTTCTTTATTTCATATGCAAGTATATATCATAACATGTATATATATTTTGTGATGCATCTGATGTATAAATCCAGTGGCAGATCCGGGGAAGAGTTCTATGTTCAGATCCGTTTGTATGGGGAACATGTGGTTGGAACCCCCGCTTTAATTGCTTTTTGAATTTTTTTTTTTTTTTTTTGCAGTGTCGAAAAGGATGATAGACAGTAGTTTTATCAAGAAGTTATGGAGATTGTTCCCGAATAGATTCCTTAACATCACAGTGTATAAGAGACTAATGAGCCTCGTCTCGTGCAAGCAACTGACATGCCCTACCTGTTACGCTGACCATTTTGAAAGCACGTTTAAATGTTGTGTGGAAGTTCTGCTATACATCTGACAGTCAGATGTCTTGGAATTATTCCGAAGTACATATGCCGACCAAAGGCATGGAACAGAGGGGAGAGGTTTTAAAGTGATTCTAATCTGAGATTCCAATTTGAACTATAGAAAGCAATATATAAAGATATGTAGGAGAAATAATCTATATGAATAAAATTATCCCACAATAGGAACTGTCTTTTTTTCAATACAGAATTTGTCAAACTTATCCATAACAGAAGGAATGTTAATGTATCGTTCATAAATTTGTAATACTGATGGTAATTCAGATGCACAGTTGTTTATCTTCTGCTTCATATATTTATTAACACAAGCTATATTTTTTGTGATATAATTGCTGAGATGATATAGCAGTGCCATTGGTTTCCCCTCTCTCTTTGTTCAAAGAACTTGATCATCTGAACTCTTTTTTTTAGATTGGAGTTCTGTTCAAGAACAGTTAAAAGAACATATGCTTAATTTTCGTTATCTTTTTAAGACCAGCATCATGATCAAAATAAATTTTAAATAAAACAGGCTGTAAATTCTATAAAATATGCCAATCTACCGGAAATGTTAACACCCAAAAAAGGTCGTCAGTATATTCATTTTTAAACTACAAAATATGTCAAAGGTTTTAGCATCACCAACAATTACCATGTGACTTGAATTTTTGATTTGTCAATATCAAGCAAATTGTCGATATTTTCCAAAACATGATAATAGTTCCGTTTTTATTATTAACAACAAAGGACTTACTCTTGTATAAAAAAGATTATCAAAGACTGTCTACAAGTACAATTTTAATCCAAGCCGCTGTTCTTTTAAGCACCGTGTAAGCGACGGCTTGGTTGATTGTAAGTGTTGGGTGCAGAGACTGAAATATTTGTCTTTAAATAATCAGACTTGAGACAATAACATGGAGGTAAATATGTGTAAGGACAACGTTTTCAAGGTTGGTTTGAACAGTGCGAAGGTCGTCTTGGAATGTAGAAAAAAGATAATGAATGTCTTTGTGTTGGTTATTTACATAAAGGAACGACCAATTAACTTCAAAAGGTGAAAAAGGGGGAGGGGTAAGATTTATTCCAAAAAAATAGCGTCTGATCCTCAATTCGATGGAAAAAATATTGTTGTCAGGCAAAATTTATGACCAAAAAAATATTATGAATTCTGATTTCCCCATACCTTATAGTGTTAAATTTTGAAGAAAAAAAATTATTTGATTGATGGAGGCGCGGAAAAAAATGTTCGAGCTCAGACAAGAAAACCATACCCCTTTGAAGTTAAATGGTTGCTTCCTTGTTGAGGGATTGTTTCCTGGCTTGCTTTGATAGAGTATTGTTGCATGTTTCACAGATGTTGCTTTCTTTTGATAATTAATTAAAGATATTCTTCCTCTCGATTGCAAGCAAATAATTAGTAAAACGTCAAAGTCGGTAATTTGACGAAGATCGCGTTGGTGGGCGATTTTCTCAGACCAGTGTGGCATACTAGTACTACATGTTATTGACAAGAAATGTATCGTGTCCCGCGATCGTTTACAACGCGATTCGCAAAGAAAAAATTTGGTGGGATTAGTTGGCGATTCAATAATATGTTCCTCCATAACTTCCAAAAACTTTGACATATAAAGTATTTCAAGGTTATGTTGTCCGATGTTTACACATTACTGACGGATGTCTGTTTTTTTTTTTTTTTTTTGTCTCTTAAATTTCGCCATTTTTATATTGCATACATTGCAGATACAATCATCTGACCGTATGTTAAACATACTGTTAGACCAACTTGAAGATAATCTGAGGGTTTGCATGAGTTATGGTAACACCGCCAATAATTGGTTGACTACTTTTTTGGAATTTTGGGTCCTCAATGCTCTTCAACTTTGTACTTGTTTGGCTTTATAACTATTTTGATCTGAGCGTCACTGATGAGTCTTATTTAGACGAAACGCGCGTCTGGCGTATTAAATTATAATCCTGGAACCTTTGACAACTATTGACTAACATTTCACGCACAGTAGACATTTGTGTTTAGGTTTGAAGTTCATCATACTTTGGGTTATTACGTAAAAGATTCTTGTTGATTACTTCATGAAACACAAATGCAATTTCAAGACTTATTTTTTTAATTTACCCTGAAAATAATCTTTGCAAAAACAGTACTAATTATGGGGTACTAGTAGCGACATTGTTAGCTCTAAATAGGACCCCAAAAGTTTGAACAAGAATGAAAACACACTTGAGTAATATATACGTATGTGTAGTACATGAAATATGAAGACACTCGTTTACTGCTAGTAGTTGTAATAGTGAGCATGTATGAGAAAAACTGAAATTATAGCGAGCCACCGTATAAGGTAAAAATAATATTAGTGAGTCCTTATGCAAAGAACTTTAATATTCTTGAATCTGTTTCTGAGTTGTGTATAACTAACATACAACTAACAGTAGAACAGTTATTTAAGTAAAATACTATAATACAATCGAGTCCTTATACGAAGAACTATAATAACATTTAGTCTAATGTAAAACAGTTAACTAAGTCAAAATCTCGTATGTACGACTATTAATGTCTTACAAATTTTCGACTGTGGGTAAACTATTAAGAAAAGAAAAAGATTTAAATAATATTAAATCAAATCTATGAATAATATTAGCGATCAAAGAAAAAATATCACATTATGTCGACGGACAATTGTAAGATGCTAAAAGATTGAATAAAAATATATCGAAAATAAAACACAAAAGAAATCGATGAAACAACTGCAATCCCAATTTAAGACGCAAAAACATCAAAAGAAAAAAAATCACACCATGTCGGCGGGCAACTGTCGACTTTTAAAACGTTGTACGATCGAAACATATGACAAAAAATCCCAACTGCAATCAACAAATAAGACGTAGAGTCACAATAATTAACAAGATAACGCCATTGGCGACTTGTCAATACTGTATGATCGAACACAAACATAGTCAAAACATGACACCAAAGAAATAAGACACAAACTAAATTACAAGAAATTACAAGATCAATATAAGATGTATAAAAAATAATTCCGAAAGTACAATTGTTTAACACAAACAAGAGGAATACAACGATATAAATCTATGCCACCACAAAAACTCAACTTGACAATGGTCAACCAATCCGGGTTACCGCATAACTAAGGTGTAACGAAATGTGTAGACTGGTTCCCGATCGCAATATTCAGTATGTTACACATATGACAGCGTATGGCTATTAGCTAATACCTGGAACGTAGTACCGGGAACCAGGATACGAAATGTGTAACAAAACTTTTTAAATAATACAGAAATTATAACTGTCGGAGTAATTGTTATTGTTTGAGAAAAAAAACATGTCAAACATGCAAATATTATTTTTAAATAATAGTTTTAATCACTAAAAAGTCATGTGATGTTACATATATAGGACGGGGTGTGTTCGATGCGTTAATCAATGAGGAAAACCCCGCCATATAACACCCAACTTTGAAGTTGCGTACAAATGTCAAATTTAGGTGTGCCACTTTGGGAATGGTCTTAACCGATTGATAATTCATTTCTCAATATTCGTAATTTTTCCCAGATTTTTTCTATGTCGGGCAAAAAAAAAGTTGCAGTTTATAAGGAGACCCCCTAATTGACATAACAACTTGACTTATGTCGTTGATACAAATCCGAATTAAGAAACTAAATGGGCATATCAATACCCACGCTACATCAATTTTTAAAGACCCAAATGTTGCAAAACACTTGTCCTACCTTCATAACAAATATGTTGTTGTCCCCGCAGATAAAGCCCCAAACAACATCGTTTTTGTGTGTAAATATCATTACATAAACTGCTTGATAAATGAATTAGGTATTGACAATTCACTTGGAAACTCAACATATACCCTCACGACACTTACCAAAGAGGAAATCCTGGATAATCATAGGTCTGTTCTATGTTCCTTTGGAATTTCAACCAAAGATGAAGAACTGGATCTTCCATCACTGTATTGGATACCTAAACTACATAAGTGTCCTTACAAACAACGGTATATTGCTGGGTCTTCCAAGTGCTCCACGAAACCTCTTTCTAAATTATTAACATCTATTTTATCAGCAATCAAAGCCGGGCTCCAAAGTTATTGTGTGGATACTAAAAAATTCCAAAGATCTTTTAGAGTACATACAATCTAAGACTCTCTCATCTTGCAATAGTATTAAAACATTTGACTTTTCTACACTTTACACAAGTATTCCCATTCCAAACTAAAAGACAAATTGAAAGAGTTGGTATTACTTTGTTTCATTAAAAGAATGGCGAACGTAGATACAAGTATCTTGTCTTGGGAGGGATAAATCCTACTTTGTAAAGAATTATCTGATTCAAACAAAAATTCTCTGAAACTGACATTATCAAGATGCTTGATTTCTTGATTGACAACATATTTGTTACGTTTGGAGGACGTGTTTTCAACAGACTGTCGGAATTCCAATGGGAACCAATTGTGCCCCTCTTCTTGCCGACTTGTTTCTTTATTATTTTGAGGCTGACTTCATACAGGAACTTCTTAGGAAGAAAGATAAGAAGTTAGCAATATCCTTTAACTCTACGTTCCGCTATACAGATGATGTTCTCTCACTAAATAATACAAAATTTGGTGACTATGTTGAACGAATCTATCCCATCGAACTAGAGATAAAGGATACTACAGATACAGTTAAGTCTGCCTCATATCTTGACTTACATCTAGAAATTGACAATGAGGGTCGGTTGAAAACAAAACTTTACGACAAAGAGATGATTTCAGCTTCCCAATTGTGAACTTTCCATTTCTATGTAGCAACATTCCAGCAGCGCCTGCATACGGAGTATATATCTCCCAATTGATACGATATTCCCGGGCTTGTGTTTCCTATCATGATTTCCTTGATAGAGGATTGCTGCTCACAAGGAAGCTATTAAACCAAGAGTTCAAAATGGTGAAGTTGAAATCATCCCTTCGTAAATTTTACGGACGCCATCACGAGTTGGTTGACCGTTATGGAATAACCGTTTCACAGATGATATCGGATATGTTCCTTATGTCAACTACAATACCCTTCCCTTTTCACGAATGTGACTTACCGAATTAGACTATTAACCGGATTTGTAATAGCATAAGCAACACGACGGGTGCCACATGTGGAGCAGGATCTGCTTACCCTTCCGGAGCATCTGAGATCACCCCCAGTTTTTTGGTGGGGTTCGTGTTGCTTAGTCTTTAGTTTTCTATGTTGTGTCATCTGTACTATTATTTGTCTGTTTGTCTTTTTATTTTTGGCCATGGCGTTGTCAGTTTGTTTTCGATCTATGAGTTTGACTGTCCCTCTGGTATCTTTCGTCCCTCTTTTATGGTCGTTTTGAAAACGATTGTTTGCAATTTTGCATTATTAACAGTTGTACAATATGAAAATTATTAACGTGAATGCAAATATTCATAATGTTTTTACGGAAAGTAAATTTTGTGTCATCTTGACAACTGTACACAAAGTTCATTTCACTTTTCTACCTTCTAAACACAAGAGTTCGAATTATTTTGTTCTATTTAAACCGCATACCAGACTGCCAAGACCTAACACAAGTGTGTATAACAACGTGATAAAAACTTTTCTTTTATGTGAAATCTTGTTAACATTACAAATAAAAAGAGGATGAAGATACCAATGGCCGTCTTTTTGACGCTACGATGACGAAATCTAACGAAAGCAAGAAAGACGACATAATTGAATTTTGACCAATGTTGTAAAAATAATTATTGACCGTTCGAGACAATTATAAATCGTCTTAGAATTAAGTGGCCTCGGTGGCCGATTGGTTTAAGTAGTCCAACTACTGTATCACTAGCCTGTCAACTCTGAGGTAGTAAGTTCGACTCACGAACGCGGCAGGTGCACTCGACTCCTATCTTAATTGACTAGGATTGTCAGTTTTCCTACCGAAGGTCGGTGGTTCTCTCCGGCTTCCTCCATCAATAAAAACTGTCCGCCAAGAAATAGCACAATAGTGTTGAAAGTGACGTTAAACACCAACCAACCAATCAATCAATTAATCAATCTTAGAACTATAGAAATATAACCACAACCGCGTAATTCATCAATGAATCCGAACAATATAGTATTTGTTATAAACACCTTTTATTTATACATTAGTGAAAATAACAATGTGTATACATGTATATTGTAGAAAGAAACTTAATTTTAGAATAACATCGGTTTGATGGACAACAAAACACAGCTTCACAAATAACTACATATATACAACACAGTATAATTTCATAGAATACTCTTCACTTAATTTGCAGAGAATAAAATATGCCACTTTGACATTGGCGTCATTTTTCTTACAGCAATTCAAATAAAGTGAAAGAATACAATTTAGATTTCACTAATGACCAATGCCCTTATGTACCTCCCTCCCTACCATCCCATACACACATTGGATAAATGTTCAAAATGACCATTCTCGACTGGATATATTAATTAATTGTAAATAATTTATGTAACATATAGGATATACGTCAATGGGACAGTACCACTTTCCGTTATTTATCAAATATTCTATATTATATCAAGAAAACCCCAATGTCATCCTGTAAAAAAAGCATCTACGTGTATATATAAAATATACATTTCTAATTGTTACATGAGATGCTATAACTCGCATTTCGGTAGTTCTTGTTTTATATATTCCGTGATTGTTATTCTAATATTGCCACAGCTTCCTACAATTAAGACTTTTGTTAAACGAGGCCAGTCTTTCATCCATTTTAAACTTCTGCATGTACACATAATTTCATTATTTTCTAAACTAAGACCCATTAAGGACGGAAGGTTCAATATTCCTTTGGGTACTGTAGTTAGATTGGTATTATCAAGTATTAACGATTCAAGGGATTCCAGATCCATAAAAGCTTCATCAGATATACTCCGCATGGGGTTTCCAGATAGGAACAATCTTTCAAGCTTCTTTAAATTTTTTAAATCCCCTGTCTTTATTTCTTCTATAAGACCATTAATCAAATTTAGAAATGTCAGACCTGTTAAATTTGATATTGTCCTTGGAATGCTTGTTAGCTTTGTAGTCTTTAGAGCCATAAACCAAACTTTAGAAACATTCCTATCAAACACACCGTCTTCAACATACGAAATCGGATTATTTTCAATGTCTAAGAATGACAAACTAGGAATTTCAGAAAATATCAACAGAAGCGACCTCAAACTACAGTTCACGATGCGTATACTTGTTAGATTGTCTAACTTCCGGAAAATATGTGGAGGGAAACTCTCATCCGTCAGATTCAGATTATTGTAAAAGTTGACATTTTCCAAGTTTATTAGCTTTTCAATAGACGTGGGAATACTGGATAGATTCGTAGAGATAATTTCAAGAATATTCAAGTGGCTATAATTGTGAAATGCGTCATCAGATATTTTGGGAATATTCAAGCTGAAGATTGACATTGAAGTTAGAGTTGTCAGGTATTCAAGACATTGTGGCCAAGACGTCATTATATCGTTACCTAGACTTAAGGACAACAAAGAACCTGATATATTTCTAATAATATCTTCATTCATATTCTCTATTGGATTGTCATGTATATCTAAATCAGTTAGATGCTTTAGTCTGCCAACATCTGATGGAATAGATGTCAGTTTGTTATTGTTCAAATGAAGAACGAGTAGAGAGTCTTCACTTCCGGTTAATGCTCCATTCTCGATCACATTGATTTTGTTGTTTGAGATAAACAACTTGCGTAGTTTCAAATTTTTGAAGTCACCATAACGTATTTGTCTTATTTCATTATCGTGTAGTTCAACATCCCATCCCGACGCATTGCCAACGGGATTTGAAAAGTGCGGAACGGAAGTAAGATTCAAGTTAGCACAGAATATGACTAAAGATTGGCATGTGCATGGTGGCAGAACTGGACATCCATCGCACATTATAAACAATGACCATGAAATCTGGATAAACATATGCTAGAAAACAAATAACAAAATAAACTCATTTAATCATAATACAAAAATATATTGTTTACAGTTTTGCTATACTTGCTTGTTAAACAGCCTTATATTTTGTCACATCTCTTTTAATTCATATAATGCGATAACAATGGCATAACGTTTGGTTTTGAAATTTGTCTGTACCTTTTGAAATCATATTACAAACTGCATCCCACATCTGGCTTTTATGGTGATTTTAATAGAGCTTGTTAAAAGTTTTAGTCCTATGGATAAAATAATTCTAAAAGTTTATCGATTCATCATTTTAGTGTGGTCTTTGAATATTGTTTTAACTTATACTACTATTATTTTTTAATAGTTTGATACATTATAAAACATGTATTGCTACCCAGTTATTGACACTTGTGATCCTACATCTTGTAGATACTTTTTATATCTTAGAAATGCACAAGGTCATGCTTCTGACGTCATTACATTTAATCCTTTGAGGTGTACTTGTTGATATTTAGTCTGAAATTGTTAAATTAGTTGTTTGGCTTTGAACAAGATTTCAGTACTTGACAGTTATTTCGAATAGGTAATTTGTGTCGTTTCGGTCGTTTTGTTATTATATGGTATTGTTACAGTCACCGTTGTCCCAGGTATTGCTCACAGATATGATTGTTTAACTTCGCCAAATCTTAAAGGACTGGCCAAATCCAGGGGTCTGTAATCAAGTGATTGACATCAGTTGCTGTATGCATTGATTACATTGTTTGTTTTTTATTTTCTTTTTTGAATTGTTTCAGACATCGTCTGAGTTTTTACTCTTTGTTGAATGAAAGGCGATTGTCAACAATTGCCCTATAAATTTGGACGGAAACTGGTCTCATTCACATTCATACCATACTTCCTTACTTTAATAGTGATAGCATCATTGTCCATCCGTTCAATATCCCTTTTTTTTATTAAAAAAATGAATACTATTAACTGACTTGAGAATTGATGGAATACAGGTATTGTAAACATGTACATACTATACAATTTGAGCCTTCCAACCATATATCACCCACTGCATGGTTAAGGATGAAGGGATACTGTTAGTCTGTGTCTCTTTATCATTCGGTGATACATTCAAATATATAGTTATATCATTATCAAATATCTGCCACTGGACTCTATTATATCAACAACAATAAATAAATGTTTGCACTCGTGCACTAGTCCATAATGCTAATGGTAAATATTTTAGTTCATTGATTATGAAAATGTACTTAAAGACTTAGTTCAAGTTGGTCGTTAGAATTAAAGATAAAACAACTGTGCAGTTCATCTGGATATATATAGGTCCCAGATTTCATATCAAAAGTTGTATGTGGTGTTTTGTTTGATCGGAAGCACTTAACAATTTTCTTCTGCATGGTTGTTATTTTCTGTAGACCTATCTGTCCTGTATCCCGTTCCCATATCTTTCATCTGAATAAGTTTCATATCAATCCAGCAGAGGTAACTCAAGTTACTATCCTGACATAATGATTCCAATTTGTTTCCTACTTTTAGTAACAGTGATCGTGTGCTTTGACCCATTTACCCGAATATAATATGCCTTTTTAACTTTCTTATAACTTCCATCTCTATAAGTTTCACTTCTATTAAGCAAAGGGTACTCTACATGTATGTATCAATCGGAAACCATTTGTTTCGGACATATGGAAGGAAGGAGGACGGAAGGGCGGATGGACAAAGCGATACTGTTTGCTTCCGAAAAATATTGGAGAGTATAACAATGACCGTATTAATGATATTCATGTCAATACAAGGATAAAAATAGAAAACTTCTATTAATTGAATTTAAAGATGGGTCAGTTGCATATCCTTTTCATTCAGACAAACTTAAAGCCACGTGATAGCCGACAATGTTAAATACAAACTTCAATAAAATTACATCTAAGCAGATGAAACATATGTCAGTGTACAGGAAGCGAATTTTACCAGGACGATCGGGATAAAGGTTCGTGGTGCTAGTTTTATTTTGTGTTGTGGTTTGCAGTCTGTTCGTCCTTTGTTGTCACGGTGTTGTCTGATTTCTTCGACATATTGTACATGTTGTTCATCTTTATACACTAAAAAATCAATTTATATGTACAGTCTTAAAAAGTTATCACTTTGTACACAACGTGTTTTTACAATTTAATTGAAGGCAGCCTTTTGGTCGGTTATCAAGACTTCCGGAAATAATTATAAGATAGACAACCTCCGATTTATTAAGGTCAATGACAACCCTAACCCTAAACCAGACTCATTCCTACCAATCATATATTGTACCATGATATAAAATGTGATGTAATTTTAATATAATTAATAAACATAAATGACTTACAGTAATTATTGAAATGATTAAATCCATGTTTAAACATTCTATACAAATTATAGAATGACAACAAAGATAAAATTGAATACCGAGACTTATGCATATAGAACAACGTAAATACGATGAAGTAAAAGATAATAAACATTTTTCTGTTTCCTTAATATCCTGGTATGTTGACATCATACAAATTTTCCACTAATTTCACGTGATGTATACACTAGGAAGACAAAATTTTGACTAAAATTTAAAAAAAAAAGCTGATAAAAATGGATAAATTCATTTTATTTTTCATTTCTACCTCATTTTTATACAAAACTGTTGTAAAAATGTATCTCCATCAACTCTATTCTAACTGTTATGTAGTTGGGTCTTTAAAAAACAAAACAACAAACTTGCTGGTTTTGTATGTCAACAATTCATGTGGTAATGTATTTATTACAAAACAAAAAATACACATTCACACTAGAAAGAAAAAACGCTACCCCCAATAAAACAAGAAAAAAAAAAACCAACAAAAGTATTTCAATTGTTCTTGCTTATGGAGAATGGGGGAGTAACCTCCAAAATTATTTCTTACTTGAGTTAAAGTAAATTCTCATAATATCTTTTAAATCAGTGACTTTGGCTTCTTTTGCATTGGTTTGCTAGAAAAATACCTATTCAAAAATCTATTGAACACCGAAATAAAAATTGAGTCTAAACAAAAAAATGCTTCTAAATTATGAGTCTAAACAAAAAAAATGTAAACATCGATTTATGTCGTTCGATGTGTTGTATCTTGGTTACCATTCACTAGATTTGTGATCGAAATTTACCCAGAAAAATAAATTATGGAATAAAATGTAATAAAGGTATGTATTTATATGGAACTATTAATGCTACGGCCTATATTGGTTTGTAATGATATAAATATACTGCCCTTGGATGAAGGTGTTAGGGTAGATTAACACACGAGGGAAAAAATTATCACCCAAGACGAAGTCGCTGGTGATATTTTTTTCATCGAGTGTGTTAATCACCCTAACACCTTCATCCAAGGGCAGTATGTTTTTTTATTATACTGAATGCCTTATGATTTAAGTGTGATCTATGAAGGACAATTGTAAATAAATAAAGTCATAAATTAAGATAGTTTACTAATAAAAACAACAAAACGACGGAAATGATGTAGAAATAAGAATCGGCAAACCTCGGCCGTAGCGGGTGTTAATGGTTCCGAATCGGCAAACTTTAATTTTAGGCATTAACACCAATTGCTAATATTATCACATGTTGCTATGGGTGGGCGGGCTTATGAAATGTTAGTGAAAATTAACAAATGCCGCGTATCCAATGTAATGAATGGATAATATAAGAAATTTGCATAAAGTATATTAAATAAATTTAGCAGCTTTGAAACGATATCCTAATAGGATATACTATTGCATAACGATGTAAATTATAAGTGCTTTTTGTAATATAGGTTCTAACTTTTCTGGTACAAAATATACTTTTTTAGTTCATAACTCATAAAATGTAAATAAATACTATATCTTGATAAAAAATATGTAACATGTTTTCATTTTATGAAACTACTTAGTATGCATTTTCATTACTGAAACCAACAACTTTTGAAAAATATTCAAATACGAGACATACATGTACAATATTTTAAATTCATAAATGAAATTTACATAAAAACAAAGAAAAAAGAAATAATCAAGTGATCAAATGTAATAAACGAAATTTTAAAGTTTGATATCGTATTGATATGAATACTAGCAACTCTGGAAGTGGATGACCTCACAGTGTATTATTAACAAAAAGCGATTATATGTAATGTGATTTTGATTGTAATTGCTAATTTTTACATTAAGAACAAGACGGTCCAAGAATTCTATGTTTTTCACCAGAAATCGGAAAAAATCTGAAGCGATTCCAGGGATGTACATCAGGATTGGCAAAAACCCGGGTTTTATGAGTATTGCCCAGCCCAGTGGGAAATACTGGGAAAACCCGGGTTTTACTGGGTTTTACTTGGTAATACTGGGTAATATGAAATACTGGCCTGAATTTTAAAGATATTTATAAAAATAAGACATATGAATTAGATTTATGAATAAGTTAACTTGTTTGAGACTCTTATAATACATGTACAAGTGTATAAATCTGAGGAAGTATTGTTCTAGCAACTCTGAGACATGTGTACATGAAGACACATACGAATAAAATGCTCCGCAGGGCGCAGCTTGATACGACCGCAGAGGTCGAACCCTGAATAGTTGGGGCGAGTATGGACACAACATTCAAGCTTGATACAGCTCTGAATTTGGATTGTGATTAAATATTTGACACAGCATAGGTTTCTGACACAGAATGAATGTGGTCTAAGAACTTAAAATTTTAAATTGGACATTCACCTATTATGGTCCAATATCCAAAATCTAAATACATGGTTAGATTCAGCATATCAAAGAACCCCATATATTCAATTTTTGTTGAAATCAAACATTAAAAAAGTTTAATTTTGGACCCCGATTTGGACCAACTTGAAAACTGGGCCCATAATCAAAAATCTAAATACATGTTTAGATTCAGCATATCAAAGAACCCTAAGAATTCAATTTTTGTTAAAATCAAACTAAGTTTAATTTTGGACCCTTTGGACCTTAATGTAGACCAATTTGAAAATGGGACCAAAAATTAAGAATCTAAATACACGGTTAGATTCGGCATATCAAAGAACCCCAATAATTCAATTTTTGATGAAATCAAACAAAAGTTTAATTTTGGACCCTTTTGACCTCAATGTGGAAAAAATTGATAACGGGGCCCAAAAATCAAAATACATGGTTAGATTCAGCATATCAAAGAACCCCATATATTCAATTTTTGTTGAAATCAAACAAAGTTTAATTTTGGACCCCGATTTGGACCAACTTGAAAACTGGGCCCATAATCAAAAATCTAAATACATGTTTAGATTCAGCATATCAAAGAACCCTAAGAATTCAATTTTTGTTAAAATCAAACTAAGTTTAATTTTGGACCCTTTGGACCTTAATGTAGACCAATTTGAAAACGGGACCAAAAATTAAGAATCTAAATACACAGTTAGATTCAGCATATCAAAGAACCCCAATAATTCAATTTTTGATGAAATCAAACAAAGTTTAATTTTGGACCCTTTGGACCTTAATGTAGACCAATTTGAAAATGGGACCAAAAATTAAGAATCTAAATACACGGTTAGATTCGGCATATCAAAGAACCCCAATAATTCAATTTTGATGAAATCAAACAAAAGTTTAATTTTGGACCCTTTTGACCTCAATGTGGAAAAAATTGATAACGGGGCCCAAAAATCAAAATACATGGTTAGATTCAGCATATCAAAGAACCCCATATATTCAATTTTTGTTGAAATCAAACAAAGTTTAATTTTGGACCCCGATTTGGACCAACTTGAAAACTGGGCCCATAATCAAAAATCTAAATACATGTTTAGATTCAGCATATCAAAGAACCCTAAGAATTCAATTTTGTTGAAATCAAACTAAGTTTAATTTTGGACCCTTTGGACCTTAATGTAGACTAATTTGAAAACAGGACCAAAAATTAAGAATCTAAATACACAGTTAGATTCAGCATATCAAAGAACCCCAATAATTCAATTTTTGATGAAATCAAACAAAGTTTAATTTTGGACCCTTTGGACCTCAATGTGGACCAATTTAAAAACGGGGCCCAAAATCCAAAAACTTAATACACGATTAGATTCAGCATATTAAAGAACCCCAAGAGTTCAAGAATAAAACCCCATTGAAATTGGTCAAGAAATAAGCAATTTATACAAAGTATCTTCTTTGCACAATACTGTGCAATTGAATATTCTTGCAATTGCGCAATACTGTGCAATTGAATATTTCTTGCTATTGCGCAATACTGTACAATTGACAATTTCTTGCTATTGCGCAATATTGTGCTATTGGATATTTCTTGCTATTGTGCAATACTGTGCAATTGAAGATTTCTTGCTATTGCGCAATACTGTGCAACTGAAAATTTCTTGCTATTGCACAATACTTATTATATAATAATTTACACATCCTGTTAGGTGTGTATCTCCTGCCATATCATTATTATTTGCTTTTAAATATAAATCAGAAATAACCAACTTAAAATGGAAAATTTTAAAGAAAAAAAAGGAAAAAAAGGAAACCCCCCCAAATTTTTTGAACCCCCTTATGATTCATCACCCCCAAACTCAATCCCAGCCTTCCCTTTGAGGTATGGTACCTTGCAGTACAATTTCAGAGAGATCCATACACTTGAACACAAGTTATTGTCTGGAAACTAGAAAAATGCTTATTTTTGGCCCCTAATTCCTAAATGTTTCAGGCAATTACCCCCAAACTCAATTCCAGCTTTCCCTTTGTGATATGGAACCTTGTAGTACAATTTCAGAAAGATCCATACACTTACACACAAGTTATTGTCATGAAACTAGAAAAATGCTTGTTTTTTGCCCCTTTTTTGGCCCCTAATTCCTAAACGTTTCAGGCAATTACCCCCAAACTCAATTCCAGCTTTCCCTTTGTGATATAGACCTTGTAGTACAATTTCAGAAAGATCCATACACTTACACACAAGTTATTGTCATGAAACTAGAAAAATACTTGTTTTTTGCCCCTTTTTTGGCCCCTAATTCCTAAAATTTGGAGGCAATTACCCCCAAAATCAATCCCAGCATTCCCTGTGTGATATGGAACCTTGTGGTACAATGTCAGAGATCCATACACTAACACACAAGTTATGTCTGGAAGTTACAAAATGCTTATTTTTGGCCCCTTTTGGCCCCTAATTCCTTAACTGTTGGTACCATAACCCCCAAAATCAATCCCAACCTTCCTTTTGTGATATTGAACCTTATGGTAAAATTTCATAGAGATCCATTCACTTAAACTAAAGTTAGAGTGCGAAAACCAATGCGTCTTCGGACGACGACGACGACGCCGGACGACGACGACGACGACGACGACGACGACGACGACGACGACGTCATACCAATATACGACCACACAAATTTTTTGCGGTCGTATAAAATGGGAAAAGCTTTTCTCAATAATCCACCTAAAAATCTATTATATCACCATTTTTCTAGATTGATCAAACTGATAATATAAAGCCTTAGAATTCAATATGTACTTTTTCAAATATATATATAGCTAATACTAATAATTAAAATTATATGTATTAATGTAAGGAAAATTACTTTTAAACTATTTCTGTTTATTGATTAAATAAAAATTTACTAAGTTTCAGCATATTTATATGTACATCACTAATTAATAAGAAATTATTCAGATTAGAACACAGATTTGTTTATATAACAATAATCAGTCTTTTCATTACTATAAGTGTTCATGACATGTCCCCTTAGGTTGTTTATGTAGCAATATGATGGTATAACAATTAAAAATTTACAATTCACTGCAACACTGAAATAAAGGTTGGATTATTGAAACAAAGCTTGGCAATTAACAAGGTATCCCAAAATGTGCGAGTCTTATATTCTGCCTACATTGTATAAGTAGAGAAAAGGAAGAAATTGAATTTTCAATCCTCAAGAAACGACTCTCAGTGGTCATATCTGCATAAAATGTGTATATTTAGCTATAATACTATTAAACTACAACAAGTCTTTACCAATTTTGTGTAAAAATAAGCTTAAAAAATTATATTGCCCGGTATTGCCCAGTATTACCCGTTTCAGGGATTTTCCACCCGGGTTTTCCCACCCGGTTAATACTTTGCCAACCCTGATGTACATGTATATTATCGACTTTAAAAAAGAGAGGCGAAAGATACCAAATGGATATTCAAACTCATTAGTCAAAAACAAACTGACAATGCCATGGCAAAAAACGAAAACCATGAAAAGATAAACGGTACACAGAGCAACACGTCAAAAAAATGAAAAGGGGTTTTAGTTTAGTGCTGTTTTAAAGACTATCAAAGCTGGTACAAATCAATCAATGATATCATAGAATAGGACGAAATAAGAGAGGCGAAAGATACCAGAGAGGACTAAGCAACTCGGTCCCCACCAAAAACTGGGGATGATCTCATGTCCTCAGGAAGGGTAAGAAGATCTTGCTCTACATGTGGCACCCGTCGTGTTGCTCATGTTAGTACAAACTCGGTAATAAGTCTAATTCGGTAGGTAACATTCGGGAAAAGGTGAAGGGATTGTAGTTACGACATTTGAAACATATCCGCTATCATCTGTGAAACGGATATTCCATTAAGGTCAACCAAATCGAGATGGCGTCCGTATAACTTCACTTCCTAGAACTCTTAATTTCATAGCTTTTTTTGTGCGAGCAGCAACCCTCTATCAAGGTAATCATGAAAGGAAATACAAGACCCGGAATATCGTATTAAATGGGAGATATATTCTGTATGCAGGCGCCGCTGGAATGTTGCTACATAGAAATAGAAAGTTCACAACTGGGAAGCTGAACTCATCTCCTTTGTCGGAAAGTTTTGTTTTCGACCGACACTCATTGTCAATTTCTAGATGTAAGTCAAGATATGAGGCAGACTTAACTGTATCTGTTCTATCCTTTATCTCAAGTTCGATAGGATAGATGAGTTCAACATAGTCACTAAATTTTGAATTATTTAGTGAGAGGAAATTATTTATATAGCGGAAAGGAAAGTTAAAGGATACTGCTAACTTCTTTTCTTTCTTCCTAAGAAGTTCCTGTATGACGTCAGCCTCATATGAATAAAGGAACAAGTCGACAAGAGAGCGCAGTTTGTTCACATGGGAATGCAGACTGTTTGTTAAGATGAAACGTCCTCAAACGTAACAAATATGTTGTCAATCAAGCATTTTGATAATGTCAGTTCTAGAGAATTGTTTGTTAGAATCAGAGTGATTTTTTACAAATAAGGATTTATCCCTCCCTAAGACAAGATACTTATATCTACGTTGGCCATTCATTTTTATGAAACAAAGGAGGACCAACTCTTTCAATTTGTCTTATAGTTTGGAATGGGGAATACTTGTGTAAAGTGTAAAAAATTCAAATGTTTTAATACTATTGCAAGATGAAAGAGTCTTAGATTGTATGTACTCTTAAAGATCTTTAGAATTTTTTAGTATCCATATTTGATTCACGCCACCCCTAGAATAGGTATTTTCACAAAACTTTGAAGCTCGGTTTTGATAGCTGAAAAGATCCAGTTCTTTATCTTTGGTTGAAATTTCAAAGGAACATAGAACAGACCTATGACTATCCTGGATTTCATCTTTAATAATTGTGAACAAGTTGGTGTTAAGTATTTTCTTGCTTTCGTAGCTAGAGACTGTCATCAAGTATGAGTATACATCCTTAAATATTCTTAGAGTTAAAAAAGAATTGTATTAACCACGAAACGATTCCGTCTTTTTATAGAGATCAGTGTTTTCCTAATGTCAGTTATTATACCGATTCATTTCAAAGTTCATCATGACTATTTAATACACTGCAGTAAAGTACACTTTGAAAAATTACTATTTGAAAAAAATAAATTATGAATCAACTTAAATAAACTAAACATTTACAGTTCTAAGAGAGTGTCTATGTATTTGTGTTTTACTTCATTGATTAGTTGTTCGGTAAAGTCTAAAGCTTTTGTGCATCCTCTTTTTCATATAATTCTGCTGGTATAGCACGAAAAACAGGATATCTCATCCTCTCAATGCTTCCAATAGTGTTTTCAAGTAGGTTAGCTATGGGAAGTAATTTTCTATCTCCTTCCGGTATATGCGCCGTCAGACTATGGACACGGTGAACGTCATCAGCATTAATGGTGTACATTGCTCCTTTTAATGCCTTTTCTGCTGCCTGTAAAATAGTGATTTTGTTTTGTAGTTGAAAGCCTTCTACTTTTTATCAGAAATAAAACTGAAAACAAATGACAAAACCTCAAGAAAATCCATGATGATAATGATATTGAAAGTACAGAATTTGAAATAGATATAATCGAAATATCGATAGCTTACACTGATTTTTTCATATATTCCTTCATTCAGAAACCATAATTTAGAATCAGTTTGTATGTAAAAAATGTTGAAAAAATGAAATACATAGTTGACGAGTTCTATGTTTTCCATGGCATTGACTATAGAAGAAAAAAATACCAGACTATCACATCATCAGTTTTAAGGTTGGAATCAAGGGCATAGATGTCCGTGCATATCGGAAAAGTAGCAATTACAAATTTTCAAGTTTTTGATTAGATAGGGGATAGAACCCGTGACCTTCCACACGTCGCCACGAGACCACAGAGGAAGTTCGATAATTAAAAGAAGTAGGCATATGTTTCAAGGAAACAGCCTTAAACCACAAAAAACAATCTTATAACAATTTACAGTCTTCAAAAGTGTTTGTACTATTAAGAGTCTATAAAGGTATTTATAAAATTATTTAGACTTTGCGACTACAATTTGATTCGAAAACGTTTTCCAGGATTCGAATTAAAACCTTGTTATTTACTATTTGAAGGTATGGATAATTTCGGTATCCGCATGATTCAAAGTACACATTTTTCTGAAAATTTTCAGTTTATACCTCTTTTAAAACTGATAAAAGTTTTTTTTCTAAAGCTTAGGGTTGCAACTGTCATCAGAAAGTTCACTTAAGACGTGTTTGGGTGTTATATTAAGGCTGTTTTCTTTTTGAGTCTCTTCCTACGTTTCATAAATTTGGCATTTAAAATTTGACATAAAAAAGATTATTCAAGAATCACGTGTTTGTGCGGAGGAAATCTCTACTATACCTTTAAAAAATAATATTACCTGCTGACAAATAATACATATCCAGTTGTAGCCTTTTGACAGCTCTGCATCAATCGTTTTTTTCGTCAACTTTGCTACTTCCAAGTCGTATTTAGCTTGTTGATACCAACTTTTTCCTTCTTCAGGCTGTGGATTTGGTTGTTGGTTCATTCTGAACCGAATAGCAGCGCTTAAAGTCAAATCGCTGCTATGGCTGTATTCATCGTCATTCAACTGGAAAGTTACAGAGTTTATTTCTGACATTTCTTTTATCATAAATAATTCTGAAATAGGCATATTTCTAGGTGACGAACCACCAATATTTATAGTATAACATTCTGCATTTTGTTCGTGTGATAAGGTGACATCTATAACTACTCCGTATTTATAGCGATGTGTATTATGTTGATAGATTTGAGTTTTTGTATCAACATTTTCCCAATCGCTATAAACTACAAAACTCTTCAGTGGTAACGTAGACTCCAGTGGAACTAAAAATTCAGCAAGATCTTTTGGAACAAGTGAACCTGGAAGAGGAACAAACGAAATATTTCCAGTTTCATCCATTGGTGGTATTCCGATATCGTCCAGGCGTTTTGAAAATTCCAATGGACTGAGGTCAATTTTTGATAATATCTTTAACATTTGATCCCTTTCAATATTTCCATTCCACAGTGGTTGTATCGCAGAGACCAACTCTAAATCATGTTTTGAGAGCCATTTAACTGCATCTAAATTATTAGATGTCAAATATAACACGTTTTTATGTCTATCTAAGTAGCATAGTTTTGAAACTTCAGTGCCATCTAACCGTTTGTTCATCAGCATTAATCTAGTTTGCAAATCTGTTACACAACAAACTTGAATCGTTTTCAAATCTTTTTCTATGTCTAAAAGTAAATTTTCTTTTATTTGAATATTTCTCGACGTGGCATTGGCCTTTGCAAGACGCAAAATTCCTTCTATAAAGTGTTCGCTGGATATATAATTCTTAAGCTTATCTGCAATATCACTATTCAGGAATAATTCATCAGTGGAAAGAACTTCTTCATAAATAGAAGTACTTGCAAAAATAGGTCGAAGCTTTTCTGGAAGTTTCATAAATATTTCCCTTATCTGACTTTCACTGAGAGAAAATATTGTCAAGTCTGCCATCAGATTAAGAGTTCCGTTCTTCATTATCCTTTGTCTTTCGTCATCTCTAGTTTCCAGAAATATTTCTGAAGATGGAACCAAACGATAATCTGTTGTCATTAAAATCAGTTCATCGATATCAATCTGACTTTCATCGATATCAATCTGACTTTCATCGATATCAGTCTGACTTTCATCGATATCAATCTGATTTTCATCAACCATTGTTGTTTGAAGCATCTGAACAAGACCTTTGGTCGCTTTCTCTACCTGTTCCATTTGCTCGATATTTAATCTTCCTTTACCAAAGTCCTTATAAAAATACGACAATACTTTAGAGTATGTTTTAATTGTTGGTGTATCTGTCATTCCCAGAAAACGAAATAATTTGTAGAATGGTGCATATTCCTCTGGTGCTTGAATAAGATAAGGAACTATTTCACTTCCACTTGATAAATTTTCACGATGTTTTCAGCTCTAACAAACGTTTTGTGTTTCGTTACATGGACAAGTGGTATACTTGACAATTTTCTGGTGATCCCAAACTCATCTTCAGAATTTTCACAAAAGTACTCATATATATCTTTCATTATTGTTTCAATTAAATCATTTTGATCATCCTTCCATGAGAGACTGAGAGAAGCAGAAATATTTTCGGTGTGTTGTAAAACACTTCTTATACATGGTGCTAGTTCTACAAGCAGTGCACTAATTGGTTTATTACTCATAGCATAGAATGGTAAAGTTGGACGAACCGTCCAAACAATATTAAATCGGTTGGCCGACAGGGACCCTTCAAATCTCATTAAGGTATCTCCTACTATTCCTGCTTGTATTGATGTATACTCATCGCCTATTTTCTGAGGTAAAATAAAGGATATTGTTCTTATTTCTTCAATAAAATCCTTAACATCAGGTTTACTGCGTTTTTTGTTATTAATAAAATTAAATATCTCTTTGACCAAAGTTTTGCACTTTTAACTTTTTCGTCATTTCCTATATTGGTTGCAGCTATTTTGGTCATTCTTTTGGCAAAGTTAATCAAAATTGTTCCTGATGTTTTTGTTTTCATTCCTGCTTCTTTAAGTAGCGTTTGCCATTTGGTATCGTTGAATGGTTTTGGAGGAAATTCGGACTTGTCACAAAATTCGTTGAAAAGTTTATAATCTCTATCAAAGAATTCTGATGCCCTTTTCAGCTCATTATTTTGAGAAATGAATTTAACTATATTCAGTTGTTCTTTGACATTACTGCTGTCATGCAACATCTTTTCCAGTATATATTCTAAATGAACCATGCGATCATGAGTGTTAAGAAGATGAATATGCGGCAAGATCAACGTAGCATACAGATCTGATATCGGATGAACCATTCCATTGTTCACTGGAACACTAACATTCAAAGATCTATATAATCTACCAGCATCGGGATTGTATTTCAGGACTGTCACATTTATAGAGTTGAACAAATCATGTAAGCCTTGTATAGGCATTGCAGCATCAACTGTGGTTGCAACAATGTTTGAATGAACTAAATGTTTTATTCTACCATCTATGGTTTCAAAAATACTGATCTTCCTCATGTCTCGTAAGCGCTCTTTGGACAGGATGCCAGTATTTTGCCCAAAATAACTAAGTATAATTGCACATTCAATGGAGGTCAACGTAATACGTCGATGAGTTATCCAATATTGCAAACAGTCAAATGTTTTATCTGCATTTGTGTAAGTAGTAAGTAAAGATAAACTTCCTTTCAGATTAGGTTTTATTAGAGATTTTGGAATTTGCAATTTCTGTATAACCATTGTAAAACGTTCGTCTCTCTCGAATGTTCTCTCATCTATCACACAGTACCCTTTTCCTAGTGGAACGAGAAATGATTGTGTTCCAAAGAAAGCTGGAATTAAACACCAATTGTGTAACGAGCCTGGAATTCTCATATCATCGTTTTCGTCTTGAAGGGACTTAAAGAACGTCCAAAATTTTTCTATCCATTTTTCCTCCACTGGAGTTTTTTTTTTATTCCAATTAATAATCCTTGCGCTTTTCAGTATGACCTTGTCTTGAGATCTTTCTAAAAGTGTAGCAAAATTCTCTAAATCTAATTTTTTAAATAAATCTAAAGATTTACATTCCTTTGTGTATTTTGTAAGAGATGGTACCAAGCTTCTATGAACAAAGCTTCCCTCCAAACCAGCCAATAGGTCTTCAAATTCAGATAAATAGAAATCATTCTTGAGTTGTATCGGATGAACTAAACCATCATCTGCCAACAAAAGCGGAAGACCTACGATATCTTTCCAATTTAATGACTTAAGAAGGTAATCCAAGCAAAGTTCTATATCATCAATTGTTATGACTTTAATTGCTGTTTCCCATTCACTACGACAAAGTGTGTTGAATTTCTTTTTCATGAACACACTTACAGATTTAGGTGAGATGTTTTCTTTACAAACGCATGCAAAGTCAGACGGTGATAAAGAAGAGTAAACATGGTGTCTTTTTCTACCATTGTGGTTTTCACATGTTTTTGAAAAACTTTTTCCTAAATCTTGGGAACAACATGATAGTTTAATGCCCATGTTGACAAAGAAATGTCGTAATTTTCCTGCCTTTTCCTGCACCGTGTCATTAGTTGCACTATCTCGCCAGTCACTGCCGGTAATTTGAGAATCCAAATCGTCAAAGAATACATCATTTGACTCTTCTTCATATACCCATTTAATGTTTATATGATTAGACGATCCTTGCGTATCTTTAATAATGAGTGAAGTGTATTCAGGACATACAGGAAATAAACTTGCTCTTCGTGTCTTTATACTTTGATAGAAATAGAATAGCAATTCTTGCCAATACCTGTGTTGGGTATTATCAACAGGAAAGTGAGCCAAAAAAGTTCTTAATTTGTTAAACCCATTGTCTTCGTAGTCTTGAAATAAAAATGACTTCAATTCTTCTATGCAACTGGCATAAACATGAGACACATTTTGTTGTAGTAGAATTTTATTCCATTGATATCTGTTATCGTTTTGTTTTCTTGATTGGCTAGATTCAAATAACTGTTTTCTGGACGAATCAAGCTCAAAATGGCCATTGATATGAACAGTCAGACCCGTTGTTGATGGAAGTGGTAGCGTACTAAACACCCTGTATTTGGTTTTAGGTCGTTTGTCATCTGTGATGTTTTCGGACGAGTCGGCCAGAGCAGCGACACCTCCAACTGGGAGTCGTTTTATCTCATTTACAACGTTCCTTGTTGTTTGATCAACATTTTGAAGACCAACAGCTTGCACAACTAAGTATGTCTTGTAATGATGATTTTCCATGTTTATTGTCATGCGATATCGATATTCTTCGATCCCACTACACTGATAAGTGGATGACGAATTGAGAAGTTGTACATTTCTTCCTACAGAATCCTTAAATCTTGTTCTTTTGTTAGCATCAGACTGTGTGAGGTCTACTTCAGCCTTCTTGATCAATTCCAAATAATCAGTATTTTCGTTTATTTGTGAAATTTTAATGCAGTTTACATTCATAAGAAAAATTAGACTTTCTACTATATTCTCTTTCATACATTCAATCAACTGTAACGTTTCTGTTTCAGGATCTAGATTTTCGGTAATCAGCAGTTCTGATGATGTCATCATAGAATGGTTTCTAAGAGGAAAACGGAACCATGTACCAGTATCTGACGTTAGTACGTCGCCGATATGAGAACGATAAACTAATGAATACTTTTCTATGAGTTCATCCAAGTTCATTCTCATTCCAGGTTCGTCGTAATGTGCATATGGAGCATATTTGCAATGAGGGTCAAAAGCACAGAAAACCCCTCCTCCCGGTGAATCTGGTCCTTTTGTAATAAACGATGGAACATCAGTTATATGGTAAACGGCGTTAAACCCGAACCCAAATTGTCCAGCCTTTGATTTGTCTCCACATTTTCCACCAATTCCTAATTCTTGAATTCCTTTAATATCTGTTTCTGTGAAACAAGCATTGTTGAACACACAAAGGGCGGGTCCTAAAAGTGGTTCCCATCTTTCATCAAATATACCGTCCTTGCTATTGCTGTGATGTCGCTTGTCGTACACAAAATGTACTTCGGTTGCTCCTGCGTCATCGGCATTTTGTAAAAGTTCATTTAGAAATGAATGATCAATTGGGTGGTCACGAAGTATCCCTCTTATCCGTGTTGTAAGGTCTTCTTTCTGTCCAAATGATGTAGCACTAGTAATTTCTGAATTTGGTAAATCCAAAGTGCGTTTAAACCCAAGAATTCTTTGAATCTTTTTTGAAGATCTTTTTTGTTCTTGCACAACTCAATCAACGAATCAAAAGTTGGAATCTTTATATAGTTTCCTATCAGGAGATGTTCACATGGTTGAAGTACATCGCATGGGTGTGGTATCACTTCTACCCCTACGGACTCTAATATCGTCTGTATATTGCTAGCAATATTAGGACATCCTTCGTAACTAGAAAACAAATACGATTTTTTCATGGTAAGTAAATGCGAAATAGTGGGCAAGTTGTTCGCTGCTGGTTTTTTCCTTGGTATCAAGTGGATATCTGCGAAGGGTTTCAAATCATGCGGATCAAACGAATTTATCAATATCCATACTCGTGTTATCCAGTCAATGGTCAGCGGAGAATCTTTACTGATCTCTACAGCTTCTCTATCTGTATCCATTTGATAGCAATGCAGCCTTATAACTGATTGTAACAACACTGGCAGATCATCCAAATGCAAACAACATAGTTGATATTTTTCTGAAACAAATGATCAAGTACCATTATAATATAAAACAGACTTTTTACGAAGATGTATATTTGTACTGTCTGAGTTCAATCATTAAACTTTATACACGACTTGTTGGTTTGCCAACAAAAAAATTAAAAAACATAAAATCAATGCCAAATTCACATTGTTGTAATACACATCAAGATATAATATATAACAACAACTGATAAGGTTCCTGACTTTAGACAAGCACTTGAACCAGTGTCGAATTTAAACAAGTTTTTGTTAATGTTTCAATATTCACCGTTTTAATTTTGATAAATGAAATGAACATTGAAAACCGTGCAATAATAGTAAATCCTGAAAAGCAATTAACTTTATAAAACTGGTATAACTGAACAAAAACCAATGATAATTTTTCATGGTTATCAACCACATTTTCATAATTACCACTAGCTGTAATTTCTTTTAAACTTTCATAGGCTGGTTCAGAAAGGCAATCAGTCTTGACAATTCTGTGCTCGAGGCCTGGGAATACTCTTCTCTGATCATCTGATAATAGCAAAAGTTTTTCCTCAGGTTCAACATCATTCTCATAGGTATAAAAACACACGTAATCTCCATTCTCTACAGGAATAAGTTTTATACCGTCCATGTCTAAGGTAGGATCCTGCAAAATGTATTCAAGTAGGCATAGTCTCATTTCATGATCATATGTTTCAGATAGAACTGTGTTTCTTAGTAAATTTACTATAAAGGCAGGAGTTATCATTTCTATTTCTGAACGGCATACTATTGATTGAATGTTTCCTGCTATTTTGATAACAGGTGTTTTGTGATCAAGTAAAAAATTCGTGACTGCAGTACTAACTACTACATTATAAGTTGATGGAATTAATGCTGCATCTTTGGTAACCCAATGGTAATCTATAAGTTCTGTGAAGAAGATAGGCAAGTTCAAAAGCTCTTCGTAAATATATTCTGTATATGGTTTCCAGAATGTCTCGACTTTATCAATGTCTGGGATACAGTTGTAAACAGTGGAAACTAACTGTTCGGAATTACCATTCCTTTCACTGGTTGATATTAAATAATTAACTAATAATTTGTATGTACTCGGAATAAGCTGAAAAAGTTTTTCATTCCATTTAACAAATCTATCTGTTGAACGCTTGTCAGGAAGTTTGAGCTCGCGTCTATTCTGACTGATGGCAAAAGGTCCTTGCACACATACGGGAAGCCCAGTGATGCATGTAACTGGCAAAGGTAGGTAATTAAAAATTCGACCGCTAACAGTTGTTTTATCTTTACTGCTTGCATGGTGATATGCTATAGTAATGTTTGGTATACAAGGTGGTCCTACATCAAACTCGACTCTTTCATTATTAGACGTCCTATTGGTCTGATTAACAATTACCCATTTATCTGTCTGACTAGTTTCTGATCTTACTGTCTTAATTTCAATTTCTTTGATATTAAGACACTTGTCCGGAGTATTTTCAAAATCAATCATATTTTCTTGAAAGTTTGTTTCTGATAAAAGCTGTGTTCGTTCAACTTGAAGATAGAGCGTAGTGGGATCTCTGTGATTGTACATTTGTATTTTCTGTAGATGATTAAGGAAAAGCAATATAATCGACGCATCATCTGCAAAGCTGTTTAACAGTTGGTCTACTTTACTTTCTGTAAAAACATTTTTCGACAATTCACTTTCCACCTTGCGAAATGGGAACCAAAACAAAGTTCCATCATAAAAATTGTTTTGTATTGCCTCTTCTGTTAATCCGAATAATTCAAAACATGACTTAATATGTGTTGAAGTTAATATTGTAGAGAAAAGGTCCCTTAATTGGAAGTAGCCGCATGAGTGATGTCTAAATGGATCTATAAGTAGAACTGTACCTCCGCTAACTATCAGAGGGTGGTCTACAAGAAAAATATAATATAAAAAATAAAGATGTTTACATGTAAGTTTTTTAACACTGAGGGATGAATACAGGCCAAGAATGAAATGTTTTATTTGGGTCAACAAGTATCAAAGTGTTTATTCATGAATAAATATTTTTAGAACACTGCTATCCTTGCATTGAATAAGTGATATTGTTTTCCATTAGTCGCCTGCAATAAGAATAAAAAAAGATGCCGTAACTAACGACAAACGGCTGACTTATTTAACAGAAAAGGGAGATAATGAGGCAATCAATCGATAAATATAGCTTCTAGAAAGGTTTGTTTACTGGTTACCTTAGTCGGTCGCAACATGCGTCCGTCTGTACGTTATTTATTTCTGGAAAGTTTCAGCAGTAACTGAAAGTCATAGCTTCTGTTGATATTGCACCATGTAAATGAAATGTTCGTCATATTTTTATCAAAAAATTGACAGGGGATAAAATAAAGGAGCAAAAGAAACAAGTACTTATTGCTTATTTGGGAAATATTGATCAACTGACATTAAAAATAGATTCAAACTAAATAGCCGAGTTGCTAAGAAAGTTCAAAAGATCTATTTCAAAACCAAACGTTTTGCTAGAAAAAATTTCAAGTTCGCATGTTCAGAAAATCAATAATCAATATTCCTCAAACAATTCCATAATAGAAAGCAGGTTTTTATAATCATCTGCAATAAATGTTCAATTATTCTGTATTTCAAAGTACTTGACTGTTACATATATATTGGCACCGTCTTGTGAGAAATAAGTGTTGTATATATATGAAATATTTAATGTTTAAATATTTACCTAACATTTACTAGTATATCAATTTCAACTAAGACTTGCTTTAATTTTGTATAATTATCTCACTAGACAGATTTTTTTTCTTTCGATTAATCTGTTTAGGAAGTAATTAAACTGAAGCAGAAATAATATATACCTGCCAGATGAAAAATGGATTTGTGTATCTGTCAGATGGAAAAATGGATGTGTGTACCTGTCAGAAGAAAAACGGATGTGTGTACCTGTCAGATGAAAAATGGATTTGAATCCTTGTCCATATTTTCCAATTTTGTTTTCCTCTGTCTCCTTGTGACTTATACACACTGATCTTATATTTTTCCAATCCACTTCATTGAAAAGGGCATCATTGTAAACACATACTCCTGGAGACTGAAAAATAACGTGTATAAAAATCATAAACACACAATCTTCAATGACCTTTAAGGCCGAATGGGTTAGGAAGTTGGTCGACCATCATGGACCACTTTATATCCTTTCAATTATGTGGAAGAAGTTCAAGAATCGAAGGAGTTTTTTTTTTATTAACTTTGAAAATGCTTTATCGAGGTTATGTTCATGTTGTGGACAAAATACAGTTATGTCCCTTCCCTGAGTAAGATATGAACATTTGTTCAGCCGAGAAACCATATTTCCCGAGGGAAATGTGAAATTTCGAGGGTAAACAAATTTTCATATTGTTACGGTACGGGTGGGTGTGTCCCATAAGTAAAAGTATTTTTGCAGTTAACACGCTGGTGACTATGATATTGGTAAATTTTAATATCCGTCAACTCTGGTATTGATTTGCAAACTATTTATTACTGGTAGCGTAGCTGGCAAATGGTCAAGGCAATGATAGCGTAGTAGGCAAAACAGCTAAGGCACTTGTTAAAATACGGTAGCTAAGAAACTCATCAACATTGACTTACTTATTACATGTACAACAGATAACAAGATTGAATTAAGCTGTACAATTTATTATATACAAAACTATCAATACTATTACAAGTATAAATCACATAAAAACCTACCAAAGCACTTAAGTTATAAAATATACAGAAGACCCCGTTTTTGGTACGTTAATCGTTTGTCAACATCATAGTAAACGTAGTTAAATAACTAGGTTAATCATGGTTAGGCCCATTTGTACAACGGGGATGCATACAATATTAAACGTACGTGTATTTTACTGGTTGCATCGACTGTGGCATATTTGGTTAGCTCTGTTAATTTCCTTGGTATCAGGAGTGAATGCCCTAGTAGCGGGCCGCAGTCTCCATGAAGACTGTTGTGCACTCCTTTTTATACATCTGTCCCACCAAAGTATCAAATGTCTTTATATACGCGTTGGCTAACAGTAAACGACGAACGTAAAAGTAGAAGTGAGTGTTTACTAAGTAGCTCAAAAAAGTCGTATGTACAAACCTACAGCCTACCCCCTTAACCGTAACAATATATTCCTAAGCCAAGGGAAATGAATGTTTTATTACACTGGCTATACTTTTATCACTTCCTGAACATAAAAATTTAATTTACATACAATTTTTCCTATCCGCTTGCTTTTATAGCTAA
Source organism: Mytilus coruscus (assembly GCA_017311375.1). Classification (NCBI taxonomy): domain Eukaryota; kingdom Metazoa; phylum Mollusca; class Bivalvia; order Mytilida; family Mytilidae; genus Mytilus; species Mytilus coruscus. The sequence goes on along the minus strand of CM029600.1, from coordinate 68,851,987 downwards.
ATACGAAATAAAAATTGATAAACAGTACCGATTAAAAGTTAATCATTTATTCTATGGCAAGTGTTTTTCACGTCTGAAATAGTTTTTAACACTATAATGACTGTGCTATCGCTATTTTTACTAGAGGCTCTAAAGTGCCTGTGTCGTTCACCTTGGTTTATGTGCATATTCAACAAAGGACATCTCTCCAAAATTGTAGAGAATAGAATTCATGACAAAAATCTCTGTTTTGTTGATCTTGATTTGCTGATCATTTAAAACACAAAACACTCATTTATGGGCAATCACTCCTATAAATAGTGACAGTCTACTAAATATATCAGCAAAATGTGGCTTGTTATTAGCTGTGGAACCGTAGCTCTTAGTTCCTTATGTTATTTTTTGACTATTTGCGGACCATAGAGCTACGGATTGTTCCTATTTCAAAACGTTCGGAATTGCGATCCAGGTTCAGGTCGCACTTATTTCCCAAAAAATATTGTTTGTAATCCATGCAAAGCTTGTCAATATATATAGTTCGTTTCGTTAGATATTTTTCTAGGATATGACTACCTATTTATGTTTGAATATTCATGTCCTTAACACTATTATCTAATTATTTCCATTTGTATACATTCTCCGCCTATTTTGTTCAGCCATATTGAATCTCGTCGTGACGTCACGGCATTGTGCATGCTTGTTGACACAAAAAAATGTGTTGAAAACTGTGACCACCATACATGTAGATGTATCTAGGAATCTGTGGTAACAACTTTAAAAATATGTGATCTATCGTGATATACTTCTTGTTTGTATTGAAATAAGTCCTTATAGTTCATACCTTTAGCTTTAAGCATTATAGTTTTTAAGACAACTTATTTAGTGTTGTGAAATTGATCTCCTTAATTAGTGTAGGGAAGGCATTTCTATGCCCGTTTTAACCCTAAGAATCCAGTTTGATAAAAAAAAACAATGGCATCTCATCATCATAGACCGATAATTTCGTTACTTTGCAGCAGGTGGGTAAAACCTGGGACTTGCATACTAACTATATAGTATATTACATGTATATTTTATATATTATGTCCCAGGACACACTATAGTGTTCACACATTCATTATGAAAATTGTCATTCAATTTTTTTTGCCGCAAAGACATACTCCTCTCATTTTTGAAATTAAGAACTTATGTTATTTGTTTCCCTTTTCAAAATACATTTCAAAAAAGTAAGACAGAACACGAAGAAGTTAAAATTTGCTTATACCACCGAATTATTTAACGTGTGTACTGGGCGGAGCTTTGAAAATACAATCCCAATTTTTCCTAATTAAGTAAGTAGTTTATATTTATATATTTATTAATATATAAAGCCTTTAGCAAGTAGTCTTTGGAACTGCCCGGTAGATTTCTAGGGTCCTAAACTAAATCCGCGACTGTGTCAAACCAAAGATTTAGCGCTTCTCCGTAAAGCATGCCACATTGAGGGATAACAGCATAGACCGAATATATATATAAGGTCGGAATAATAGGTCCAGATCACTATTAACCAATTTTCATCTATGGATAAAGGTGGAAAACAGGAATTTATTGAAGTATTAGAAAAATAAAGGATATGCAGTATCCATCAATGACTCAAAATCAGTGCATGCACAGCAAAAAAACATACAAAAAGCAAAGGAGCAGCGCTTTTATTGCTGTTCTTTATCTTATAGTCACAATGAGGCCTTCAACATGGAGCAAAAAAAAAACTCTCATCGGTTCTTTCTGTGTAAAACAAATCAATAAAGTAAAATGTGTTGCTCGAGTAGCGGTATATAATAAGAAGATGTGGTATAATTGTCATTGTGACAACTCTCCACAAGAGACCAAATGACACAGAAATTAACAACTATAGGTCACCATACGGCCTTCAACTGTCAGAATCAGTGCTAGGTAGAACTGACCAAATCAGTACTAGGTAGAACTGTCAGGATCAGTTCTAGGGTAGAACTGTCCGCAGAACTGACAAAATCAGTTCTAACCGTAGAACTGTCAGAAGAACTTACTAAATCAGTTCTAACCGTAGAACTGTCAACAGAACTGTCTAAAACTGTTCTAGCCGTAGAACTGACCAAACCTGTCAGGATTGTAGAACAGTTCTAAATGACGTCACTGCAGTTAGGGCATTCTCACTGGTCACCATTCAGTGATATTATTATCGTTGATAAAGCCATATCATGTATATATTCTTTATAAGTCACAGGCACTTGTTTACAATCCATGGAAAGGTCGAGTATCAATGTATAGTAGGAGCTACCTTCCCATGGATAGTAAACAAGTGCCTGTGATATAAGTGTTTAAATTTTATCAACGTTTTCCGTGATGAAGGTTTTAAATCGTCGTTTTTCGTAAACAGTGATGAAGGTGGTGTTAAACTATTGTTTTTCGTGAACAGTTTTGTTGTATTTCCTGTGAACTGTGATCAGCTAATTTAACATTTCGTAAACTCTGATGAAACATCCCTCTTTCCTACATTACCCCCCTCACAGATAGTTTGGATGGGATGGGGCTGAGATTACTGTAACACATAGTATATTATTGTTATAGTAATCTCAGACCTGATAAAATAACTAACTCTAAACAAGAAAGGGTTAAAGATATAAAATAATAATGAAGAATGTAAACAAACTGTGACCTCGATAAAAACGGTAACAAGCTTATTGTCAAAAAGAATGTTCCATCCACAAAAAAACGCGTCACCCCTTTCCCGTCAGAATATCGCCAGTCGATCATTATAAACTCTAAATAATGAAGTTTTGGTATTTTCTTTACCTGTAAGTACAAATATTTCATATAAAATTATTTGTTTTGCCACTCTCCTCCATCGACATCCATCGTAACAAAATTTCCGCTATAAAAGCGACCGAGGAAACGGTTATGGACATTTTCCGTAACGAGAAATGTTAAAACAGTGCTGTGATGAGAATTTTTAATATATATTATATTCTTTTGACTTATTTATATTTAAGACAAAGAGTTCTTAAAACTGTTCTATGGATAGAACTGACTAAATCAATTCTAGCCGTAGAACTGACCAAATCAGTTCTAATCGTAGAACTGTTCTAGTGGTAGAACTGTTCTAGCCGTAGAACTGTTCTGGTCGTACATCTGACCAAAGATTTGGTCAGTTCTATGTAGAACTGTCTAAAACTGTTCTAGGGTAGAACTGTCAGGATCAGTTGTAGGTAGAACTGTCTAAATCAGTTCTAGGCAGAACTGACCAAATCAGTTCTAGGTTAGAACTGTTCTAGCTAGAACTGTCTACATACTGTCCTAGAACAGTTCCCCTGACAGATTCTGACTGATTTGATGAGAGGTTAGAAGTGATCTCCACTGTAGATTAAATGTGTAAAATTAAATGTTGGATGTGACGACTGCTAAGTATGTATTCTTTGCCTGAAAATTGTTATATTCAAAACTGTTTTTGTTACATCTGACACTACAATAACACATATATATGAATACATCAAATGAAAATAAAACTGTGTGGTTTCGTCGGAAACTAGCTGTCGAAGTCAAATATCAGTCTTATCAAACAAAAAGCAACGATACATGAATACAATATCTTTTGAAAACACACAAATACCTGAAAATACTTTTCGAATTCTGGCGGGGATGAAGAAGATGTTTCTGGTACAAACAAAATCTTCATGAATGAGGCATCAGCATCTTCTGCATTCTGCACTAGTTCCTGAGAAAAGTAGAAAAAGTATGAAATGATTGTCTGGTTGAGATTAACAGAACAGAGAATAACGTGCCACTCAAAATCGATAAAGAAAAATAGGAAAAAGCAATGAAGAATAATGGGGTTCTTTAATGTAAAGAATAATACATCGCAAAAAATAACATAAAAAGAATTTAATAAACATTTATATATTTGTTTTTTTTGCCCTGGCGTTGTCATAATAGATAAGAAATGATATGGGATATCAATCCATGACACAAAATCAGTTTGAATGTCCCTTTGGTATCTTTCGTTTCTCTCTTGTTGCGAACATGGCCTCACAAATTTACGATTACAGAAATACACCCCATCTACATCTAAGAGTATGGTGATTGTTTAAAGCTCAAATTGGATAAAGGTTGTAATTGCTTTTAGTGATGCATTCCAAAATAAAAAAAGGAAAACATATTTTTTTCTCTGAAATTTAATTATTGTAGAAGTTTCACATTCTTTAGATAACACGAACTACCAAAATCAGTGCTAATAACTCTTTGAGGTTGTCAAGCTTTAAGTCTTGCTCAATCGAATAAAATAAAATTAAAATCGATTGGCTGACATATGGTTTGGCAGTTCCCCCGTTTTTTGTAATTAAGAAGAGTTTGGGTCCTTAAAAATATATAAGATATCAATATCTTGCAGACTTATTGTTTTGTGCAAACACGACGGATATTATTCGATACATGTATAATACCTTTTAAATTTTTCGATATTATTAGTGTTTGATAACTTCTACATTGAAAAAAAAATTTTAAAAATGTGTTTCCACAAAAAGGTTTACAAAGGGAACGTTCGACTTTCCATGCAAAAAGGAACCACTTTAAACGAAGAAAATACTGATAGACCTACATGTAATTTAATAGTCAGTGTGTGTGACGGCTATTTATATAGATTGTCTTGATATCTATTGGTTTTATATCTCTGAAATTATTTCGAAAGTTAGATGGCAACTAACTGAAAAAGAATTGTTGCACAGAATCATGAAGACATAAAAATGGATAACTTCTTTAAAATTTAGCTTACGTGAAATATTTGAGCATCTTTTGGATACTCTCTAAGAATATTCTGTAAAAGTTTGAGTAATGGTGGTTGATCCATTTCAACCCATTTTCCTCCTGGGTTTTTTCCTGGTCGTCCATGCTGGTCATGGAAGCCATGCTAGGTTTTACTCTAACAATCTTAAATTATAAATAGTTAAAAATTCAAAAACAGATTAAAAACGGTGACCTATAGTTGTCAATTTCTGTGTCATTTGGTCTCTTGTGGAGAGTTGTCTCAATGGCAATAATACCACATCTTCTTTTCATATACATTTTAATACATTTGCACGTCCTTCAAAAATAGCGGAATTGCCAGTTGTTACACTGTATTAGCCAGGTGCTTAACTACAAAATCTGCCCTATAAGTACACATTTGTTAGTTGGAGTGCTTCAAAGGGATGGTGTTGTAAGTGGAGGGTGAGGTTAAAAGTTATAACGTGTATGTCCCGGTAGTAAACCATATTCCATCGCACTTAAGGAATTCCCCAATTCCAGTAAAGTCAATAATTCACAGGTTTCAAAAAAGTGACACGGTGGATGCTAAACATTCCTTCTCTGCTATTCCTTGTTTTGATGTTACCACACTTCACACAAGTGAGGTAAGCTAATAAAAACCCAACAATTATCAAGAAACCGATAAATACTAGTAATTGAATAATTTAATATATACTAGATAAATAACCTTTTTTTCTAATATCACATACAGTCAAACTTCTTATTCGAACTGACTACGCATATTTAACAATGGCTTAAAAGTTAAAGCATGATAATGTCACATCTGTTTTCAGCTGACATATTCGAAAAACATAAGTAGATGTCGTTGGTATTGTGCCCACATCCAGTGCCGGATTGATTTGTAAGATCTCCGAACTAGTTAATAGGAAGAATTTAAATGACTTGTGTATATGGTGTTTTTCTACAAGCACGTGGATTTTAGAAGTAAACAAGGACTTGGCGGCTAAAGGTTGTTCAGGTATGGTGATCTGTCTTATTTGCTGACAGCTATCGGATTAAAAACTAGACTTAGTTCTTTAAATTTACTGCTTTAATTTACCCAAAAGAACTATTTTAAATAAATCAAACATTAACAGCAATAACTGGCCGTTCCTAGAATTTAGATATTTCAGTATTACATGTATTACACCAGAAATTCTACACAAAAATTTATAACAAAAGGCATGCTTCCCTATTGGTAATTTTCCTTTGGACGGTGATATTCTCTTGGCACCGTCTTACGTTCGTTATGCTCCTGTCTGTTGTGACGTTTTGGATTTCAATGAGTGTAATCTATGTATTACTAGTAAATTATTAAGTCAGGGATTTCGTTACCACAAAATATAAAATAAACCTTTACTAAATTCTTCCATAGATACAAATGTTTGGTCTTCAAGTTTGGTTTATTTCAAACGGAATATCACACATATCCTAAATTTTACGATGCGCCCGGAAATTTAAATACGATCCGGGTAAACTTATCAATACTTTAAACAAACTTATTCTAAAAGGTTACATATTCAATATAAAAATAAGAAGACGTAGTATGATTGCCAATGAGAAAACTATCCACAAGAGACCAAATGACACAGAAATTAACAACTATAGGTCACCGTACAGCCTTCAACAATGAGTAAAACTCATACCGCATAGTCAGCTATAAGAGGCCCCGAAATGACAAATGTTGAACAATTCAAACGAGGAAACTAACGGTCAGATTAATGTACAAAACAATGAACCAAAAACAAATATGCTAAACAGCACACTGTTATTAAATCTTTGAATATTGTTTTTTTTTTTATTGGTATAAATATTGATTTTGTTATCAGTATATTAAAACCATACTGAATATTACACATATGTACTTTCACGGTACTACAATCTTTCGATACCTATATTTTGACAGTGCAAAAGGTCAAGTTGTTTTCTGACTGTTAATGACGTCTTTACACTAAGTTCATTGGATGTTGGATGTGTACTGATTGATATTTTAGTTTTATTTTTATTAGTTGTTATTGGCTTTGAACTAGCTGATAGTGTTGTGCCACGATTATCGACAGTAATTATTCTATTAATAGCCTTCATTCATTCATTTCATTTGTATTTCCCGGCGTATATTTTCCGCGAAACTAGGTCATACTTATTTTCACTTTTGTAAACTTGCTTGTTTTGCGGATTGATCTTTCATAGTTACAAACATAATTACCTTATTCAGATGTTATAAATGCATCCTATTTTATCCATATTTCTCCTTTTATAAGGTTAGAATTATCGAAAATCTTACTTGTCAACTAGTAGGCCACTTCGGTTTACCTTCATCTTTTGTGTACACATGTACTATTTTTAGAGTGTATTGATTGACATGGTCTTACAAACGTTTTCAGAAAATATAGTCAGTTTCAAATTAGAGCCCAGACTGAACAGCTGATTTTGACAGTTCACATTATTTTTTATTCAGGTATTTTTGAACACACTGCAAGTTATTTCACATATATTGCAATTTATTTACAATAATTAATAACTATTATTAATGATTTTAGCTTTTAATAAAGCTGCTTTTATTTATCTAAATACATCTTGTTTCTAATTTTACAAAATTTGGACTTTCAAAACAGTTTTATACTGTGACTTTTAGAATTGATATTTGCATAGTATCTGCCAACCATTTATAGTATCGGTTGGCGCTTCAGTTAGTAACTGCGAGTACTCTCAGATCTGTAGCATTTGTCTTTTTTGTTGTTAGGGATGAGAGATTGATTTATACCCTGCCATGTCCTGTCTGTGTTTTTGATTGTATCTATCTGATGAGTAAAGCCTTTTTCGACTGATTTTTGTACTTTGTTCTTATGTTGTGCAGTCACACGACTGTTCCAGGTTAGATTGAGGGTTGGGCGCTCACAAGCATGTGTTACCCCGCCAAATTCTGTATGTGCGTGACCCAAGTAAGGAGCTTATAGTTCAGTGGTTATCGTTGATCCATGTCTGTCATATTTGTTTTTCGTAAATTGTTTTGTTCTAAATTAGACCGTTAGTTTTCTCAATTGAATTGTTTCATGTTTTTCATGTCGGGGCCTGTTATAGCCGACTATACACTATGAGATATTTCTCATTGGTGAAGGCCGTACGGTTGTCTATAATTGCTAACATCCACTCCATTTGAACTTTGGTGGATAGTTGTTTCATTTGCAATCATAACGCATCTCCTTATTTTTTTCGTCCTGAATATGCATGAAATATTTGCCACTGGAAATTAAGCAACCAACAATCAATCAATCCTTATTTTTTCATTAATCTATTTTCTTATTTATGTCAGTGTATCCATCTTGTAAAAGTATATTTCATTTCAAAATTGTAATGCAATCGTGTCAATCAATCAATCAATCAATCAATCAATCTTCTAATCAACTAATTTACTTAGCAATCAATCTCACAGATAAATTTTAAAATAACATTTCAACTTCGAACTACTCAAACGATCAATATAATTTATTGACATTGGTATGTGTTGTGTCTTCCGCATATCTCTGTTCCCTCTCAAACATTGCCATGATATTGTCATAAATGTACTGTATGATGTAACCAATCATCTATTCCTTAAAGTTAAATTAGAACATCTGGACAAAATATCTCCCATTTTCTACATAAGAAAATGCCTATACCAAGTCAGGAATATGACAGTTGTTGTCCATTCGTTTGATGTGTTTGAGCTTTTGATTTTGCCATTTGCTTAGGGACTTTCCGTTTATAATTTTTCTCGGAGATCGGTATTTTACTTTTTTCTTTACCCTTTTGTTCTGTAAACACATTAGCTATGAGCACCATATGTTCGGAGTAAATTTTTGGATGGTTTCATTGTAGAATGATATATTTAATGAATAATCTGGTTCAAACTATTGGAAACAACCCTGCTCAAAATCTAGCCAATCATGGCAGATATTTTGATTACATGCCTGATTTTCAAAGCAACACTCTATGTGATATGACCTTTCTTTGATTCAAATACCAGTAGACAGAGAGTAAAAAAAAAAATAATCTATAAAGTTTCATTCAAAATCATTACAGTTGTTAAAATTAACTATTTATTATGTGGTTAAAAATTTTGTAAATTTATTCTGTTTTTGAAATAACGGTCTTTTAATAAGTGTTCTCAGAGATAGAAGGATACTTTCTATTGTGTTCTTTTTGATTCATATCAAGCCTTTTAGTGATCTTCCTTATGCATACATAACGAAAAAAAATTACATGCCATGTATATAAGACACTTTATTTGAACTACTTGTAATAATCCTATCATTCATAATTCGGTAGTGATAAAGGTAACTTAAAAAAAAAAATAATAAGGTCGGTTAACAAATAATGCAACAGTAAATTGATATTTTTATATTGCTCTCCGAAAAATGATCAGGGGCATATAGTCGTCTCTTTGTCTGCTCGTCCATCAGTCAAACGTAATGTTTTGGGTCAATTGGTCAGAGTTCAAGGTCACTGCTGCCAAAACAGGTATTTTATAAAATCATTCAATATTGTTGGGCTAAATTTGAGACGTACTATAAATAGATTGATAGCCCTGTATCACCACGTGACAGCTTATCCGATGGAGAACGCCTGTCGTAAAGTTGTCACATATTTAGACATATAATTAAAGTAGCTAGAAAATCAATCTACCAATGTAAGAGTAGATCTGATTATATCTTCCTTCCCGACGGGGGCTGTAACCTGTTCTTTTTTCTTCTCACTTCTACGGCAACACAGCCTAGCATTGCGCAGACTTACCCCTCCTCTAACAATTGCAGATCAAATCAGCTTTCGTTTCTTAGGTATATAAACATGTATACCTGGTTCCCTTTAATTAACCCAGACAGTATTAAAAATCAAACCAGAATAAATTAAAAGAAGAGGGTCTGGATGGGGTTTACAGAATACAGAACAATGAGCAAATTGTGTAGAATTAATGGCAAAAAAAAAAAAAAAAAATCAAATAATAGACAAAAATAGACCCACAAAATGAAGAATAGAAGCTAATGGGGTGCTGACATGAAGAATAGAGAATAATGGTTAAATTAAATAAAGAATAGAGAATAATGGGCAAAATAAATAAATAATAGAGAAAATGGCATAAAAAAAAAGAAATGAGGGACTCCCAATCCAGATCATCATAGAAATGCTTTAAGAATTTGCTTGTATTCACTAGTCGTTAATTGAATGGTAAATTTTTCTGTTACCTGTGTGAAATGAGAAAAACTGTTATTGTATTGTCAATAGATACTTGACGGTTTAAATTGTCAAAAATTTCTTTTTTTAATTAAATTTCTTTTTTTTTTTTTTTTAATTAAAGTAGCCATATTATATGTTCAAATACAATAAACAGAAAGACGTGTGTGAGTTTATTTATATATGACAGTTTCTTAATAAATAGCAAATCCTTTAACGTTTTATCTAAATGCAGTCAAAATTTCAAATGATATGTAGAAGCTGTTGTAGAATATACAAAAGAGATCATGTGATTCTTTAATAAATAGTTGACACAGACATGTTTCGTATAAAATCTATAGAAAACACAAAATCGGCAAAAAACGTTCTTAAATTTGTCTTACAATTCTCAAATCACCAATGTCAAATCCATAGATTTTTCTTTCAAAAAATAATGTAAAATAATATGGTCACAGGCTCCGTTTTTCCGTAACTTTTACACAAAATAGTGTTTTAGGTGAATACACAACACAAAACGTCGAAATAAGCGTGACTCATCGCTTTGTTAGCTGAAAAACGTCATTTTTTGAAGTTTTCTCTACAAACTAGCTATATATGTAGCAGATTGGTATATACACCAAAAACAAAGTCGTTAACCTTAGTATGATTATTTTACATCATTAAAACGAAATGTATGTAACAATGTATCATTTTTTAGAGAAAATCTATGTAATTTGAGATTTGATTCTAAAGAAAAATTTGTGATAATCATTTTAAGTATGTTATATAGGAATAAAATCACTAATTCATAGCTCATTGCGTTCTATGTTAAATTCTGCAATTTTAAACATTAATGGCTACTTTGTCTTAAGTTCAAATAAAGTAGCTGTCATTTCATGTCAAAACTATACCTTATCCTGGCTTGTGCTGAAAAATTCAACATAGTTACCCTTAATTGCATTAGAGCGTACTGGTTCCCTGAAGTTTGATAGTATAAACACAGGTACTTCTGATCTGAACAACAGGGCAAATGTGCACTCATATTACAGTTTTATACACTTTTTTTTACTATTCAAAAGAAACTTTCAACAATGGTTCTACGGTTATTCCAAGTCCCAAAGCTTTCATTTGATACCCAAACTACCCAAATATTTCACCTATTGACAAAGATACAGCTCTGCGTAGGAACTGTTTTGCTTAAAATTTTCGCTAATTTCTTGTATGTTCTTTTTTACCGGGCCCGTATTAGTGCAGTGGTTCTATACCTATTGGCTAATACTTTTTATTACTAAATTCCTTTAATTTTTAATAACTTTCTGGTTTTAAAACGTCAGTGAAACACAAAAGTATGAGTGAAGGATAAGCTGCAATAAGATCTTATTCAACCTTTTTTTATTTTTGCTATGAAATTGAACTTATAATTCAAAAATTCCATTTATATCTATTTTAGAGACGATGTATGCGTACTAATCAATCGGTATCGCGAGTAAATCTCACAAAATAAAACTCCATGACTTGATATGGAAATATCCCCCGCCACACAGGAAGTTTTCTCTGATTTTTTTTTTTTTACCTTTATACTTTAAGTGTTATATCAAAATATATAGGTAAAAACTATTCCAAGACAACTACCTGTGTCCCCCCTTAAAAAAATAAAAATAAAAAAACAAAATACAAATGTAGGAGTTGCACAATGCATAGAAATATACCATTTTAATAGAAATTCACGAACATTTATGTATTTTACGATACTTCGTTTGTAATAAAATATCGATAAGGGTATGTTGTTATCATTCATTTTGATTTCCGACTCATAAACTCATAAAGTGCACCAGTAAAAAAAAGTTTGAAAAAGATGAATCATCCAGTGGAATCCGAAATTAGTATACTTACTATGTTAATGTTTAGAAATATGTTGGATCCTAATAGGAATTTAATACAATCCAAAATCCTCGTAACATATAAGTATATTTTATTAGTTATTTGTATGATGCAAATTATGTTTATTATTTTTTCAAAAGGAAAGTAAATTGAAAAGATAGCACCTTTAATAAAATTGTAAGTAAACTTTCATCAAAGAAAAACAAATCGAATATAAAATATCTCCTGTACCTATAGAAATATTTTTATAAAATTCATTATCTTACCTTGGTATATTTTTGCAAAGATTTTGGTTTGTTGGGAAGTTTTCAACTTTTATATTCTAGCTGATCTTTTTATCTTAGCTACGATCTACTTTTTCTGTTTTCAGAAAATCTCCCCTGTTCTTTAAACCCAAGATATAATGACATATGACAATGCACACTCTTTACCCAGTGAATGTTATCAATTTAAAAGTATGCAAAGTTCATATTTATTGAATATTGACTTTTTAAACATTTTTGACAAGATAGGGTACAAAATGTATCACAGGGTTATAACACAATTTGTTATATCAGGATTCGCTTAGAATATACATACTATAGAGAAAAATTTCTCGGTCAATACAAACGCTTTTCTTATAGTCGATTCAAACACCCTCAATGTGTTATGATAAAATATTTTTCACTGTACATTAATCAAATAGCAATCATAACAGAATATTTACTGCATATCTTTTCAAAGAGCTATGTATTTAATATTACATCAATGTCGGGAAAGTGTTATCTTTTTTAGTATGAGACTAGGAATTAAGGAGGTGCGAGGTTAGCCGAGCCTTATATCAGTGTCATGCCGAATGCAAACATAATAATTGATATTTCCTAACCTTGATCTATATAATATTGTTTTATACTGTAGCTTAAAATAACTTAATGTGATAACTGTTATTCAAATGCTATCACAAAATAAATTGACATTGCACTTATTAATAATATTATCAATTTGTTACTATATTTAATAAATGAAGACAACAGGAAGTGTTCTAGCTGCAGTATAAATATGCAATTTTCGTACGTTGGATATTATTTTTGTCATGGGATTTACAGAGAGGCGGAACATTCCAACTTTAACTCATCAGTCGCTGACAAACTGAGAACACCATGGCAAAATAGGAAAAACGACAAAACGACAAATAAATGTCTTCAAAACACAACATAAAAAAAACCTAAAGACTGAGCAACACGAACCCCATTAAGATCGGAGGTTATCTCTAGTGGTCCGGAAGGGTAAACAAATCCTGCACCTGTAGCACCCGTCATGGTGTCCATATAAGTGCGAAATCAATGATAAGTTTAGTTCTAATGATAATGATGTCACAAAGAGGACTATTATTGTTACGACAATTTGAACATATCCGTCGTCACCTGTAAAACAGATACTTCATAATGGTCAACCAACTCGTGATGGCGTCTGTAAAATTTAATCTTAAACGTACAGTTGTTTTTGAGCGTGTATTCACAACCATAGAATTAAAACAATGGCGTAAATGGTAATTCGAAAGTAACCGTTTCAACGCAACGGACGCAGGCTTCTGTGAGACTACATGTGAGTACGAACTGTATACTATACGTACATCACTTTGTTGTATCTGTACACCTGCATATGTGTAAAAAAAAAAATTGCCGTTTGCTGGAGAAGAAAAACTTTTTAAGATTGACTGCGCGATGAATCAAATCAAACAATTTTTTTCTCCCCCCAAAAAAACCCCGATATATACTTTTTTAAATGGATATTTGTATTGAGCGTTCAAAAAAAAAAAAAAACTTCCAAGGGGTATTGGCTTTCTCTTTAATCACCTTAATCACCGGATGTTTGCCTTTGTTAGTCTTGTTTGTGTTTTAGATTTTTGTTCATTTGAACGCTTGGAGTTTAGTGTAGCGTTTATTTCGTTTCCACTATCTAAACTAGCTACTCTATTTATGAATAGAATGTAAAGTTGTATTCAATTACAAACTCGCTGTGTTGAAGACCAATTGGTGGTCTTCTGCTGTTTCTGCTCTTTGGTTGGGTTGTTGTTTCTTTGACACATTCCCCATTTCCATTCTCAATTTTATTCAATGGTTGACTGGTGTAAATTTAAAGAAATAGAGTCATCCATAGATTTTTCCGTTCTGGCCGTTAAACCTTCGGTTAAAGACGATTGCGTAAGTGGGAAGTCCATATAGCCGTGTGCGGTATATATCATTAATTCTTTGCCACGTCCGATCGAAATTGGGACGTTACATCAAACTTCTCCTGTAGGAAAAACTCACAGAACCTATCATTTTATTAATTGTTTATTTGTTTTAGTCATGAATATACATAAAATAACTGCCACTAGACGTTAAGCAAGCAGCAATCAATTATAAATTATAAATTATTCAATAACATGTACTCAGGTTGTCATTTGTCAAACAATAGTCCTTTTTTATTTTTTACATAAAACGCGATAAAAGTATGTAATAAAGAAGACTGTTATGTATTTTGTTTGTATATCTTCTTTATAGGTCACCGATGACTGGTGCCTTTACTCGTCGTGGTCTACCGTCATAAACGTATGTTATACACTTATCCGGGAATTACATTTAGCCCGATAATTTACTCTTACGAAATACTCTTATCCTGGAAATTCATTCTTTTTTTAAATATACTTACAAGTATTAACAAACAGTTCTGTTATTTGAGATCGTAAGTTATATTCGATGAATTGTACTTTTTATGCATTTACTTTTAATTTAGTTACAAATTCATTTAACTAATACCGAAATAAGAATCATAGCTGCCGAGATCTAAAATAATGTCTCCCATGTATCTGTTACCCCTTAGAAAACTTGAAATAGGAACTAGCTCTATTTCGCGCTATTTCCGAAGTCCGTTATCAAGATGAAGATTGCAACAATATTGATGCTGTTTAACTTTTTATTATTTCTTCTGATGAAAAATGTCAACACTCACAGAAATGAAAAAGAAAAGGTATGTATTAATTATTTGTGCCTATTTTTTAATTGATAAAAAGCTTGTTTACACAATTTTAATCATCATAGTGCCAGTAATATGCCGAAATCTTTTTAACATATAAAATTCACTCATGTCAAAATAATTAAATCCAAATAGTTAGAGATAAATAAGAAACATTTAATTAACTTATACCGCTCCAACCATAACTTTTTTCTTCTGTCATTTTATAATATTATTTAGGGGGTACACCGTGTATATATATAATACATAAAAAAAAAGAGCGGATCGATTGCTTTGAGCGTGCTCGTACGCGTATTTAAATGAACTCCTGGTAAGACCGTGCAAGACCCTCATGGGTAGTCAAGGTCGTTAAAAACCACCCTCGTTTCAAGCTAGTATATTATTTATTTTTTTCCTTCTCAATAACTCTACAATATGAGTTTACAAATGTGACTGATTCTTTTTTTTAATTAAACAAGTGTTTCTCCTTTAGATGGATATTCTGTTATAAATGGACCTTCGTATTTTCCTGGAATAAAATTCAAGTAATTTAATTGATTATTTTATACACTAACAGTGTTTACAAAAAATCTTGAGCTATACTATACAGTTACCACCGCTTTGAGCCCCCTTTGTTTGTTTTAATGTATCGAAATAAGCAGTATATGCAACTGAACCAACCATTACAAAGTTAATAAATCTGTCAACATTGATTTCAGTCATTACTAATTCCTTGACAATTAGTCAATAATACAACATTATATTTTTTGGATAAGAGTAAACTCGTTTCCGTTTAAGAGTAATAAGTTGCAGTTGTCTCCCTTCCCCTGAAATACAATTTTTTAATGTATTCTCCCTTTACAAATAAGAATTATTGCAATATTTGTGCATTATTTAAAAATTATCACAATACTATATACCGATAAATACTTGTTAGTTTACTATAAATCTAATTAAAAAAAAAAAAACTTTACAAATTTTGCTTTGTTGAAAAAATATTACAGATCTGAATATGTTTGTTCCCTGGTTAAGGGTAATGGGATAAATGTAAATTTCCGGGTTAAGGGTAATTCCCGGATAAGTGTATGACAAACGTATGCAATTAACTGTAGAATTACAACAACATTACACAGTATAGTGTCAAATCATACAAAAATATATACACTTATGTGCAGCATAAGTGACTTTATGGTACAATGAAAGAGTGTAACTTATTTGTATTAAGTCTTTTGATATCATGTTTTGTAAATTTTAGAAATACGTAGGAAATAGTTTTGTACAGTACATAGGTGCTTATCTGACTTGAAACTCATTGGAATTTTGTAATTGATATGGGGGCGCTACTTCAAGCACATGTTTTAATATGCAGCCTCTTTTTCAAATAGCTGCCTAGGGAAGAACACGTACAGAAATTTGGTGACACTCAATTTCATAAAATATTTTAATCATTTTAATCTAGGCATGCCTTTAAACACACTTATACTAGGTCATTCCATTTGCCATCGGCTTCACAACTACTTGAAATCAGGAAACGATCATAGACACCAATTAGACTTCAATTTGACAAAAACTTCAAATGTGGAGTGGCATGGAGTAGGAGGAAGAACTATTCATAAAATGATAAAGTTCGACATGGGCATAGTTAAACTTAAAAAACCCGAATGTGTTATTCTCCTAGCTGGTGGTAACGATGTTGTAGAGGACACGTCTGTTGAGGAAGTGGCATATAAACTTATAAGTTTCTGTTCGATACTTACAAATACGTATGGCGTTCGACGAGTAGTAATATGTGCCATCATGCCACGCTTCCCACGGGATAATTGCAGAGTTAAGAAAGATGGACACAATCGGGACAATACAAGTGTTCGAGATAGGGCATACAAGAATATGTATTTCGAAAAAGCACAAGAAATAAATAAAATGATAAAAACGAGGTTGAAAATCATCGAAATTTATCTTTTGGGATCATAACAAAAGATTTTCTTTTGACACCAGAAACAAAAATTCATGCAAAGATAAATTTATTTCCGATGGAGTACATCTGAATACGAAAGGTCAATACCATTTATACAAGTCAATACGAGGAGCAGTTATTAATGCCTGCAAAGAGATTAAATTAGAAAACGGAAATTAACACGTATCTGAACCGCAATCGTAAATTTTGTAATCTTTGGAAAACTTCCGGTGGATAATCGCAACAGAATGACAATCAAAATTATGATGCACAATCATGGTTCAAGTAGTAGTTACCATAAATAAATACAAGTTAACAACACAAATTTACATATAAATCCCCTATGTTACTGTTTTTCGATCGATATCATATTACATATCACATTATTATCGTACTTGACTTTTATACTAATGTAGGTTATGTATACATTTCGTATTTTGAACTTTTGTTTATGCTTTTCTATGATGAGGGCAGAAGGGAAGATTAAATTTATAAGTAACTGTGTAACCCTCTTTAAAAAAAAAAAAAAAAAAAAAAAAAAAAAGGAATTAATGTTGTTGCTTAAACTAAATATTTAGTTACCAAAAGGTAAAATTTTACGGCAGAAACTTGCAATATTTCAGATAATAATGAACACAAACAATTTTAATGGTCGTGGATCGTCCAGATTAAATTATTCAAACAAGGTTAACATGAATAATCCAGCTGAAATACAAAGAAAAACAAATAGACAAATTCAATAAAACAAAATAGTCCTAATAAAAAATTATTATGATTGAAAGTATTGTATTAAGTTTGCATTAGTATATTTCAGACAATGCCTCCAAAAAGACAATCCTCGTATGGAGTGGCGGGTGCCATAAAAAAAATGAAGACGGCCGCCCAGAGGAAGAAAACATCAACCGCTATACCAAGTAGGCCGTCCACCCCCCAAATAATGCAACAGTTATATCACCAGATGTCATGGAGGAGTTGACCAATAGGGTAACAGAAAGGGTAGCTAGCCGAATGGAAAGGAGGATGGAGGAAATTTTTGACAAGATAACTTCAAAAGGAAATAATGGCAATTCAGATGTTCAGGAGGCTGAGGTTCAACATCACATGGACACTCTGAACAGAAACATCAAGGTACATGTAATGGAGAGCAAAACCATGACAATAACAATGTGGTTGTCAGCCCAGAGGTTCTGGCTGTACAACCAACTGTTGATAAACAAATTGTTGGGGGGCAATCAGCCTTTGTCAGTTGCTCCCTCAAAACAGGGGGAAACATACCGGATAAAATAAAACAACAGATATGGGCGGGAAAGTACATCGACTTCCATTCCCTCTTTGAAAATGATGAGACCAAATACAGATTACAACTTGTTCAAGGGGCTGACAACCCCGAACTGTCCATTACAGAAGAGCGAAACAAGAAAACATTAACTCTAAACCAATGGCTATCAGCCTGGAATAAATTTACAGCAATAATTTGCACTAAAAACCCTGAATTAGGGTCTGTAATTCCCCACCATATGGAAATAATACTGGAAATGTCAAGAGAAGGGGGGAACTGGCAATTTTATGATATCGAATTCAGGAAATTATTAGAAAGAGGAGAAGCACAATGGGGATGTACACACCTAGAACTATATCTCAGAGCAAAATTGCAAGGAAATGTTAAATCTGGGAATGACAACAACAAAAGTGGCAATACTCGCTGGCCAGTTGGAGTATGCTTTTCATTTCATAAGGGTTTAGGTTGTAAGTTTGGTGATAAATGCAAGTTTCAACACAGATGTTTCAATTGCGGTTTCAACCACTCATTCTCAACATGCAAAAAACCAGTTCGGCTCCCTTATAAGTTCACACAAACCAGTAATAACTCAAAAAAGATACAAGGCGGGAATAACCAGCTCTTTCGGGGACCCTCCTATCTAGTAACAGAGACGACACCTCTTCCCAAGAACAGAAAAACTGTCCCCACCAGAAAATGATGTTAACTATAATTCTAATAGCAATACACCAGTTAAGGTTGATAGGCTTGGATATTGGTTAAAAGGATATAATATTAAAATGTACAATTACTTAGTTAACGGGTTCAAATATGGGTTCGATGTGGGATTCAGAGGTTTTGTTCACCATAATACAGTTGATAATTTATTATCAGCAAAGACTAAACCGGATATTGTTAGACAAAAAATTCAAAATGAAATTAATGCAAATAGATTTGTTGGCCCTTTTGATTCAAAACCTTTACAGAAATGCAATTATCCCTTTGGGACTAGCAGAAAAGAAAATGCCTGGAACATATAGAATGATCCACCACTTATCTTTCCTGAAGGATCATCAATCAATGACAATATACCACAAGACAAATGCAGCGTACAGTATGCTTCCATTCACGATGCAATAGAACTGATAAAGACCGTAGGAAAAAAAGTTTTGTGCAAAACCGACATATCCAGTGCATTTAGAATTATAAACATAAAAGAATCACAATACAAACTGTTTGGCTTCATGTGGGAGGAAATACTATTACGATAAAAATCTGCAAATGGGTTGCAGTTCTAGTTGTCAAATTTTGAGAATTTTAGCACAGCAATTGAATGGATCGCAAAAATAAAGCACTTATTCCAAACATAGTGCATATTTTAGATGATTTCATGATAGTCGACAAAACCGAAGATGGGTGTAAGAAAAACCAGAACGTTTTCTTGCAATTTGTAAAGATATGGGTATACCAATTTCTAAGGAAAAACATTCCAGCCATCCTGGGTCATGAGTTTTGTTGGTTACGAAATAGACACTAGGTTGATGGAAGTTAGACTTCCATTGATAAGCTTGCTAAATGTCACAATCTTATAACCGTAGTGTTACAAAAGGAAAAAATCACATTGAGGAACTTCAATCTATCATTGGTACACTCAACTTTGCTTGTGCAGTTGTCATCCCAGGAAGGGCATTCCTGAGAAGACTAATAGACTTAACAATTGGGGTCAAAAAATCCTTTCATAGAATACGAATGACAAAATCAGTTAAGCAAGATCTAAATACATGGCAAAATTTTTTAAAGAATTTTAATGGGAAATCATTGATTTTATCAGACCGTTGGTTAACATCTGATCAGCTACATTTGTTTACAGATGCCTCTGGTACATACGGTTATGGTGCTTTGTTTGGTTCACAGTGGTTCTTAGGCAAATGGGACATAAAATGGCAAAAACAAAATATTGCCTTTTTAGAGCTATATCCCATAGTCTTGGCAGTTGAAATATGGGGCCACCAATTTGAAAACCAATGCATATATTTCCATACAGACAATATAGCTTTAGTGTCTGTAATTAATAAACAAACATCTAAAGATGCATTAATTATGTTTCTAATAAGGAGACTAGTTCTACACTGCTTGAGAAACAATGTGAACTTTAAGGCAAAACACATATATGGTTCAAAAAATGTATTGGCAGATGCACTTTCTCGTCAACAGGTACAGAAATTTCATCGGTTAGCACCATGGGCAGACACTGTTCCCAAACCAGTTCCCAATCTACCAGATTTGCCAAGCTACAGAAACCCTTAAATCAAATTTTAACAACATCTTATCTGACTCCTCACAAAAAACTTATAGAAGAGCAATAATCCACTATAAGAGTTTTGCTGAAGAATATGGCATTAGATTTCAGTTACCACTTACTAGTTCAGATCTCATACTATTTATAGCACATTTGAAAAACAAAGATCTTGCATCAAGTTCTATCTCAACATACATATCAGCAATTGGTTTTACACAAAATTAATAATTGGCCTGATCCAACTGATTCATTCATTATTGATAAGGTACTGAAATCAGTGCATAAGGAAGAAATCAAGATATGAGACTTCCAATCACTAGTACGATTTTGAATCAATTAATAGATGCATTGAAACAGACAATATCTAATAGGTATGATCAAATTCTATTCAAAGCAATGTTCACCCTAGCATACCATGCTCTTTTAAGAATTGGCGAGATGACAGTCAACAACAAAATTACAATCATGTAATTAGTTTAAGTCAAGCTGTTGTGTTACACAAAAATTAGTTATCAATTTCATGGACTTCAAACATTCAAATGGAAAACAATTCCATTTAGAAATAGCTAAGAATAAAATGACAATATTTGTGCAGTAACGGCACTTACAAGCTACTTAACTTTGAGAACAAACACAACAGGTCCACTATTTCTCAACTCCAGTGGAGAAGCTGTTTCTAGACAATTATTCCAACATGCTTTGAATGGTGCTTTGAACTTTGTGGGCTCAGCAGAGCATATTACAAACCTCATAGTTTCAGGATAGGCTTTGCTACCGACGCAAGTGCAAAAGGATTGTCCACAGAAACCATAAGAACTTTAGGTAGATGGAAATCCGATGCATTCAAATTGTATATTAGACAATCAGGTCAAATTTCTAACCTTTAGTCATGTTTATCTGTCTCACAACTGACCATGAAATGACGTATTTTGTGAACGAATTACTGCCGTTTATTATTTTATATTTTGTACAGGGCTCGTGGGTCACAGCTCATTACATATCGCATACAGAATAACAGTTCATGCTATATGGAAACAGTGGACAATTGGGAAAGGTGAATTATGACGCTCGTTTAAGCTGATACAAGGACAACCTAAAACCAGGAATTCATATGTTTACCATTGAATTGACCAAATTTTACTGAGAAGAAATTGTAAACTTAAAATCTCCCATTTGCATTTAGTAAGATTAAGCAGTAAACTTATAACAATATATTAGGAAATACAGTTATTTGAAGGGAAATAGGTATTAATACAATTATTGAATGCATGTTTTGCTGTAAGAATTCAGTCAATAGTAAACAAACTTGGTTTGTAAAATATTTGTCTGACACAATGTCTGTAAATTGTGTCTTTTAGTATAAGTTGGGTTTGTATCAAGTAGATACATTGATAGGACACAATGTCTGTAAATTGTGTCTTTTAGTATATTTTGGTTTGTATCAAGTAGATACATTGATAGGACAAAATGTCTGTAAATTGTCTCTTTTTAGTATAATTTGGTTTGTATCAAGTAGATACATTGTAAGACACAATGTCTGTAAATTGTGTTCTTTTAGCATATGATTGGTTTGTATCAAGTAGATACATTGATAGGACACAATGTCTGTAAATTGTGTCTTTTTAGTATATTTTGGTTTGTATCAAGTAGATACATTGATAGGACACAATGCCTGTAAATTGTCTCTTTTTAGTATAATTTGGTTTGTATCAAGTAGATACATTGATAAGACACAATGTCTGTAAATTGTGTTCTTTTAGCATATGATTGGTTTGTATCAAGTAGATACATTGGTAGGACACAATGTCTGTAAATTGTGTCTTTTTAGTATATGATTGGTTTGTATCAAGTAGATACATTGATAGGACACAATGTCTGTAAATTGTGTCTTTTTAGTATATGTTTGGTTTGTATCAAGTAGATACATTGATAAGACACAATGTCTGTAAATTGTGTTCTTTTAGCATATGATTGGTTTGTATCAAGTAGATACAATGATAGGACACAATGTCTGTAAATTGTGTCTTTTAGGATAAAGGACATTCGTGGGACTCAGTGTCTGTATATAGAATCGTAAGTTTTATCATTTGCATAAGTAGGATGATGGTTGATGCAGGTTTACTTTAGGGCAGCGTTTTCAGCTCCATAAGAGCTTCATACGTCATGGCGGTATCTGCTCCCAAAAGTTGAGATGTTACACTATTATTAACAAATTTATAGTCAAGGGGAGATAACTCTAAATTGATTGACTTTTCAAAAATTTCAATTTTAATAATTGATGACATTTGTTTTTTCACTTATTACATAATATGCTCATTGGTTCAGATTGTAATGAAAGTATTGTATATTTAAATTCACAATTGGTACTTATAATCGTAGTGTATGCAAATTTTATACATGTATCTTTTGATATGATTGATTTTGAAACATAAACTGTCACATCTGTGGCCTGCATCATCATAACATGTGTTAGTTTTTATTTTAACTTTAGCGGACCATAAATACACTTATGTGCAGCATAAGTGACTTTATGGTACAATGAAAGAGTGTAACTTATTTGTATTAAGTCTTTTGATATCATGTTTTGTAAATTTTAGAAATACGTAGGAAATAGTTTTGTACAGTACATAGGTGCTTATCTGACTTGAAACTCATTGGAATTTTGTAATTGATTTGGGGGCGCTACTTCAAGCACATGTTTTAATATGCAGCCTCTTTTTCAAATAGCTGCCTAGGGAAGAACACGTACAGAAATTTGGTGACACTCAATTTCATAAAATATTTTAATCCTCCTCCTTCCCTTCTTCCACCTTGAAAAGAGTTTCTTTATTTGTTAATTTAAAGGTGACGAAAAGAGGCGGTATCTGCTCCCGAAAGTTGAGATGTTACAATATTATTAACAAATTTATAGTCAAGGGGAGATAACTCTAAATTGATTGACTTTTCAAAAATTTCAATTTTAATAATTGATGACATTTGTTTTTTCACTTATTACATAATATGCTCATTGGTTCAGATTGTAATGAAAGTATTGTATATTTAAATTCACAATTGGTACTTATAATCGTAGTGTATGCAAATTTTATACATGTATCTTTTGATATGATTGATTTTGAAACATAAACTGTCACATCTGTGGCCTGCATCATCATAACATGTGTTAGTTTTTATTTTGACTTTAGCGGACCATAAAAATTATTACACAAACACTACTACTACTACTTTTAGCTTGAAATTTTCTTCTTATTATTATTACTTCATAGATATAAAATGCATCAAAACATAATGTAAACGTTTCAAAATATATGCAAACTATGATTTCAAATCAGACTTCGCTGTTAACTGAACATACAAATAAGACAGCGCGAAAGGGAAACATGTTCTAGTTTTTTCTAATAATTGTAAAAATCCTCGTCCCGAATGCAAATCTTACAAAATACTTTCAATTCTTGTTATTGCTGCCACATTAAAATTTTCCAAATATATTTCATGCGAGTAATACATATGTATTTTTCTCGCCAAAAGTTTTACTTTTATATAAGTTTATTAAAATTTAACGATGGTATCTATCAGACACGCACACGAACCTTTTTCATTCTTCCATGATTTTAATGTAATACTATCATTTCTGACTTCCAGTTTTTAAAGATTATTTCTACTGAGCTGTAAACATTTTCCGTGTACTCTTTTTTCCCCTCTTTTTATAATTATATTGAATATAGTTATTTATCAAATTAAAGTGTTAAAAAAGTGCCAATTTTTCAACTTGACTGTTGGCTTTGATAGTTGTTTTGTTTTAACCTACATTTTGTAAGCGCATTAGAAACATCAATATCATTATCTATTGACAGAATTGACAATGCAAAATTCCAAAAACGTTGACCTATGTAAATATACATAAGGATTACAGTAGGTTACTATTAAAATCCCGGACGTGTTTTATCTTTTTTTTTAAATGTTGAATAATTGATTGAATCTTGTCCTGTAAAATAGTATCTGTTTGTGATATATTGACACATACAAATTCCTGGTTGGGTCAAACAAAATGTTGGACCATTGAACTTGTTTTGGCATTTACATATTTATATCATCTATCTATTTAAGTCATGAAATATTTGCCACTGGGCGTTAAGTAAATAACAAGCAATCATTAATTTTAGCGGGCTAAGTATTTAATTTCGTTGATTATTTACCATGCATAAACTGGTCTTTCAACTTACAAGAGTCCCAAGGAGGAAATATCACTCAACTTTTCAAACATACATATCATTATTCGGTATGGGTTTTTCTCATTGTTGAAGGCCGTACGGTTGCCTATAATTACTGATATTCATTTCATTTGAAATTGATGGATAGTTGTCTCATTGGCAATCATACCGCAACTCCTTATTTTTATATATCATTATCTCAGCATGTAACGATAGAGACACTTTTGTAGTAACTCTTTTTGTGTCAATTCAAGTTTGCAGACCAAAATTCTATGATTTTTTACAAACTCTTTCCTTAGAGAAATAAATGCAATTTTCTTCTGAAACTACATGTCCATCGAAAAAGATTGTGCAGCTACGTATACAATGTACTCCAAATATGAAACATTATTCAATGACATAGAAACTCAAATTGAATTTAGATTTCTACTGTCTTTACTGTATCATATCTTAAAAAAAAATGTTTGCCTATTGTAACATATTGGCACTTTCTTGAAATCGTATGTGTCTGATAAGATTAATTGTTAACATATGCAGTTGCCAATGATACTATACCAGCGTTTTGATTTGATTTTTTTTTGGTCGTAGTACTAGTTATTGAATGTTGACTGCGCTTGATCGATTGTGGTATAACAGTCCTTAGGGTTTAGTTATGAGGTCATTCATTTCTTAATTCTTTAATTTTTTACACCTTTTTTTTTATTCCCTTTAATTCAGCACCCATTGTTCTCTATTCTTTATATTTGTTGGGACCTATTTTTCTGTATTCTTTATTATTTTTGCCCTTTATTCTGCACATTTTCCCCTTTATTCTTTATTCTGTAAACCCCATCCAGACCCTCAATTCTCTGAGACAACAACAGGGAGTGTTTAACGACCTTGACTGGCTGTTCAGCTCTCGCACGGTCGGTTTATTTCTCTGAGATATTTTGGCTAAAAGCTTATATATGATATACTTAGATTGAAAGCTTTTAGTTGATCGCCATTTTGATTAAAATAAAAGTGTCGCTCATGTTCTGTAGTCTACTCTACTAGAAAGCTTTTATTCTCTGAGATATTTTGGCTAAAAGCTTATATATGATATACTTAGATTGAAAGCTTTTAGTTGATCGCCATTTTTGATTAAAATAAAAGTGTCGCTCATGTTCTGTAGTCTACTCTTGCAACTACCATAGTTTACGGTTACAAAGCAGAGGGGACAACTTCGATACAGCGTAGAAATCTTGTTCTATTGATCAAGATAAAAAGGGGTAGTGGTACATGTATTTTTGGGGATAATATTGATAATTTTATTATTTCAATACTTAATAACTACATAAAACCTTGAAATTGAGTTTATAAGTTATTAAAAAAAAAAACACGATTTTATAGGTTATATTGTGAAATATATTGAACAAAAAAAATCATTAAATGATTGGATGTTTTTATAGTAAAGAGTAGTGCCCAAAACAGCTTAGAGGACGTGGTTGAATGGTAACTGAAGTTATAATCCTGGATGTCATTGAATATCAATAACAGTGGTCTTACGCGTGAACAAATTGTTTTTAATGGGATGTTCCAAAGTTTAATACACTTTTCCAGTCATTGTTTTGCATTTGGACTGTAGAATATCAAATAATACTTTGCATTGATATACTTCACAAAGAAATGTTCAACTTAAACAATTCGAATACACAATAAAAAAACAAAAACCATTTATATGATTTGGCTAATTTTTTGTTCAAAAGTCAGCGTCGAACGTTAAGAGAAATCTTTCTGGTATCATGCCTTGCTGTAAGAGAAAACCTTTGCTTCTCTTAATCACACACAAAAATCTTGAAGATTTGGCGAATACCGTGAATAAAATGTTTATCGCTCCCTGAAAATGAAGACAAGCAATTGTGAGTAAATTCTTAAGTCCTTGACTGCTGGGAATCTTTTTCCTTTGGTCAGATAAGGTAAAATAAATAACTTGACTTGATATATTTATAATGCAAATGAATTGATTATACTTCAAAGGATTGGAAAATTTAAGAATAATCAATAGTAATTGAAAACCAATTGTTCAGAAAACAATTGAAGGTCGTTCAACATCAAGTTACTTCCGGTTTACTCAAAGTTACTATTGGCGTCCAATGATATATAGGTTTCTTCATACTGATAAAGGGGCCTCGGTGGCCAAGTGGTCTAAGTAGTTACTACTGTAATCACTAGCCAGTCAACACTGAGGTTGTGAGTTCGAACCCCGCTCGTGCGGGTGCACTCGACTCCAATCTTAATTGACTAGGATTGTCAGTTTTCCTATCGAAGGTCGGTGGTTTTCTCCGGGCACTCCGGCTTCCTCCACCAATAAAAACTGGCCGCCACGAAATAGCCCAAAAGCGGTGCTTAAAAGTGGCGTTAAAACACCAAAAATCAAAAAAATCAAATCATACTGATAAAAAAAATATATGATTACTTTATACTTTTGTTTAAAATAAGGAAGATAATTTGCTACTTCCGGTTAAGAAAATGTCACTTCCGGTTTCATATGATAGCTTTATTCACACTTATCTTTACAGTGAGGGTCGGTTGAAAACAAAACTTTACGACAAAAGAGATAATTTCAGCTTCCCAATTGTGAACTTTCCATTTCTATGTAGCAACATTCCAACGGCGCCTGCATACGGAGTATATATGTACCAGTTGATACGATATTCCAGGGTTTGTATTTCCTATCATGATTTCCTTGATAGAGGGTTGCTGCTCACAAGGAAGCTATTAAACCAAGAGTTTCAAGTGGAGAAGTTGAAATTCGTAAATTTTAGGGACGCAATCACGAGTTGTTTGACCGTTATGGAATATTGTTTTCACAGATGATAGCGGATATGTTCCAATTGTCGTAATTACAATCCAGTCCCCTTTTCCCCGAATGTAACCTACCGAATTAGACTTAATACCGGGTTTGTACTAATATGCGCAACACGACGGGTGCCACATGTGGAGCAGGATCTGCTTAACCTGCCAGAACACCTGAGATCAACCCCAGTTTTTGGTGGGTTCGTGTTTCTTAGTCTTTAGTTTTCTATGTTGTGTTTTGTGTACTGTTGTTTGTCTGTTGGTCTTATCCTTTTTTAGTCATGGCGTTGTCTGTTTATTTTTTGACTTATGAGTTTGAATGTCCCTTTGGTATCTTTCGTCTCTCTTTTTCAGAGCTTTCAGTTTTCGAGCCATACCCCCTCCGTTTAATTCGATTAAGCTTTAGGCGTGAAAGTGATCCTAAAGTTCGATAATATTCAAAGTCAAACAAACGTTTTATTTTGAATTTGAAAATAAAGTAGTGTCATCTGCAGCTGGCTTAACTTTAGAGTATGGGTTTTGTTATTTAGCTTAATTTGAAAACGTTTAAATATTTTATTTTGTCTTAATCTACAGGCTTCAATTTCAACAGCGATAACGAAAATTATAGAAGTGGCGGGACACCCTTGACGGACCTCGCGCTCAATGCTGAAGGGTCTTTAAATTCACCAATTATTTAATATGCAACCCTTTATATCTGTATGTAAAGTATTTATCCACTTCAGTGAAGATTTCTGAAATCAACGGTATACTTTTAATAATATTCTATAAAAAATTGACAGAAAACCACCGAAAATATTCTTGAATCATATCATGATTAAGAGTCAAATTAACGTAAGTTTCAGGAACATTAAATCACGATGTTGGCTTTCTTGGTTTCAGTTCGAGCCTTTACCCACATTAGTACGTTAATAAATGCGTAGATTCAAGATTGAATGCAAACTAATTGTCCGAAAAGTTAATGCGTTTACACCATCCTCACAATCAAATTTAAACTATGTGTGTGACAACAGATGTAATAAATGTTTTAAAAACTGCTTGGTTTAAACTCACAACTAAGTTTAGTTTTCCGACCAAACATATACTTTAATTTGGTAAACAATAAATTAAAAGTATTATCAATGCTTCTTAGTTAAGTTAAAGCATAGCTTTATACATATAATACTTATGGAATGTTATAGATTAAGTTTAATTTGCAACCAACTATTCAGATGAAATAGAAAAAGGTAACATACAAAAACTTTGATGATGTAAAAGTAGGAAAGTCAGGATTAAAAGTCTATTTTCACTCATTCAAGATTTTTTACTGTTAAATGAAAATGACACTTTATAGATTTGATGCCCCTGATACGGTTTTTTTATTCGTCTTTAACAGAATCTCAAAGCCAACATTTAAAGGCCAACAATGTATTAGTAGAGAGAAATTATAATTTATACATTTATCTTCTAAAGCCATCAGGTAACGCCATGGCAAATATAATTATTTTCATAAAATTTTTAATGTTCAAAATCCAGTATCAAGGAATAATTCAAGATGATTTTCCTTGTGAAGATGACGAGGTTTTTGTTCAAATTTCATTTAAATATTTGAATTCAAATTCGATCATATCTACTTTGCGCTTACATTGTACAACGATTGTGCATGAAGTTGTATGTATATATCTTAAGCTGTAAGATCAAATATCATTAAACCATCAAGGATTTAGAATCACTAAAATAATTAAAACAAAGGCATATACACTGTACACAATGTCTTTTAAAAGTTTTTAAGCCAAAACGCTTTGTTGTTTGACACTAACAACACTAATCAATTTAATCACATTTAAAAGTAAGATACACATAAGTTGATGATATTGATGCCATACTAACATTAATGCAGTGATTCCGGTATAAAATATAACCTTGATTGGAAAAGGAACATTGAGGGGTATTGCAAACGATACTTAAACAGGTACTAGATGAATATTGTGAACATCAAGCAATTTATGGAAATAGTTTTTCAATTATAATAAGTAAAATGTAATATAGCTTTTTTTTTTTGTGTAAATGAACATAACTAAAAAAAAGAGTAGGACTCTGATTTTTTGTTTGATGTGTTTGAGCTTTTGATTTTGCCATTTGATTATGAACTGTCCGTTTTGAATTTTCCCCGGAGTTCGGTATTTTGTTATTTTACTTTTTAAATAAGTACGATCCTAGACAATCTTTATAAATTAAGCTCGAGACAAATCGATGGAAAAAAAAAAAAAAAAAAAAAAAAAAAACAGGCTTATAACTTTAGTTCGCCGACATGCTTCTGTTTTGCACAAAGATTTTAAAAATAAGTGTCATTGGAATTAATAGCGAAATTACAATTGCATCCTTAATTGAATGTCACAGGACTTTATAATTATAACATGCATACAATAAAGCCATGAATCGGTTTTGATTGCTAAATTGATGTAAAGCTAGCAAAAATTAACATGAACAAAGTTTTTGTATGATACAAGGACCTTGACAGTGAAAAATATCACAAGAATTACCACACATTTGAACACATACGAAAAGAGAAGTATTCGCATAGATTATTTCTGAGCTTATTTCCAAACCCTTAACCAGTATCATAAACAGTTAAACAATATTTTATCGAAAATAAATAAAATTTGATATAAGAAGAATTTACCAATTAAAACCATATAAACGGTTTCAAATGAACCATTAAAGACGAAATTTCTGATTGGAATGATCAAATCAGTCAAAAGCGCATTTTTAAATTGCTAAAATATATAAGTTCTTTATTAAAAATATACAAAACTTACATAGAAACTGGCGGAAATAACTTTTGTTCCGTACCCATGTGTTTGCCTTTGACTTTGATTAATATAAATATGCGATGAGGCATTGCACATGTCATTAAACTTATAAATATGTCAAGTATTTAAACAAACAAAACGTATACTACAATAGATTGCAATCTTTCTAAAATGTTCATGACTATGACGATATATACTAAACATGCTAAATATGGATAGTTTAAGGTCAGTCTGATATCCTTAAGAATATTTTCAATTAACTAAGTATTTGTCTAATTCATATATTATAATATAAAAATAAGGAGATAAGGTATGATTGCCAATGAGACAACCATCCACCAAAGTTCAAATAAAGTGGATGTAAGCAAATATAGGCAACCGTACAGTTTGATGATTTTCTCAATACTTTCATTCGATTATTGGTAGACTCAGAATGTCTTATGATCTACAATTGTTTATACGTTTATCGGAGGAAAAGTCGTTAGAACCCTGCTTTTTTCCATAATTTTTGTAGAAATTGTTCATGTTCACGTATTTATTTCCTTACATTCAAGAAAATTGTTGCTTAGGTGTTTAAAAAGCATTACACCATTATAAAATCAAGATTTGCATGTTAACAACTTCTGAATAAAAGTCCTGACTGATTATCCAACTTGGTACGATAAAAATTCGAGGAAAGAAAATTTATGATGTAATTGCTTAACACCAGTTCATGTAAGACAGATGCTTCAATTGATAAGCAAAACATTTGGAAGTAACAGATAGTTAAAAGGTCGATCAGTATGATATAGTGGTCTAGAGCGATGGACACAGTGCAGGCGGTGTTGTCTCGATATCCCAATATATCCCAATAGCATGAGTTCGAATCCCGGCGATTTTACATTGTTGTGCTGATATTTAGAGTAGTTATGTATATATATATATGCCTTGACACTTTGTGATTCATGGAAATTATCTTTCATGATCCCTTTACATAAAAAGGTGACAAGTTAGACCCTAATAGTTATAGAGGAATTTCTCTTATAAGTAATCTACCAAAATCTTTTAATGCCATATTGAATAATAGGCTAATCAAGATTGTTGACAAACAATTAAGTGATTGTCAGTTTGGTTTCAGAGAAAATCACAGAACAGCTGATAGCATCTTTTTATTGAAGTCCTTGATTAATAAATATTTACATAAAGAGAATAAAAAAAGATTTATGCCTGCTTTATAGATCTGAAAAAGGCTTTTGATTTAGTATAGAGAACTGCTTTACTTTAAAAATTATGCAAAATGGGAGTTGGCAGGTCTTTTTACAGAGTTATAAAACAACAATACTTAAATACTAATCATCTTTGAAATACAAAGATTATGTATCAGAATTTTTTAATATTGCTAGAGGGGTTAAACAAGGAGACACCCTGAGCCCCACTTTATTCAATGTCTTCATAAATGATATTGTAAAAAATTTTGAGGGAAATGATTCAAGTCCCCTTAAGTTTATAAATAGTAAAGTGAGATGCCTCCTTTTTGCGGATGATCTTTTGATCCTGTCAGAATCGAAAGAGGGTCTTCAAAACAGTTTAAATAAGTTAAATTACATTGCAACAAATGGCAACTCTCTTTAAATACAAACAAAACAAAATGCATGATTTTCAGTCAGTCCAAACAAAATGGTGAAACATCACATATTTACTATGAGAATGAAGCCATAGAGAGCGTATCAGAATATTCATTTTTGGGAATGTTGATAAAATGTTATGGAAATTTATCACAAAGTACTTTAGAGCTGACAAAAAAGGCAAAACAAGTATTTTTTGCAATAAAATCCTCTACTAAATCATTGAATAATCTGCCTATAAAAGTAGCAAATAATATTTTTGATTCTTTAGTAAAACCAATTATGACCTATAATTCAGAAGTAACATATTTGGATACACATATTTCTTTTCATAGAGCCAAAAACAGAGCCTTATCTTCAGGAAAACAAATTAATCAACTTGATTTTACAGACAAAACCCCTATTGAAAATATGCATCTTAAATTTTGTAAATCTACTCTAGGAATCCAATTTAGGAGCAAGAGTTGAAAAGGAAGATTGCATATAGAATGTTTTATTAAAACACAGACCCTTTTATATTTAGCTAGACTATATATTAATAATATTAATCCATTGATAAAGGAAGCTTTTTCTCTAGCACAGTCTCTAGATTTGACTGGAACTTATTCATGGTATACATATGCAAAAATATTGTTGAAGAGACTAATATTGACCTTAATATTCTTTTTACTTGTAAGGACATAAAAGATGTAAATAAAATAAAAACGATATAAAGTTAAAAATGAAAAATAGATATGAAGATTTAATTGAAACTAAATTTGAAAACATTGATGATAAAAGTAAATTGTATCTATATAAAAACTTAAAAAGATTGCAAACTAGAATCTTATCTAAATATATCTAATTTTCAGATAAGGAGATTGATCACTAAATTTAGATTAAGTGATCACTTCATCTTAATTGAAAAGGGGAGATATTTCAAAAATCCCAAGAGAGGAACGACTTTATCATAAATGTAAAATACTAGAGGATGAGAAACATTTTTACTCTATTGTGAATATAATAAAACACTAAGAAATGCCTTTTTTGAACACATATGTACTGAAAATAATAACTTTAATAATTTAAATGAAGAAGAAAAAATCATTATTTACTAAATCCATCAACGCCTTTACAAACAAATAAGTTAGGATCCTTCTTGAAAAAGTCATTAGAACTGAGGGCAGGGGACTCTTAACAGCTTGTTTGTTTTTTATAAATGTTTTTTTTTGTGTATGTTTGATATGTATGTATATATGTTTATTGTGTTAATACATGTTGGTCACAAACTGTAAAGTTTATACGACAATAAAATATTTGATTTGATTTGATTTGATTTGTAACGATTCTTTTTGAATAATTTTATTTGAGAGACTTTTTCTTTGTGTATGAAGTAAGCAGAAATTGGTTGAATTTTTAATCATTCACAACCTTGGCCTTATTTATTTTTTCATTTTAAATTTGTTTATATTTGTATTCTTTATTTCTTTTATTATGTTGGTATGTTTTTTCTGAAACTTTTCATATGCTAAAGTCCAGATAAAAATTGATTATTTACTGTTCCATATTTGATATTTTTTGTCACTAATGTGACTATAAGAACGTTTGTCATAAGATCTAAAATGAAAGAAAAAAAGTACTTTTAAATGCATATGATCATTTTTATTTCTCAGGCTGCTTCATGTGTTCATGACGAACTTGTGTGTCTTTAGTATTTTTGTAAGTTATTACTTATTATACACTTTGTGGCGATCTAATGAATTCAGACTTTTTCAACTGATTTTTATAATTTGTTATTATGGTGTACTGTTATACTACTGTTCTATGTTTGGGACAAGGTTGAGCGCTCGCAAACATGTATAACCCCGCCATGTATGTGCCTGTTCCAAGTTCAGAGCCTGCAACTCAGTGGTTTTTGTTGGTCGTCGCTATTGGTTTTCTTTTTTTTTTTCGTATCAAAATCAAATTGATTTGTCTTCTTTAAATTGTTTGCCATTTTGTCATTTCGGTGTATTTTAAACGTATTTTATGGTACGGATTTTGCCATTTTTAAAGGCAGTATGGTGAACTACAATTGTTTATATCTACGTCATTTTGTCTCATGTGGATATTTGTCTCTTGGCAATCCTACCTCATCTTCCTATTGAGATGAACCCAAATATACAAGACCACCAACAATGACATACAAAAGTAATGTTTGGAACATAAACAATATACAAGCATCCACATCATTTGGATTCAGACTGAGTAAAACTATTCCTTTGAAATGCGTGCAATCATAAATTTAATGATGACAGTACAAATCAGTACGATACAAACCAGGAAAAATCACCAACCAACACAAAATGTTTAATGAAATTCATTTAGGAAAAACATTCCATTTTCAACATCGATATTACAGGGGTACATACAAATAATCAATAATAAGTGAAACCATATCACTGAAAGCTAACCAAATTTGCTGACAAAAACAAAGACTTCTCTCATTCAATTCTAAACAAATAAAACGGAAATATATCTTGATTTTACAGTGACTACATAATATGCTGGAGGATTATAGGGATATTAAATATTCGTGGTCTGTACAGTCCATATCGGATTTGGTGCTCTTGAACTTTTATTATTTTGATCCCAATAAACCTTATTGCTATGTTTCCACCATGTCGGGATATTGGAAGTATTCTGCTGAACATTTTACGTCTCAAGAGAAATTATCTGAAGTCAGAAAGCAGATGTTTTTGATGCATGACCTTGACAACTAAGAATGTTAAAATATCAGTTCAAAAATCTCAGAATCCTCAAAAGCGATATGTATTGTTTAGAATCTTTTTGTTTTGTAGTAATACATGTATATAACTCTTATTTTATATTTTATTATTAGAAACCGACGTTTCTTTGTTGCATCCATGTTCTTTTCTAGTATAGGGTGTTAAAACAGATATATCAGTGTCAAAACACACGTTAAAGAAGATCGCGACCAAACCGTTTGATTCATGAATTTTCCATGAACTACTTAAATAAAAAAAAAAACAAAACAAAAAAAAAAAAAACAATCTATGATTACAATGCAATTAACTTTATTTTGAGGAATTACTTTTGAGAAACAAGAAATTATGAATATTCTAAATTTCATAAGTTAAAATGTTGAAAATGAAATAGATAATATTGACTGTCACTGATATTAAACCTTTACATGATGGCAAAAGGGCAATAGTAGTTGGTAGAGATCAGAAAGATCGCTTACATACATCATTTGAGAAAATCAGCCACCAAACTACAGTGATTATTTGAGGTTTGTTTA
Organism: Mytilus coruscus; assembly: GCA_017311375.1. Taxonomy (NCBI): domain Eukaryota; kingdom Metazoa; phylum Mollusca; class Bivalvia; order Mytilida; family Mytilidae; genus Mytilus; species Mytilus coruscus. The sequence goes on along the minus strand of CM029600.1, from coordinate 68,816,955 downwards.
CAACGACGAAAGTTTTAATGGAGATAATCCAATATACTAGTAAACCACCTGACATCGAATATTACAAATGATGTATGCGTTTGGTGGGTACAGCACTGCAATATTTTCTTTCGTAGTTGCGAACCTTTGTTTAGGGTATTTTTATTAGGGAGTACGCCACCAGCTTTCATTGTTAAAAATGCTTTAGGTAATTAAATCCTTGTTGTGTCCAGCACAGTACTTAATTCAATCTGCAAAACATGAACAGGATTTGACCCCAAAAAAATGAAAGCAACACCTTATAAATTGCATGCGTCCGAAGCCCTTTTCTTGACTAACCTTCATTAGGAGTACTGAAAGCCGAATATTTGAAAGTCAAGGATGTATAAGAAGCGAAACAGTTGAAGAGCTACATAACCAAAAAGGACCTTAAAAAATAGCCAAATCTATGTAAGGTCACCTTTGCCGGAGTGAGTTGAGACCTTAGTTTCTATATACTTTATAAACGGACAGAAGGTAGAACAGAAGTACTGACTACTAAGCTGATAAGTGAAATAGATTATAGAGAACCGCAGCTATCAAGCTTCAGTGTATCTTTGAGGTTTGTTTACTATTAAGATTTTGCTGGTAAAGGGGAGATAATCCAATAAAAACCACGTGAAATCGCCTATTACAAATGCTGTATGCGTCCTCTGACTTTAGAACAGCACTGCATTATTTTTTTCTCGTTGTTGCGTGCCGTTTCCTATGAGTTTTAACTATAGATTTTTATCAAGATGTACGCCAGCAGCTTTGGCTGTTTCAAACGCCTTAGGCGAACCCTTGTGGTGTCCAGCACAGTACTAAACATGATCAGGATTTGACAAACAAAAAAACTGAAAACAACAAGTTATGAGTTGTATGCATCCGAAGTGCTTTTCTGGACTTTCCTTCATCAGGAGCACTCAAAGCCGAAAATTTTAAAGACAAGGATGTATAAGAACCAAACCAGTTGAAGAGCTGTATAACCAAAAAGACCTAAAAAATGTCCAAATCCATCTAGGGTCAGTTTTTCCTGAAGGAGTTGAGACCTTAGTTTGTATATAATTTCAAAAAGAAAGAAAGGTTTGTTACAAATCATGTTAGTTTCGAAGTACTGACTTCTGAGCTGATAAGTGAAAACGATTATTGAGAACCTCAGCCATCAAATTTTCGTGTATATTTGAGGTTTGTTTACAATTATAATTTTGCTGGTAAAGGGGAGATAATCCAATATAAACCACGTGACATCACCTATCTATTACTTCCAAAGATGATGAAAAACGTAGTTTTTTTGAAAGTAGAATTCGCCAATAAAGGTTAAAATGCTATCAATATTAGCAATATTTTCCACCAGACATCCGTACAAAAAACTATATCTGATTACCTCAAAAATAAAGCTACAACTGTAATTTCATATATTTACACCAAGCCTATTGCATCCAAGATTTTCAACCACAAGAGCGTTTTAGAGGCCTTTAACCTCACAGACGTGAAATCCAAACCTCCGGTTTGCTCATGTGCATCCTCAAAATACAATTATAATCCAGATGGCCATGTTATTAATAGCGACCTTGGCATTGTAGCAAATGAACAACTAGAGAGTTGTTAGCCAAGGGAACAAAATATGAAATTCCCCAGCATATCAACTGGAAAAAGAACTTCAGGTTACTGATGAATGCAGCTGAGGATTATGCCAGAAAATAGGTAAAACCAGATGAACTAGAACTGGACACTTTGTCTGAATGGGTCAAAGCTATTCGTGGATTCTTAAAAATTCTAAAGATCTACTGCAAAATCTTAGATCACAATCTCTGCAGTTTTGCAGCAACATTAAGATTTTTCTACGCTTAACACTACCATTCCCCATGCTCAATTAAAAGATCGACTTCACCACCTCATTAAACCGAGCTTTTTCTATAAAAATGGGAATCGTAGATATAAATTTCTTGTTTTGGGTTATAATAATTCTTATTTTGTGAAGAACCACACTGATCAGAAAATACAATGAATATGATATTATCAAAATGCTGGATTTTTTGATCGATAATATATTTGTTGAGTTAGGAGGATATTTCAACAGACAGTCGGTATTCCAATGGGTACTAATTTCAGTACCCCTACTGACCGATTTGTTTTTTTACTCGTATGAAGAGAATTCATCCAGAACCTTCTAACAGACAAAAAGAAAACGTACCTTGATGATGTCATATCACTGAATAACCCATATTTCAGTCAGTACTTATATCTCATACCGGTATATCCCTGTGAACTTGAAATTAAGGATACTACTGATACTAGAAGGACTGCTTCATACCTTGATCTTTTCCTCAATATTGACACAGATGGACGACTTTATACTAGAATCTATGACAAACGGGATGATTTCAACTTCCCAATTATCAATTTCCCATTTCTCTGCAGTAACATACCCTCTGCCTAATCATATGGTGTTTCTTATCTCAGTTGATACGTTATGCTCGTGCACAGGATTGTTTGCTTATACACAGTTTTGATTTAGGAGTAAAACCGACATGGTTAGAAAATACAAATAATTAGTTAATTACACCATTACAAACACAATTCCGTTTTAATATTCTTGTCATGGATAGAAAATACATAAAACAACACCATTACAAACTCAATCTTGTATTCTTGTACGTGTCTATTCTATTTTTAGAAATTTACCTGACATAATATAAACGTCACAAAACACTTTTTGTGGCGTTGATACATTCGTGTGACGCACAGTTTATAATTTGTTTGTGGTCTCCTGGTGTGCTGTCGTGGATTCATGGGAAGTGTCCGTTGTTATTCTGCGATTTACGTGTTCTAATGTACAATTATATTAGTTATTTATGTGTTTCTCTGTCCTGAGTGTTCTTGGACTATATTCCTGTCACGTAATGTTGTCATTTTAGCGATATTTTTTAACATTGCCATATAAACGGGAGGTTTGGCTAGCCACACAACCAGGTTCAACCCATCATTTTTTCTTAAAATGTCCTGTACCGAGTCAAGAATATGGCATTTGTTATCAAATAGTCCGTTTCTATGTATGTTGGCGTTTATTTTTGTTGCAGTTCAGTGTTTCTGTTGTTCAGTTGTTTTCCTCTTATAGTTGGTGTGTTTCCCTCGGTTTTGGTTTATGACCCGGATTTGTTTTCGCTTAATCGATTTATGACTATTGAATAACGGTATACTACTGTTGCCTTTATCTATTACAAATGATGTATGCGTCTTCCGAATTCTAAACAGCACTACATTATTTTATCTCCCGTTGTTGCGTACCGTTTTCTTTGAATATCTTCATTAGTGTGTACGTCATCATCGTTCACTGTTAAAAATTCCTTAGGTAAATTCTTGTGGTATACAGCACAGTTGTAAACTAAAACTGCATAACATGATCAGGGTTTGACAAAAAAAAAATGAAAATGAAAAACAACACGTTATAAATTGTATGCGTCCAAAGCGCTATTCGGGACTAACCTTCACCAGAAATACTCAAAGCCAAATATGTTGAAGCCAAGGATGTATAAGAACCGAAACAGTTGAAGAGCTGTATAACCAAAAAGGACATTAAAGGCCAAATCCATCTAAGCCCCCGTCACACCAGATCAAGACCATAAAGATCCCACTACGATATATAAAAAAATAAGATCGCGGTGAAATTGTGGTATGGTCGGCTTGAAAGTTCAATATTTCATAGTATTTAAGTTCATACCACGACCTTGTTATGACCCTGATAAGATCCTGCTATGATTTTGCTACGATAGAAACACATTCTAGTTACGATCCGGGCACGCTCTTGCTACGTCTAATAAGACCTTACTACGACCTTATTGATCGCATAACGATCTCAATACGAGTCTACTGCGATCGAATCACGACTCCACTACGTTGTCACTGCGCTCTAGAATATGGCTTCATCAAATAATTTCTCAACCCAAATGCGTCGTCACCCAAGATGAAGTATAGCATGTTCAGGTTGTCATAAGGTAAGGGATCCGACTCCAAACACTCCTTTAATTCTGACGCGTTGTTAATCTGGGCGTCCGACATGGAAACGTATCCTCCTACATCTATCCATAAGAATTTGTAGTCTGCATCCACCAAGGAAAGGAGCACTAATGAAAAAAAAAGCCTTTAAAAATTATAGTTAGGAAACAAGGATCCGTTTCTAGGCCCTGCTTCTAAAAGCAACATCTTTTCCATCGAGTGCGCCACAAGCGTATGGCACGTTCCATCGTCTCTAAAATTCTTTGGCAATAGCTCGCCATTCATTTAGTTCTGTTGGACAGGATATGACTTCATCTTTATATTCCTGTACAATTGCCTGGCAACCTCAGGAATAAAAGTACTTTTAGTATTGCGCGCGACTCTGAAATCGTTCTGAAGGGTTGGATACCTATCGCAATGAGATAAGTGCCTTAAGGTAATAGCAACTTTCAGACCGGGATCTAGTGCTTTTCTGAATCGGGTGTATATCTTCTGAATTCGAGGACTTACTGTTTAAAACGTCATCAAACATTTCTGGAGGCTTCCTACACTTCTACTACGACTAGTTCTGGCAACGACTTCACTATAAATGTTTTGAGCATGTTCAAAGTTGGTCTTGGACCTCCACGATCATGAAGACCTTGGCACGTCCTTACTACGACCATCACGATCTTGCCATGACTTCCAAAATTTTTCATAATTTCTGAGATCGTAGCGGGATCGGGGTCTTAGCGTGATGGGGGTATAACGAGCTGTTACGTCACGCCGTTGTTTTCATCATATAATATATATAATAATTTGTATTATGTGTCTCTGTTTTTATGTATAAATTATTATGATTTTCATTAAATTCAGTTGCTTCCTCACCTGAAATTATGCTGGGATTTTTTTTTTTTGCAATAAATGTTCATATATATGGTCATATACAAATCTGCTGTTAACGGAATATAGTAAAGTATTCTAAAGGTTTTCTGACTTCGTCCCCTTTCACAGGTAACACCTGCCTCGACTTATTTTACCCCTTGCGAGAAATACTTAACACTACAAACTGAAAAGAACATAAAGATGTCTTTGGAAAGCCAAAGGAGTCATAATACCAACTTTGCAATTCTCAAATTGTCTTATGTAAACTTGAAACTCGAAATTTCAATTGGCATCTTGTCTTTTCGAATGATTTTCAAGAAAATCTTTCAATGTGTTTCAAGATTTATATTGTAAGGATTCACACTACAGTTATTCATAAATACATGAAAAATTAGAAAAATAAATTATACCCTTACATCCAATCAAAGCGTTCCAAAGTTGACTTCCTTCACCTGCTTTGGGTACACAAAAGGCCACCATAAAGCCGGGAAAATGTAAACTACTTTATTCCCCATAAGAATAGAGAAATGTATAGACTATTACAACCTAATGTATGAATAGAGAAGGGTCAATATTTCAATATTCCTAGATAGACTTTGCAAACTATGAATTGTGGTGGAAAATGAAGAATATTTACTTTTGATAATAAAAATAGGAAATTAAGAATTGATGTAATATATAATAAGTTAGATGGAGACGATACATTGATAAATGAGTAGGGGCAATACTAGGGCCCTTGTTTTGGCACAAGTATTAGCGCACATTTAAAAGTTAACACCATATTATTAGATCTGTCATAACTAAGTACACTAAGGTACGACGTGTTCAGAAAAAACAAAATCACATCCATCGAGTTACTCTGGCAACAAATCATGACAAAATTTGTATATTTTGTAAGATTAATTGGTACTCCTTGTTTTACATCAAGTTTTAAGCATATAACTGCTTGGAAAAATATGTGCGCACCCAAGAAACAATTTTGTGTTTGGTTATATGGAACGCCCAAACTGTCTTGTTATGCCCATTTTCATTGTATGATGGGCATTTACCTTTATATGATGTGCACTTGTCAGAATATGCTGTGCAAATATCCTTATATGATGTGCAAACATACTTATATGATGTGCATATATACTTATATGATGTGCAAATATACTAATATGATGTGCAAACATTCTTATATGATGTGCAAACATTCTTATATGATGTGCAAATATCCTTATATGATGTGCACATGTACTTATATGATGTGCAAAGATCCTTATATGATGTTCAAATATAGTTGTATGATGTGCAAATATACTTATATGATGTGCAAATATCCTAATATGATGTGCATTTTCCCTTATATTATGTACAAACATCTTTATATGATGTGGTTGTGTCATTATATTATGTGCTTGTAATCTTATATAATGTGGTTCGGTTTACTTCATTATATGATGTCGAAACGTCAATGTGCTTTCATCGTCGTTATGGTCAATGAACATGATTACGATTAGAATGATTACTGTCTACGTCATAACTAATTCCGATCTGCTTCTGCGGAGTTACTATAAACCCGGCTCAAATAGCGAAAGTGCATTTTATAGAACAAAATGAGACAGTGCAATTTAACAAGAATCAACGTTTCAAACATTTCGGAGGAAAATTAAGATCAATATTACAGGAGCTAGTTGAAGAATTTCCCGGCTGCGGCGAAAATATGATAAAACAAATTTTGGGGCCCTTTAAAGCTTGCTGTTCGGTTTGAGCAAAGGCTCCGTGTTGAAGGCCGTACTTTGACCTATAATTGTTTACTTTTTACACATTGTGACTTCGATGGACAGTTGTCTCATTGGCACTCATACCACATCTTCTTATTTCTATTCATTGCAAAAGACACCAATGAACTCACAGTCAGTTTTACCGGTCTGGATGATTGATTGGTGTTTAACGCCACTTTCAACACTATCATGGTATTTCGTGGCGGTGAGTTCATATTGGTGGAAGAAGCCGAAGTGCCCGGAGAGAACCACCGACCCTCAGTAGGAAAACTGACAATTCTAGTCAATTAAGATTGGAGTCGAGCTTACCTGCCACGTGCGGGATTCGAACTCACAACCTAAGTGTTGACAGGCTAACAGTTGTTCGACTACTTAGACCACTCGGCCACCGAGCCCCGAAATGGATTAAAGGAGATATGGGATGATATGAGTATTAACCCTGCTTTGTACTAGACCGACACCCTGAGCCGGATTTTTAACATGCTATTTCACAAGGTAACAGTCTACAGGAAGACATGTCACCTTACCCGGACACATTATTCTGATTCCGAGCCGACCAGTCTTTGCTCTTACTCCTTAAATTCGCGTGCTTAGCAGGGAAGCAGCAAATATCAATTTTGAAGTCATTGGTTTTGACCCGGCCGGGGTTCGAACCTACGACCTCCCGCACTCGAGGCAAAATGCTACCACGAAAGCACCGCCACTAGAAAGTAACCCGCAATATAAAATGTTTCGGGGGAAGCCGCTCATGTATACACCTCCAGACTCAAGTAAACAGGGCTAACGTACCGACCATTGATTTTTTTTTTGGTGAGTGGGGGCATTTTTTTTGTAAATGTTTAATACCAAATTTCATGAAAGAGATTTTAGCTATTTCAGAAGGGAAGCGAAATAGTTTGTTTCCATTGAAAATGAGGGAAAAAATAAAACAATAATGAAATTAAAAAAAATAACCATGTTATTGATAAAAAGTTTATTTTTAATTAAAGTCGAAAAATATGTTTGTCCTGAGCACAAGGCAATACACGTGCTCCTGCCCACACTAGATGAATAGTCGATGCATAACCAATCTGATTAAGATACAATGTATACAGATCATCTGTCTAAGCTTTGGTTACAAGGATCTGACAACACTTCATTTTACTTTCTAAGTGAAGATTTACGGCGGCGGCTTTTAATATTTTGCGTTTATCTTGAAAACTACAATAGATTTAAAAAAAAAAAAAAAAAAAAATTGCGCAATGTGTCTGAATATATTCTATAATCAAGGTCCCATTTGGGCAATTTTGGCTTTTAAGAGTTTTGTTGTTTTATTGCCTATTATCTTGATAACTTATCTATAGAGAAACCTTTCCTTGCAAAAAAGGTATAGAGAAGAACAGATCATTTTCTTTCATTAGGGGTGGGGACGTGGGAGGAAACATGGGAATTTCTCTTATTTTTTCAAGTCTACACCTTGAAGAAGGAAAAAAACAATGAAGACCCCCTTTCCAAAGACATAAAATGTCACCCCCCAAAAAAAAATTAAAAAATGCCACCACCGAACAATCACACACACACATTTCTCAATACTTTTGTTCGTAATAACAAAAAAAACGCATTAAGTTTCTATTGCATTATAAGTTTGAAATATTGCGTCAGTAGTGGATCTAGAACTGTGGAAGTTGTTTGCGACTTCAGGGAACTTAATTTGGATATGGCGATTATGGTCTTGTTGATATTTACCACACCTTCATTCAATATTATCTTCAGATGAAAAATACTCTGCTAGAAGAAATTGTTGAAACTAAGGATTTCGGTTTTAATAATTGAGGCGAGCGGAGCGAGGCTTAAAAATTGATGTCTTTCGAGTCAAAACTATTATTTTTTACTGTAGGGGGAGTGTACGATGAGGGTCGAACCCTGAACAGTTAGGGAAAGTATTGACACACCATTCAAGCTTGATACAGTTCTGAATTTTGATATGATTAAATATATGACACATCATAGGTTTGTGACACATAATAAATGTGGTCTAAGATTTTAAAAAGTTGAAATTGGACATTTACCTATTATATGGTCCAATATCCAAAATCTACATATATTGTTAGATTCAGCATATCAAAGAACCCTAAGAATTGCTTTTTTTGGTCCCGTTTTGGCCCCTTATTCCTAAACAGTTATTGTCTGGCAACAAAGTATCTACAGACGACGAAGACATCGCCATAACATTATACGGCGGCAAATCTATAACTATAAAAAATTGAATACCACCTTTCCATTAAAAAAAATTAAATTATAAAGGCCTCCTTAATTTCTTCCTATCCTCTCTGTTTGGGGTTACAAATGACCGGTCCCCTATATAAGTCACTACCCTATCAATGTCCGATTTTTGCTCATTTTTTTGTGTCTATCTTGAGAAAAGTAATATATAAAGAGAAACTTGAACAGTTAAAATGATCAGGAAGGCAAATTTTACAAAAAATGAACATACTGGAAATTCATGTATCAACTTCTTATAGAAAACAAGAGTGCACACGCTGAAATGTCTCGCCTACTATACTGACCATTGATTTTATGTTGATAGTCCTACATATAAAGTTTTACTACAAGTATCACATTAACATTTATGATCCAAGAAAATGAGGTCAAGGTCAGATAAACCAAGCCGGAAATACATGTACACCTTCAATACAATCATTCCATACACAGAATATAGATGACCTATTGCTTATAGTATACAAGAAACAGACCAAGCCATGGAAATTCTATATTGAAGAATGAAGAATGAAAATGAATTCTAGGTCAGATGAACCCTGCCAGACAGACTAGTACACCTTAAAATCATTCCATGCATCAAATATAGTTGACCTATTGCTTATAGTATCTAAGAAACAAAGTTAACCAGGAAAACTGAACATTGACCAATGAACCATGAAAATGAGGTGAAGGTCAGATGATACCTGCCAGACAGACATATACACCTTACAATCATTCCATACACCAAATATAGTTGCCCTATTGCTTAAAGTTAAAGAAAAACAGACCAAAACACAATAACTTAACATAAGCCATGAACCATGAAAATGAAGTCAAGGTCAAATAAAACCTGCCAGACTGACATGTACATCGTAAAATATTTCCATACACCAAATATAGTTGACCTATTACTTAACCTTATTCACTGATCCATGAAATGAGGTCGAGGTCAAGTGAAAACTGTCTGACAGGCATGAGGACCTTGCAAGGTACGCACATACCAAATATAGTTATCCTACTACTCATAATAAGAGAGAAATTAACATTACAAAAAATCTAAAAAAATATTTCAAGTTGTCACTGAACCCTGAAAATGAGGTCAAAGTATGAACCATCCAAGTCTTCTACCTTCTGAAATATTAAGCTTTTAAGAAGTTAATTAACGCCGCCGCAGCCGCCACCGGATCACTATCCCTATGTAGAGCTTTCTGCGACAAAAGTCGCAGGCTCGAAAAAAACCGCTAACGCTAGGTGTAAAGGTATTGAAAGATATAATGCCTACCCTTGTTAAATGAGCATAGAGCATGGCATAAAAGAATTATTTCTTAAATTTAATAACTTTAACCGTATATTCTTTATGGTAGACCCCGTATGTTCATTATTGTACACCCATCGATTAAAACTAAACTTTGCAATTCATATTTTGACAATTTTCCAACAATATCAGATGTGATTTTTTTCGTCTTAAAACGAGGTACCAACATGCCAAGGTTTATCTCTTTTTAGATCTCAATCATTTTCCAAACGATAGCTACAGATTTGAGCCGGGCTTATAGTAATTCCGCAGAAGCAGATCGGAATCAGTTATGACGTAGACAGTAATCGTTCTAATCGTAATCATGTTAATTGACCATAACAACGATGAAAGCACATCATATAATGACGTTTTGACATCATATAATGAAGTAAACCGAACCACATCATATAAGGTTACAAGCACATAATATAATGACACAACCACATCATATAAAAGATGTTTGTACATAATATAAGGGAAATGCACATCATATAAGGATATTTGCACATCATATAATTATATTTGCACATCATATAAGTATATTTGCACATTATATAAGGATCTTTGCACATCATATAAGTACATTTGCACATCATATAAGTATATTTGCACATCATATAAGGATGTTTGCACATTATATAAGGATACTTGCACATAATATAAGGATATTTGCACATCATATAAAGGTGTTTGCACATCATATAATGACAAGAGCACATCATATAAAGGTAAATGCATATCATATTATGAAAATGGTCATAACAAGACAAATTTGGCGTTCCATATGGTTAGATTATGTCAATAGTTACAATAAAGCTTCCCTTGATTTTTATTAACCTTTCTTGGCTGCACACGCTATTTCCGAAATTGAAATAACGATGGAAAATTGCATAAATGCTGAATTTTTTCTTCGTTTTCATGAAAACGGTGCATATTATGACATAATTTTGACGTTATAACATCCAAAATAGTTTGCTATCATTTATATTTCATGATTTTATGCATTTCCGAACATTAAGTGTAAATCTGAAATACTAGTAGTTCTCATAAACTTTATTTTCTAGTGCCAAAACTTGGGCTTAATGCTCCTAATCCTTAATAAGTAAACACAAAATTCCTATATAATGTGAAACAAATAGGCACTTTCTGCAGCAGAATCAGCTTATTACATTTCGGCTTTTCTACATTTCTTTGTATCAATATAACATGTCAGGTTTGTTATGTGATGGTATTAATGATTTATAACAAACAGTAACAAGTTTTTAATGAAAGTTAGGATATTTGATATTTAATTTTATATTACTAATGTTGATTTGTTCATATCTTTTTGCAGACGCCGGCAGAAAAGAGTACCATCAAAGGTCAAAAAGGTTGTAAAAATTTCTTGAAGAAAACATAGGTGATGAGGTGATGTTGAAACAAGAAGGACTTTATTGGATAATAAATTAACAGGTTTATTTGGGGCTTTAGATATTTATTTTGTAAGCGGAAGTATAACTGAAGGTCTCGACATTAAAGGTAGTGATACTGATCATATGTGTAATTGATAATGCAGATGAAACTGATGGAAAATTCCGAGTTCTTTGATTCAACTTCTGATACTACCACGCCTGGATATATCTCGATAAGACAAGTAAGCGAGATAATTATTTCAGACACCGACTACAGTAGTGGCCAGTTTAAATTTGTTCAAAAGGATGAGTTTAGATATAGAGATAGTAGTGTCATTATAACTTACGAACATTAGCCATCAATATCAATTTCGAATTCGGGAATAGAAATCGACTATGTTTATTGCTTAAAATCGGAAAAATGGCCTCGCATTGCAGCTGAATTTACAAACAGGAAAAGTTACTTTGAATGGCCTTCTAAAGAGCTTGTGTTTCATATAACTGAGTCTGGGTGTCCTATTGTACCAAAGTCAGCAGAAAATCAAAATAGCCATGAATGGAGATTATCATTTTCACAAGCAGAAAATGCATTAATAAGATCATTTAACCACACCCAGTAAATGACATATGGTGCGTTGAAAATACTATTTCAAGAGATCTTCAATAAAAGGAGATGCGATTATGAATGTGTATTTGGGTCCTATATATTGAAAACAGCATTATTTTGGGTATCTGAAGATCGTGAACATATTATATGGCAGCCATCAAATATAATGCTATGTAATAAATTATGTATCGCGTATCTTAGGAATTGTGTAAACACTATGAATTGTCCTAATTTTTTCGTTCAAACAAGCAACATGTACTTTGACAAATATCCAAACGAATCAATTCCAGAGCTTTTAGTAATTTTAAATGCAGCCAGGTCTAACATTTTGCGATTGATCTGACAGGCTCAGGCCTTTTCAACTTTCAACAAAGGCCACCAGATATTTAGTGGCAAAGATTGAGAAATAGCAAATAACGCTGACGCGTTATTGTCGTATCACAAAACTGTTCCTTTTCACGAGTGGAAATATCTAATATGCAACATTGATAGTCAGTTTTCTATAACAGACGTAGGTGACATGCCAATACACAAATTTCTGAAGAAGCTTATCCTTTACCCTTGTTATCAATTAATTAAATATTCAGGTACTAAGACGAATAAACATGACTATGTTCTGAATAAGTTAATTTTGCAGTTTTAATTGCGTGGGAATAAAGTTGACAAAATCACAGCAAATTTGAATTTAACGTCGTGGTTTTATAACTATTAGATATATGATGACTGTCTCCAAATACTTGATGTCGCGCTTAAATGGATAAGTAATGCTGTGCTCTCTTTCGAATTTTCCAGTGTTTCATAATCAATCAGTCAACAGCAAAGTTATTTTACAATCATATGGTTTTCGACAAATGGCTTTGAAATTTCATTTCGAACCATACACAATTCTCCTAAATTCTAACTATGCTATTAAGGAGATAAAAGAATATATGAATATGTTATCATAAACAGAAAAGAATTCATAAATGTTCGACATCTTTAAATGATCTGCATCATGCACAATACTTAAGACCATGTGCCATTTACCAGTATAACAAGGTTTGCAATATATTATTGGGAAAAATATGTAAACAGAAAAAACAAAAATATAGATTTTGTCCAAGTATTTGAAAGTATAAGTACAGATTTTCCTTTGGATATTATTGCAGAGTGTTGAATAAATACAAGTATGTTATAATACTAATTATACCTACGAAGACGAAAGGGATAGAATCTGCTTTAGCGGATACCTGAAGGTTTGGAAAGGCACAATTAACGTTCATGACCGATAACCCCAAATTGCGGATTGCAGGAATATAAACAGCGGCCATTTTCCGTTCGAGGCTTTGGAAACAACCGAAATAAAAAAAAATATGTATATCCAACAGCAACCCAAGGCTTTATTGCTTGAGAACGAATCGACGCAGCTTTCACATATACTAGATTTCAAATTCCATACGGACGCACAGTGTAGGAGGTCTTTGTCGCATATATTTTCATCTAAAAAAATAATTATTTTTAACTTTTATTTTAATTTCCGGTCATTCGTTAATATTTCAAATAAAAAAAAACAACAATATTTAACCTGTTTTGGAAGCAACGGTTTAAATCCATGTTGACGGACTTTCATGTTACATGAACAAGATTTTTGTTCTCCAAAAAACTACTTTCATAACACTTATTATCTTCAATTTCATTTTTAATGTTTAACAAAGCAAACCATGTTCTTCTTGATAAATTACATTGTAAACTATCAGTTTTGTCTAATTGTTAGCGTTCAATTAACAACACACGATTTAAAAATTAATAATTCTGATTTTATTTTCGGTCACATGTATTTCTCTTCTTTATTTCCCATTTGGGCATATCACTGATGTTTATCCAAGAGTTATATTCTACTGCATCGTTGAGGTTCTGTTAAAATAGCAAAAGTTAAATTAGTCGGAATCTAATATTTAAATCAGAAATATATTTATAGTATTATATTTACTATTTTGCCTTTTTCTTTATTTTAACTTTTTGCATTCGAGCGTTACTGATGAGTCTTTTGTAGAGGAACGGACGTCTTGCGTACGAAGTTTTAATTCTGGTAACTATGATGAGTCTTTTTTATACCAGAACAATTTACTGAAAACAAATATGAGAGGTAAGAACAAACGACAAGCACTGAATTACAGGCTCCTCAACTGGTACCGGCACATAAGGAATGTGGCGGGGTTTACATTTTTGTGAGCGCTCTATCCTCTCCTAACCTAGGACAGCGGTGTAACAACACAACTTAAGAACAAACAGTAAAAATCAGTTGTAATTGGCGTAACTCAAAGATCGAAACGAGGCTCAAAACCAAATAACATAAAAAAAAACCAAAAAACAATAGACACAAAGCACCGAAATAAGAGTACTCGCAGTAACTGGAAGCCAGTTGAAAGCCAATTACATCTAATAAATAAATCATGTTCTCCCAGACAAAAGTACCAATCAGTACACATCCAACGGATTAAGTGTAAAGACGTCATAAACAGTCTGAGAAACGTGACCTTGTGCAATGCTAAAATATAAGTAAACATTATCGACAGGATGTAGGATCATAAGTTCGCATAACTGTACATGTATATTAAAAGGTCTTTCCATTTTCCTGTATGGTATCGAACAATAAAATACAGTTTGTTGGGTGATATATGACCTTTAAAAATGTTAACCGGAAGTAACCAATTTTTGCACTTATTGCATGGAAAAGTACCTAGAAAACCCTTTTTTTTTTTAAATAGGAATACTTAATCCTATCATTTGAGACCTCCAATAAACCGGACGAAGCTATTTATCTTCCTCAAAACAGGCAAAAGTATATAAAACAATATATTTTCAGAATCAGTGTAAATACAGCTATTATATGACCGGAAGTGATATTTTCGTAACCGGAAGTTGACAATTATCTCCCTTTTTCAGGAAAAAGTGTATAGAAACTATATATTTTTGGAATCAGTGTGACTAAAGCTATTAAATGAGACAAGAGGTGACATTTTCTAAACCGGAAGTAGCAAATCACCTCCTTCATTTCAGACAAAATTATATATAAACCACATATTTTTAAATCAGTATGAAGAAACCTTTGATTGGATGCCAATAATAGCTTTCGGTAAACCGCAAGTAGTTTCTTATCAACTATTTAGAAAATTAATGTGGAAAGAACTTTAATATATATTTAGTTATGTTTTGATTTTTTAAAACAAAATTAATGTTAGTACCAATAAAAACAATATTGAAGGATTTTTACTAGTGTCTAAAATTGATAACCTTTAAGAAAAAAGTTTATTCAAAGGATCAATAAGTTAACATGGATCGTGTTTTAAATTTCTGACTCTGTAAACGATATCATCGTAAACATTAAAATGTGATATCCTGTCATTAATAAGAATTATACAGAGCCAAACTTTCTAACCAAATCTATGCATCTATGAAAGAATTTAGTAAAGGTTTTTGTGGTTCCTAAATAGATATAGGAAGATGTGGTGTGAGTGCCAATGAGACAACTCTCCATCCAAATAACAATTTATAAAAGAAACCATTATAGGTCAATGTACGGCCTTCAACACGGAGCCTTGGCTCACACCGAACAACAAGCTATAAAGGGTCCCAAAATTACTATTGTAAAACCATTGAATCAATAATTTACTAGTTATACATGAACTACTTTCATTTCATTTTCTTATCGTATGCATATTCTCAATAATACAATAAAATAATACGTGAAATAACGTCCTCATAAATAATTTTATTTATACAACCCAGTAAACAAAATTTTGGGAGAGACGTATGGACAGAATTAGCGATACTGGTAGGCAATGTAAATTAAGGCGTAAGTAGTTAATTACCGATGTTCATGAAAAGCCACATCATGGTTACAAACAGAACTTGAAAGAATCCCATGAACCGATCCGGATGCGTCGATAGGGTAAGTGTCTCCTGCTAGGTATGCATCAATTCGTGATGGTGACCGTAAAACCTACCGGTATGTAGTGTCGATTTGAGGCTTTCTTCCTCATAACTCTGTTGGAGCAGTTTTTATGTACGGAACACACCCCTGTATATTAAGACTAAATATATATAAAACACATCCTTTTAAACATAATCCAATTCAGGACAGATCTTTGTAACGTTTGATTCATCTTCTATATCAATGTCACATATTGGACAGATTCTATTTTCTGGTAAGGTTCTTGTTAAACGATCCTTTCAAATAGCTATTTTACTGTTACTTGTTTTGTTTTAGTACTTTCTTATACAATTTTTCGTCTTAATACTGAAAGATAATTCTAAAATTTACAATAATGTATTATTATAAAATATAATTGTTCCAAATCAGAGCTTTTTGAGTTCATCAAAATTTCATCAACTTACCAGAGGAGTAACGATATATCCACCATTAGATTAGAACTTAATTCCATAGTCTATCAAATACATGAAAATAAAAAGAAGTGGTATAATTGCCAATGAGACAATATTCAACCAGAAATGAAATGAAATAGAAGTTAACAACTATAGATTTGAAAAAATGACTTTTAATTATTTTAACATTTTATATAGAATGTAAATGTATATGATTTTCATCCATAGCTTCAGATTACATTACTAGTAACTCACACTTATTTGGATACTAGTAACTGTTGATTTAGTGACTTTTGATAGAAAATATTAGTTTTCGAATACATTTATAAATTAATACATACTCATCTTTTAAGAAATCGGGCACACCGTACACTCCCCTTAAAATGTTTGCCAAAAGCAAATTAGGACAAAATATTCAATTTTCTTCGATTTTAAATAAAGATTTCTTATCAGTGGACGTCAGAACGTTTTTCTCAGGTAACAGAACACTGATCATACCAAATCAATTTATCTTTATATATGATCATGAGTAGGTAATAAGAGGTAAAACAAAAAGCTATCTGCATTACTCTGACCTTTATAGATGCAGTAAAACTTTGTTTATATATTAACACTTGGGCAGCTCTTTATAAATAAATAATGTTATCAGCATCCTAATTTTGGTACAACTTTAATTTATTTAGTTTATTAAAGATGTTCGGCAAAAAAGTTATACTGCTATTTATAATTGTCATTCGCTTAAGTGTAGGAAGTTTATTAAATGTGTCAGGTTCAAAGCTTTCAGTTGTAATCATTGGGTTATCTACTAAATTGATATCTTCCAACAATTAGCGATCACCAACAGAATATGGTATGTTGCTGACATTTGTTGAAATCATCTCAAAACTACTCAGGTTACGAAAATTAGTTAATGCATCGTCTTGAAATTTTGGGATGTTTAAATTTTCAATTGTTATTGAATCCAGGTTTGACAAAACGTTTGACGAATTTGGCAACGACTTCATTGTCGTATCCCCAAACATTATTCCGGACAATGTGCTTGAAACATTTCGAATACTATCTTCCCTTATTGTAGAAATAGGGTTATTGTGGATAGCTAAACCCATAAGGTTCCTCTTTTTACCAACAACAGACATAACTGTAGTCAGTTTATTATTATACAGATGGAGTACATACAGTTTATCCTCACTTCCATTGAAGGCGTCCTTCTCTACAACCTCAATCTCATTGTCAAATATAAGAAGTATTTCAAGTTTCAGGTTTTTAAAAGCGCCGTCCCGTATTCCTTTTATGTAGTTATTATGGGTTCAATATCCCATGTCATATTCTCGTTTTCTGGTTTCGAAAACTCAGGAACATCAGTAAGATTTATTTCCTATATGTATTATTTAAAGAGGGCATTTTATATAAGAAATCTACGGAAGCACTGATTAAATCGTTGGCGTCATTTCTAAAGTGTTGTTGTAATTCGAAAACATGTAATGCTTGTTTGTTGTAGTCGCAATCAGTCAGTATTTCTTCAATAATGTGAGTGGTTACAAAATGCTCACTTATCAAAAAAATTAATAAATTGACGGTTTTAAAGGAGTTTGTGTAATTTAACCGATTTTTTTTTTTTTTTTTTTTTTTTAATTATTGCGTATTTAATGTTTGTATTTAGGTTTTCGATTAACTTGGTCACACGTATGACACAGAATTAAAGGCTGTGGAAGGGGAATCGAATATTAAAAACACAAAAGCTGAGCTTAAACATTTCCGCAGACCAATAAGTGCTAGAAAAAGGGTTTGAACACATATGATTGGATATTTACCGTGTAGAGCATAAAAAAGTTAAGCTGCTCAGTCACTTTAAAAATAAATTACAAGTTTGCGTAAACAGCAAGTCCAATAGAAAATACAGTGTCCTGATTACCGAAAGGAAAATGAGAAGATATCTTTTAGAACGATTTCAAAATAGGAAATTATAAAGCTGACAGTTTCGCTATCGCTGATTATGCTCATCGTAATCTAACAAGAAAATGTCCTATGGAATCAAAAAATCATAGTCTATAAAACATAATTGTAATTTAAATAAACAGTCTGTCATATTTAAAGATAAAGAATTGTCATCGATGAACATTCGACACATTTTCATACACGAATCAAAATTATCATGCAACAGCTATATGAGAATAAAAGCTTTGGTATAGTTCTATGTAATGAAGATATTATAGATCTAATTGCTTTTTGTCTCCCGCGCGTCGTGAGGGATATGGTAATTGTCTCCGTCTCTTCGTCCGTCCGTCCAACCGAAAAACATCAAAATTCACAGATCGTTTGACACAAAACTGTCATACTTGTTTGGATTATTTGTCGTCATATTCTATTGACTTTGATGTATCGTTAGTTTGATTTGTAAATTTTTAAGAGAGTCATCTGACTTTGACCTTTTTTATTAGTATTGTCAGAATAACACCTGGCGAACGCATCTCCTCTGAGTCCGTTTTACAGAAAGCTCTCATACTTGATACTCGTAATAACCATTATGTGAAGTTGATCATATAATACCGTCATTTTGATCCAGTATGAAATATTTTTAGGAGAGTTATGGGACTTTTTATAGTAGTGTGATATTAACACCTTGTGAACGCAATTCCTCTGATACCACTTTACAGAAAACTCTTATACTTGGTACTACTGTTTGCCATCGTGTGCAATTGACCTTATTGTCCTACATTTTGATTTGACT
This sequence comes from Mytilus coruscus, assembly GCA_017311375.1. Taxonomy (NCBI): domain Eukaryota; kingdom Metazoa; phylum Mollusca; class Bivalvia; order Mytilida; family Mytilidae; genus Mytilus; species Mytilus coruscus. The sequence goes on along the minus strand of CM029600.1, from coordinate 68,797,703 downwards.
TTTTTTACGGGACTTTGACCATTAGTTTGAGTATTGTAACAACACTACCTCGTGAATGCATTCATAGCTTATTTACAATCTACGTTGAAGACGATTTCCCTGTTTCAACGTTGCCGGTAAGGGCTAATTTTGGTCGAAAATTTGAAGTACATCTGATGAAAGATTTTTGACATTTTAAGTGTCTACTTCAGTCGATTCAATTAGTTTTTGTAAAAATGAACCGATTTGGTCATTAAAGACGCTCAAATTCAAGCTTAAATATGAAAAATCTATCAAATATGCCATAACACGTATTTTTTCAGATGGTTTTTGTCTAAAATGAAAGTGGCCGCATTCGTGTTCAGTCGCAACCTTTATACATGTTATGTAATATCATCAAGTACAACATACATTTAAATATTAAGACTGAACACAAGTGCGGTCACTTCCATTTTAGACAAAAACCGTTTAAAAATAGCACAAATGTGAAAATTGTAAAGATTTCACTAATTTTGCTGGAGTTAATGATGTTAGTACCTGATGCATGTGCATTGTATTGTCAAAAACAGCCAATAGTTATTTAGCAAAAACATTCTACTTTCCAATAAATAGTTAAAAGTTTACGTTTTAACAAATTTGTAAAAATGCTATATTTTGGGGCCAAAAGGGGGTCTTAACGGACCTACTCCTTTGCTACGCGCACTTTGCTACGTTCATTATCAAAAAGTGTTTGTTGACTGCCTACATCCATTATTTTATTATCTTGTGTTGTTTTGTAGTTATCTTTTTGATTTCACCCGAAAGACCATTTAGTCCACCAGCTTTACTAAATAATCAAAATGACTAAAATAATATCTCAAGTATTTATTAATTATTAAAATTTGTACTGATTGTTCTTTTGTAATTAGACCATTAATACATTATCAATTTCGGAGGCTTAATCAGGTAATTTCATTTAACAATCAATTTGCGTATCAAATTGTATTTTGCGATCATAACATCTTCTTCAAACAGTCTTGTTTTCTGAAATCGAAACAAAAATTATGCATGAACAAATTTCTTGTAATACACAAGACGAAAAAGTTTGTTTTCGTTGTTTGTTAAAGGTTTTTTTATTTCCAAACACGTCTAAAATACGTGAAGTTAACAGTTTTGCAACTTTAAACATTATACATTTTGTTAAATATCTCCGATATCCTGTTTTAAGTACTTTAGTAGCCGAGGAGAGCATATTTCGGGTCTCTGTGCTACATCCTGACTCCTGTCCAAGGAAAACAGTCGAGATAAAAAGTTCACTTTACCATTAACTAATCTATGTAAGAACGTTTTGTAAGTAAGTTATCTTAATAAAAAATGTCTCATTAAAAAAAACCAAATCTATCGAAAGTGTTTTTTTCTAAGAATGTTTAAGTTATACAGTCGTACAGATTTGTGCATCAAATAATTTTGACATGAATACTTGCAGTTAAACATTGTTTACATGCACACTGTAGCTTTTGCTCTTCCTTTTATGGATAATAGATACACTTTTGACTTTTTGGGCACATGCATATGTTATATATCTAAAAGAATAAACCATAGCGTTTTAGTTGATTTTTTGTTATATATTCATTGAAGCTATATCATAATGTACAGTCTGGTTACCAAAAACTAGTTTATTCAATGAACTGGGAAAGAATGGTCTTGTTTCTATATGAATAGAGAAAGGCGACATGTTCTAACTAGAACTTACTATCTACACAATCGACACAGCTTGCAAACATCACATACTGTAGAGTTCTGAAGGATAGTTAAATGATAAAATTTGGTTGCTTGGTGTTCTGAAGAGAAAAACAAATAATGTTTGATAAGCATAATTATTTCGATATTTGATTTTATGCCAATTCTATAAAACTCTCACTAAATGAGATCATAGCAACCCCATATGAGATTTACTGGCGTTATATAGGCAATATAACATCAGATAGCACTTATGACGTCTTCCAGCTGTGACACATGTGAAAGTATATTGATGATCTTAAAACTAAAGGCTCTCAAGAGCCTGTGTCGCTCACCTGTATCTACTGTGGTTCTGGAAATCATCTAAAATAAGTTTAAAATCAATAATAAATATAAGATACCCTAAAAATGATTGAGGCCAAGTTTGGTTTAATTCGGCCCAGTAGTTACTTTAAAGCAGGTCATCCCATTGTAGTCTAACAATAGTTACTGAAGACCCCTTATCATTATTCAAATTAGTTTTCAAGTTGTGACCATTTGAAATTGTTTTTTTACAATTTTCCAATAGACTTCTATAGTACCCCTATGTTCTATTTTAGCCATGGCGGCCATGTTGGTTGGATGACAGGGTCATCGGATACATTTTTCAATCAAGATACCCTATTAAAAATTGCGGCTTATTTTAATTCTATTTGGCCCAGTAGATTAAGTGGAGAAGATTTTTGTAAAAGATTACAAAAGTTTACGAAAATTGTGACAAACTGACTTTAAAGGGCAATAACTCCTGAAGGGGTCAATTGATAATTTTGATCATGCTAGACTTATTTGTAGATCTTACTTTGCTGAACATTTTGCTGTTTACAGTTTATCTCTATCTATTATAATATTCAAGATTATAACCAAAAACTGCAAAATTTCCTTAAAATTACCAATTCAGGGGCAGCAACCCAACAACGGGTTGTCTGATGTGTCTGAAAATTTCAGGGCAGATAGATCTTGATCTGATAATTATTTTACCCCATTCAGATTTGCTCTTAATGCTTTATTTTTAGAGATATTAGCCAAAAACTGCATTTTACCCCATGTTCTATTTTTTGCCATAGCGGACATCTTGGTTGATGGGCGGGGTCATCAGATACATTTTTTAAACTAGATACCCTAAGGATGATTTAGGCCAAGTATGGTTTTATTTTGGCCCAGTAGTTTCAGAGGAGAAGATTTTAGCTAAAGTTAACCGACGACGGACGACGACGGACGACGGAGGACGGCGGACGCCAAGTGATGAGAAAAGCTCACTTGGCCCTTTTGGGCCAGGTGAGCTAAAAATGGAGCTATGTACGGTAAGAAACGATTTGAGAAAATATGGCAAAAGAAAGATCCAATTGCTAATGATATACTATGACTAAAAAGGTAAATGATTTTGAATACAAAATGGAAATTTATGAACTTTTTCCAAATGTATGTACTATAGAATAATCACTTCAACGATCGTTTACAAAATGTCCACCGAAAGGTAATCAGCGGTAAAAAAAATTTCTGAATATATGGAGTCTATGAAAATACTTGTTTTACTCGCCTTGCAAACTTCAAGTTGTTTCATTGAATTCTTTTATTTCCGTAGCTCTCGCAGGTAACTAAGTAAGAAATAATGGATGATTTTTCTTGTGATTGTTTTTTATATACATATACTAAATTGTAAATTGTTAATTATTGGGGAAAAACTGGAACTCTTTTAATAAAGACATAATGTATTAACTTTTTTTTCTCGAAAAAACTGTCAATATATCTCGTTTTGGTCGTGTAATAGTATATGTACAATATGCTGAATATGTAAGTTACCGTCAATATAAGAAACCATCGTTAATTTTGTGATGTATCCGTGATAACTGAAAAGAATTCACATATGTTTCTAGGAAATTATTTTGGACATCAAATATAAAGTGAAAAAAGAGTAAGAGTACATGTCTCTATTGATTTTAAATCACTTAATACCATACAATTAAAGCTTTTTGTGAAGTTCATACATATCTTATCGACATATGAAAATGAATCGCTTGAGAAAGATAGATTTTTTATCGGCCCGTTGGAGGTATATCGACTGAGGCTGAAGTCTTTATACTGGCATGGGTCGTAAAAAGCCTGTACTGACCATTATGATTCATAAAAAACATATTCAAAGTCTGTGACACACCTTTTATATGTAAAATGTGACCTACCGAATTAGACAAATAACAAGGTTGTACTTACACAAGAACCACGATGGATGGTATATGTGGAGCAGTATCTTCTTACCCTTCCAGAGAACCTGAGAGCATCCTCGGTTTTTGGTGGGTTTGTGTTGATAGTCTTCAGTTTTCTATGTTGTGTTGTCTATACCGTTTTAAGTTTTCGTGTTTTTTTTTTGCCGTGGATTGTCAGTTTATTTTCGACTTGTGAGTTTGTATATCCCTTTGGTATCTTTCGTCTCACTTTCTAACTTTTAAATAATTATCATTCCCATTAAGTTTGTTCATTTCTATTTCATTTTGCCGTTATGTGTTAAATATGAGCTACCTCACCAGAAAATTTTAGGTGTCACAGCTTTTATTTTATTGAATAGTACAAAACAGTGTCCTATTAGGTGAAATCTAGTACACAGGAAAGAATGTCGCCTAACCATCCAAGTGCACTTTTTGTATACTTTGCCTTTTAATAACGCATTTAAAGATTTAAAACTTAGCATAGTTTAAATTTTTGAAGACAGCAGAAAACTGTAATTGTGATAAATTTCCCTCAAAGTGTCTAAAACGTCATGTGACCTATATATGATTTTGTTTGCCCAAAAATTCTTTGAATTCTCCTAGTGTAAGTAGCAAATCGTCTGCTTTCATTTTCTCAAGCCATTTTTGTGAACTCAGCGTAATCGAATAATTACCCTAATGCATTCAAGACAGGCGGTAATACTATCATTGTATTCAATTTCTTTATCCACATCATAAACCTAGATATGTACGATAGCTCGTTTCGGAGCTGCGAAACGGCTTTACGGAATGAAAAATACCAATTTTCCTTCAATTAAATACTCTGGAAATTGAGTTCTTTGCTAATATTTAATTATCCCATAGTTTTTATACTTCGTTATATGGTATCTGCAATTTAAAACTGTACACATTTTAAAGTTCATTGAATGCATGAAAGTAGTATCGCGGCGTACAATATTGTGAAGATGTTTTTACAGTTCATCAATACGTTCTCCACTTTAAGGACCATTCGCGGGATTGGCATATTTGCTGTATTTCCAAACAGACCTTCGATCACATATTATTTTTTTTTTAATGTGGATGTTTAAAAAGATAAGGTCTATAACCAACTAATTTTAATAAGGCCTAGTTCATAAGTATTTTCTAATGGAAATATGTGACATACATTGACAAACAAAAGATTTTGATTGATATTTTTTTTGAATATAAATGTATTACAAAGGTTCGACTTACCAGGTTCGTAGTAGTCATAGACTCTAACAGCTGACGGTTTCAATTTTGATACTAATCCAGTACGGATGGCTTTCATTGTAATACAAATAGGATTGTGAGAAATCTGCATTAAAAATGATAAATGTATCATAGCAGTGCCATAATATGTTTAAAAACTGATGCCCAAGAGTAAAATTAAAAGTCGTAATACGCATTTACTCTAAAACATAGATTACGATGTAACAAAATTTATTTTCTACCCAAGATGGAAAGGTACAAATGTAGTATGTTCCTTTAAAACTAAAGTTTTGTGCCCCTCCATGTGGCTCAAGTATAAATACTCTTCATTCTTAAATATGAGGGGAAATACAGAAGGTGTATATGTAGCAATCAACTCGGAAGGGGGAAAAACGAGAACACCATGGCCATTAGAGAAAAAAAAGAAAACAATCAGCCGAAAACACTTCGCAAAAAATCGTAAAAATGAATTATACAAATATTCGGGGGTAAACTCAAGTGCTCAGGAAGGTTCAGTAGTTTCTGCTCTACTAGAGACGACTGTTGTGTTATTCCTGTAAATAGAAGTTTCTACAACATAGCCGTTGATAATCGTCACTCAAAGGTGATTGATTAAAGTTTATTATCTTGCACTAAGATTTTATCATAGTTACGAATCGTCATAAAAATGTAAAAAATTATGTCATTTATGCAAAGCATCACTGGTTAAACTGAAAATAACAGACCTAAAACATTAATTCTAGCAACCAACTTGAAGGTCAGAGAAGGTCATAATGTTTTTTATGGTTTAATGCTCTTTTAAATTCTTCTCTATATTAGTAAAGTCAAATTTAAAAATGGACAAGAAGATAGAACGTCATGAGATTTTAAATTCAGAAAATAGACTACAAAAAACTCACAAACTTGCCACATATATTGCGGCATAATGCAGGAACCTTTTACTATGTTTGTTAATGAAATTTGAACCCCCTCCCCCTCCTCCCCCCCCCGGTGATTCAAGAACTAATGTATCTTTCATTGATGGGGATAGCACAACAGCATTACCAACTGAAAGAACGCTGGGTACCACTAGCAATTAATGTTAACTATTTAATAGAAATCATAGAAATCGAAAGGAAATAATGTACACTGATTCAGAGGTCCCATACGTGGTTTCATGCATAGTTTTCATATATCGACTTCATTGTATCCTATAGTTGTTTTCAAAACGAATTCTTTAAGGAGTGAAGTATACGTCAATGAGACAGCAAAGCAACGAAACCATAAACAACAAGACATTTTGAGGGTATGGTCGAATTCGTCCTCGTCATAAAATGCATGATAGTTTTTTCTATATAAAATTCGAATTCAAATATGTCTGTACTTCCGACTAGTGCACTTTGTGAGACTCTTTTGCATTCACCAATTTTACTTTACATCAAGAGTTTGCATACATAAACATGTGGAGGTTTTATATAAGTCCGAAATTCGTGGTTTATATTTCGACTAAGTTGTTACCGCACTGTCTTACATGAAATTACAACCCATGTATGTTACAGAACTATCGCTACGAAAACCAACCGTTAACTTGTTGCGATGTTCTTTTTGTATTTATAATTCAGATAACATTATATTTGGAATTCATAGTTATTACCTCATCAAAATATAAAACGACTTTTTTATTTTCCTCCTCAATTTTCTTTACTACCGCCATTAGAGCAATTTCATCTGTCTAAGCTTCAAAACCGGTTGGAATTCCAATCTCTTGAACTGTCATTCCACTGGATCCTCCTTGAAGCCATCTATAATAAAAAATCACTATTACAAACAAAATTTAAACAACAGGTTCTTAAAAATCAATGCAAACAGCAATATAAGTAAAACTAAACAGAAATTCATTTAAAGTATAAAAAAACAGGTACAAACTTACCTTATTATGGTAAAACAACTTAAAAGATCATAAATACTTTTAATAAATCTTTGAATAAATCTTTATTCACACGACTTGTCTGAATTCACCTAGGACGCTGTAACTAAAAATAGTCGTAATGATAAAATATATCAAGGTAAACGTTTCATAAAATAATTTCACAACATAACTTGAAAAGAGATTTAAGAGCTTTTGCATTACAGTCCGGCAGATAGGTGAAAAAACTGTGGGTTTGATGATAAAAGCATCAAATTTGGCATGGTAGTAGTTCTTGGTGTTTCAAGAAATATTAGCAATGAACCCACCATAAAAATTCAATATGGCCGCCAAAAAATATCAAAATCAACAAATGTTCCTTATATTAGTTTAAATTTGTCATGTTAGTAGTACTGGTGCTTCGAACAATATGGATCCAACTTAAAATTACAATATGGCGGCTTTTTCCAAGATGGCCGCCATAAGATATCAAAATCGACAAAATTCCCTTATAGAAGGTTACAAAGTGTTTTGTTTGACGTACCTTAGTAAAGCTAAGTGCTCTATAACACTAAGTGCATGCCACATTTATTTACTAAAGTCAAACATAAACAGATTTGTGAGGAAAGTATAGAAAATCGTAAATACAGTACCATTTCTGCATAACAGTAGTCTAGAAAGAGTGATCACGTATAGACACTGGCTTATTCCCATGTTTAAGCTAAACTGAACTAGAATGTATACTTCTCGAGTTGAAAAGTTTTCTCTGTATCAAGAGGTACTAAATAACAAAATGTACAGTTTACGTTTGTCGTTTATGAATGATCAAATTATATGTTTATCTACAGAACTAGATTTATGAATATGTGGTTCCTCCTGCAAAACCTGGTGGTTTTACAACAGCAGCCGTGGACAATATTGACAACAAGAGTTCAACTACGGCTAACGAATCTTTCCATAGTACGACAATTTCAATATTTCAGCATTTTCTTAGTCCGACCTGGCAAATTCGTCATAACCTTTTGCTTTGAAATATTTGCATGCGTTTCTTACTTACTTCTTATAATAACCGTTTTATGGACGCACACTGTCAATTGTCTTACCAAAAATACATGTATGCCGACCTGGTATAATTACTCAATTGTGCAACACTATCCTTGCATGGTATAAATAAGTTAACACAGATAATAATGAAAACATTAGATATGTCTTGACAGAATTCTACGCATATAGAGCAAAGACAAATGGTCATCCGCCTTTATATATCAGTCTACATTGACCGATGTTACAGGAAGAGATCAAACCTGTCACAACGATTCGACATTCCATGAATATAATCCAGCAATGTGTTAATCTTTTTCGAAACATGTATCAATTATCACCTGTGATCAACTGTTTTCTGCTTTTGCAAAATCGAAACAGTGGAACAGGCCAAACATAATTTCGAGCAGAATAAAGAATAGTTTTGTTTAAGGTCTTTATATAGAAATGATATCTTATGTGATTGAACAAGTGTTTGATCAAAGAAACCTAGTACTTAATGAGGAACGAGACCCTAGTGAGAACTATGTAACATTCAAGAATGAAGTTATGAGAGGGAAAGTCCCCTTAACCACAACTGGACATTTTGAAGTGAGATCATTAATAGAATGTTCATTCTAAGTGTACAAAGATTCCATTATACTGCTTATTCATTGGTTCTTTGCATTTTTCCATCAAACTTATGGCTTCTAGTACCTCTGTGCTATATCATGCCATTTAACTATACAGTTTAAGTGTTGCAAACGTAATTTGAAAATGGAAAATGTAGATCAAGCCAAAGAGTAGAATTACACATTTGTAAAAGGAGAAGGTGGGGCAATCAGATTAACTATTAATATCGCAGAGCATTTAATAGTGTTTTGTCTAGAAATGGTCATAGTAATTAACAACATTAAACCCACCTTTGAAATAATATAACGTGATCAGGTAATCCACATGATGTTCTACACCAGGAACGGTTTAAAAGCAAAAACACAACATTCTCAAAGCATGTGAAAGCTTTCGGCGAGGGAATGTTTCTGCCTTTTACCCAGAGTGCTACTTCGAATGATGCGGATGGCATATACCCTATTGGACAAGTATCACAGATGTATCAGCATTTTGTAATGAGGTAATACAATGTGGTTGACAGATATAAAACAGATGTCACGGTAGATGAAAATGCCGAGGACAATGATGTTATGTACGGTCCTGTTTAAAATGTGGTGAGGAGTGGGACAAACACTAAATGGGCGGTCCTTAAGAAACATTTGAAAAATTCTGTGAAAATATGTTGTTGTTTAGATGATTAAACGAAGGAGAAGATACTTAGGCACTCAAAAATCATCAGTAAAACAAAACCAGATAAGAACATGGATAAAAATAAAAAAACGCAAAAACAATGCTAACACAAATCACTACACAAAAATCTAAAAATTGTGCAGGTGTAAGGAAGGTTGTGTATTTTCTGGCCAACTGGTGAAACATATCCATTATCATTAAGGACTCAGATGGCACTAAACGGTCAAACATATTATGATGGCGTCCTATAAACGTTCGAATGTTTCCATTTATGGGATCTTTGATTAAATTGTCATGCAAGCAGCATTAAAGAATCATGGAAACGCAGTCCCTAGAATATTGTATGAATTGCAAAGTGCAAATCGATAGAAGAAATAAATATCAGCAAAGCCTTCCCAGTTTTACCCTTTTTTTTTAATTTTTTGGCGGCCATTTTGAAATTTTCCACCATTTTGAAAAAAAAAGAAAGTCAAATATAACGTCATGACTTACTAGAAACATTGAATTACATTTTATATGTTTCTAAAAGATTCGGTTTATATATTTATTATTTGCTTAAAGTTATACATGGTTGTGAAATTTGGACTGATTGGTAGACATCCTGAAAATGGCCGCCATATTGGATTTTTCAGAGTGGGTCCATAGCTTAAATTGACTACCAAATATATATTTACAATTGTGCAAAGTTTCATGCTTTTATCATAAAACCCACAATTTTTCTAAAAATATGCACGAATCAGCTGGACTATTAATGCAATCTAGTTTAGAATGATTTTACATCAAAGAAAACAGTATTCGATTATTATGCATGCAGATCTCCGAAAAACGAAATATATATATCATTTACAATTTTAACTTAAAAGTAGCATCACCTGTTATTTATCATAAAAAGATATCACTACCTTTGTCATTTCGTTTACCTTCGTCTCTATGGTTTTCAATCACAAAATGGTCTAAAAACCTTTAATCTCAAGGATTAAATAAATCAAAACCTCTCGTTTGTACTACCACAAACATAGTCCAGTTGACCATTTTGAAGCAGGTAACATTTGTTTCGCACGAAATGTACTATTTAAAGAGTTGTAAGTCAAAATATGAGGCAGACTTAAATGTATCTAGAGTTTCCTTTATTTGGGATAGACGCGTTAAACATAGTCACTTAACTTTGAATTATTTAGTGAGAGAACATCGTCGTTATAGCGGTGAGTGAGGTTAAGGATAATGCTAGCTTCTTAATATTCTATTTGAGAAGCTCATTTTGAAGTCTGTTTCATTTGAATTAAGGAAGAAGTCGACAAGAAGAGGATCACAGTTATTCCTATAGGAATGCGGATTGTTTGTTGAAAATACGTCTTCCAAGCGTAAAAACCTATGCTGTAAAAAAAAAAAAAAAAAACCATCAAACAAAATAATCATAAAAAGGTAACGAAAATTCTCGTTGTTACATTTGGTACCAAAATTCACCAAAATCCGATAACGTGGAACATTTAATAAATTCTAAATATCCAACAAATATATGTCTTACAAATTCTTTCTACCATTCTTTGTATAGTAAAAGATGGCCTTAAAAATTGAGACAAGGTATATGCAACCAGCTGTGTCAATCATATATGAAAAGATCGACTGCATCTTCTGTTTAACCAGTATTTTTTTTTCTATACAAATGGGAATTGTAGAATCAATCTTTTTTGTTTAAGGTAAGAACAACAATCATCAAATACCGGGATTACTACTGTCATCTTTTTCGAAACAGAATGTTATAAACAATCAAAAAATTTAAATTATTGTTACTTCTATTCTGCCAAATAATCCGATAATGGTCTAGTGACATTCAATTTAAGATTGAGTATGAATATATGCTAGCTCAAAATCACGACGTTTAAAACGATTTGCAAAAAACCAACAAAGACACCAAAATTCGAACATCTTACTCCTTCATTCAAAAAATGAATGAACACCACTTGCAAGATTTTTATCCTCGAACTGGAATATGAACATAGAACATACATGTGGTACTTATGGAAGACTTGAGAGTTAATGTTCTAGATTTTGCACTCTATTCTGAATATGGACTATCTGAAGTAGTTTTTGTTGAAAATGGGTTGATTTGTCCCGTTTCAGTTGTCATCCATTGAATTAAAAATCGATTGTAGGCCTGCAGTATGTTTTCATCGGAATAAATCAATGGAAATATTTAATTTAATATTAAATAAGATTTTAGTATAAAGTGTTTTTTTAAATAAGTATCTTAGTAAAAATAAAATGGAAGAACATTTGTTTTTGGTTCATTTAATACTATTTGATATCATTCGTTTCTGCAGTAGCGCTTCAAACGTATAATCACATGAATTCGTTTTATGCTCCGTATTGAAGGCCTCACTGTGACTTTGAGATGAAGAACAGCAATTAAAGCGCTGTTCCATTGCTTTTTGTGTTTTTGCTGTGCAAATACTGATTATGTGTCATGAATGGATACTCCTATCTTTCAGTTTCTATTATATGTAATGTAGACAAAGTTGTACATTCATTAAGATTAAAGTAAATGTTAACTGCCTCTCAGTACCATTTATTACAATATTAGAAAGCAGCACTTAATTTTGTAATGATACAAAGGAGTATAATGCACATTCTAGGTTAAGAGTTAAAACACAAGCGGTTTTTCTTTGATCATCAAAAGTGTCGCCTGTAGGACAATGTAGAGTGCCAACTTTAAAAAAGGTAAATAGAAAATGTATCATAGTTTATAACATTAAGAGCGATTCATTCCTACACTATATTTTGACACTTGGAATTGTGAGCTTGTTGTGTAATGTTTGCCTGTAGAAATTAAAATTTCACAAACCTTGTACAGATTTGAAGCTCTAACAAGTCAATTGTTTGCTGCAAAATGCTTATAGACATATCAAATGAAGGTAATTCTCGTTTTCTGTGTTCTTTTCAACATTATAAAATACAGCTACCTATAATCATAATATAATAAAATGAAACTACATCTTTTTTTTTTTTAAATTTAAGTTGTTTTCAGAGATTTGAATGCATATCAAACATGCAACAACTTGTAAAACTGATTAAAACGCAGCAAAATTAAATATAAAAAGAAAACTTAAATCTCCCATATTGGTTAGCACAAAATATGTACACCATTGCAAATTTTACTAGGGGAAGATTCGGTTTATCGTCAAAACGGGCCTTTTGAATTAGTCTTAAAATAATTGTCACAGAACAATAAAAAAAAATCAAGGTCATTCTTGCCTAGGAGAAATTCAAACTTTGTGTCGGTTTTTTCATATTAAAATATTTGAGATTAATTAGTACGTACTTCAGCTAAAGCTATTCCATGTCCACTGGCCTGGATTTGAACTTGCGATGGAAAAGGTTGTTGCAGCTTAGAGTCAAAATATACAATAAATTGGACAGTTATATATAGCTCGAAATGAATCGTTGAAAGAACAAATATGAGTACTACACTTATTAAAATTGTTTAAATAAGGCGGAAGATACCAAATTTACAATCACAACTTAAGAGTTACCTAAGAGATAAAACAAACTCCACACTTCCATCATGCCATGTATCTGCCATGGAGTCTATGAAATGGTATATGAGAATCTTACAAAGTAAAATTTTTTATTGTAGAAACAATCCTTTATTTGAATGGCAATTTATATTTTTAATTTTGTCAAATACTGTTATTAGTTTTGGCCAGTGCAGAGATTCATGTATCTACATATAAGAAAAATTCCAAACGCGAGTAAAACCAGACAAAACATACGCACCAAAACAAATGCTTTTCTATTTATATTGGACATGTTTATATTTTAACATTTTTACAGGTGTATATAGTTACACAATTGTGTATGTCATATAACCATTGAAGAGAGACTTATATAAATAAAAATGATCATTACATTTAAATTGTAGAAAATGAACGTACCTCAGCTGCTTGAAGAACTAAGGCATTCAAAGTGTTAACAGTGAATTGTTTCACTTGTGAACCTGCTGAGATGGATACAGTTGTATTGGGTTGTTGTGAACGGATTAAAACATTGAACTCAGACAATGACTCTACATGTAGTGCTATCACTGTATCCTACAATAACATAATTTATTTATATATGTATCTGTAGTTATAAAATAAAGAATTCTCGGTCTTTGAAGTTGAAGATCAAACGGTTCTTTTGTTTTAAAGGTCAAATGAATGAATGTTTCTATTTACAGTTTTCATAAGTTTTTAACAATAAGCTCTTTACACCCATAAGAAACATATTAGTTTTATAAATAGAGGTCATTTCAGCATTTTGAAAATTGGCATCCTAAAGTGAAATATCTTTTCATGATTATATCAGAAAAGGGTAAGTATCTTTTCTAAATTTGCCACTGAACAAATCATCATAAGAACCAAGTAAGAATTCATAATTACCGTTATCTGGCTTACAAATGGTTTGGTATGAGCATTTCTGATGAATGCAAACCCAGAAAAGCGCTTCGAACGCTAGCAATTTATAAGTATAGATTATCAGAATTTCCACACATTGATAGCGTAAAATATCAGCCGCGAGTCGCAATGTGAACCATTTTTGCGAGTGAGCGCAGCGAAGAACTTAAAACTTACATAGGACAGAGGAAATAAATGAAAAAAGGTATCAAAAAGGCAAGTTACACGGTAAAAACGTTTTATAGAATTATTTCGCCCCGATATAGGTTGGTTTGTGGTTGACACACTCGCCTCTTTTGAAATACCTCAAAAAGTCGTTAAAATTAAGAAAGGAATGAGCAAGTCAAAGTTAGTAAAGAACAAGTAACGAATAAAGAATACGGGATGAGTAACGAATACGGAATAAGGAATAAGTAACCAACTTGACGACCCTATGTAAACTGTTATACATATATGACCTATATTTCTATATCTTATATAAATCACCCACATTGATTTCAAGAAAACCAAGAGCTAGCCGAAAGAGCAAATTTGTCTGTGCGTAATACATGTATGTGTAACAAAGTTTTTTAAAATCTTTTTATTACATTTAATTTTTTGTTAAGCTGAACACTATTATAGTTTAAGGCCTATATATTTCTTTCAACTTATCCTTCTTCGCATGGGCAGCATATTTTAGGGTAGATAAGATATTATTTTCTTATTAGAAAATTATCTTAAACCACCAAGGTACACAGTTTTAGTATTGGGTGACTTTTGGAACGCCATCTGCAACTACAATATTTTAAATATTCGTTCACAAATTTTCATAAAGAAAAAAAAAAAAAAAAAAACGATGTCAGGATTTGGCACGAAAAGAAAAAAATACCCGGAAAAGCCTAGCATTTTCCCCGTTTCTAAGCTTAATCCTCCTATCGCTATTCTGTCAAGTCAATACACTGTTATTGTCAATATATAATAAATGTCAAACGTTTTAATATTCTGAACAGAAATAAAATGTTGAATCAAGATCCAAAACTCTGGTACATAATAAAAACTCCAAATGTCCATTTAAATCTGAAAGAGAAATATTGTATATCATGATTTGAATGTAATATATACTGACAGTTGTTAATAAAGGTTCTCGAATGCTTGAATATGAAAAGTCCTTTTGGTCTAATATACCTGTGTTGACACAAATCCACCATTAGAATTTCTTTGTGTTACTAACCATCGAAGCACATCAGATCCATAACCCATTGACTTTAAAAGAGCATAGATTAGAAGAGCATATGCTGTCATCTCGATATCAATAGGTGACTGATATTTATTTGATGCTGACGACGGTAGTTTATTCCAATATTTTGTATCTCCTACAATTTACAATTTACCAAATTGAATGTGTTTGAATGCTATATTATATTAATCTACAAAACTAAAAGTATATATCAGCAAAATAGTATATTTGATTTTTTTTTTAATTTAGCCAAGACTTAACATTTATATCTATTATATAATCATTTTTTTATAAATTTACTGTTTGCATAAGTATGAATTATTCTAATTACTAAGGATTTTCTTATCCCAGGCATATAACCTTAGCCGTATTTGGCACAACTCTTTGGAATTTTTGGTCCTCAGTGCTCTTCAACTTTGTACTTGTTTTGGCTTTCGAACGTTTTTGATCTGAACGTTACTGATGGGTCTTATGTAGACGAAACGCACCTCTGGCGTATTTAAAAATCATAAGCCTGGTACCTTTTGATAGCTATTATTTGTGTGTGTCTATGTCCTATATGTTCTCCCATTTATTTGTATTGTAGTCCTGTCATGTAATGTTGTCATTTTAATGTTATATTTAACATTGCCATAAAAGCGGGAGGTTTGGCTAGCCACAAAACCAGGTTCAACCCACCATTTTTTCTTAAAATGTCCTGTACCAAGTCAGGAAAATGGCCATTGTTATATTATAGTTCGTTTCTGTGTGTGTTGCATTTGAGTGTTGTGTTTCTGTTGTGTCGTTGTTCTCCTCTTACATTTTATGTGTTTCCCTCAGTTTTCGTTTGTAACCCGGATTTGTTTTTTTCTTAATCGATTGATGAATTTCGAATAGCGTATACTACTGTTGCCTTTATTTATCTTTCGACTAAAAACAAAATGGATTTGCAGAAAGATTAAAGGAAACTCTCATTACTCTTCTCATCTATTGTGAACAGGCAAACACTGGTCCTACCTTTTACAATGGCAAGCCTATTTAGTTTATCAAATATTCTGTTGAAAGCTAAACTACCGGAAACCGACAAAGCATAACTAACAATCGATAGACCATAGGCATCGTTAATTTTGCTTATATGTCGTTCTAGGTATTGCTGTGCTTTTCCCAAAGCATCGACGATCCTCGAATGTATAGGCTGTAGAAAAGAAATAAGGTTTGCATTAAGTCATAATAGCTGACAAATAAAATGTAGTATTCAATTATTATGGTTTATTGATTAAGCTATGCAACAATATAAATTTAGAAAGGCAACTATATAAATTTAGTATTTCGTTCTTTTTAGTGCAAGTGAAACGATTTTTTGGCATTCAGAACTCTGTAATTGTGTCTGACTTCATACAGTTCCATTTATTCAACAATAATTGTAATTCTATTCAACCCAAATTCAATTGAATAGCCCCAAACTTATGTAATTAGTATAGTGAGTGCAAAACATTATGGTGGTGTGATTGCCAATGAGACATCTATCGACCAAGTTCAAATGAAGTGGATGTAAGTAATTATAGGCAACCGTACAGCCTTCAACAGTGAGAAAACCCCATACCGTATAGTCGGCTATTGAAGGCCCCGACATGAAAAATATGAAACAATTCAATAGAGAAAACTTTCGGCCTAGTATATATTAATATCTCGAAATTAAAGTGACAGAAAGTGGGTTTTATGAGGATGTTTTCAAATACAGAATAAAAAACCCTAAAACGAACAATCAATGAATGATATGAAGAGTAGAAACGTTATTTTAGAAGAACAAAAACCCTATTTGCTTCCTTCTGAGATCGGCAACTGAAGAAACAAAAATATTATACATTACGCTAACTTGAGACAACTATTATCGTAACATTAACGTAAGCACCTTATTGTAAAACTGGCTAATTTGTTCACAAAGCAATGTGAGAGAACGTCAATAATATAATGATATGCAGATCTCTCCAGAGTGTTTTTATTTAAACACTTTGACTCAAACTAACCGAATTATATTATAGTTTTATATTTTAGTCATATAACTTATAAAGTATGAATTAACGACTGCTTGAATTGTATTTTATTAGTGTTCCTACTATTCAAATATCTTTCTTGCTGCAACTTCTACAATTAGAGATATCAAACATTGCTTACAGGACCTCTTTTTCCTCTGGTCTCTATGTCTTTGGCATTCATATTTATGCCACATTTCCTTATTTTTATATGTCTAGAAGTACACCGCATGCACATTTTAGTGTGCAACAATGAAATGAATAATTAATACTAATGCCAACAAAGCAACACATATTTTTGGAGATTTCGTCTTACAACCAACAAATAAATTCAATTGAGTAGTAAAGTTTTAATCTTAAAACAATTTTCATTTTGAAAATGGGAGCAACCAATATTTTGAAAATGGGAGCTAACGGATAATTTTTTTCACCGGAAACAAAATACGATTATATTGCCTTTTTGGTGACCCTGTGGAAATGAAAAAATCTGACACCATGAATTAAATACAGGGTGTCAGATTTTTCAAAGATACTATATTTTATTGACATCTTTGCATTCTAAAAAAACTGATAACATAAAAATAACTGGCCAAATATCCACCAGAAGAAGTAATCATAGGTTACCGTATGGCCTTCAACCATAAGCAAAACCAAAACCCTATAGTGAGCTATCAATAGTCCGACGTGACAAAATGTTAAACAATTTACCCTTGAAATACTAGTTCAAACAGATGTTTCTAAAATTTGTTAGTTTCACAAATATAATATACGACTCAAATCAACTATCTTTGTAAATTTTTAGTTAACAAAAAGTAAAATTAAATTTGAAAATTTTGGTTTACCAGAAGTTAATTTTCAAATTTAAACAATCAAATAGCAAGCACATTCTTTCAACAACATTCACTAAAAGATGCATTCATAAGTGTTTCTCGTTTCTCGTTTTTTATATAATAAATGTACAATGTGTAAAAAGTAAACAATTATAGGTCAAAGTACGGCCTTCAACACGGAGCCTTGGCTCACACCGAACAGCAAGCTATAAAGGGCCCCAAAATTACTAGTGTAAAACAATTCTCAAAGGAAAACCAACGGTCTAATCAGAATTCACCCCAAAAAGATATGATATCAGGTAACACGAGCCCTACAAATCTAGAGGTACAAAGGCAAATATCATAAATTCTTATTCCGTCCCTTGCAGTCCAAGATATGTAAAGGAAAATCTTTTTGATTTGGACCAAAAAAAAAATTATTGCAGTTGAAAAAATATATTTTGTAAGTAAGAGTCTGTTAAAGTTTCGTAGGCGGACTCACTCCCCTATCACTATATACCACCCGCTGTAGAAATGGGTATATAAATTTTGAAAAAGAGGTGGAACATACAAAAGGAAGGACCAAATTCATAGATCGAAGAGAGGCCGACAAAATCATGGCAAACAAAAAACGAAAAATTAAAAACAGTCTACAAAACACAACAAAAAAACCTAAAGACTGGTCAACAAGTTTCCCACCAAAACTAGGGGTGATATCTTGGTGCTCGGTGTTAAGTCGCATTCGATGATTTTACAATCGAGGAAAAGGGGACGAGAGAATGGGTATATAATATCATATCTAAGTTGTATTGGTAATAGATATATTTTATTGTGGAGAGGATGCATGTTTATTTGTGTCATATCCATAAACTCATCATAGATACCAGGATTGAAATTTTGTATTTGTGCCAGACGCGCGTTTCGTCTACAAAAGACTCATTTTCTTTGAGCAAATATAATAATATTCCATAACGATCAACCAACTCATAATGGCGCCCGTAAAACCTTGGAAGGGATGATGTCAACTTTACTTGAACAAAAGCTTCCTTGTTAGCAGCAATCCTCTATCAGGAAACTTATGATAGGAAAAGCAAGCTCTGGAATATAGTATCAACTGGGAGGTATATACTCCATATGCAGGTTCCGGTTGAATGTCAAACATGACACCAATTTTAGTATGATATGAACGCAGGATGTATTTTGGTTCTCACTTGCTTCGTAATAAAAATGTTGTTTATTTTATATATTATATATAACACATGCAAATGCTAATTTGATGTTGTATTGGACGTTAAGCATCCCCAACTCACTGAGTTGTATTGTTATCAAATATATTGTATAATGGGGAAGACTACCTATGTACGTTTATTTGTGTCTTATCCATTTTCCTTTGAACAAATACTATTTCATAGTACGGTGACCTATATGTTTTACTTTTACGTCATTCAGTTTATGATTCATTGTTTTCTCACTGTCAATCATACCATCTCCTTTTTATAATTGTTGTCTTTCATTATTGATCTTACAAATAGTATAGTCAGATGTGTGTGTCTCTGATTTATTTCGAAAATCTTGTGTGTTCAAAAAGAGCGGCGAAAGATACCAAAGGGACATTAAACTGTAACGCCATGGCTAAAAAAGAAGAACACAAACAGACAAACAACAGTACACGAAACACAACATAGAAAACTAAAGACTGAGCAACACTAACCCCACCAAAAACTGGGGATGATCTCAGGTGCTCCTGAAGGGTAAGCAGATCCTGGTCAACATGTGGCACCCGTCGTGTTGCTCTTGTTAGTACAAAACCGGTGATAAGTCTAATTCGATAGGTCACATTACAGTATATTAATCTTAATCTATAATTAATAATTCAAACACAACGTGTACAGTATTGGTATATTGGACGGTGCAAATAAAAACTTACACCTGTTAATACCATATTCTCTTGCAGTGCTATTGAGACAAATGCTGTCAAACTTTGGCCATTAACTGATCCTCCCTGCAATAATAACAAAATTAAGAGTAATGGAAACTTACATTCATTGCGCGCATAACTGATCATTTATTCTTGCTTCTAAAATACTCATTCAAATTAACATGAAACACCTAAATTAATGATAAAAATCAAGAAATATGAATTTCTGCTTCAATCATCAAATGAATTCTAACATTAATGCCATAATTCGAGCACCATTTCAAACTCTTATAGAAATGGTCAATGTAAAAAAGGTCGAATAACTTCATATTTTGGCTAAAACAATATTTATTTATTTCTATACCAATTAAAATGCATATACTGCATAAGACTTACTTGCATATTCTTGTGTATTATGCAACCTGGTTCTGGAAAGGAGCCATCTGATGATTGATGATTAATCATCCAGTTGATTGTTCTTTCTAAAACCGTGTTGTCGATGAATATGTGTCGTTTTGCTTTGCTAAATGTTTTAGCAACAAATGCAGATAACCTATAATTTTAAATTTGCATATGCAACCACATTTTTGAAAAAATGGTAAAAACAGCATCGGAATAAACAATCGTTCTCTTTCTTTATACGAGACACGGTAAAATTATCAACACATGAGTTATCTAGCAACCAAGGTCGTCCGGAAGACTTTACTTTTTTCTTGTGATAACCCTTTAAAATTTTAACTGATCCACAACTTGTCTTTTTTTTTGCGGAGTTTTGTTCCAAAAACCCGAAAACTTTGTTATTGGCTTTATACAGAAACCATGATCCGTAGAGGAACACCGATAAGTCGGAAAGCTTCATCAACTTATGGCAGTTTGGTTGACGAAACGATTTGACAAATCCTCATGTCAGACTACTTAATGCAAAACTTAAAACAGATTCCGTCAAAAGTTCAAACTTGAATACCATAATTTGCAGAGACCTTAGGTCTCCGTCGTTGAACACCATACATTGAAAATTTTAAAATGTCAATCTACAAGGTCATCGTTACCTTATCCACTTAGACCTTAATCTTGTAAAGGGATCAACTCAGAAGACTTTTTCGGAGATAAAGCCGCAACGTTTGTTTACCTTACATCCATGACACCTTTGGAAAAGAGATAACTGAGTCGTAGGTTCAAGAAAATCATGTTTGGTTTTAACTCGAAAACTATAAGTCGTAAGATCCTAAGGTCGTCATCATTTAACGTCTAAACGTGTGACCTTTATAAGACAAAACCGGGATTTAGAGTTACCGTAAAAATACACTTTCTACGCGATTTGTTGGAAATCAGATATGGATACTAAAAATCCGAAGATCTATAAAAATACATTTAATCTTGTTTCCTCTACTTGTGCAAATTCCACAACATGGGAATATTCTATCCTTTAAACAAAAAATACTAAATCTAAACATAAATACAAATTCAAACAATTACTCCGACTTTGTAAAATGAAAAAGAACAGTAGAACCAAATATCTTAATTGAGGAAGGGACAAGTTATTTTTTTAAAGCACTTTGATTCAAATAAAACGTTTTCATAAGTTAGAATAATGAAGATGCTTGATGTTTTCTATTAACGACATATATGCTCCGTTTGGAGGACGTATCTTTTAACAGTCGGGAGTCAAATGGAACTAGCTTGAAAATCTGACATATTCTAAAATCTGAGATTTATAGGGGGTTCAATTTTCCATGGTAATAGGTTAAAAATACCGTGGCTAAGTTAAAAAGTTTAAAAAACGTTTCTTACATTATTTATTCCTACAAAATACTTATTAATGCATTATTGCTATATAATATAGATAGAATAGCTATGATAATTTGAAAATCTGAGATCTATAGAGGGTTCAATTTTCCATGGTATGGGATTCAAAATACCATGGCTAAGTAAAAATGTTTAAAGCTAATTTCTAACATGTTTTATCCTTACCAAACACTAAGTCAAGCATAATTTCTATATAAAGTAGTTGAAATAGTCACGAAAATTTGGGAATCTAAGGACTACAAGAACGAGGGGTTCAATTCTCTATGGCACGGAGTTCAAAATACCATGGCTGAGTAAAAATATTTAAAAACCTTTTCTGACATGTTTGATCCCTACCAAAAACTAATTAATGCTTTATTACTATATAAGATAACATCCTACCATTGGACATTTAACCCCCTAGAAACCTCAGATTTTCAAATTGTCATAGCTATTCAAGCTATGATATATAGAAATAATGCATTGATAAATATTTGGTAGCAATAAAACATGTGAGAAAATATTTTTAAACATTTTAATATAGCCTTAGTATTTTGAACCCCTACCATGGAAAAGTAAACCCTCTATAGACCTCTGATTTCAAATTGTCATAGCTATTCTTCATATAGTAATAATGCATTAATTAGTATTTGGCAGGAATACAACATGCGAGAAAAGATTTTATAACATTTTTACTTAGCCATGGTATTTTGAACCCCTTGCAATGGAAAATTCAACCCTCCCTTCTATAGACCTCACATTTTAAATTGTCATAGCAATTTACACTATGTTATATTATATGATATAATAGAAATATGCATTTATAAAAATTTGGTAGCAACGGAACACATTAGATATGATTTTAAAACATTTTTACTTAGCAATGGTATTTTGAACTCCCAACCGTTGGAAATTGAACCCCTTTAAAACCATAAATTTTCGAATTGTCATAGCTATTTAAGCTATGTTAGATAGTTATAATGCATTGATAGGTATTTGGAAGGAATAAAACATGTCACGTACGGTGACCTTTAGTTGTTAATTTCTGTTTCATTTGTTTCTTGTGGAGAGCTGTCTCATTGGCAATCATACCACATCTTCTTATTTTTATATAGAAAAGATTTTTAAACATTTTTTCTTAGCCATGGTATTTTGAACCCCCATACCATGGAAAATTGAACCCCCTATAGACCTCAGATTTCAAAATGTCATAGATATTCTTACTACTTCATATAGTAATAATGCATTAATTAGTATTCGGTAGGAGTATAACATGTTAAAAAATATTTTTAAATATATTTACTTAGCCATGGTATTTTGAACCTCCTACCATGGAAAATTGAACTCACCTCCTATAGACCTCAGATTTACAAATTGCCATAGCTATTCAAACAATGTTATATATTAATAATGCATTAAAATGTATTTGGTAGGAATAAAAAATGTAAGAAGAAATTTTTAAATATTTTACTTAGCCATGGTATTTTGAAACCCTACCATTGAAATTTGAACGCCCTCTATAGTATAGACCTCAGATTTTCAAATTGTCATGGCTATTCAAACTACTTTAGATAGAAATAATGCTTTCATAAGTGTTTGGTAGGAATAAAACATGTTAGAAAGCAGATACATGGAGATTCATTTTCTATTGGGGGAGGGGGGTTAAATTTTCCATATTGTATTATAACACCGGGATCACTTTTCAAGGGGTTCAAAATACCATTTGACACTGGGAACTGGAAATTATCATCGCAAAGGTTTTTTGTTTTACCTTTATAATTGCAAAGAAAACACCTACCACATACTGCCAGCGCTGTCTTGTTTACCAAATGCACTAAACGAACCATCCTTACGCTGAAATGTAAGCTCACGTTGGTATCCTAAATAAAACAAACTAGGTAAATATAGTAAGTAACCTATTTATGCAGAATTTCCGACAATATACTTACCAATTCCATTATAAGGTGAAGTTAAAAGGTGTAAATGTAAATTAAAGGTATAAAATATCTAAAGTTGACGACGAAGAAAATCAATGTTTATGGCTTCAACTGTATACGTGAGTAACGTGCATTATAATCTGACGAGAAAGCATGATCGTGTTCAATATATAAAGACTAAACTAAAATATATCGAGTTAATGATCGCCGGTCAGGAAAGTTGTACAATCAAGCTGTGCTGATATATAAACACCAGTGCATCCATCAACAATTTTTTTTCCCTATATGTGTAGTCTTTGTTGGGATTTAAAGTAAAATCAGCGAAAAATGAACTTGTTTTGATAAATATGCTCTGATATAAAGTTGAATATCTTTTTGTACAAAACTCTCAATTCAAATTCGAGAATAACGGTGAAGGTCATAGCTCGTTCAAAATGGAACCCGAGAGATAATTTTTGTATTGCAAGGAACCGACGTTATTTTACATTCAATGACAAAATGCAATTGTATAAAATATAAAATGACAAACCTTTTTCAATATAAGTTTTAACTTATTTTCAAGTTCTTTTGTCAATTGGTTGGTTTCTTTCAGATAATGTGCTACAAACACATCAGGAGCAAGCCCTAGCATGGTTTGTTCACCGCAACCAGTAGGCATGCGTAGTAACTGCTCTAAATTTTTCAATGTTGGTCCCATAACATCACCTTAAATTACAGGAAAAAGATAATATAAGTTGAAATTCTATGCATAAGATTTTTGAAAAAAATGGTTAGAACTGATTTCAAATTATTTAAGTTATAAAAAATACGTTTCTAATAATTTTAGGAGAATGCTACCTAGCATTACAAACATATTCCCTGTAAGCAAACCTGATTTTTCTGAACAAACAAAATTTCTTTAAGAATCTTATCTATCTCAACTTTATTACAAAATCCAACATTGAAAGTGATAGTTGCTCCTCTTTGACCATTGATATAAAACGCAAGCAGTTCTTATAAAAAAAACGAGTATTCAGCACGGCGATGTGTGTTTGATCCCTTTCAACTGATCATTTTCATAAATGGTTTGAAATGTACACGTACATGTAAGGGCAGATTCTAATGATTTCCATATACTTTTTTTAATATATAAATATATGTATGCCTGTATAACCGCGGGTTATCCGACAAAGAACGTCTGTCGTAAAGTTATAACATGTTAAGACATATATATACTGAAGAAAGATATTGATAGAGGTTTATCTTGTGCTAACAACATCAGCCGATATGAACTTATACAATATAAAGAGAAAAAGTTCAACAAAAGAGTCCCCTTTCTGTTGACTAACCATCCTAAATTTGTCACATTATCACACCTTATCCGCAAGAATTGGAAAAAATTGAGAAACATCCTAAACTATCAAAGATCTTTCCCAAGCCAATAGTACTGGCATTCCGTAGCCCAAAAGCCTTAAGACTTCCTGGTGAGAACTGATTTTCTTCTAAACCATGTTCTTTGTCAGCGAGCTCTTGTAAGGGTTATGGGAAAAACTATGTCTGACATTCAAGCCAATTATCTTCTACAGTGTACATGCAAATATGGTAAACAGTATGTTGGTGAGTCAGAACATCCATTTCACAAAAGTATGAACGGCTATCGTAGTGACATGAATGTAAGCCAGACCTACATCTCGACATTTAAGATCCCCTGGTCCCGATAAGGCAGATCTCAATCGACTGACTGCTTCCATCATAGACAACAACACTGCTTAGTCTAGGGAGGAGATAATCAGTCGTGGAAAATTATGGATAAGACAATTCAAAACGTTGGATTAAAATGGGATCAATAAACTGCATAGTTTATATCGCGCAGTGCTAACCACCGCAGCGTGGTGTGTTAGTTTCATTTAGCGATACATAGATACGCAGTTCCGTTGTATATATTAAACTACGTGAACTTCATACAAGCGTGATTCAGTTTTTAATTTTTATTACTTTAAAGATTGTTGTTGTCAAATCAGAATAGTTTGTACAAGATTCATTTTGCATCATACTGATGAAGAACATATGGTATCCGAAATATTTATTGAAACTTGTTTTTACTGTAAACAAAATTGATATCAGTTGCTGATATTTGATATCTCCGGTTTGTGAAGGGGTTCGTGTTGCATAGTCTTGTCATTTTCGCTTTTTGCAATGGCATGGACAGTTTGATATTGCTTTGATACATGTAGTTTATTTTAAGTTTCTTAACAATTTATTTTATACTGGGATGATTTAAAGCTGGACATACTTTAAAGTATATCGTTATGATTGTATATTGACCTTCAGATGTCTATTTGTGTCCTGTGTTGTTGTATTGCTGTATTAGTGATGTATATTAATCATCATTCTGTTTATATTTAGAACATTACATGCCCTATTAAAATGCAGCTAGTTAGTAAAACTCACCCTTCACAACAAAAAGTTGAAAGGAAGCATGTATATGTATTTTTTAGTCTCTTCAATTAGAAAATATCAAAGCGCAGATCTAGATTTATTGAATGTCTATATAAGCCTCATCCTTTACCAATCACTTACCAGTAACTGAAACTCGGACTCTTTGTGAACCACTAACAACTAACGCTGGAAAGGATATAAGAACATCTTTGTTTCTAGGATGGCCTTTGTCCACACCCAACAATACAGGTGTGTTATGCTCTTGTGGAATACCTTCAGGCTATATAAATAAAATTATGAGTGATCGTGTTTTATTTATATATTTCAAATGTATTCATTTTGTTAATTCTATAAAAGTTACAAAGTACACAGAACATAGCTTTAAAATCGTTTAAAAAATGAAATGAAAGAACCTTAATTTTGACATATTGGCCAAGAATACAAATGTTATAATGGACATTGTATTTATATAGTTCGAATGCACTTTTCCCACTTAACCATTCCTACATCTAAATACCAAAGGCTGTGGTCTATTATTTCATTTAAAGAATTTTCAAAATTGGTTATTATGTTTGACTGCCAAAGAAAAAGCGTTATATGTACAGTGATTTTTATTCAAAGATATTTCTCTGCCTCACATCAGACAAAAAGTAGAGTTAATAATAGATGAAAGAAAACGGCGTGTTTTGTCGTTTATCGGGAACATAGTTCTAAAACTCATTCAAGCAAAGGCATGTAGTTCAGTGGTTGTAATTGATTCATGTTTGTCATTTTCGTAAATTGTTTTGTTAAAGATTATGTCGTTAGTTTTCTAAATTTCTAACTTTTCACATTTTTCATGTCCAAGCTTTTTATAGACGACTACACGGTGTGGGTTTTTCTCCTTGTCGAAGGCCGTAAGGTTGCCTATAATTGCTTACATCCAATTCTCTGAACTTTGGTGGATAGTTGTCTGATTGGCAATCATACCACATCTCCTTATCTTTATATTAAATTAACGAAAAACAAAATATGACACACGCGAATAAACGATAACCACCTTATTAAAGGCCATTATTTGGGAAAAGCATAACAAGAATATGGCAGGGATAAACATGTTTGTGATCGCTCAATCCGCTCCTAACCTGGGACAGAGTTGTCACAGGACAACATTAGAACAAAAGGTAAAATCAGTTTGACATCGCTTAACCTAATACAATAAATTGGTACGAAGCACCAAAACAACTAACATAAAAAGAAAAGATACAAACTACCGATCTAAGAGTACTCACATTTACTGAAAGCTAATTCAAAGCCACTTACAACTTATGCATAAATTATGCTCTCAGACTTAAGTATCAATTAATACACATCCAACAGAATTAGTATAACGACGTTATAAACAGGCAAACTGCGCTGATACATTATTGACTTGCAAGACAATAATTCAAATTTATTAAGATCCAAATGCATGCAACATATAGTATGAAACCAATAGGAGATGATTACGCATGTGTTCAGGCAGTTCACGTAAACAGAATGTCAGCTGAAAAAGTGATGAGCCAATAGGAAAACCAATTTTGCTGATACTTTCGACCCTCAAAAATATCATAGTTAAACTGGTAACAGATAAAATGATGAATCAAATTATTTTGTGTTTATCTTTGATATGAAATCAACTGAAACATCATCATTATACTTTTGAGTGGTCTATTTGTTATTATTTGTTTATATGTATCTACTGATATTTATTTTAGGATAATAAAAATGCACATCGACAATCTTTGAAGGTCATGTCGATAGTAATAATTAAATCACATTCATTCCCAAACTTGTATCCTGTGTGACGTTTTAAACTGTGATAAGTATGTTTATCAATTTATTTTTGTCAATTCGGTGTACATGAATTTGGAAGCTAATGTCCCTTTAAACAGCCTTGAAAAACGAGAGTATATATTGGAATTATACGAAATAAAAGAGATCGACATTCTTTCAGCATCATTATTTTTAAGTTACGTATACACATGTATTTGTGGAATTACTATAATTAAAACATGCTTTAACATATCCACTCAACTGTGATGCGTAATCGCGATAGTATGATACTACCAAAGAATTGAAAGATGAGAACAGGAAAAATTAACTCATCAAGTATTCTAACATTTTTTTCTTTAATATATTAAACACTTTTTACTTATTAACTAGAACCAAAAGATATGCTGCTCTTAACAACTGATTTTCAGCTAGAAATATGCATTGGTAAATTTTAGTTAATGAAAAATAGAATAGAATAGAATAGAAGGAATATTCATCAACAATGATGATTTGATGTAAGTACCTCTACGAGTAATTGTCTGCGCACACCATCTGCAGCAGTAAATGACTGGGCAGTTACTTCAATGTAAATTGGTCCAATTGTTTCAGGCATGATTGGAAAGAAAACAGATGCAACTTCACCAGGCGAGACCTGTTTAAAATGACATTATAATTATTAAATGATAGTTGTTTGTTTCTTGTTGTGTTATGGGGTAATTATTTTAAAAGAAATAAGCAATGTCATAGTCTATAAAAGTAGAAACATTGTAAGAGTGAAAAAAACAAATAAAAAAAAAGAAAAACAACGTTAGCCTTCATTACATGGAATCCCATAAAGTAAAAAAAAAAATCCCATAAGCAAAAAAAAAAAAAATCATATCTCGTCTCCTAATTGATATACGGCATTAATGCGCACGTTACATGTATATAATAACTTTCACCTGTTTTCCTGTGCAGAAGTTTGAGGAGTTACATACATTTAACGTCATATCATAAAAACATACAAAAGTTGGACTTGTCCGTTTTGAAAATTTAGCCAACAGTTAGTTACCGATGGTCAAATCTCGTAAAAAGGGAATCGCATGAGCTACAAAAGGAGCAAGACCGGTGCATCAGCAGGGTAAGTGTCTCCTTCTTTTCATGCATTAAGCGCCAAATCACCAACAAACGGGTCAGTACCTTCTTGTGTGATTATATTTTAGTACTAGAACCAGTTACCGTCTCTTAATGAATTCTTTAATACATAATAGAAACCTGTAATTCTTGATGTAATAATTTGCCCTTGTGTACTAAAAAGATAAGATGTGTCAGATGTATCAAACACAGCTCAGTTACATCAGACGTCAGTATCGAAAATAATTATCCTTAAACTTGAGACTGTGAATCATCGAATATTGAATATGATCCCTATAGTCATTTTATTACGGGGAACCTCAACATCGCTAGAGACCGAAAGGTTAAAAACTTTTTGAAAAAAGGACCATCATATCGTTCTCCATCTAACAAAATTGGAAACGCTTGTTGTTAACCGAGCCCGTAAATTTAGATACGATATAGGTAAACGTATCGATCCTTTAAAAAACATATTCTAAAAGGATACTTATTAAACACTGAAATTAGATCTTTGAATATTATTTTATCTGTATACATATTGATTTTGTTATCAATAAGTAAAAACCCAACTAAATATTATTGTTACATATACACATATGCACATTCACTGTCCTACAATCTGCCAGCACCTTTATTTTAGCATTGCGCTAGTTCATGTTTATCTCTGGCTGTTAATGACGTCTTTACACAAAATCCATT
Source organism: Mytilus coruscus (assembly GCA_017311375.1). Classification (NCBI taxonomy): domain Eukaryota; kingdom Metazoa; phylum Mollusca; class Bivalvia; order Mytilida; family Mytilidae; genus Mytilus; species Mytilus coruscus. The sequence goes on along the minus strand of CM029600.1, from coordinate 68,768,194 downwards.
GGCAGTTTGATGTTTACTGATTGATATTTTAGTCTTAGATACATGATTTTTTATTAGTTATTATTGGCTTTGAACTAGCTTTCAGTCCTCCCAGATCTCTTCTTTGTGTCTTTTGTGCTCTTGATTTTTTATAGTTTACTATGCGGTATGGATTTTGCTCATTGTTGACGGCCGTACGGTGACGTATAGTTAACTTCTACGCCATTTGATTGCTGGTTGAGAGTTTTCTCATTGGCAATCATACCACATCTTCTTATTTGTATATCCTCTTCCTTCCCCAAATATAAATTTATAAATAATTGATCTCACCAAGAATCAACAGAATACCTTTTTTTTTAAATTAACAAGGATTGATTGTTGTTAAACGTTCATCGGCATATATTACATGCATATTCAGGAAGATGATATGCTTATGATATATGAATATACTCTGCTTTGTACTAAACCAACACAATGAGTCAGATTCAAATGTTTGCACAATATTGAAGATGACAATACCTGGTCATTGACGTTTGCTAATACTTTTCATTAATTCATCAAATAAATTCATTAACTATTCACATGTTTATTTCTTTATCAGTATTATTTATTTATTTATTCTGCCATTACCGGAGGTAAAAAACAACTTTGCGATACAAACAGCTACAATAATAAGCAGAACGACAACATATATTTTATGATGGTATGATACTAAACCCCTAACGGAAGGGATTGTGCTTGATTTTCATATGATGAAGACATAATCTTTTAATCAGTTCAATTGAGATCTGGAGTTGGCATGTCAGTAACATCTAGTAGTCCTTTGTTAACTTATGTATTATGTCATTTTGTTTAGTTTCTTTTGTTAACTATTCTAACATCGGACTCAGGACTTTTGTGAGTTTTACTGTGCGTATTGATGTGTGTTTGTTTATTCTACATTGGGTAGAGGTATAGGTGGAGGATTGAGATCTCACAAAACATGTTTAACCGCGCCGCATTTTTACGCCTGTCCAAAGCCAGGAGCCTCTGGCCTTTGTTAGTCTTGTATGCTTTTTAAATTTTGGTTCATTTATATGTTTCGCAGTTTAGTGTGACGTCCATTCTCGCTGAACTAGTACACATTTTTGTTTAGGGGCCAGCTGAAGCCCGCTCCCGGAGCGAGATTTTCTCGCTGTGTTGAATACCCACTGGTGGCCTTGGGCTGTTTTCTGCTCTTTGGACACCCACCATTTATATTCTCTAACTGTTCCTTTGAAAAGTCTAGACCGGGTTATGCATGTGCGTGGTGTAGTGATTTTGTGTCATTAATTAATACACCATATCCTGTCCTTATCTATAAGTAAACAAGGCAGATCAATCACGATTAATTGCGGGGAGGACACGATATAAGCCGGGTTTGTTGGTTGTTTTGATATCAATTTCATTCATTTGTACTAGGTACCTTCAAATGGCTAGAAGGGGCCTCGGTGGCCGAGTGGTCTAAGTAGTTACTACTGTAATCACTAGCCAGTCAACACTGAGGTTGTGAGTTCGAACCCCGCTCGTGCGGGTGCACTCGACTCCAATCTTAATTGACTAGGATTGTCAGTTTTCCTATCGAAGGTCGGTGGTTTTCTCCGGGCACTCCGGCTTCCTCCACCAATAAAAACTGGCCGCCACGAAATAGCCCAAAAAGCGGTGCTTAAAAGTGGCGTTAAAACACCAAAAATCAAAAATCAAAAATCAAATGGCTAGATGAGACCTTAGGCTGATATAGGGTAATGAAATAATTGTCTAATTCTTTCTCTTCATACGTACGAAATAACTTTCTGTTTGGGTTTTTGATATTAATTGTTTGCTTCCACCAAATGATCGTAAAATATTCTTGAAGTCATTGCTCTTTCTTAGTATAAACATAACCTAAAATAAATTTAGAATTCTTATACAGTTCATGTCTTGTTAAAAATGTGTATCAAGAAGTAATAAATAATAGTGATTTGCTGTTTTATTTTCATCCATCTTTAAAAACTCTTATGCGATAACATCAGACAAAGTAAAATGCTGATCAACACACCGACAGTCATTTCAGTCGACGCCGCTGCTTATGGAGTTTTTCGTCCAAAGGGTATCACCAGCCCAGTAGTCAGCACTTTTGTGGTTAATCCATTTAAAATAAACAGAACTGATATTAAGTGAATGAAATGTTATGAAAAACTGGATTTTGTCTTGTTTTTGATATATATATATATAGGCATATATTTTGGATTTTTATAATAGTTCATACATATAGGTTTTTTTATATGTCTCTGATAGTGTTGATCAGGATTTAACACGTGTCACTATATGATCCAATCGCAGCTTACCGTTCAAAATTGATGACATTAGTTGAATGATTTTTTCACGATTTGCTGCATATTTGAACATGTATTACATGGACACTTTTTATTTATAGGATCAATCGTGCATTGTTGAGTTGATAGGGATTTTATCTTTTGATTAGATTTGATTTTGTATATATATTTCCTGTCTTTTTATTGAAATATAAACGTTGGTACCAGCATTTCTTTACTTTCAGCATTGTCCAGAATACTATTCATGTCCATATGTTGAAGGAAAAAAACACTTACGGACCGACCATTTAGCTTCAAAGGGGTATCTTCTTTTCTGAGTAAGAACATTATTTATTTTTCAACGATATCACCCAACTATTTTCATTTTTTCGAAATTAGACGATTATATACGGTATACGGAAAATCGGGCATCAGAACATTATTTTGTCATCTGCTTGACCACAATATATTTTTCTCATAAAATTGGGTATCAAAATATTTTTAGAAAAAGACATACCCCTTTTTAAAGTTAAATGGTCAATCCCTTAGTGTACTGATATGAATAGTAATTTACTGGAATTGTTTGAAATATAGTTATTGATGCTAACGTAAATATTTCAATCAAAAAGACAGGAAAATGTCGGTGAAACAAAAAGTTCAAATCTAACTGAAATTTAAAGTGCCCATGAACTCTCTGATCATGCACGAGTGATTCTATTCATAAAAAGTGTCCGTGTAACAACTAAAAAGTGTCCGTGTATCATCTAAAAAGTGTCCGTGTAACACCCGTTAATGTACTGTTTTTCTATAGCTCTGCTTGGGGTAAAGTCGTACAACTGTTTATACAACTTTGAATTTTCGAAATAGTAAGGACTTTCTACACCAGGAATAGATTACCTTAGCTGTATTTGGCAAAACCTTTAGGAATGTTTGGTCCTCATTTCTCTTCAACTCCGTACTCTTTTTGGCTTTTTAACCTTTTTGATTCGAGCGCCACTGATGAGTCTTTTTTGTAGACGAAAAGTTCGATTGTAATACAACATTTCAATCCTAGTATCTATATATATGATGAGGTTATTCAAAGATTTTAGTTATGAAAAACGAGCCCATCACCCTAAAACAAGTTTAAGGTTTAAGCCCGTTAAAATGTGTCTGAAATGTTTCATAATAAATTATCGCAAAAAATCCGACACTGCCCGTCTCAAAATAGAACAATAGTTAAAGAGGGGCGAAATATACAAAAGGGATATTTAACCTCAATAGTCGAAAACAAACTGACATGTCATGGCTAAAACGAATAAAATGCTCCGCAGGGCGCAGCTTGATACGACCGCAGAGGTCGAACCCTGAATAGTTGGGGCAAGTATGGACACAACATTCAAGCTTGATACAGCTCTGAATTTGGATTGTGATTAAATATTTGACACAGTATAGGTTTCTGACACAGAATGAATGTGGTCTAAGAACTTAAAATTTTTAAATTGGACATTCACCTATTATGGTCCAATATCCAAAATCTAAATACATGGTTAGATTCAGCATATCAAAGAACTCCAAGAGTTCAATTTTTGATGAAATCAAACAAAGTTTAATTTTGGACCCTTTTGACCTCAATGTGGACAAAGTTGATAACGGGGCCCAAAAATCAAAATCTAAATACATGGTTAGATTCAGCATATCAAAGAACCCCATATATTCAATTTTTGTTGAAATCAAACAAAGTTTAATTTTGGACCCCAATTTGGACCAACTTGAAAACTGGGCCCATAATCAAAAATCTAAATACATGTTTAGATTCAGCATATCAAAGAACCCTAAGAATTCAATTTTTGTTAAAATCAAACTAAGTTTAATTTTGGACCCTTTGGACCTTAATGTAGACCAATTTGAAAATGGGACCAAAAATTAAGAATCTATATACACGGTTAGATTCGGCATATCAAAGAACCCCAATAATTCAATTTTTGATGAAATCAAACAAAGTTTAATTTTGGACCCTTTTGACCTCAATGTGGACAAAATTGATAACGGGGCCCAAAAATCAAAAATCTAAATACATGGTTAGATTCAGCATATCAAAGAACCCCATATATTCAATTTTGTTGAAATCAAACAAAGTTTAATTTTGGACCCTGATTTGGACCAACTTGAAAACTGGGCCCATAATCAAAATCTAAATACATGTTTAGATTCAGCATATCAAAGAACCCTCAGAATTCAATTTTGTTAAAATCAAACTAAGTTTAATTTTGGACCCTTTGGACCTTAATGTAGACCAATTTGAAAACGGGACCAAAATTAAGAATCTAAATACACAGTTAGATTCGGCATACCAAAGAACCCCAATAATTCAATTTTGATGAAATCAAACAAAGTTTAATTTTGGACCCTTTTGACCTCAATGTGGAAAAATTGATAACGGAGCCCAAAAATCAAAAATCTAAATACATGGTTAGATTCAGCATATCAAAGAACCCCATATATTCATTTTTGTTGAAATCAAACAAAGTTTAATTTTGGACCCTGATTTGGACCAACTTGAAAACTGGGCCCATAATCAAAAATCTAAATACATGTTTAGATTCAGCATATCAAAGAACCCTAAGAATTCAATTTTGTTAAAATCAAACTAAGTTTAATTTTGGAACCTTTGGACCTTAATGTAGACCAATTTGAAAACGGGACTAAAAATTAAGAATCTAAATACACGTTTAGATTCGGCATATCAAAGAACCCCAATAATTCAATTTTGATGAAATCAAACAAAGTTTAATTTTGGACCCTTTGGACCTCAATGTGGACCAATTTAAAAACGGGGCCCAAAATCCAAAAACTTAATACACGATTAGATTCAGCATATTAAAGAACCCCAAGAGTTCAAGAATAAAACCCCATTGAAATTGGTCAAGAAATAAGCAATTTATTATACAAAGTATCTTCTTTTGCACAATACTGTGCAATTGAATATTTCTTGCAATTGCGCAATACTGTGCAATTGAATATTTCTTGCTATTGTGCAATACTGTACAATTGACAATTTCTTGCTATTGCGCAATATTGTGCTATTGGATATTTCTTGCTATTGCGCAATACTGTGCAATTGAAGATTTCTTACTATTGCGCAATACTGTCCAATTGAAAATTTCTTGCTATTGCACAATACTTATTATATAATAATTTACACATCCTGTTTGGTGTGTATCTCCTGCCATATCATTATTATTTGCTTTTAAATATAAATCAGAAATAACCAACTTAAAATGGAAAATTTAAAAAAAAAAAAGGAAAAAAGAAAAAAAATCCCCCAAATTTTTGAACCCCTTATGATTCATCACCCCAAACTCAATCCTAGCCTTCCCTTTGAGGTATGGTACCTTGCAGTACAATTTCAGAGATCCATACACTTGAACACAAGTTATTGTCTGGAAACTAGAAAATGCTTATTTTGGCCCTTTTGGCCCCTAATTCCTAAACGTTTCAGGCAATTACCCCAAACTCAATTCCAGCTTTCCTTTGTGATATGGAACCTTGTAGTACAATTTCAGAAAGATCCATACACTTACACACAAGTTATTGTCATGAAACTAGAAAATGCTTGTTTTTGCCCTTTTTGGCCCTAATTCCTAAAATTTTGAGGCAATTACCCCAAAAATCAATCCCAGCATTCCCTTTGTGATATGGAACCTTGTGGTGCAATGTCAGAGATCCATACACTAACACACAAGTTATGTCTGGAAGTTACAAAATGCTTATTTTTGGCCCTTTTGGCCCCTAATTCCTTAACTGTTGGTACCATAACCCCCAAAATCAATCCCAACCTTCCTTTTGTGATATTGAACCTTATGGTAAAATTTCATAGAGATCCATTCACTTAAACTAAAGTTAGAGTGCGAAAACCAATGTGTCTTCGGACGACGACGACGACGCCGACGCCGGACGACGACGACGACGACGACGACGACGACGACGACGACGCCAACGTCATACCAATATACGACCACAAAATTTTTTGCGGTCGTATAAAACGATTAAAAGACACACAACGGTATACAAAACACAATATAGAATAGAAAACTATAGACTGAGCAACACGAACCCCACAATAAACCAGGGAGTAATTTCAGGTGATCCGGAAGGGTTAGCAGATCCTGCTCAATATGTGGCACCTGTCGTGTTGCTCATTTATGATAAATACAATAGTATATCAATTACTGCTTTTTTTTTTTGTGATACGATGTGTATTTCAGATATTAAGATACAAGAATAGTCGTTTGATTTGTTATTTTACCGACATTGTCCTTTCGTTTTATAGTGTTATTTTTATTTGTCTTTGTATATTGTTAAAATTTACTGTTTAGTCCATTTTTGGTAATATCCTTTTGGCGTGGCTCGGTATTTATACATCCCGCCATTGTGTCATTGTGCTATGGTCATTTTTTTTTTTGGTATTCTTGTCTATCATTTTTGCTTATGTGCCTTGTCTATAGAGTGTCTTTAAAATATTTTGAGTTTCTTTGTTGACATAGTTGTTTGCTTTTATAATGATTAAGATCATAACACAATGTTGACGGCTGTACCTCAATTTTTTGACATTTTTACCAATTATGTCTGATTTTTGTGTTCATACATTGATGTCAATATAATGGAGTTTTATTCGACTGTCATACAAGTGAGAGGTTTAGCTAGCTTTAAAACCAGGTTTAATCTACCATTTTCTACATAATGAAATGCCTGTACCAAGTTACAGTTGGAATACGACAGTTGTTATCCATTCGTTTTATGTGTTTGAGCTTTTGTATTTGCCAATTGATAATGGACTTTCCGTTTGAATTTTCCTCGGAGTTCGGTTTTTTGTTACTTTACTTTTTCCGATAGTGACAGTTTGCATGATTATGGATTCGATTTATAGAATGATTACAAGATTTTCCATGTGCAATGTCATTGCATGCTCATTCAAAGGAAAAAGTACAAATAAACAAGACAGTGATATAATTTTGTAAGATGTGATATTCATGTCGTCGACGATAGCAGTAGTACAGCTTATATGAAAACTTGATTTTTGATAACCCTAAAATGATAAATGAGAAACATTACAGATACATTTGATAATCGATTAATTAATGATATAACCTCAAATTCTACCAAATCACAGTATTATTGTTCTTTCCTTTATTGTGACGAATTATTTTGATATAAGCTTACCGCCATACCAGTGGACTGATAATTAAAAACGTCAACCTGTAAAGAGACTTCCTCTCCTCTCACAACGGAATACGGAAAGTTCAAACTAATAAAAAAATCCTTAAATCCTGTGATCTGCAATGACAACGAATTCAAATTTTAAATTACTCATTATGGCTCAGTTGTGTATATAAGTCTTTAACCACCTGCAAAAATTAACTGAAACAAGTAGTGAATAATTTACGCGATGTTTGATAAATATTAAATATTAAAAAGAATCAAGGAAAAAAAGATATTCTATGAATCAACAATTTCATACATACTTTCAATTTTTTCTTCGTAATAACTTCTATTCATTACAAGCAGTGACATCTTTTATGTTGGAATCATTTAAGAAGAGGTTTTCATATTTTAGAAAATACTTACTCTACAGTTGCTATGAATAGAATGATCGAATATCGATATTGAATTAATATGTCATTTGTCCAGATAGAAAACAGACATAAATGGAACGAGTACGCAAATGATGTCTTCAGTCAAATATAAACAAGACGTAAGATTAGGCTTCTACGTCACAGGAATAAGGATTCACTTTGATATACAAATATCAAAACCTTGAACTCATGCAAAGGGGACATATATTAGGCAATATAAATATTTAGCAATATCCAATCGGAAAACGATAATAGACCAGATGCTCAGCAATGATGTTGTCAAACTAGTGGTATTTGAATAACTCAACCTTTTATTGTTCGTAAGCTTATGTTTGCGAAAGCTTGCATGTCAGAATTTCTACCCAACTAGTGAAATTAATATTCCTTGGACATTCAAACTATAAATTCCAACAGAATTGATTTATTGTAACTTTTTTTTCTCGTTCTAAAATGAAAGAACAGTTCCACTACTCAGTCATGTTACACACTCTAGTTTATTGAAAAATAGAGAAATAAAAACATGCATGACAATCAGTCATTTCAGAGTAAGAATGAATGAAATTAATACAAATGATATATATACCAACCTGAGCAGATGATGTGCTCAAACTAAACCCTGTGTCCTTGTTCACTGCAAACACACTTCCAACCCAGGTTGTAATAGTATCCGGTAAAACTGTAGTTATATTGACGTAACCATTCCCTCTGAAATATTCTATTTCCATATAGACGATGTTTGATTTTTTTTTTTTTGTAACACATAGTGGTTTGTAAATGGAAATCATATACGTTGGTAAATTGTATCGCAACAAACTAAAACGGTTGAAAATGTCATTATCTACAGTATACTAAAATATATTTCATCGACATACAAATAATAATAGTTCTTAAGGATTGCGCGCTCATATATATGTTTAACCATCCTTCGTCTCAGCAAGTAGCTTGTTATCCAGTGTTTTTATGGACTCTCCTATTTTTGAATTTGACTAGGAGTTCAGTAAATTGGTGATACTTTTGTTGTCATTTCTGCCTGCCATTTTATTTTTTCGTTTATAACTTTGGTTTAAATCAGACCGTTGGTTGCATAATCTTTTAATTGTTTCACATTTTGTCATTCCGTACTTTTTTCATATCTTACTACAGGTAAGAGTTTTGCTGTTTTTGAAAGACACAAGATGACCGGGTATAGTGCAAACCTTTTTTCTTTGGTCATTTATTGAGAATTGTTAATCAGTTTAACAGAATGCTATTATCAATTTTTAGAAAGTCAACATTCTTTGAAATAATTGAACGACCTGATCAAAATGACTACTTTTTAAAATACTTAAAATACTTAAAATGGATCAGAATATATATATATATATATATATATATATATAATGTCTAAAAATAGCAACAATCAACATCCAATCTATTTAGGCATGGATCATCTTGTGAAAACTTTGTGTAGTTTAAGCTACAAAATATTTTTGTCATGCATCCGATTTCACTTTGATAGATGCACACGCCTGATGAAGCTAGTTTTCTAGCGAAATATTGCGTATTTCTAAAACTTTTTAATCTATCAATTAGCGTGTTTAAGTTATATTCTTAGACATTTATATATATATATATACATATATACAATAATTCTATTTACATACCGGGTGTAGCTACACAACCACATCCACGTTTCTGAGAATGTTTTTCTAATTCGTTGTATAGGCATCCACATTTGGGGTTTGAATGAAAAGCCCGATTGAGAAACAATATTATAAAGATTATAATTTACTACTCCTGGAAATAGTTGTCCTGGATTTAGTGCTCCTTAAAAATAAAATGTATTTTTTTATATAAATGACGCAAACACCTTTTATCCAATGACAATACAATATGACCCGTACATTATGCTAGTCACCGGGATATATCTGCGAGATTCTAACACATGCACGATACCGATGTAAATGCGCACGAGATGTTAATCTTAAATAACTTTCAGAATGAAAAAAAAAAAAAAAAAAAAAAAAAAAAAAAAACAACCAGTCTGATAGTTACATGCAGAAATAGTTTAAAATGGTAGATACACAAAATATTTGAGAGCATTAAATTCAAAAGATAACAATCTTGAACCTCAGGCGGTAACCCAAATTTTATATAAATACCTAATCCATAGACTGCTGCTTATCATTTTGAGAGATTTGGATCATTTTTCTTTATAAAATATCTAATTGTGTTAAAAATACATGCTTACATCATTTATTCACATCTTTGGACAATCGTAATTGCGTTTTCATCCTTTCTTGTAACTTATAATTGCATATAAAAGAATTTTCAAAAAAAATGAAAATATCACTCAAGTGTAAATCCATCAATACGACGTTTCTCCAAACGGTTTCACGTCTTTCGAAATGAAAATGGTTCATGATATAATTAACGGCAACGCGACCATACCATCGATTCAATATCACTAGGAAACAAGGGATTTAATAAATTACGTTTCAATAATTAAATCTGAAATAAATATATGATATATTTAAAATATATAAAATGTTAAAATACTGTTGTTGTTACGTCAAATTTAATTTAATAAACTGTTTCTTTCAGCATTTTCATTGTTGTTTTGTCATGCTATCCGAGCATTGGCAAAGCGAGAAAATGCTATTATTGTGAAGTTGCAACGCATCGTACAATCCAATGTGTTTACGTAAGGAATTTGTATAGTATACAGGTCAGGGTTTCTCTATGTAATGCCTTATTCATGATATAAGATAAAAAAAAAAAAACAACAAAAAACGATCACTTTCTTCTGTCATAGTCTCTGGCTTTCAAGATAACACGTAAGGACGCTGACGATATAAAATGTTGCATATCGAAAAAGAAATCGTTGTTTTGGGGATGATAATCTCAAATTTAGCAAAGAATAATTTGCGAAAAGAAAATGGAATTAGGAGTAAATATATCCATTAGTCATAATTTTTTCTTTGTTCAAAAAACATTATGCACAGCAGGAAATATGTTTTTATTGACACACGTGGTTTTTGTTGATATTAAAATATATTTTTGACTTTCATGTGTGCTTCGAATATATGTCGTCTGATTTGAATTTAGTTTGACTTTGAATTCAACTGCATGTTCAGTTTTAAGGTTTAACTCGGTTTTTATTAATAGTCGTAGATATGCAACGGTTTTAATGTAATGCTGTTATCAAAATTTAATTTTCAACTTCTTGTTGTTGTGTTTATACCATAAAATAACAAATAGTAACTTATTGAATCTTTGATGTCGTTTCTTTCATTTTGCAATATAACTTTTTCTTTTTTTGCTTGATTATAATCATTTTGCAAATATGTTAATCAAGTAAATAAGGAGACGTTTTTCCAGGATAGTTCTCTTAATGCAATGGGTCTAAGTTTAAAACAGATTAAACTGTTTAAGAATTTTTAAATTAAAAAAAAAAACCAAAACAATGAACCTATATATATACCATATCAATAATTATATAAAGTTTTATTAAGGATTTAAAGAGAGGCGAAAGATACCAAAAGGACATTCAAACTCAGAAGTCGAAAATAAACTGACAACGCCATGGCTAAAAAAGAGAAACCAAACTGACAACACATAGAAAACTAAAGACTGAACAACACGAACCCAAAACTGGGGGTGATCTCGGATGCTCCGGAAGGGAAAGCAGATCCTGCTCCACATGTGCACCCTTCGTCTAAACGTTCATGATGGAGACAATTTGGATACACTAGTGCAAGTTGTGTATGTTGTTTCTTTTGACAAGCATCTAGATGCCATGCATTGTGTTCCCAATAGTATGATCGCTTTGGTGTTGAATATTCTTTTATAAAAACTTAAAAATAGTATGGTTTGAAAGATGTAAGAATTTATATTATAATTAATGGACAACAGCGCAAAGAGCGTCCTTCTTGTGCATATTGAAAATGCTGCATAAATAATTTGGGATATTTAGGCAAAAACAAATAAAATGGCTCCGTAGAAAAACATTGATGATAAGTGTTTGGTATGATGATAAATTTTTACTTCTGTTCTCGTACTATGAACAACTAAATTATTTATTTTGTAAAAGATATTTCCGTACTCCATGTATACTTTACAACAAATTTATTTTATCTATCTGTGTACGTTATTTTATTTGGCGGCATTTTGTCTAAGGTTATGGTTGTCTTTTTGATATTGTTTTACATCTAACCCCCTTGTTTTATTAATTTTGTATTTATATTGTGTCATAGATCAAATTTATTCGTTCAGTGTATGTTCACTTGTTTTCGTTAATATGTATTTTGAATGAGTTAAGCCATTTCAATTGATATGTTATAGTGTGTCTTTCTATGTTGTGATTTAACACTATTGGTTCAGGTAGGGTGAAGGTTGGCGCCTATTAAAACGTTTAAACCCGCTGCATTTGTTTGCACCTGTCCTAAGTCAGGAACCTGATGTTCAGTGGTTGTCGTTTGTTGATGTGGTTCATAAGTGTTTCTCGTTTTTCCTTTTTTTATATAGATTAGACCGTTGGTTTTCCTGTTTGAGTGGTTTTACACTAGTCATTTTTGAGGCCCTTTATAGCTTGCTGTTGGGTGTGAGCCAAGGCTCCGTGTTGAAGGCCGTACTTTGACCTATAATAGTTTACTTTTACAAATTGTGACTTGGATGGAGAGTTGTCTCATTGGCACTCATACCACATCTTCTTATATCTATGATGATACTCTTAAGCATATAAGTATTGTCTCAACTATGACTGTTCAAACTCCCATAACTCTGAAATGACAATCCAGTAATTTTTCAAGATAAAAATATAAACACTTTCATCACTATTGGCTGTTTTGTGGCTGTCAGTTTTTATTGCTGGAGGAAGTCGGACCGCCCGGAGAGAACCACCGACCTCCGGCAGGAAAACTGACTATTCTAGTCATTAAGATTATAGTCGAATGTGCATGCTACATGCAGTTTTTGAACTCACAACCTCAGTGTTGACAAGCTAATTACACAGTAGTTAGACCACTTAGATCACTTTTCCAACGAGTCCCCACAAGATCAAAAGAGTACATTCACCAATTCGTAAAATATTATTAACTTTGGTGTAATTTGATCCAAGCATAGTACTATAGCTAGTGCATGACATTTGAAAATCCATTTCTTATATCTGTCAATTAAAGTTCCATGAATCTGGAAAGACAAATCGGAATATTATTCAAATCGATCGGTGTGTTATGGTTATCCATTCCAATAGTTTCAAAGTTGTCAGTAAATCAATCCAAGCAAAATTAAGTAATACTACAACATGTGAAAAATTTACTTAAATATGACAATTAAAGTCCTCTAATTCTGGAACGGAAATGCAGAAAAATTAAAGAATCAAAAGGAAGTGTCCTTTTATCAATCCTAACAATAGCGTAAAATGTTGTGGAAATTTATCCAGGCATTCTGGAGTTAGTGCGAGATATGCGAAATACTGCCTTAATTCAAAATTCAAGAAGATGTGGTATGAGTGCCAATGAGACAACTATCCATCCAAGTCACAATGTGTAAAAAGTAAACAATTATAGGTCAAAGTACGGCCTTCAACACGGAGCCTTGGCTCACACCGAACAGCAAGCTATAAAGGGTCCCAAAATGACTAGTGTAAAACAATTTAAACAGGAAAACCAACGGTCTAATCTATATAAAAAGAGAAACGAGAAACACTTATAAACGACACGAACAAACGACAACCACTGAACAACAGGCGCCTGACTTAGGACAGGTGCGTACAAATGCAGCTGGTTTAAACGTTTTAACAGACGCCAACCTTCACCCTAACCCGAAACGGAAGTGTAACATTACAACATAAAAAGACACGCAATAAAATATCAATTGAAATGGCTTAACTCGATCAAAAAGACATATAAACAAAGAACAGGTAAATATACACTGAACGAATAAGTTTGATCTATGACACAATATAAATACAGTATAAATAAAAAAGATGTAACAATGTCAAAAAGATAACTTTAACCTAGGACAAAATGGCGTTAATAAAGTAACGTACACAGATAAATTCAAATATAATAATTTTGTTGTTAGTACAGAAACAATTTTTACTAAATAAATTTGTTGCTCACAGTACGAGTACAAAAAAGAAAATTTATCGTCATACTAAATACTTATCAAAGGTGGTACATATTAAAAATAGTGAGACGAGATATAACACAAAATAAGTAAACATTGAATAACAGAAATGCATTACAATAGTGTCAACCGGTCAAATTAGCACAAAAGTACGATTTGAGAGTACTCGGAGTTACTGAAAGCTCGTTAAAAGCCAAAAACAATTAATGATAAAAAAACCATGCATCAGAGACTAAAATCAATTAAAACAAATCCCAGGCAGGGATTTAGTGTTTTAACGCCATGGACAGTCAAAGAAGACATGCCTGAACAACAGGCGCCTGACTTAGGACAGGTGCGTACAAATGCAGCTGGTTTAAACGTTTTAACAGACGCCAACGTTCACCCTAACCCGAAACGGAAGTGTAACATTACAACATAAAAAGACACGCAATAAAATATCAAATGAAATGGCTTAACTCGATCAAAAAGACATATAAACAAAGAACAGGTAAATATACACTGAACGAATAAGTTTGATCTATGACACAATATAAATACAGTATAAATAAAAAAGATGTAACAATGTCAAAAAGATAACTTTAACCTAGGACAAAATGGCGTTAATAAAGTAACGTACACAGATAAATTCAAATATAATAAATGTGTTGTTAGTACAGAAACAATGTTTACTAAATAAATTTGTTGCTCACAGTACGAGTACAAAAAAGAAAATTTATCGTCATACTAAATACTTATCAAAGGTGGTACATATTAAAAATAGTGAGACGAGATATAACACAAAATAAGTAAACATTGAATAACAGAAATGCATTACAATAGTGTCAACCGGTCAAATTAACACAAAAGTACGATTTGAGAGTACTCGGAGTTACTGAAAGCTCGTTAAATGCCAAAAACAATTAATGATAAAAAAACCATGCATCAGAGACTAAAATCAATTAAAACAAATCCCAGGCAGGGATTTAGTGTTTTAACGCCATGGACAGTCAAAGAAGACATGACTTATGCAATGCCAAAATAAAAGTAACGATAGGCAGTAGGATAGGAAGGATTTAACCTTAAAATACATATGTATGATTTTATATATAGATAAAACAATTTCTAAATAGAAAATAAACGTGGATGTGTATTTATACATCCCAAAAAAACATTCGAAAAGAATACAAATGTAGTTATGTTTTAATTTGTTGATGAAAAAATCGATGCTAGTGCCAATGTAAACAATATTCAAAGATCTTATGACGACATTAATAAGATAACCTTTACTAATAAGTTTGTTTAAATGTTCGATGAGTTTACACGGATCACATAGTGATTTCCGCTCTTTTAGTACAATATTACCGTAAAATTTAGGATGTAAAATACCGTTTTTAATAAGTTTTCTACAGGTACAGCCACATTTGCTAATTAAATCTTTGTATCTATGAAAGAATTTAATAAATGTTTTAAGTAATTTATGGTAACGAAATCTCTGACTTAATAATTTTCCTGCGGTACATCGACTACGTTCGTTAAAATCTATGACATCACTATTACAACACGCACGGGTATAACGAACGAGTTGGGATATATAAACACCGTATGATGGAGCCATGTAACTCTGGAACCGAAAAACAAAAACTAAAGTTTTCAAAAATCAATATTGAGCTTTCGATTATCAATCTCAACAATAATATAAAGTTTTGAGGATGCATACTATTCCCATTTCCAGAATAAAAAATAAACTCCAAGTACTCGCAAAGCGGTTATTGTTCGTACCGGCAGATAAAGCAGCAAATAATGTAGTGGTGGTGTGACGCATATACTACATGGAAGTTCTCCAAAACGAAATTACAAATTCATCTACATTCAGGTCCGTACGCTCCACAGAGAGTCAAATTGTAAACAAGCATATCACTGCCACTACCCAGCTTAAAGCCTCTTCCGAACATTTGAAAGTCCCTACTATGCACTGGTTACCTAAATTGCACAAAAAACCATTTAAATTCCGTTTCATCTCCGCATCTAGTAAGTGTTCTACTACCAATCTATCAGTTCTTCTAACTACCTCCTTACTACTATCAAAGAACTTGTTATTAACTTTTGTAATAAAGCTTATGAAAATAATGGTATTAATTATTTTGGAGTGTTAAAATTCTTTAGAGGTTTTAGATAAAATACATGCTTTTGATGGTCCTTTTAATTCTGTTGACAGTTATGATTTTCTACTCTCTATACTACACTTCCACACAATCCTATCAAGAAAAAGTTTTCATATTTAATTAAATGGTCTTTGAAAATCTCATTACAAATTTATTTGCTGTAACTCGTTTAAAGCCTTTTCTGTAACGAAAAGGAAAGTATGCTAGATACACTTACTGGAAATGTGAAGATATGATTGAAGCTTTAAATTTTCTCCTGGACAACATATATGTACGTTTCGGCGATAAAGTGTATCGACAAGTAGTAGGTATTCCTATGGGCACTAACTGCGCCCCTTTAATAGCAGATTTATTCCTGTATTGCTATGAATCTCAGTTTATGACCAAACTCAGTAAAGACACGTCATTGTTACATTTGGTTGATACATTCAACAATACCTTCCGTTATCTAGATGATATTTTTTCGTTAAATAATCCAGAGTTCTCTAAATATACTACCGAAATTTACCCAATAGAACTTACTTTAACTAAATCTAACATAAACAGCAGTAGTTCTGGACTTGGACATTTCAATCTCTAAAGGAAAACTCCATACGAAAATTTACGACAAAAGAGACGATTTTTCATTCCCTATTGTTAATTTTCCTTTTTTAGACGGCGATGTTCCTTTGGCTCCATCATACGGTGTGTATATATCCCAACTCGTTCGTTATGCCCGTGTGTGTAGTGATGTCATAGATTTTAACGAACGTAATCAATGCATCACTAGTAAATTATTAAGTCAGGGATTTCGTTACCATAAATTACGTAAAACTTTTGCTAAGTTCTTTCATAGATACAAAGATTTGATTAGTAAATTTGGCTGTACCTGTAGAAAACTGATTAAAAACGGTATTTCACATCCTAAATTTTACGGTAATATTGTCTTTAAAGCGCGGAAATCACTATATGATCCGTGTAAACTCATCGAACCTTTAAATAAACTTATTAGTTCAGGTTATCTTACCAATGTTGTAATTAGATCTTTGAATATAGTTTACATTGGCACTAATATCGATTTTGTCATCAGCAAATTAAAACATAACTAAATTTGTATTCTTTTCAAACGGGATGTTTAAAGACACACCCACGTTCATTTTGATCTATAAAGAGGTTAAACTCCTAACAATCCTACTGTCTGTCGATACATTTATTTTTGGCATTGCACTAGTCATGTCTTCTTTGACTGTCCATGACGTTAAAATACTAAATCCTGGGATGTGTTTTAGTTGATTTTAGTCTCTGATGCATGATTTTTATTATTAATTGTTTTGGCTTTTAACTAGCTGTCAGTAACTGCGAGTACTCTCAAATCGTACTTTCTTGTTTATTTGACCTGTTGATACTAATTGTAATGCTTTTTTGTTATTTAATGTTATTCAGGGTTATATCTGGTCTATATACCAGCTTTGATAAGTGTTTGGTACTAATATAAATTTCCACTTCGTACTATGAACATCAAAATTATTTATTTTGTTAAAATATTTCCTTTCTCTATTGTAACTGTATACGTATACCTAACAACAAAATTATTTTATTTACCTGTGTTTAAAGTTATTGCAAATGGCTGATATTTTGTTCGAGCATATTGTTTTTCTTAAATTGTTTAACATTTCATACCGATATAACATGTTACTTTTATTATTCTTCCTTAGTTTATTTATTTTGAATTTACATTGTATCATAGGTCAAATTTATTTGTTCAGTGTATGTTCAATGGTGTTACTATGTCCTTTGATTGAGTTAAGCTATTTCAGTTGATATTTTATAGTGTGTCTTTCTATGTTGTGATGTTACACTATTGTTTCAGAAAAAGGGTGAAGGTTTGGTACCATTAAAACGTTAAACCCGCTGCATTTGTTTGCACCTGTCCTAAGTCAGGAATCTGATGTTCAGTAGTTGTCGTTTGTTGATGTGGTTCATAAGTGTTTCTCGTTTCTCGTTTTTATATAGATTAGACCGTTGGTTTTCCCGTTTGAATGGTTTTACACTAGTAATTTTTGGGGCCCTTTATAGCTTACTGTTCGGTGTAAGCCTAGGCTCCGTGTTGAAGACCGTACTTTGACCTATAATGGTTTACATTTATAAATTTTGACTTGGATGGCGAGTTGTCTCATTGGCACTCATACCACATCTTCTTATATCTATTTAGTTAGTGCGCTTTATGTAAAGTTGTCTTAATTCAAACTGTTAACTCTGGAACGACAACACAAAACTTAAAAATATAATGTTGTTATAGAATTAAAAGAGATTGGTTTATTCAAAGTTGAGTTATAGTACAAAGTATTAACGGATGCACGGACGGACATGAGTATACAATTATACGTACCGTTTTCGACCAGCATATTAAAATTCAACTCTACTTAAACAATTCTATATTTCTTAATCCTGATAAACACTTACAAATTACTACACAAAGCACGATTTAAAATAACAAATTAATCGCAAATGTCCCGCTTCTCGCTCTCCGTTTCTAAAAATGAACTAAATATGACCAATGCTTAAACGGACTGATACTATCAAATTTCAATAGAAGGTAACGTAAAAACGGGAAACTCCGTAAAAAAGGAATAACAAAAAATAAAAATATATGGTCCAAAATGGTATCCAGTAAAATGATTTTTGTTTTTTTTTTCATTGTAATTTATAAATGGTTAAGTAGAACTTAAGCAGATATTATGTATCTTACACGCTAATCTATTTGAAACTACTATTTTAAGCTATATTGAAGATATTAAATCATCCTCCGAATTATATAATCAAAACTTGCTCACGAACATAAAAAATCTCAAAACTTGAATATAATCCGTACAAATCGAGGTTGTTCCAGAATAGTTTATGTAAGAAGGAAACATACGCCACTAAAGCGGAAACTTTATTGCTGATATTTTAGATTTTGAAACTGAACGCACGAAATTCAAACATCTTTGTCACATATCTATTCAATAGATATAAGAAGATGTGGTATGAGTGCCAATGAGACAACTCTCCATCCAAATCACAATTTGTAAAATTAACCATTAAAGGCCTTCAACACGGAGCCTTGGCTCACACCGAACAGCAAGCTATAAAGGGTCCCAAAAATGACTAGTGTAAAATCAATCAAACAGGAAAACCAACGGTCTAATCTATATAAAAACGAGAAACGAAAAACGCTTATGAACCACATCAACAAACGACAACCACTAAACATCAGGTTCCTGACTCAGGACAGGTGCAAACAAGTGCAGTGGGCTTAAATAGGCGCCAATTTTCACCCTACCTGAACCAATAGTGTAAAATCACAACATAGAAAGACACACTATAAAATATCAATTGAAATTGCTTAACTCAATCAAAAGACATATTAACAAAAACAAGTGAATATACACTGAACGAATAAATTTGATCTATGACACAATGTAAATACAAAATTAATAAAACAAGGGGTTAGATGTAAAACAATATCAAAAAGACAACCATAACCTTAGACAAAATGCCGCCAAATAAAATAAAGTACACAGGTCTTTCTTGCAAACATCTTTGTCACATATCATTCAAGACTTTACATCTTATTTACATACACTAATAGGTAATACTTTAAAAAATAATTTATTGCTCTAATTTGAAATTACAACAAACCTTTTTCATATAGCAACTACAAATGACGGCGTCGTGACAAATAATGCAGTCCTGGTATACTTTCCAAGCGCCCTACCCCCTATTAACAATCCTGTTTTCAGTTCTCTAAAAATTATTCATATTCCCTTACAAAATTGTCAGTTAAAAAGTTCGGCTGCCTCATGTCCACCTCTTTTAAAAAAAAAATCAATTTAAAAACAAGGACCTATATCGGCCAATGTTTTTTTTTTTTTTTTCGTCAAAAGAAAAAGTCTACACATGAAGGCTATATAGAAAACAGAACAGTGCTATACCCTCGAAAAAGGCGGATTATATCAACCGCACATTAAAACTCATTAATTAAAAACAAAACTGAAAACGCTCATTCATAAAAACGAAAAACAACCACAGGACAAACAAAAAATACACCCCAAAAGACTACATAAAAAACTAAAGACTGAGCACCCGTCGTGTTAAGTTGCTAGTGGTAAGTACAGATTGGTGATTAGTCCCATTGTCATTGTCAAAGAAAAGCGGATTGGAATGTGGTAACGACAATTAGAACATTTCCGTGGTCATCTGTGACACATACATTCCGTATGTAGGTGCTGCTAGAATATTGCTACATAGAAATGATTAATACTTTTCAATGTTTTAAGCAATAGACTGAACGGAAGTTGACAGTTTACGCAATATATCAATTTTTATGATGATTATTTTCTTTTTCAGCAGCCAGATAAAATGAAAGTGTAAGCATCCGAAATCTACTTTGGTCTACAACATGTTAATTGTTGTAGTCCAAAGGCATGGTTGTTTTGTCTATATCTCAGTTTCTTCTTAACAACTACTAGTAATAGTAATTATGGCATAACTTTGGAAGTTATTAACTTCTAGTCTAGTTGCAGTTGAAGGCTTTTTGAATGTCTTTTCCAGGTATCTTTGGTCGATGTCTAATTGGCGTAACCCGCTATTCTTTTTATTCTCATTGCTAAAGCCATACCATGAATATCTGATCAGAATTGAAACTGATCACGGAAAAGTTATTACCAAGAAAGAGGGTGGCTGTTCAAAAGAAAGCTAATAAACCAAGAGTTCCAAGTGGTGAAGTTGAAACCATCACTTCGTCAATTTTACGCACGTCATTACGAGTTGGTTGACCGTTATGGAATATATCCGTTTCATAGATGACAACGGATATGTTCCAATTGTCGAAACTACAATCCAGTCCCCTTTTCACCAAACATGCCAAATGTGACTTACCGAATCAAGACTTAACATCGGGTTTGTACTAACATGAGCAACACGACGGGTGCCACATGTGGAGCATGATCTGCTCACCCTTCTAGAGCACTTGAGATCACCCCAAGTTTTTGGTGGGGTTCGTGTTGCTCAGTCTTTAGTTTTCTATGTTGTGTTTTATGTACTGTTGTTTGTCTATTGGTCTTTTTCTTTTTTTTTTTTGCCGTGGCGTTGTCAGTTTATTTTCGACTTATGAGTTTTAATGTCCCTTTGATATCTTTCACCTCACTTTTACATCTGTTATGTATTTTTGATTGAATACTTTTCCAAAAAAAATAACATTTTCTTTATCATAAAGTGAACAGCACTTAATCGCATTCCTGGTGACTGCTGTATCATGTTATTTGAAAAGAAAGAACTGTTTTCTTATTAATTCAAATATCTTACCGAATAGAGTTCTTATCGTGAGAATTATGCAAATGGTTTTAAATTTATACATCTGTCCGTCTTTCTGGTATGATATGTCTTTTTGTCTACTTATCTATTATAGTATATTAAATAAAACTTACCCAAAATATAAATATAATAAAAACATAAATAAATTAATGAATAAATACATAAATAGAAAAATAAGAATGGGTTTACCATACATGCGAGTTGTAGTGTAAAATGGGTAAATAGGTTCATGATATTGGTAGATTGTAGCATCTGTCAGCATTCTGTACTGGGTATTCTTAAAAAGAAAAGAAATCTTTGAAACAAGTGAAAAGTATTCAGATAAGTAGTGAAAAAAAAAGATGTGAACATTTAAAAGGCATGAAAGGTCAAAATTGGAGACAAAAACAATTTATATCATATCACCAACTCCATAAACTTGTGATTTGAGTTTAATTCAAATTATTTTTACATCTGCAAACGAAACAAAGTCAGTTTATTTTATTCCACATATCAAATGGCACTGTTACTCTGCTTACATATAAATCAAAAAGCACCAATTATATTAAAAATGGAATTTTTTTTGTATACAAATTATAAAAGTGCTGACACTACCTAACTTCAACACTGAGCATCGAATTAGTTATCATGAAATAAAACAAAACCTGAAACTTAAAGCTGTTGACCCTTTTAGTAAAGGTGAATTCCGTACGAGTTCTTGCAGATAAAATACAGAAACTTAAGGCTAGAAAGATGAATAAAAAACGTCTAATAGAACTTCTTATAGTGGAATTAAAATAATTTCTCAGCTTCAACTCCAGAAGCAAAATCATAGAGTTTAGTAAATCAGATCTAATTGTGCTGCGTACAAATTGAATTACATTCAAGATTTTGCGTTTGATTGACTACATTTATCAAAATTCTTATCCATAATAACTCGGGAAAGATCTGGTAAATGCAAATTTAAAATGTTGGCACTGAATGATATTAATAAAAAGGTATAGTTCAAATTGTGCAGTGCTAACCACAGCAGCTTGAAGTGTTGTTTCTTGTTGGGTGTATACATATGCATGAATTTCGTTAATTAAATTTTATTGCGATCAAGATTTGTTTTTTTTCTAAAATCAGCATAGATTAATATTCTCCATTTACATCATAATAATGAAGGATATCTGTTATCCGAAAAAAAAAATACTGATATTAGTATTTAGTTACTTTTTTCCTTTTCCTTACTTTTGGTTTTGTTGTACGTTTATAGACGTATTATAAAAATATTTATATGACAACTTCACGACATTGTTGCATCACACTTTTTGATGTTAGGTTGATGAATAGAAAACAAATCTCTTCTTTAGCATTCATCGACAGAATTACACTTGTATCTATAAAAACGCCTCCGAAAATGACAAACATGTTTGTGTTTAGTAAAATATACAACCATTAAATCTACCAGCAACAAAATAACATTGTTTCGTTTTTTTTTGTTTTTTTTTCGAATGAGTTTACATGATAATCTTAGCCAATTAGGGTTGTGCAAAACGGACATTTGCATCGTCATAGAACATTAAAAAAGTTATATTTTAACACCAAATAGACAAAATTCTATATTAGAATTGATTAAAGTTACTAAAAAAAGTAAATGAAAGGAATACTTTATAAATTAAGCGTCCGAAGCGCTTTTCTCAATGTACTTTTATTGGAACCGCTCAAACCTAAACATTTGAAAGCCTGGTAAATGTGTTATGTGTAGATATTTAGCAATATACAAATATATTACAAAAATGGACCTCAAAAGAATATCCAAATTCGTCCAAGATAACATTTACCTGAGGGAGTTGGAACCTGAGTTTCATTATAATTTCTTTAATTTATCGACGGGGAATTTTGGAAAATATTTTAAAGTTGTTATCAGTACCGAAGCACCTACTACTGAGCTGATTCTACCCTCTGGGACTGATAGTCAACCAGTAGTGGTATCGACCCAGTGCTAGCAAATGAAAATAACACTTTATAAATTGAATGCGTCAGTAGAACCTTTATGGATTTACCTTCATCAGAAACGCTAAAATTCGCAAGAAAAACCGTAGCATCATTATGTGTTATATTGACGTAGCGCACGATGTTGGTACAATTTACATACTACTATAGACCATAAAGAAAAACAATGAGTGGACTGGTGAGGTCAATCAAACCACGGTCATTTTGTGTTGAATTTGATATAATTGGATCGTAATTATTGCAAAATTACAATTAAAAATTGAAATATCCAAAATTATAATACTCGATTACTTTATTTACGCAGAAAAGTCATGTCCAACCTTACACTTAAGGTGTACAAAAGATCAAAATCTTGTGCCAATATAATATTTTCTCTCCGATTGTCGTAAAACGTTAATACATGTTGCTTTTGTTCCACTTATTGTGATTTTAAAACAAAATCAATGTAACTTCAACTGAAAACCGGAAATTGCCATTTTGAAAACGTTCTATATAGTGTCCAAGGTAATACAAGGTGAGCAATTAAATATCCGGTGTGTGTGTAATGATATCGGGAAATTTGAAAAACTGCGAAAAATAATAGTGATAGCATTAAAAGTACATATAACGTGTTCCCGGTTCATGGTATTTTCCTGCAGAAAGTTTTAGAAACTGTATTATAAGTACAGCATAATGACTGCAAACATTATAGTCATCTTGTCACAACAGAAAAAGAACGGTATACTTTTTTGATCTATATTTCGACCGGTTGTATATCAAATAAGCATTGTTTTATTACAGAAAATAAAGATTGAGATTAACAGAACTGAAGTTGTTTCTTCACAACGTCCACAAAACGTAATTGATGTCATTCTTGTGTTTGAAAATTATCATTATCATGATTATGTGTGCAGTTTAATTCCAGGGGAAATCTTCAATATACGTTTTTATGAAAGTCAAGTATAAGAACAAACGATAATAAAGATTCTAGGTGCTCAAATAAGATTAAAAAAATATCGGAATCATTTAACCAACCAAACAGTTTTCTTGTACATTTTATTTTCGTTTTTACATGTTACAGTTTTTCAAAAGAAAATAAGAATATTTATGTAAATTACAAAAGGAAAATGATTGTTAAATTATAACAGAAAAACAAAGAAATTTATAATGCCACAAAATAAAACGTAAAAAATAAACTTAGAAATATTTTACTAGCCTATATTATTAACGACAAAGAAAGCATCACGAAAGGATATAAGTAGATAAAAGAAAACTAAATATAAAAGATTGCAAAGAATGCGAAAAAAGAGAATACAACAAATAGTAAAAATAAATGGACAATTCACAATTTATAAACAAATCTATGTACATTTGGAAATTAATGTACGTAAATAATGCAAAGTCATTACAAAAAGGGACTTACAAAGAACAGCCAAATTCATATATGTCAACTTTGCATTAGGGAGTTGGAACCCCAGTTTCGTAATAAGTTTTTTATTCATCAATGTATTAAACCTTTAGAAACTGATTGCAAGAAAATGGATATACAAAATTAAAGGACAATTAAAAACGCCATCTTAAAATTTGTGAAGTTATCTGGATTAAAAAAATAACAAAATTGCGTACCCCTTGTTCTAAATGATAATATCGTGGAAAAAAGATATAAAACTTTAACGCAAACATCTTATTCCGTCAATTCCTAATTCCTTTTGAACATAAACAAAAGCCCCTAACTAATAATATTTAATCATCATCATTTAGTTAACCAAAAGCGCATTATATCGGCATCATATAACCGTCATTACATTGGCATTACAATTGACCTCATACAAAATGCACTAGTTCCCTTTTCTCTTTCCATTTGAATTATACACGATTCGCACCATTCAAACGTATTAATTATCATTGTAACGTGATTGAGGAAGAAGTAAATTTCTATACATCTTCTATGGAACAGCTAAAGTGTGGACACCACTATACATTCCTCAAACAACATTTACTATTTCCCATGCACGATAAACTATTCATTCCTCCTGCAGCATACACCATACACTTTTAAACAATACACGTTATATTAGAAAAGTGACACCATTTAAGGACTGTAGCAAATAAATCTGTGTATTCGCGTATTTTACTGTGATAATCATTGTTTTGAATTTTCAATTAACTCAAATGTATGTAAATCTGCAAGTGAATCCGATGCGAGTATTTTTTTGTTTTAACTTGCTTAGATTTAAGATCGGTATTAATTTGAGATAAAGTAAGTAATGTTTTGACAATAAAATAATTACAAAAAGAATTAACTAGAGGCTCTAAAGAGCCTGTGTCGCTCACCTTGGTCAATGTGCATATTCAACAAAGGACACTCTCGAACATTGTAGACAAGAATGGAATTCATGACAAAAATCTCTGTTTAGTCTGTTTAGTTTCTCTCTATCGTCTTCAGTTTTTGCTCAAAACACAAAAGAGGGTAAAAAAATCCTCATTTAAGGACAATCACTCCTATAAAGAGTGACAGTCTACTAAGTGTATCAGCACATTTTGACTTATTAGTAGATCCTAACTTGCTGATCATTTTTGTGATTTAAAGTGTCTATTTATCTATTATAATTTTTACCACAAAAGTCAAAACATAAAAAATTGCATAACTCGTTATTAAAGGGCAATAACTACAACAAGGAGTCGTCGGACGATTTCCTCTACTTGTCTTAATTGTAGATCTTGTCTTGCTGATCATTTTTGCTTATTTAAGTTTCTATCTATCTATTATATTTTTTAAGATATAAGACAAAAACGAAAAAAATGGCAAAAATCATCATCGAAAGGATAAAACTCTAATAAGGAGTCGACTGACAATTTCGAACATTTGACTTATCTTGTCTTGCTCATCGTTTTTGCATTCAAAGTTTCTCTCTTTCTATTACAGTTTTCAAGATAAAGGCAAAAATGAAAAAAAAAAGTTAAAATTTGTCATTTCAGGGCAATAACTCCAATAAGGAGTCTTCTGACAGTTTTGATGTATATGAAGAATTGGTAGAGATCATCATTCTGAACAATTTTGCTTGTGTCAGATTTTCTCTATTCATAGCGGTTTTCAAGATAATAGACAAAGCTTGCATTTATCCGCTATGTTCTACTTTTAGCAACGTCGGCCATGTTGGTTTGCAGACAAGGTCATTTTATTAAACTAGATACCCCAATGATGATTGTGGCCAAGTTTGGTTATATTTGACCCCTGTTGTTTCAGAGAAGAAGATGTTTGTAAAAGTTAACGACGGACGACGACAGACGACGACAGACGACGACGACGGACGACGAACGACAAGTGATGAGAAAAGCTCACTTGGCCCTTTGGGCCAGGTGAGCAAAACCAATTTTTCAAAGAACATTTCATTTCTGAATAATTGGTAAGAAGTAACCTGCGGTTAAATGACATTTCCGGTTTCGCATGATAGCTTTAGTCATACTGATTCCAAAAATTATTTTTTCTATATACTTTTGCTTGAAATAAGGGAGATAAATTGCAACTTATAGTTTATAAAATTTCACACGCGGTACCATCTGATAGGTTACTTCACACTGATTCCAAAAATATATGGTTCTTGGTTATTTAAATGAAACCAGTGCAGGAAATAACCACTTCCGGTTTATAAAAGGTCACAACTTGTTGACCTGTTCAAGGTCATATATCTACTAACCTAATTCAAAAGATCCCATAGCTTTATCATGTATAAATATGTATTTTTAGCAAGGTTAAAATTTACGTTTGACCTTGACCTTAATAACAAGGTCATTAAGCAACAACCTCAAAATACAACCCACTATGTCTCTACTATACATGGTTAATGAATTATGTCATCATACAGCAAATTTTAAATATCAAAGGTGTGAAAACTCCTACCAAATGTCAACGTAGCCTTTCAACCAAAGTATTTTAGATTTGGTGGACTCTGGACCTCAAATCAAAAGACCCTAGGTCTCTATCACTTATGGTTAACCAGTTACAAATACATGTTTCTTATTTCTAATACAGAATGGGAAATAACTCTCATATGGAGTCTCCGGATCGCTTCGGTACATTTTTTTTCAACATTCTGAGGATGTAACGAGCAATTAAGAAAATACATTTTTCGGTTTCTTTAACAGTTTCGAAGGAGGAGAGATAACAAGTAAAATATTGTTCGGGGAGATAACTCTAACAAGGAAAAGTGTTTGGTTAAACGGTGTCAGTTTCAGAAGCGTATAAACTGTTCGATATCATATACCAAATATCTCAGCAACATCTTTCAAAACAAAATCTTCTCGCAAGAATCAAATTGGTGGAAGAAAAAGGTAAAAAAAAATGAAAACCTATTGTTCAGAGAACAGTTGAAAGTCTTTCTACGTATAATTTCTTAAAAAGATAATAAGAGGATCATTCCGGTTTTCTCGGCATTACTATTGGTGTCAAATCATAGGTTTCTTCATATTGATTAAAAAAATATATGGTTTCTTAAACCTTTGTCTGAAATAAGTTGCTACTTTCGGTTTAGAAATTTTACTTCCATTTTCATATGATAGCTTTATTCACACTGATTTAAAAATATGTGGTTTCTTAATATTTTGAATGAAACAAGGGATATAATTTTCAACTTCTGATTTAGAAAATGTCACTTCTGGTCTCTTATGATAGCTTTATTCACAATGATTCCAAAATATATGGTTTCTATAACCCTTTATCGGAAAAAAGGGAGATAATAAGGTCCTTTCCAGTTTTTTTTATATTGATTGTAAAATATATGGTTTCTGGGTACTTGAAAAAAGTGCAAAAATGAATACTTCCAGTTAACTGAAGGTCATTTTAGGTTGACCTTCGTCAAGGTCACAAGTCAGCAACCCAAGGTTAAAGACCTTAAGACTTTATTATGTCCTAAGAAGATACAACAAAGGTCAAAATATAGAATGAAATATTAAACTTAGACCTCGACCTCAATTTTAAGGTCATAAAAGAAAGAAGCCCAAATCAAAAGTCCCTGGGTCGCAACTATACAAGTTAAATGAGTTATTTTAACATAAAGCTAATTTAAAATTTTAGAGTGGAGAAAACTCCTATTAAATGTCAACGTAACCTTTGAACTAAAATGTATTTGTTACGACATGTCTTAACTATCAATTAAGTAAAAATGTTTTGTCAATATTTTATACGGTATCCGGAGAGAAGCTATAATTAGCCAAAATAAAAATTCAAAACATGACCATGACCTTTGACCTTGACCTAATTTTCTTTTGATGGACCAAGGACCCCAATTCAAAAGATCCTAGGTCTCTATTCCCTTTGTACTAGTTACATATACATATCACCTATATCAAATACATATGGGGAAATAACTCTCATATGGAGTCTTCAGATCGCTTCGGTAAAAATTTAGAAAAAGTCCTGCGGATATAACGAGCAATTTAGAACAAAAAATTGTCGCTTTCTTTTAGGTGTAATACCACCAAATCATAGTACGTCACATCCGGTTGCAAATGAAAAATGGTAAAAAAAAATATTCCCTTAAATCAAACAATAAAAAATTATAAACATATATCTTTGGTGTTTCAAAGCACCATTCTTTTTTACTTGGTGGTTACTAAAGTTTGTAAACAGGAACGAAAGGGGTGGAAATTTGAATGGTTATCTTTCAGTGATGGTTATTGTCTTATATGTACTGAAATGAAATGTTTTCTATAGTACAGGACAGGATAAAACTTTACTCATGCCAAATATTTCATTATTTGAAAAAAGATAAATTCTGAACAATTTTTTGAAAAGTGCAAATTTAACAAAGACTAATAGGGCAAAACAATGGTGGTATTACACCTTTATGTTTGCGAAGTAGTAGAGATAACAAGTAAATCAGTGTTTTTGGAGATAACTCTTAAAAGTGTTCGATTGACGGTGTCA
Source organism: Mytilus coruscus (assembly GCA_017311375.1). Classification (NCBI taxonomy): domain Eukaryota; kingdom Metazoa; phylum Mollusca; class Bivalvia; order Mytilida; family Mytilidae; genus Mytilus; species Mytilus coruscus. The sequence goes on along the minus strand of CM029600.1, from coordinate 68,738,817 downwards.
ATTTCAAAGCGTATAAACTGTTCGATATCATATACCAAATATCTAAGCAACATCTTGTGACACAAAATCTTCTGGCAAGAAATAAAAGTGGCGGAAAAAATGATAATTAAAAAACCAATTGTGCAGAGAAGGTCTTTCCTCATCAATTCTCTAAATGATTAATAAGAAGTTACCTCCTTTTATTCAAAGTTACTATTGGCGTTCAATCTCAGGTCTCGTCATACTGATTCAATAAATATATGGTCTGTATATACTATTGTCTGAATACGGAAGGTAATTTGATAAAACCGGTTTAAATAAATGTTGCATATAACGTTATAAAGGGACATAACTGAAGAACGGTGAAAGGGACGCTACCAAAATTCGTACTTGATCTGAGTTTTGTGGTATTAAGCATTGTGTTTAAGTTTCATAACATTTAAATGAGGCAAACTTAAGTACCAGCAGCCGGTTGTACGAAAGTGTCATTAAATTTAACGGCTCATTAAAGTGTCATTAGCGCGTCATTAACTAATGTGTCATTAAATCTGTTGTACAAATAGTTTAATGAAGTAAAAGTTCATTAAACTGCTTTTAAAAACCAATTTATTTAATGATGCCCCACGGGCATCATTAAGCGTTCATTAGCAATTAAAGATGGCAGCCAATATTTTGTTTGACCAACTTGGACGCCAGCGACATGACCGCGTATACAGGGAAAGGATTGATCATTTAGATCAAATGCGCGACGAGGAAGTAAGGAGAAGATATAGGTTTAACAAAGAAAATATACGGTTCATTTGTAATTTACTGAGAGGCAAACTGCAGCAAGCCACCAAGAGATCGCAGGCTCTCTGTAGAGCTCAGGTAAATTGTGAAACAGTTTTCGTATACAAGTTCATTTCCACCTGTCAAAATATTGTTACTAAATGACGTCATATATTTATAAAATTGGGAGCGATAACGGGCACTATTTTGGTCCCGATCCGGTTTCTTCAATCAAATATGTAAACCTCATTGTTACACCTGTATCAACCCGATTAAAAAGTGTATAAACATATTTTATCAAATGGTATATAAAAAAAAAAAACAGCATAGGGAATGCTAGTCCGAGATTGCTTTGACGTTTGAATGCCCTTTTATGGACTTGCTTTGGGCATGGTATGTAAAGAGCACTCCATAGAAAAACATAATTGCCGATCCAGCGGGACTTGGGGCTGTCCTTTTCTATCTCGAAATCGGTATTAATTCTTTGAAAATACATATATATATCATATACCTTTAGATTCAATATTCATTTTCCTCCGCGAAGATAGATATATATATATTATTCGCACTATCATTTCCCAAGAAAGAAAAGAAAGATTTCCATCAACTCTTTATTTTCAGCAACTGAAAAGTTTTCATGTGATTGTGTTTTTTATTCCATGAACATATAACTGTAGACAATTCTTTTGTAAACGATATATGACGGGTCCAAGAGGGCCCACTTATCTGTATTTAAAAGTGAATACAGGGATTTTGGGGTAAAACTTGGTCCGGGTACGCTCTTACATAACACTGAGAAAAAATCTGGATTTGTTGGCTGTGGATTTGTATACGCTGTCCAGAATGAATTTATACCTATTTCGAGATAATAATGATCCGCCCAAAGTCGACAATTCCTGGCATGTTTTTTATCTATGAAGTGAGCTAGCTCTGGTGTCCATGCAACGATCCTAACCGAGATCTATTGAAACAAGAAAATGTGTCCACAGTACAAAGATCAGATCGAACATTCAACATCATAAGAAACTACAAGTACCCTTACCAAAAAGTTTAACCTTGCTGAAAGTATTATGTCAATCAATTGTATCTGATTGTATGCCCTTTATGGGCCCTGTAATTTGGGAAATAAAAATATTCTATATTCTATTCTATATTCTATTCTATATTCTATTCTATATTCTTTTCTATATTCCATTCTATATTCTATTCTATATATTCTTCTATATTCTATTCTATATTCTATTCTATATTCTATTCTATATTCTATTCTATATTCAATTCTATATTCTATTCTATACTGTTTTGATCTGTTTTACACTATCACAGTTTGAAGTTCAGTGAACCGAAATTTTGGGTCAAAATGTTAATTCAGCAAGGTTAGATATACTGGTCCCAGATTCAGTATACAACATAGAAAGACCTTACTATAGGGAACATGTTATTGATTAACTTCATCAGCAATATTCAGCGTTTAAGTCAAGAGAAGCCGGCCCCGCCAGATCTTTATCCCCAAGTCTCGCTTTCTGCGACAGAAGTTAGGCGAGACAAAACTGCCTCGAACAAAACCTTAATCTGTTTTAGGGCGGACGGACGGACGGACGAACTGACCAGAAAACATTATGCCCTCTGCTATTGTAGATTGAAAAAAGAATCTCGGACTAAGCGTAATACTATGTTTTGTTATGTCTTTTTTTTGGGGATATTCAACTCCGCGTCATCTGCCACTGCTTTAACCGCGTATATGGGGATTTGTAATAATTAATGGTCACTACTAATCACTTATGTCTGAATTATTACAAAATTCATCATATATCTTCCGGAAATGCTGGAATATCAGCCATATCAACTCCTATGTTCCGATTTATAGGTTAGTATAATTCTAAATAATTATGAATTTTATCAAAGGCCGGTGAAACAAAAAAATATTAACTTCAAATGTATAGTTATAAATTGACTTTTCACGCATAAGATGTTAGATAATAAATAAAACTATCTTTTGATTACATGTCTGGTTGACATTTAAAACATTTCTTTTAAATATAGGTCTTGATAGCATTACGTTTTTATGCTACTGGCAGTTTCCTGCAAGTGTTGGGAGATACTGTGGGAGTAGATAAGGGAACTGCATCAAGAGTTGTAAGAAAGGTATCCCTTGCCTTGGCAGAGCTTCTCCCAGTTTATGTGAAATGGCCGTCCGATGACGAGAAGAGAGAGATCAAAAATGAGTTTTATAGAATGGCTGGCTTCCCTGGAGTAATTGGTTGTATCGATGGGACACATGTTCGGATACAGCGCCCGTCTGAAAATGAACCTGTCTTTATAAACAGGAAAGGGTACCCTTCAATCAATGTACAGGCTGTTTGTGACAGCAAAGGTATGTACTTATATAATAAATCTTTCTGTCAAATCAAGGCTATATGCCATTCAGTCGCTTGTGATACTATTAAAACGCTGGGCTGGCAGCCGAACCACAATTCAAGTCGAAACTTAAAATTATTACTGTTAGCAGAGCTCACAAAAGTTACTACAACTCCCGCATTATGTAAAATACACCGTCTATGATAAGCTACAGAAACCCTGGAATATCTTGAATACATGCAAAACGACTCTGTTAAAAGTTTTAACCCCTCACCTATTTAAAAAGAGAAAAAACCACATCGCATTCTACATAAATATACATTAGTTGATGTTATATTTGGTTAAATTTATATAGTAAAATCTCTTTGTGGTAGGAAGTTTCACAAATCTAGTAGCAAGGTGGCCAGGCAGTACCCACGACAGCCACATGTTAAGGACCAGCAACCTAAGAACCGTTTTAGAGAGGAGAACAACGGTTTACAAAATGGTATTCTTCTTGGTGACAGTGGTTATGCCTGTAAACCATATTTAATCACGCCATACTTGAGACCATCTGACCAGAGCCAAGAAAGATACAATGGTTCACACTGCAGAACAAGAGTTACCATAGAACGAGCTTTTGGTTGGTGGAAAAGACGTTTCCACTGTCTACATGGAGAAATTAGGATGCATCCTGAGAGAGTCTGCACAATAATTGGTATGATATGTTTACGTATTGTGTCTAAAATATTATTTACTTGAGAAAGTTACATATTGTATTCATTTAAGCTAAATATGGATTTTAGATCAAGTAAACTTGCAAAACATATTAACCACAGACCTATTAATAAGTAGAATAAGGTTTCTACATGATATTCATCAATTCCACTTCATCAAGTTGACTGAATTTCATCAGAGTCAATATTTGCTATGTGAATCCAGGAGAGAGTGGGGTCGCCCCCTTTATTGTTTGAAAAATTTTGTTGATTATATCGGAAATCAATCAAACATGACGAGAGCGCCGCCCCCATTTTTTCTTATGTCAGCTAATAGGCCTCCTTACATTTTCTTTAATGAAACACAAAAATATCTGACTCCCGTTAAATAAATGTTAAATATACCTTGTTTCTTTGAAAAAAAAATAGCTCAGTAGCACCACTCCCCTTTGCGAGCCTCAATCGGGCTTCTTTATGGACATGCGCATAGTTGAATGTTGAATACACATCTGCAATGGAATGCCGTACAACAGGTGCCCGTAAACATTGAACTAGTCTATAGGACAACAGCTTGGAAAAAATGAAACATTGCATTGCTTAAAAGGTAGGAACAAAACAAAATCAATCAACTTTTAACCTCTGGGACAACTGCCAGGCTCATAAAAAAAGTAATTGGCCACAGACCACAATTAAAATCTCTATTAGTTCTTTATAACGTTTTGTTTCATTAAAAAATTGCACCGATTCTTTTTGTCAAATATTTTGTGTGTGTAAAGAACAGTACTAGTCCAAACATATATCCAACATTCAGAAAGATTGCTCCCAGTATCTTACAAATTTAGCCAATACACATCCATACCCTGTGGACAAGTCAAGAGATGTTCCGAAAACTGTAAATATCACCTTTGCACCTGGCCTAATCACTATTTCCATATCAAAATCAGTTAAAATACAACATCCAAAGTTTATTTCACCTCTCTTCTTTCATTTCCATCCAAAAAAAAAAAATAAGAAATGAATGAGGAAGGAAAGAAAAAAATTAAGAAAAATACACTTTAATTAAAAGGAACTATATTCGTGGACAACGAAAAGGGATCATTAATTGTGATCTGGGATCTATTAGGGTCTAAAACTTGACCAATTCTAATAAAACTTGGCATGATTTAAGCTTAGTGTATTATGAAACAGTTTACAAAGTTTTAAAGCCATATGATACCAATTATACAAAATGTGGCATTTTTATATCTGAACTTTGGGTGCTGAATTGTGGCGTTGAATTAGAACAATTTCAACTATCAAATTTGGGCTTCTAAAACCAAAATATACCAAAACTTACACTTTTAATGTCTCTATGTATAAGTTATCATCTATTAAAAGCAACAGATAGCATACTTCATGTTTCAGACTTATAAAAATGGCCAGAAGTAAATTTTATATGAGCCTGTGCCAAAAAGAGGGGCCTGATTTGGGGGGTCTCATCACGATTCACAAGTTGATTTTTTGTCAATCATGATTCACAGAAATAAATTTCCATGATCACGGATCATGAAAATATAAAAGAGTATAAATCTGTAGAAAAACGGATCACGATAGCGAAAATGCGCCGATCACGAAGAACGAAAATAACCCATCAGGCCCCTCAAAAATAGAGGTTTTCAAATGAAGTGAGGCCTTATATAAAATGTAATATTTTCACTTACCACAATTTTCTGAAGTTGTTAAGCTATAAAAAAGCTTTTACATGTTATAAATGTACTTTTAATGGAAATATAAGTTTCAAATAGCATAACACATGTGAATAAAATGTATTTCAGCAATGTCATGCAAGCTTAAAAAACAGGTTGTCAATTTAGGTTGTTCCCCACATTTGCATATTAAAAGCAAATAAATGATATGGGAGATGGAGATATGTTTCTTTTGCTCAAATCTTTGCTTAGATATGATAAAACATGGAGCCTGGATGTAACAAGACTGTCACTTTCAACTATATATGTAGACAGTATGATCTGATGCAAAGTTTTTACTGTACTTTTAAAACCGGCATGAAATTTCAGCCTCAAAAGGCCAATATTTTAACCACTAGCTATCAAACAAAAGAAAATAAAGGTAGTCTGTGAAACAGACAAGGTCAAACAACCAGTAATAAGTGCTTTTGATTCAGTTTCAGTGAAATCTGTTAAAAGGAATCCAACTTGTATGTGCATAGAACCCAATTTTCACTTGCTTCATACTGACTGTTAGACTAAGATCATTAAAGCAACAGATTTTGCACTCTTATTCTGATTTTATCTACTTTTTTGTATGTTAAGTGTTCAAAATGAGTTAAACATCTACATTAGATACCACAAACACAAATAGAAAATCAGAAAAACCTGTCAGAGAGAAAGTAAGCATGCTACTTTTGTAAAAATATTGAATCACCTGAAAAGTTCAATTTTGGGCATGTAGGCTGAAATGTCACTTATTTACAAATTTCTATCAAATAAAAGTGGAAATCATTTATTCTCATGTAGTAGTATCTTGTAAGTTGTCGAGATCCCCACCCTTAAACCATATATATTCCTGTTTGTCATGTCACAAAGATTCGAAAGATATATAGGGTCAGTCCCCAGGGGTCCCCACACCCCCAATGATCTAATATCTTGTAAATGGTCGAGATCCCCACCCCTAAACCATATATATTCCCATTCGTCATGTGAAGATTTGAATGATATATAGGGTCAGTCCCCAGGGATCACCCCCACCCCCTGCCATTTGAGAAAGTTCTAATATCTTGTAAATTGTTGAGATTCCCACCCCTAAACCATATATATTCCTGTTCGTCATAACACAAAGATTCGAAAGATATATAGGGTCAGTCCCGAGGGTCCCCCACCCCAATGATCTAATATCTTGTAAATGGTGGAGATCCCCACCCCTAAACCATATATAGTCCTATTCGTCATGTCAAGAAGTTTTGAATGATATACAGGGTCAGTCCCCAGGAGCACGAGAAATAAAATCGTAAATATTAATAACAAAAAGTACAAGAAGTTATTACTCAGCTGTTCTAGGAGATCATGCAGTCATTATTAGTAATGAAGACCCTAGGGTCATATTTTAGCGTCCATTAGTTGCATCTGATTTGAAAAGAATATTATTCATAGTTTATAATTAATTTCATGGACTTTATCGCATACCATACACATACAATACCTGGGCCAACTTCCAATTTGTCTAGTTTACCTTTGGAATAAAATGCAGGACAAGCACAAGAAATGTACAGAGTACTGACACCAAACAAAGAAAATAAATAAGGGGAAACACGAAGCACACACACTGAACTAAAAACGAGACAACAGTGCACACGCTGAAATGTCTCGCCTTCTTTACTGCCCATTGATATTATGTTTATAGTCCTAAATATAAAGCTTTACTACAACTATCACATTAATTCAATATGATCCATGAAAATGAGGTCAATGTCACATAAACCGAAAGAGAAATACATGTACACTTTACAATCAATACACCAAATATACTATTGTTTACCGTGCTCAGAAATTTAGAAACGATCCTGGTAAACTTATCGATCCTTTAAATAAACTTATTCTAAAAGGTTACCAATTCAACACTGTAATTAGATCATTAAATATTGGTTTTATTGGTACTGATATTGATTTTGTTATCAGTAAATTAAAAGCAAACTAAATATTATTTTATATACATATACACATTCATGGATCTACAATCTGTCGATACTTGTATCTTGGCATTGCACAAGGTCATGTTTTCCCTGACTGTTTATGACGTCTTTACACTAAATCCATTGGATGTTGGATGTGTACCGATTGATAATTTAGTCTTAGATGCATGATTTTTATACGACCGCAAAAATTTTTGTGGTCGTATATTAATATGACGTTGGCGTCGTCGTCGTCGTCGTCGTCGTCGTCCGAAGACACATTGGTTTTCGCACTCTAACTTTAGTTTAAGTGAATGGATCTCTATGAAATTTTACCATAAGGTTCATTACCACAAAAGGAAGGTTGGGATTGATTTTGGGGTTATGGTACCAACAGTTAAGGAATTAGGGGCCAAAAGGGGCCAAAATAAGCATTTTGTAACTTCCACACAATAACTTGTGTGTAAGTGTATGGATCTCTCTGACATTGTACCACAAGGTTCCATATCACAAAGGGAATGCTGGGATTGATTTTGGGGTAATTGCCTCAAAATTTTAGGAATTAGGGGCCAAAAGGGGCAAAAATAAGCATTTTTCTAGTTTCAGGACAATAACTTGTGTGTAAGTGTATGGATCTTTCTGAAATTGTACTACAAGGTTCCATATCACAAAGGAAAGCTGGAATTGAGTTTGGGGTAATTGCCTAAACGTTTAGGAATAAGGGGCCAAAAGGGGCCAAAAATAAGCATTTTTCTAGTTTCCAGACAATAACTTGTGTTCAAGTGTATGGATCTCTCTGAAATTGTACTGCAAGGTACCATACCTCATTGAAGGCTGGGATTGAGTTTGGGGGTGATGAATCATAATGGGGTTCAAAAAATGGGGGATTTTTTTTTTTCCCCTTTTTTTTCCTTTTTTTCCTTTTTTTTCTTTAAAATTTTCCATTTTAAGTTGGTTATTTCTGATTAATATTTAAAAGCAAATGATAATGATATGGCAGGAGATACACACCAAACAGGATGTGTAAATTATTATATAAATAAGTATTGTGCAATAGCAAGAAATTTTCAATTGCACAGTATTGCGCAATAGCAAGAAATCTTTAATTGCACAGTATTGCGCAATATCAAGAAATATCCAATAGCACAATATTGCACAATAGCAAGAAATTGTCAATTGTACAGTATTGCGCAATAGCAAGAAATATTCAATTGCACAGTATTGCGCAATTGCAAGAAATATTCAATTGCACAGTATTGTGCAAAAGAAGATACTTTGTATAAATTGCTTATTTCTTGACCAATTTCAATGGGGTTTTATTCTTGAATTCTTGGGGTTCTTTAATATGCTGAATCTAACCGTGTATTAAGTTTTTGGATTTTGGGCCCCATTTTAAATTGGTCCACATTGAAGTCCAAAGGGTCCAAAATTAAACTTTGTTTGATTTCATCAAAATTGAATTATTGGGGTTCTCTGATATGCCGAATCTAACCGTGTATTTAGATTCTTAATTTTGGTCCCATTTTCAAATTGGTCTACATTAAGGTCCAAAGGGTCCAAAATTAAACTTAGTTTGATTTTAACAAAATTGAATTCTTAGGGTTCTTTGATATGCTGAATCTAAACATGTATTTAGATTTTTGATTATGGGCCCAGTTTTCAAGTTGGTCCAAATCAGGGTCCAAAATTAAACTTTGTTTGATTTCAACAAAATTGAATATATGGGGTTCTTTGATATGCTGAATCTAACCATGTATTTAGATTCTTAATTTTTGGTCCCGTTTTCAAATTGGTCTACATTTAGGTCCAAAGGGTCCAAAATTAAAACTTAGTTTGATTTTAACAAAATTGAATTCTTAGGGTTCTTTGATATGCTGAATCTAAACATGTATTTAGATTTTGATTATGGGCCCAGTTTTCAAGTTGGTCCAAATCGGGGTCCAAAATTAAACTTTGTTTGATTTCAACAAGAATTGAATATATGGGGTTCTTTGATATGCTGAATCTAACCATGTATTTAGATTCTTAATTTTTGGTCCCGTTTTCAAATTGGTCTACATTTAGGGCCAAAGGGTCCAAAATTAAAACTTAGTTTGATTTCAACAAAAATTGAATTCTTAGGGTTCTTTGATATGCTGAATCTAAACATGTATTTAGATTTTGATTATGGGCCCAGTTTTCAAGTTGGTCCAAATCGGGGTCCAAAATTAAACTTTGTTTGATTTCAACAAGAATTGAATATATGGGGTTCTTTGATATGCTGAATCTAACCATGTATTTAGATTCTTAATTTTGGTCCCGTTTTCAAATTGGTCTACATTTAGGTCCAAAGGGTCCAAAATTAAAACTTAGTTTGATTTCAACAAAAATTGAATTCTTAGGGTTCTTTGATATGCTGAATCTAAACATGTATTTAGATTTTTGATTATGGGCCCAGTTTTCAAGTTGGTCCAAATCAGGGTCCAAAATTAAACTTTGTTTGATTTCAACAAAAATTGAATATATGGGGTTCTTTGATATGCTGAATCTAACAATGTATTTAGATTCTTAATTTTTGGTCCCGTTTTCAAATTGGTCTACATTTAGGTCCAAAGGGTCCAAAATTAAAACTTAGTTTGATTTTAACAAAATTGAATTCTTAGGGTTCTTTGATATGCTGAATCGAAACATGTATTTAGATTTTGATTATGGGCTCAGTTTTCAAGTTGGTCCAAATCGGGGTCCAAAATTAAACTTTGTTTGATTTCAACAAAATTGAATATATGGGGTTCTTTGATATGCTGAATCTAACCATTATTTAGATTCTTAATTTTTGGTCCCGTTTTCAAATTGGTCTACATTAAGGTCCAAAGGGTCCAAAATTAAAACTTAGTTTGATTTTAACAAAAATTGAATTCTTAGGGTTCTTTGATATGCTGAATCTAAACATGTATTTAGATTTTTGATTATGGGCCCAGTTTTCAAGTTGGTCCAAATCAGGGTCCAAAATTAAACTTTGTTTGATTTCAACAAAAATTGAATATATGGGGTTCTTTGATATGCTGAATCTAACCATGTATTTAGATTCTTAATTTTGGTCCCTTTTTCAAATTGGTCTACATTAAGGTCCAAAGGGTCCAAAATTAAAACTTAGTTTGATTTCATCAAAATTGAACTCTTGGGGTTCTTTGATATGCTGAATCTTACCATGTATTTAGATTTTGGATATTGGACCATAATAGGTGAATGTCCAATTTAAAATTTTAAGTTCTTAGACCACATTCATTCTTTGTCAGAAACCTATGCTGTGTCAAATATTTAATCAGAATCCAAATTCAGAGCTGTATCAAGCTTGAATGTTGTGTCCATACTTGCCCCAACTATTCAGGGTTCGACCTCTGCGGTCGTATCAAGCTGCGCCCTGTGGAGCATTTTATTTGATTATGGGCCCAGTTTTCAAGTTGGTACAAATCAGGGTCCAAAATCACTCTTTGTTTGATTTCAACAAAATTGAATATATGGGGTTCTTTGATATCCTGAATCTAACTATGTATTTAGATTTTGGATTTAGGAAAGGCTGGGATTGAGTTTTGGGGTTATTGCTCCAAAGGGGGTTCTAAAAAGTTGGAGGGATTTTTTTCCAATTTTTAAGGATTCATATTTTTTTCAAAATTTTCAAATTTCTAATTTTGAAAAGTTTAAAGAAGAAATCTTCAATTGCACAATATTGCGCAATAGATTTGTAAGATCTTTGACCACATTTATTTTGTGTCAGAAACCTATATTATGTCAAAATTTGATCACAATCCAAATTAGGACAGTATCAAGCTTGAATATTGTGTCCAAATTTACCCCAACTGTTCAGGGTTCGACCTCTGTGGTCGTATCAGGCTACGCTCAGCGAAGCATTTTATTATAGTTCGTTCTGATGTTGTCCCAGGTTAGGCCTAGGGGAGGTTGGGATCCCGCTAACATGTTTAACCCGCCACATTCTGTATGTATGTGCCTGTCCCAACTCAGGAGCCTGTAATTCAGTGGTTGTCGTTTGTTTATGTGTTACATATTTGTTTTCGTTAATTTTTGTACATAAATTAGGCCGTTAGTTTTCTCGTTTGAATTGTTTTACATTGTCATTTCGGGGCCTTTTATAGCTGACTGTGCGGTATGGGCTTTGCTCATTGTTGAAGGCCGTACGGTGACCTATAGTTGTTAATTTCTGTGTCATTTGGTCTCGACTGTTGATTTTGCATGTCACCTATTTTCGACCAACCTTTATTTCACCCATTTTGATTTCACACAAGTCTATACTTTCAGAATCGGACATCCTATAGTTTTTTGTTTTTTTCAGGATCAATGCATTGCAATATATTTCCTTATTGCTTTATTTTTTATTGAAATAGGTGCTTGTGCAGTCTTGCACAATTTGGCAATCCTTTTAAAAGAGCCCCAATTAGACCAAGACCAAGACGTTGACATCGGGGAGATTAATGGACAATACAATGGCCATGAAGATGGAAATGGTGTACGAAACTACATTACAAGAACCTTTTTTTAGACAATAATTAAAGATATATGCAGGTATATTGCTAAACAGTACAAACATAAGCATTCAAAATCATGAGAATCGCTCACAGTGAATAAGTTATTAAGCAATGAGAATTTTGGACATATTTATGCTATTTAAGGACCCAAACTAAAAAAAAAACATTTTAAATATAAATTAAAGTTAAAGGGTCCTTGTTTGGTCATGTTCTGTGTAAGACAAGGCCAAGCTGCAACCTTTAATTGCTTTCTTCAACTACATTGTATCTTGGATGCAGAGCTGTCCATATGCACTGATACCAAATCTACATCTTTTAAATTGATATTCAGGCCATTTAGGATAAAAATAAACTTAATGGATAAAACAATATTATGCATCCAACCAGTGTGAAAATTACGTAAAGATGACAAACAAATATTCTCTTAAAACCAAATTTGGTATATATAATCACAATAATCAAATAATTAAATCAATCTTCAATGTCTAGATGTATTTTTAGCTTCTTATTCATTAGTTCATAATATTTTGTTTGTTGAATCAGCTTTTCTTCTGCTCAATCAGAACCTCGTACTGCATTCTGGTCACATCATCTGGTTTAATTTTCCTCTTAGCAGTCTTGGATCTGAAAGCATAGAAACGTATATTGAAAGCATTCTATTTGAGCAGTCAAATTGTGTTGACTGTATATTATTAGGTCATTTACAGTCACTAACTGTTTATAAATTTGTTTGTGAGGTTGAAAATAATTTGCTGTATAGTTTTATTTATTGATTTTTAGAAAAAGACATTAATCTCTGAATATTAATGTCTCCCAGTTCAAATTGTTTGTCATGTTTGTTTTTACCCGAAATAATTTATTGAAGAAATACCAATACGTTGTTTAAAAATACAAATTAAATTTTTTAATTTGTAAAAGAATTATTAGTTCCCTACCCAAAAAGCCAAAGGGAGGGGACTTTAGGATTACACAATGTCCTTCCATCAGGCAATCATTTAGTCTGGAAAATCAGTTTTCAACACTTTTATATTGATTTAATATAGTGAAACCATGACAAGTAACAAATGAGTTCATATTTTGTTTTAGTATGATGATTTTTTGCAGCGTTAAGGTCCTTTGACTAGGAAAATTAACAAAAATAATCTGTTTTCGGCACTTGTTTCCATCATGCTTTAAGATATTGATTTGATATTTGGTACAGAAAACATAATTTTAACATGACAGGTTACAGATCAAGTACAAATTTTGTTCTGGTACAAGTAATTGTCGACTTGTAGGTTACTATGTATTGCCATTAAATTTATTCTCAGAATTTTGTATTGTCTACTATCTATGCTGGTCTGCGTCCACACTTGTTAATGCTTTGTTCTTAATCACTCATAAAAATGAAAATGTTATTTTTTCTGACAGTAAACTTAATTACTTAATTACTTAATAATGTTTTAAAGGACAGACGAGAATGATGTAAACTCACATGGCCCTCTGAGTCATGTATTTAACTGATATTACTATTTATTTCTGTAAAAAAAATATGCTAGTTTGTATTATTATGTTAACCTTGTATATAGGCTTTAACTAAAAATATTTTGATAGAACAGTTAATGTCTCCATATATGATATTATAATTAATACATGTATATATACTTTTCAGATGTCAAATGCAGATCAATGATCTGTACATCTTCTGTGGATGCTGCAGGTACTCTGACTTCAGACACTGATGATGGACCTGGATTGCTTGCAGGGACAGAATCAGCAGACCCTTCTTGGAACTGATCAACAAATTTGGATAGCAAACTCATAGATTGTGGCGTACCAACAATTTCAACTGCATCATGACCTTAAAGACATAAAAACTTTTCAAGCTAATCATATTAAATTAATGATTTGAAGTAATAAAAATATATTAAAATATATAAATAAGAAGATGTGGTATGATTGTCAATGAGACAACTCTCCATCCAAGTGACCATGTATTTGAAGTTAACAATTCTAGATCAAATTACAGCCTTCAACACGAACCCATGGCTCACACCAAACAGCAAGCTCTAAGGGCCCCAAAATGACCAGTGTAAATAATTTCAAACATGAAAACCAACACTCTAATCTATATACAAAACGAGAAACGGAAAACACCAATGAACCACATTAACAAACGACAACCACTGAACAACAGGCTCCTGACTTAGGACAGGTGCATATAAAATATGCATTGGGTTTTAAACATTTTAAAGGCACCCCAACCTTCACCCTAACGTGAGACAGTAGTATAACATTACAACATGAAAAGACACACAATACAATATCAATTTAAAATTGCTTAACTGGAACAGAAAGACATGATTTTAACAAAAATAACTTTAAACGAATAAGTGTGATCCGCAATGAAATATAAATACAATAATAAAACTCAGGTGCCTATAAAACATATAAGTTACAGGTTATAATAAAAAAATGTGTACATGATACGAATGTAAATGTGAAAAAAATCATATTTCATTTGTGTTGTACCTCCATCTAGTTCTTGCTTAAAACTTTTTTGGACCAAACACATTTTCTGCACTTTGCTAGATTTCCAGGAAGTTAGGAACCTTATGAAATAGTGTAGGCGCTTCTATGCAAGGATATGATAGATTTATTGTGGATTTCATAAACCTATAATGAAGTGATGTTTGATTTTCACTCATTAGATAAAACCAATAAATATGTTATTACATGCAAGAAGGTAACATTTCACATTAATATCATCTTAAATGAAATATATGGTAAAAAATATATAACCATGATAATTGGCTTAAAATTTTATATTTCCTTGACCAGAATTAATAAAGAATACATGTATATACATCTTAAATTACAATGATAAATCATAAACATTTTGTATGAAGTGTACTACGGCGCGCAGAATGGGACTTGGAGCTCTTTGTAATCAAAGAAATTTTGTGTACACAAAATTCAATTCTGTCATTACAAAATCCTTTTGTCTTACAAAACTATCTGATACAGACTTGTTTTATGAGAACTTCAATTTTGTAATTACAAAATTCATTTTTGTAGACAAAATTCTTTTTTTTTGGTATGCAAATATAAACTAATTTGCATACAAAATTGACTTTGTGTTAAATTTTCACTTTCAATTTTGTCTACACAAAATAAACACAAAATTGAATTTTTGACAAAAATCAATTTTGTCTACACAAAATAAACACAAAATTGAATTTTGTGACAAAATCTCAATTTTGTATGCAAATTAGTTCACAGAATCCAAACTTAACTAATTTTCATACAAATTGACTTTGTCACCTAATTTTCAAATTAGGTAACAAAAGTAGACTGTGATACAAAATTAATTTTGTCATGACAAAAGTAACTTTTGTCCACTGAAAGATAATTTTGTATGACAAAATTTTAATTTGTAGTATGCTACAAATTTTGTTAAACTGAACTCATTTTTGTTCAACAAAACTCACTTTTGTCCGTACAAAATAGAATTTCAGTACAAAACCACAAGAGTTCCGTTCGGCGCCCCGTATGTACAACTAAAATAGTAGTAAGGAAGAACCATATAGGTATGTACATTAATGTATAAAGGAGTCCCTTGTTTACATTTCCATTGACTCTTCTAAAAGGAACATGTCTAGACTTTATGGCTGTTGAAATCTATCACTTTCTCAGTCCCACCGGCACTGAAGAAGCGGTAAAACTTTGAGTTGCAAATTCCAGAACTTTTATTAAGGTGAAACAATATGCAATCAGGTGTCGATGGAATACTATGTAATGCTTCTTGACTTCAATATGATTGAGATTATAAGAAGGCACATGCTAGGAAATTTTTATTATAAATGATGTATGCCTGAAGAAGAATAATCCAAATATGAACATGGCGAAAAGTCTGTACACAATACTTAAAGATGACGATTAATTGTTATCTCATAATGGAAACAAAAACAAAAAAAAACGTTTATATGGAATTACCGTGCCTTGTATTATAAATGTACACATTTTTTTATAACCTGTAACTTGTATTGTAATGACATACAGTACATGAAATGCAAGCAGAAAAAAACCATATTGTACCTGTTGTAGCAAGACTGGAATCTGTGGCATCAATTGGTGACTCCACGCCCCTGCAACCCAGTAAAACTGGGGCAATCTTTGTAAATGTCGACAATCTTTTCTTGCGTCTCTGACAAGGGTTTTGGTGGTGGACCACCGCCAGTTCTCTGGTGGTCACGGGCCTTTTCTGTGTATGCCTTTTTGGCCTCTTGGTGCAAATTGGACCATTTAGTCTTAATTTCTTTGGTTGATCTGGGGCACACACCTAAAGAGTTGACCCTTTCGGTAATGTGCTCCCAGACCAAACGTTTTTTCACTTGTCACGGAACTGGTACCGTGACTGGACTTAAATTTATCACTTAATAATGAAATGTTTTGTTGCACCAGTTCCGTGATCAAGGTAATTTCTGACGATTCAAAATTTTTGGATCGATTTCTTGTCGTCTTAGTAGCATCCATGTCCATAGTCCGATAGTTGTTGATAGTTACCTTGCAGACGACGGATGTTTACATTATGTGGAATTGTGGGAAATATTTAGGGAAACCCAATATTTAATGATAGTTTAATGACGCATCCGTCATTAGATGTCCATTAGTTAATGAGCAACAAAATATTGCTTCGTGCAACACATTTTAATGGACTCATTAACTAATATCCTATTAAGGATTTAATGAATCATTAAGCCTTAATGACTCATTAAGCTAATGACACTTTCGTACAACCGGCTGCTGAACGGAAACGAAAAAATTCAGCAATTTTTCGATTTGTAATTTCGGGACGTACGGTGGTACGGACAAGGGTAAAACCTAATTCCCTCTTCTGCGACAGGGCATACAAATATCCCTTCCGGTCTCATATGATAGCTTTAATCATACTGATTCCAAAAATATATTTTGCATAAAAAAGAGAGATAATTGCCCACTTCCGGTTTGAAAAAAGTGTCACTTCTGGTCTCATATAAAAGCTATATTTACACTGATTCCAACAATATATGGTTTCTTTATACTTTTACCTGGAAGGTCACTTCCGGTATCAAATGAAAGGTTTATGTATGCCTATTTAAATATATATATATATATAGTTTCTAGGTACTTTTCTATGAAATCAGTGCAAAAATAGCTACTTCCGGTTTACTTAAGTCATTTTTCAAAATCCTATGTTACCCAACATTTTGATAAAGACATTTTGGCTTTATTATAAACCAAGTTGGAGTGATAATCAATTAACCTTAAATTCAACCATTTCAGGGACAATAACTCGTATAAGATGTCATTGGATTGTTTTACACCAAATGTATCATATCTTCATCCCAATAAAGCAAACAGTTTGCGCTAGTATAGATTATATAAATTTTAAAAGTGTCAGAGGAGATTATAAAACAAGGAAAATTTAATAATTAGAACATGACCTTGACCTTTGACCTTGACCTCAAATTCATTTTAGCGAACCCAGGGCCTCAAATCAAAATACCTTAAGTGTCTATCACTAACCATTCATGCGATACATTAACATATCATATGTCACATACAGAAGGGGAAATAACTCTCATATGGAGTCTTCTTAACGCTTCCGTCAAAATTGGACAAAACATATATATAACGGGAAATCTGGTAAAAAAAATTTGTCGATTTCTTTTACGGCTACGGAGGAGGTGAAGATAACTTCTACAAAGAAACGTATTCGGTTAAGCTGGGTCATTTTCAAAGTCGCATAAGCTGTACGATATCATATACCAAACATATAAGCGACATCCTGCGAAACAAAAATTACAAAATTAGTGGTGGAAGAAGAAAAAAATAATAATCTGAACAAAATCAATTGGTCTTTCCAGAGAAAAGTGGAAAGACCTATAATAATCAGAACGAAATCAATAGGCCTTTCCAGGGAAAGTGGAAAGACCTTATAATGATAATCAGAACAAAATCAGTAGGTCTTTTTACGGAAAAGTAGAAAGACCTTATAATAACACTGATATCAATACTACTGATATAAAAGTGTCATTGAAATCAAGGGACAACTCAGTATGTTTTATAAACAGTGGAATTGGAGTTCGACAGTTAGTCTTAGTAACTGCTGATTAAAAATGTACATGGAATCAAAGCTGAGATGTTGAAAAATAAGTACCCGAAACACAAACGCTTCAGAAAATTGTATGATTGATACTTCTAACAAGTCTTCAAAATGAAATCGCCTTAAACCCCCCCATAATCCCAAAATTCATTTAGGCTCCTCTTACGAAACATGTGTAAGGGAATATTGATAATTATAATGATGAAAGACTAACACATAAAAGTGTTATCATATATATACTCCGTTTTAGTCCCATTACACAGAAAGCTTCTTTAAGGCCTCCTGAAAAAAGAAAAATATCTATAACTTAGTGCAAACAATTCGTCTTTTGATAATACCACTGAGAAAAAAAAAGATGTTCTACAAGGATTCAAAAGTATTCATTTATTTATTTCTTATAATGAATTAGATCAATTAGACTGGCAAAACATGTATGAACGAAGGTCAACAGATTGAAAAAACCCATCCCACTCAAAAACAAATAAATAAAATTCAAAAACACTATGGAGTACATCATTGAATAAAATGGGTATAGCATCAATGGATGTCTAATGAGTCTTCTTTTCCGTTTTTGATTTGAATTTAAACTTCAAAAGTTTGTTAGGATAATTGAGGGAGAAAAACCGCCATTCATTATTTTCTATTATGGGCAACCTGGGGCTCCAGTATTTGCTATATTAATATGAAGAAAGGTTTTTGAATGAGATGTATTTTTGCAATACATTTGAACATTATCTAATGACATGGGATGGAGATGACCATTAGGAACTCATTCAAAACATTTTGACATGATAAACATGAATATATATGGATTTGGGATGGGGATTACGACCAATTTCAAGATATCAGTATTGTTTAAGAGGCTTCCAGGAAATTACCAAAATAATAATCACATCCTTTTCTGACTCAATTGCTACATGCCAATATATGGTAAAATTAGGAGCTTTGCAAAATGATTGTTTCTGAAATTACTATAGATAATTTAGCTGATCTGTAAAAATAACATCTCCATGCCTTATATATCATGTACTGTAGTACGACGCTAGATTAAAACTGACGTGGAAAGGTAACACCCGGCCACCGAAAGCTTCATTTTTATGAAGCCCAGGTGGTCGTATGGTCTAGCGGGACGGCTACAGTGCAGGCGGTTTGGTGTCACGATATCTCAGTAGCATGGGTTCGAATCCCGCCGAGGGAGGAACAAAAAATTTGCGAAAGCAAATTTACAGATCTAACATTGTTGGGTTGATGTTTAGACGAGTTGTATATATATATATATACCGTCGCTAGGTACTGTGTGGGTCACATTGCCTAATGCAACTGATCTTCTCAAATGTACCTGATATTTAATGTCATAAAAGAACTTGAAAATGCTCATAGTTTCTACTGTCGTTTGGCAAATACGCAATAATGTTTCAACGAATAAAAACGAAAACAAAAGATTTTTTTTTTTCAAATAGCTTGCAGTTGAGATATTTAAAAAATCTATATGTAGTGGCATTGCTATCGGTAAATAAGATTGAAATTATTACGAATGCATACCTACCGAAACAAAACTGCTAACATCTGTTGCATCTGGAAAAAGGTTACTGGCTGCCGTTTTCAGACTACTAAGAACCTGAAAATATTTTTATCGATCATTTACGTTGTAGATATGTAGGTGATAAATCTGCATGTATTTTCATGATTCCGTGAACAAAGAAATTATCAGAGCAAATGTATTTTATATTCTATAGAAGAAAAGCAGCAAGAGCGATAAGCTAAAAGATTATTTTGGTAAACAGATACCTCATACCCACCCTGTTTAAGAATTATATGGTCTAACATGTTATATTTTGTTTACAAATATTTTAATTGATAATGTTGATAACAAATAAAAAAAATTGACTAATTGATTTCCATGCACGTGTCTGGTATTTGTGGAATGAATTTCACAACATGATGGAGACCAAAGATAACAATAACATCAATCACATATAAAAAGAAGGGAACAGAACAGTCACAGCATTTTAAGATCAATATGGTCATCAGCGATTCATACCAAAATCAGTTAAAGTTGCAAACAAACTGAATTATCATTAGATAAAAAGGACGTAGCAATTAAATCTATATGAGCTATTGCCGGTTTCTTGTATGCTCTGTAGGACATAATTTGGGGCAAATTTGATCACATTTGATACATATTTTTTCAAATATGGAACGGAAATCGCTCATGAACTACATAAACGCTTACTAAATTTCAATATGATTTGTAAAGGGAGATTAGTCATTCTCTATAAGCATCACAATCAGGAAAAAATGACATGTCACAGAATTAGTTCAAACTTTGTAAAACTGTTCTAACCATTGAGATATATCAAAATATATATCATGTTCCACGTAAAATTTCATGGTTACTATGGCAACTGCTTAGGCACGTCATGGTCAATTTTTTTTACGTAAAAAAAGGTTTAAAATATGCAATAACGATTGAATTCCTTTGGCTTTTAAGAGAAAGAAAAGGGAAATTGTGTTTGTTCTTGTGACTAAGTATGGTTATCACATATTTTTAAAATGCATTCAGAAAAATATATTACTCAGCAGTTATGTCAAGAACTTATCCCCAAAAAGTGTCAAATCCCTTGTGTGTTGGGAATCAAATTTTACCCTGTTTTGAACATTTTGAGAATTTTAAACTCAGATTTTTCCAGACATGGCTCAAACACTTTTTTAACAATTGAAACATTGATAAATCAAATTTAAAAGATGGGAGGGATATATTTAAAAATTTAATATTTATATTTTTTCGAAACCATGCATGATTTGCGAAAATATTGTTTCTTATATTGCTACAAATAGAATGTCAAAATTAAAAAAATATTTATTTGTCTGGAAATACTTAACCCTGTTTTCTGAAGAAAATAAATGTAATTAATATTTTCAAATTCAGAAAAGCAACTGCTGATTTCTAAAATTTCAATTAAAAACCCCTTTTAATAATATCTGTGTAGCAGGTGTAGCTTCCCTGAACTACTCTTCAGACGAGAAGACACAAATATTTTATGTATGTCTGCATAAAACAAATCGACGTCATGATGATGACAAGATGTATTCTAAAGTATTATAAACACTACGGAATGTGATGTGTTTACCATGATGTTTTAGACAACTACCAGTGATCAACTGAACTTATGAAATTAAAATTAATCGTTAATAAGACATTCTAATAATTTTTAACTGAGGTAGGTATTTTACCACACAATATAAGTCAGAATTTTCTGTATGTTTAACACGTTCAAAACAATTGCTCAAGCAAAATGAAGTAAGGAAGAGGAGAGCTCTGTTTATTGTACCCAGGACAATAAGTACACAACCAAATGTAGACCATTCAAGTCGGAGAAAAAAAATGTTCTGAACACCTGTCAGAAAGAGACACCCTTGTGATATAAATACACCATTGAATAATTTTACCTGTTGGAACTTGTACGTAAAATATATTGCATGAATTAATTGAGATGGGTGGGATGGGTGAGGGATGATTTTGATATCGCCATTCAGAGGCAGATCCCTTTAGGGAGCTACATATATAGTTAATATATAGACTATTTACATGTTTTACTCCTAGTGTTGCCTAGTTTGGGGTCCCCTCTTTTTCAAAGTCCTGGATCTGCACCTGCTATTATCATTTTAATTAGAGCTGTTAAGCAGAACCGAATTACAATTTTATGTGTATTGAAATGCATACGTTTCACTTTAGTATAAGCTTAACATTAAATTGATGTACATTGATAGTTACTAAAATGCTGTGATTTTCAAATGATCTTACATGTGAAATATCAGTGTTTATTTCACTCTATGGAGTTACACACCAATTATATTGGCAACGTTGTCAAGCTATTAATTCATATAGCTGTTTGTGGTGATATAAAAACATAATTTGCTGTGTTGTATTGTGTATCTTATTTTAAATCAATGTAACATATGGTATTCACAGAACAAATTATAACTTTTGAATTCTCATACTGAAAATTTGTGACTTAAAAACATTCATAATTCACTCATGCACTACATGCATTCGTGAATTATTAAATTATTTTTCAAAATCCAAAAGTAGTTACTTTATCTGTACCTACTGGACAGGCACTTTGAATGTTACAATAAAATGTATGTTCATTTTTCAATAATGCAGTAATTTCTAAGCTCGTCCTACATATGTTCTAGTTTAACATGTTTAAGACTCATATCAGTAAAATTCATAGAAAGATTTAAAATTATTTGCTGATTGACAATGTTATAAATTAAAATTATCCTCAGCATTATTGAATATCAATTAATAGTTATTGCAATTATTGTTATTTATATGTAGTCCTGGATTTGGAGGTATATATATTTTTATCCAGCAATTTGAATTGTTAATTAAATATATGATAGATCCATATGAACTACTTGCTGTGAATTACTTTCATACCTGTATTTAAAAGAACAGTATCAATTTTTTTTGAAGTTTCATATCTACTTTTTAATGACATTTTTGTTTAAAATTCAATATAATTTATTTCCAATATCCTGTTACTAATTTTTGTCTACCTTGCAATGACAGTCGCCGAAAGGGGACATTTGGAAACAACAATCTGGTAGCTACGGTGTAAACTATATATTTAAAGCTTTATATTTCAGAAGGTAGAAGACCTGGATGCTTCATATCTTGTATCCAGATGCCTTATTTTACAAAGTTTCCGTCAGTCATATAAGCATTGTCCTTCATGGTTCAGTGACTGCTTAAAATAAATGAAGTGTTTTCGCCATGTGAACTTTTCAGTTATTATAAGTACTAGGATATCTATATTTGGAATATTGGTTTCTTGCAACGTCTACATGTCGGTAAGAAAGGTTTCATATGACCTTAAACTCATTTCATGGATCAGTGATAAAGATTAAAGTTATGTGGTTAGGTCTGTTTATCAGATATTATAGCAGTAGGTCTAATAAATGTGGTGTATGGAATGATTGGAAGGTGTACATGCCAGTCTGACAGGTTTAATTTGACCTTGACCTCATTTTCATGGTTCATTTTGTAATTTTAAATTTTGTGCTTGGTCTGTGTTTTCAAATATTGATACTAAAATCCATAGGTCAATTATATTTGTTTTATGGAACGATTGTAAGGTGAACATGTCTGCTATCTGTCAGTTATCGTCTGTCCTTAACCTCATTTTCATGAATCATTAGTCAATGCTAAGTTTCTGTAGTTTGGTCCTCTTCTCAGATACTATAAGTAGAAGGTCATTTATGTTATGGTGTTTGGAATGATTGTAAGGTGTACATGTCTGTCTGGCAGGGTTTATCGTAAATTTGCGTTATTGTCATGGATCATCGGTAATGTTAAACGTATGTGACACTTGTAGTAAAACCTTTATCTTTAAGACTTTCAACATAAAATAAATGGTAAGTAAAGCAAGGGAGAAATATTAGCGTGTGCGCTCTTGTTATAAAGGTTAATAATTTTTTTTTAACAGGAAATATTATCTGCTTCGAAACAGTGGCAATTAGTTGCCCAAAATATCAGATATTAAGCAATAAGAATCAACGTTAGATATTATCTTTTATTTAAATGTACTTTTTTACTTCAGGAAAAGTAAACCAGAAATCTGATGGTTTAAATGTGCATCACATACTTTGGAAGATCATGTGGTGATCATTCAGAATGTGATGCTACCTTTCACAGTGTAACTAGACGAACAAACACATTTTGACACAGTAAAGATGTTTTTGTTTGCTCCAACAATGATTGCATGACTTCTTTTTCTGCCTAAAATGTATGAGGAATATTAGAACTCTGCAACTATGGATAACTGTGATCTGCAGCTTGAGAAAAAACCACAGTTGAAGCAGTCGACCCTAATGTTGATAAAATTAAGAAAACAGGTAAAATTGCCTCAACTAGTGCACCATTTGCTTTATCAAAATATTACAGATGGACTGGACATTAAAGGAAGGTAGGTAGCCACTAATGTGAGATTCACTATCAAACTAACAAAAGTAATTTCTTATTCTCAAATTTATAATGGAATATTGTGTAGTCACTAAGAAGACCATAAAAATGTAATAAAGTCCATGATATTTTCAATAAAGTCTGATTGCAGTAGAATGTCTGAAATTGATGAATTTCTAACACCTCCACAAATAATAAGCCTTGTTCACGTCATGCAAGAACACGTGGTGCGGCTAGACAGCAAGTAATTACAGAATTTCTTCAAAATTGTCAATGACAATTTTCATTCAAATAAATGTTTCATCATGCAAAATGTCTGATCTTTTGTAAATAGAAAACTGGTAATCCCAACAAAACAATTCCTTGCACAAAATGTTCTTAGTAAAAGCGTTAAAGAGCACACAGTTATTCACAAGATATTTGCCAACCAACATTAATATTAGCACGATTAGTATAAGCTTTTGCATAAGTGTCCTAGACAGATAGTAATTAAGTTTGCCTTTACAATACATTAAAGCAGAATCCTTGTATTTGAACAAAAACATATTTTCTCTTAAAAACAAAATAGTTGACCAATTCACTTAAATCGAGGAATATAATTTTTGAATTGTTCCTGCAAAATAATTGAAACTTCAAATTATGATTTTCATCAAAATTTTTTTTTAATATTGGTAATATTTGTTTCAAGATATTTATCAACCACCTGTGTATCTGGAATTTCACTATATTACACCAATATATATAAGGAAACCAACTCGATTAAATATATTTATAGGGTGTTGCCTTTGTTATTTTTCCGACTTAACTTCAAAATGATGAAAGTAATATGAAAGTTGTTTTCTTAAATTTGAATCGAATTGTTTGAGATTTTCTTTCTGTGCTATATGTTTGATATTTTTTTTTATAATTATTGCTGTATCAAACATTTGTAGAACTTAAAAACATTTGTTTTTAATTAAAACTTCAATCTCTGAATCTTACTAAGTTGGATTAAAGCCTAGTATATTATTTGGATTGAAGAATGTATGCATTGTTCGACAGAGATCATTGGTTAATAGCTTATTTAGTAGGTTGTAAATTTCCATTGTGTTAAGTTATCGAAACATTAGTTTAATAGCCATGGTTACTATGGTTACGAATGTAATTGCGACACCAATGTAAGAAGAAAAGGCAACTTTGTGAATGCTTGGTATTAAGTCATTTACCATGCAACTAGTTTCCAACAACTTGCATGTAAAATGTATGTTCGATTTGGTTAATCAGGTAAAATATGGAAAAAGTCGACCGATCAAGGTCATTTGGAGGAGAAAATCTCGATGATTTTTCGTACTTATATTTAACATGTTAAATTATTTTTTTCTATAAACGGTATTCAAATGTTTCCAGTTTATTTTCTGCGTATTGCTTTAACATAACTGAGTATTTGATATGATATGATTGCATGAATGAACCTGTTTATGATTGGAAAATTTGTATAAGATGTGAAAAAATAAAACACAAAACAAGTCAAAATGACCTGTTTTCAATCAAATTTAAAAAAAAAGATATACCCTCTGGGATTTTTTTTTGTGAAGAAAGCAATTTTCAAATATAATTTTGAAACATTAATATATGATATTTTAAAAGCAAAAGAAAAAGTGGCAATATATGTTTAGAGTTTGTTAAAATTAAAGTGGTAAAAACATGAAAAATGGACTTTTCATTGATCATTTATGGCGTTTTCCAAGCATATTCAAAGAGACTTGTTTCCATTGTAACTAAGACTTCAACTTTAGAAAAAAATATTAGTTTTGTTATCAGTGCATCATAACAAACACCTGATATAAAAAAATGAAGGAAATCCTGGTGTATTCATTTCTCATTTCCTTTGAAATTATTTGATGCTTACAGAGAATGACTCTTTAAAAAGGCAAATTATTTTTTTTAATTATTAAAATTAATAAAACCCAAATGAATTTACAGTAAATAAAATGATATTACAAACAACCATTAGTTATAATATGTTATATGATACAACGGAAAGCAGACTAAATACCCTTATGGGTATGATACATTTTTTCTGTCGTGCATTCATATACAACCAGGGTAATATTGTTAACAACATGGTAAATGAAGAAATGCAACTTTTTCGTTTTGACAATATTCGTTTATTTATCTAATAATCTTAGTGATTTCTATGCCATCGTGAATCTGTATGTCCGTTTAATTTTCCTTGGTGTGCAATATGATTAATTCTTTCGTAACTGCTTACGGAACACAGAACATAGTTTACTCCGACATCATGCATAACGTATTTATAAGATAAGATGACAGGTTAAAGAGCTTGGTGATTAAGTTAATCATCCTATATTATACTTCAAGTTTGTATGTTGTGGTGTGTCGTTCTTTGCTATAGCGTTGTCGGTTTTTCTTTGATTTATGAGTTTTGAATCACTCCTTCGTATCTGCTGCCTCTTTTTGTATAAGGAAATGAATGATACATTATACAGTAATATACTCTTAGAGAAAAGTGATGCTTGTTAACCACATTGACCAAATAAAGTGCATATACATCATTGGGATCATGTTACCACCCGACTAATCAAATAAAACTATATCATCTTAATTATTGAAATCATCTAAAATCTCTGTTTTGTTGATCTTGAATTGCTGATCATTTAGTCTGTTTAGTTTCTCTCTATCTTCTTTAGTTTTTGCTCGAAACACAAAAGAGAGTAAAAACATCCTTTTTTAATGGCAATCACTCCTATAAAAAATGACAGTCTACTAACTTTATTCGCGAAATTTGACTTGTTAGTAGATCTTGCCTTGTGATTTAAAGTGTCTTTTTATCTCTCATAATTTTTGTCATGGAAGGCAAAACGCAAAACAAATGGTATAAATTATCATTAAAGGGCAATAACTCCAATAAGGAGTCGTCGGAAGATTTCCTCTTTTTGTCTTAATTGTAGATCTTGTCTTGCAGATCATTTTTGCTTATTTAAGTGTCTATCTATCTATTATAAATTTTAAGATATAAGTAAAAAATGGAAACAAATGATAAAATCGTCATCTACATGTAAGGGCAATAATTCTAATAACGAGTCTGCTGACGATTTCGATCATCAGATTTATTTGTAGAACTTGTATTGCTGATCAATTTTGCAATTTAAAGTTTCTCTCTATCTATGATAGTTTTCAAGATAATAGGCAAAAAAAAATTGTAAAATTTGTCATTAAAGGGCATTAACTCCTATAAGAAGTAGTCTGACAGTTTTGACATATATAGACAATTGATAGAGCTCAACATTCTGAACATTTCGGCTCCTATCAGATTTTTCTAGTTAAAATGGTTTTCAAAATAATAGACAAACCTTGCATTTTACCCCTATGTTCTATTTGTAACCATGTCGGTCAACTTGGCTGGCAGGTGGGGTCATCGGATACATTTTTAAAACTAGATACCCCAATGATGATTGTTGCCAAATTTGGTTAAATTTTGCCAAGTAGTTTCAGATGAGAATATTTTTGTAAAAGTTAACAGAAGACAACAGCGGTCGCACGACGTCGGACGACGGACGCCAAGTGATGAGAAAAGCTCACCTTGCCCTTTGAGTCAGGTGAGATTAAAACGAGATATCAATCGATCAAATCATTTTTTGTGAATCTTTAAAAGCGCGATACCTAACCTCCATACGAAAAATAAATATTAATCGTCAAACAAGGACTGTTTAAAAACAGCATATGTTTTTATCATTATCACTTTTATTATTCATTATTCTTAAAATTATTATCATTTTATAAGTAGATCACCGTGCCCGAAGTGCCAAAACACACATAGCTGATTTGATAAGTTTCGCCTCCGTTGACAATGTTTTCACGGGAAACAAAGCCCCCTCTCAGCTATTCGTTATTATTATAATGACTACTATCATTCCAAAGATAACTGTGAAGAAGGGGACATAAGGGTTTTGTAAAATTTGATGTAAAAATTAAGTTCCATTTTGCTATTAATGAAATCAAGTTTCTATAAAGCTGCTCAAGTGCGGGTTCATTTTTGTTTTCAAATTAGAGAGGCGCATAGTAAATTTCAAGAATTTAAGGTTTATAAGAAAAGAATAGCTGTAGAAATAAGATAAATATATTTGCAATATTTTTCACTACCAGTTCTTGGATTTACGACACTCTCTTACACATAAAAGTCCCAAATACGAAATTTAATCTAACGATCAATAATTTATCCGTATATGTTGCTGCTTAAAAAGAAGCTATTAAACCAAAATTTCCAAGTGGTAAAGTTGAAGTCATCTCTACGAAAGTTATACGGACGCCATCACCAGTTGGTTGACCGTTATGGAAAATCTATGTCACAGATGACAACGGACATGTTCTAATTGTCGTAACCACAATTCTGTCCTCTAATCCTCAATTGTGAAATCACCTAATAAGACTTCTCTCTGGATTTGTACTCAGATGAGCAACTCTACGGGTGCCACATGTTAACCAGGAAATGCTTATTATTCCAGAGCACCTGAGGTCATTCCCAGTTTTTGGTGGGATTCATGTTGTCTATTCTTTGTTTTTTCTATGAAATGTGTAGTGGATTTGTTCGTCTTTTCGTCAGTTTATGTTTTTGCCATGCTGTTTTCGGTTTATGAGTTTGAATGTCTCCTTGGTATCTGCTGCCATTTTTTTTTAAACAAATGAATCATACACTATACTGTAATATACTGTTAACGAAAGTGAATTATATTCTAGTCTACGATGTTGAAGAGTGTTCATTGTTGGATATACATATATACCTAGGTCAGCTATACAGGCACTTTAGAGCCCCCAGGGGTAATTTTATTTATTATTATTGTTATTATTATTATCAATATTAATATTACTATTATTATTGTTATTATTAAATTAATTATTATTATTATTATTATTATGTATTTATTTGTTAATTATGAAGGACCAAAATCCTTATCAATGTGGTTAGTATTTATACTTTTGTCGCTTTCTCTGTGAAATAAATCGAGTTTTATTTACAAGAGTAACACGACTGAAGTCGCATATTCAGTAGAATAAATCACACCTAGTTTACGGTTGGCTTTTTGATGCTCAATCAGTTCTCAATGTTGCGTTTTTGTAGCCTAATGTTTCTCTTTTTGTCTTTTTTTTTTGCCATTGCGTTGTGAGTTCTTTTGACTTTTCAGTATTAAATGTTCTTTTTGGTATCTTCCGCCCCTATTCTTATCATGTTTCATTGAACACAAGTTGATTTGAGAATTTGATTGTTCATGATTGAGAATGATTCGGCTTAGTCAAATACATAAATACGTACATGCGAATAATTGCCATTGTAAGATCAATACAAGTACGTTGAATTATAAATGACATGATTTTACTTACTGTGCTTTCCGTGATATCATTGCTTTTACTTAGTAATGAAACACTTTTATCTCTCCCAATCATGCAAACATAAGAATTTGGATCAGCTTTTATAGTTGTAGTGATGTTGTCGCCTGGATTAGCTGTCGCCCTATCAAATCGAACAGACACCTGAAAACAGAAAAACAAAGAAAAGGTAAAGAGGAAGTGGTGAGAAGAAGAATCATTCATCAGTTTGTTTTAGAATTTGGCTGTGTGTGGGATGATGTCTCAAATTAAACACGATGTCAAATCAAAGCTGTTTAAAATATTATTTCAATCTATTGAAGCTACGAAAAAATCTTATCATCTAACTGAATTCCTTCAAGACAATCGAAAGTTTAAGTATCAAGATATGTATTTATTATGTTTTGTTTTTTTTTTTTTTTTTTTTTTTTTTTTTTTTTTTTTTTTTTTGTTTATTCGTTTCATGGTTTTCTGTAACTTATTTGATTTATAATTTGTGCAAAGTAACTCTGAATCAATAAAGCAAAGGTTGAAATACTGTTAAAAAATCCATGCCATTCCAGAGAGTCCTAACGGAGTTATCGCTTTGTAACATACATCAATGAAAAATGGTCTATAATTTCTTTTACACAGTAACTGAAATCTCCTTAACGACAATGCAAATCCTTAAGAGAAATTTTCTTTCAGCTCTTATCGCTTTGAAGTAAGTTCGAGATGTTGATAGGATGTTATAATCTTATTCTATATTTGGAACCTTATATCACAAAAAAACCTGATATTTCAAAAAAGGTATAATCATTGGTGTGTATATATTATAAACAGAATATAAAATTGTACTTTTTTTGTATTTGTTTTCAAACTACAATGCCAATTGCGACGGTCTTTAAATTGCAAGGGATTATTATCTCTATAAATTCTCATTTTGTGTAAACAAGTCGTATCAATAGCTGAGTAAAGCTTTTAAGTAATGATAAAAAAAATAACGGTGTACCACAACGCACAATATCAAAGGTTCACACTGGATAAAAATGACATCGTAAGTAGGAATAATGTAATGTTCATTGGAAAGCAAAATATACATTTAGAAGTCGTTGAACTGCAATGATGAATGAAGCGTGTATGGCTAAAGAGATTCAATCAATTAAAATTTTGTGAGTATAAATGTACAGAATGTATGAAAAAGCCGTAGAAAATGTGGAAAATTTGTCCACAAAATTTCAATTAGAAATGATTTGTTATTGCTGTAAGAATTTCCATTTAAATGATATGAAAACATATTGGGTTAACCCGATTCGTTTTTATTTTATTAGAAATCAACTAACCACGGTATGTACCGCGAAAACAGACCAAAACGGCACAGAAACTATAATATAGTAATCATGGTAATAATGGTTTCACGCTGCAAAATCATTTTTTCTTTGTCATTTATCACTTAATACTTGAATGAAATAACAGCAGAGACGTCCAAAAGAAAATGTTCATGGCAATGAAATCATTCTTTTATATTCTTATGCCGTTAAAGCAAGTTCTACACGAGTACAACATTACTTTGCTTGAATAATTGACAAATACCGTATGTACGTATACTTTGCCTAAAGCTACAACAACAGTCTAATGAATGAAATTAATGATCCTATGCAAGGGTTGAAAATAATTTCTGCATCTGGTTTGTCAAGACCTGCCTATATGAACACATGTATCCAATGTTCCTTTAATGATGAGTTAGAAAAACATGTTATCAAGTTTTCTTTGTCTAAGAAAATTCAATAGACATGAAATCTGTACACTCAATTCTGGCAGAATTTTATTTTAGCGTTTCTGGGTATAAAAACTTTGATCCGTGCGTAGAGTTTCCAATGTATATCATCAACTACTGCCTAATAGTTTCAAACATATGGACTTTTAAATAGGAGTTAGAGACGTCTGACAATGTTATTTTGAGATTATAAAAACAGATTTATTCCCTATACTAGAGATTTTGAGCAGACTATAGAGTTGTACCTCATCAAATCAATAGATAATTAAATCTTTCATATGAAAGTTCAGATTAAAAAAAATGTTGAATATGTTTTATATACTTATACTTATACTTATACTACAAAACACGTGTACGTGAACTTTAATGTAACAGACAATCCTTTATATTATAAAAATCTTCATAAATATTCTGCTATTGAATTATTGTCTTCCCGTACACTAATTCGTCGATATTTTCGCGGATGCAGTGACCTTAACTGTTAAACTTTTCGTTAGAACTTCAGCCACCTTACAGCACAAGTGCGAGGGGAAAACAGTGATGAAAAAATGTAAACAAATGTGCTGATTCTTAAAGAACAAATTTAATACAACAAATCATTTAACAAATGTTAAGGATAAGGAAATGTTCAGTTAACAAATGAGAACGCATGGAAAGTATAAAAACAAATATTATGGCTCTATTTATTCACTTATTTGTGATATGCTACACGTGCTCGGTGTTGATTGTTTATCAATGTCACGACCTTGTAAACTTCGACAATAAACCGAAAGTTAATTAGCTTGTCATTAACAATTACTAAATGAAATAATATTTTTCGATAGTACGATAAGATTCCTAATAAATCTAAACAAACGTGCATACAGGAATTAGTTTAGTATATATGCATGTATTGGTTCAATAATTTCGTGAACATTAAAATTACAAGAAACTCGTTTCATATGACTTGAAACATTATCCATATGATCGTTTATATAATATGTATTATAGCTTTATTAT
The DNA here is from genome assembly GCA_017311375.1 of Mytilus coruscus. NCBI lineage: Eukaryota > Metazoa > Mollusca > Bivalvia > Mytilida > Mytilidae > Mytilus > Mytilus coruscus. The sequence goes on along the minus strand of CM029600.1, from coordinate 68,706,616 downwards.
TAGACTGAACACGGTAAAATCAGACAATTTTTAATTTATCGAACGGAATTTACCTTTAAGGATTTTCACTGCTATGTTTCAAAATAACAAGCGTTATAACACACTGTTTTAAATTGATGGTACTTAATTAAAGTAGTTAAAATAATAGAAAAAAATAAAGGTCCGTGTTCTTCTTCTTGATATATAAAAATCCAATGAATTCTTGCGGAAAATGATTTTCTCTGTATTTTTTCTATCCCTTAAATATTGACACATTTTTTTTTTCAAAAACTATAAATGAAAAGATATAAGGATTTCATAAGATTTAAAAAAAAATGCTTTTTAAACTATATGTAATTAAATTATGAAAAGAAAGTAGGTGTTAGATGGCAAAACTGTTAATAGCACTGCATGGATGAAACCAGAAGATTCCAAATATCTTACAAAAAGTCAAAAACAACCTTAATTTGCATCAGGACATTCTATTTGAAGACGTGTGTGCTAGTAGGCCTTAACTGGATAATCCTTTACTAAGAATATGATATATATTCATTCTTCACAGGTAAGAAATATCAAATCGTACAGCTGAATCGTTCATGAGCAGATGCTTTTGAAACATATTTTATTGTTGTTGTTGTTGTTGTTGTTGTTGTTGTTGATGATGATGATGATGATGATGATGATGATGATGATGATGATGATGATGATGATTGTTAACAGTCCAGTGGCAAGTTTAATCATATTCAGGACGATACCATGTAAACGTGATATGATTATGAAGGCTGCTTTGAACTCAACCAACATGCTGAATCAGAACTGTAACATCATCGTTCATGTCAGCCTATCCGGACACATCATTCTAACTCCTGGCTGACTAGTCTTTACTCTTATTTCGAATTGCCGAGTGCGTAGCAATTTTCTAGTCTTTGCTTTGACCCGGCCAGGGATTGATCATATGACCTCCCAAACTCGAGACGAACACACTTGCAAAATTCCGGAACAACAAATTATAAAAGTCCAAATGTTTCACAGTAAAAAAAACGTGTAAAATACTCATACTGTCTGGTTCACATTTTTATCCCTAATGATAAAGTTTTTGGCACACAAGTAATTCAAATTGAATTGATTACACTATAAAGAATTTGTAAAGTAATAATTCTATTTCCGAATTAATGTAATTGTGATTGTGATTAAATTTAAAAAGATCAGTAAGTTATTGAAATTTTATCAATTAATTGCGATGTAATTAATCCAAGGTCTAATTTGAAGACAATTGTTTTTATTTTTTGTCTATGAGGTCTTTCCTTTTATTCCAATATTGGTGTTTGTCAGGGAGAAAGTCTGCCACCTGTACCCTCTGCTATTTTTTTAAATGACTTAGTTGAATATTTGTCACATGCTTATCATAGTCTTGTTTTAATGAGTTTTGCTCCTCTTCTAAGCGCGGATGAAGTTAAGGTATATTCTAGTTTATATTTGTTATTATATGCAGACGATACTGTAATTTCAGACTCAGCACTAAAGCTACAAGCTTCGCTGAATTCAATGTATTTATATCATAAAACTTGATAAATGCCAGTTAATGTCAGTAAAACAAAAGCTGTTATATTTCTCGATGAAGATTAGGCATTAATAAGAAGAAAGAAAAATAACAATTAAAAATCAGATGTTGATTTAAATATGGGATTTAATTTGCAACTTCTGGTTAAAAAAAAACTGTCATTCTCGGTTTGACATGAAACGTTACAGTAGTTTTCCAGTCGTTCCGTTTTGTTTCCTGCGGGGTATAGCGTTTGCAAGATGTTGTTTAGATATTCTGTATTTGATATTCAACAGTTTATACGCTTTTGAAACTGCAACTGTTGAACCGAACCTTTTTGTAAGAATATTATTGTGCACTTACCGTGTTTTCAAAAAGACCATTTACAGTAATATATTCATAATCTAACACAATTTCTCCATCTAATTGAACATAGTATGCTATTATTTGAGCCTCGGGTGCCGTATTCCTCGTTACAGGTATACTAAAGTTCAAATCTTTTTGTTGTAAACCATCAAGTATTGTAGACGACACTAACGTGTCCCGGGCTAAAACCTGTGGAGACATTTTTAATGTAATGATATCAGCATAAATGAAAAATGTAAGCCCAAACAGCTTGAAGGCACACCTGGCAAAATAAAGCCAAACTTATATTTATGTCACCTTCATTGGCATTTTGAACTAGAATCAAAGTATTTATTGTCAAATATACAATTAGTTGTTTCAGTCATATTGACAATCAATTAAGAAGATCTTATATCAATTAAGTAGATCTTATATGTATAATGCCAGGATGTTTTTTCTGTTTTATAATTTTGTCTATCTTTTGAAGATCATTGGCAGAAATCTTAAAATTATCAACAATTTTCATTACATGGCATAAACACCTAAAATAAGACAACTAGTGATTTCAGTAAAATTGGCATTTCTGTAGATTTCAATATTGCAAATCATGTTAGCTGTTTACAGTGTCTCTAGCGACTGTTCGTTTAAGATAATCAGAGAATTTCTTAAATTTGTCAAAAATCATCACTTAAAAGTCTACTCCTGTACAATTTATTGGCCTTTATGTCATAAAGATCCTGTATTACTGGACATTTTATTTTTTGAGTGTCTATCTATTTATTTTAAATTTGTCAAAATCATAATTCCTTTTCGGAGTCGTTTGATGGTTTCAGTTTTATTGGCAAGTTTTACATCTTTTCGACCAGATTACTTCTGCTGTTATTAGTTCTATATATCCATTAAACGTTTTAGAACAAAGGCTAAATTGTCGAAACAAGTAATAAGAGAACGATAACTTTTACATTTGTATAAAAAAATGAATATTTGCTTCAGTCATATTGACGTTTTTGGTAAATCTTATCTTGCTTATAGTTTATGCATTCACAGATTTCTGCTTTTTATCATAGATTTCATAACAAGAGAAACAAAACCCTCTAAAATTAGTTTTTATGGTAGTTTAAGGGCAATTACTCCTACTAGAAAGCTCCATTTAAAAGAATTAAATAAAAAAGATATTGAAATTCTGATAACTGTTGCTCCGTCATTTTTTCTGTATATATTATAGCTTTCAAAATATTAGACAATTACTAGCGTTTAACACTTAAGCTTGTTTTAATGTCACGGCAGACATGTTGATCGGTTGAAAGTAACACACACAAACTTTATATAAAAAACTAAATAGCCTTAGAGTAATTGAAGTCAAGTTTGCTTGAAATTTGTTCATTTCATTTCAGAGAAGAAATGAAAATATTAACATCAACTGACAACTACAACAGAAAACAAGTGATGTCAATAGCACACAAGGCGCATTCAGCCAGTTGATACAATAAAAAGAAACATTTGCCTGAATGAGTTCTGAAGTGACTTCAGTATAATTGTATATTAATTTATTAATTCTACTTTCAAACTATATCAACACATAACTAAAGTTCGCAGTTCCGCGTTTTTTTTCTGCAGTAAGGAACGCTCAGTCCACAGGAAACAGGTCCCAAACTATACATTGACTGAGTGGTTGGAATATAGATGTGTGATACCGAATTTTCAAAGTTTCTTAACATAAATAGCGTCACTAGAACTAAAACAAAACTACTTTCTGATCTTTTCTTGTAAAAAAAGGAAAATATTGTGGATACCCTTGGTGTATATGATCAATATCAAAAGTGTTTCAGGTAATTGTATTCGAACATAATATACACAACAAATTCATCCCTTAGTTCCGAATAACATCGTTTTTGTAAATAATAAAAGGTACGTGTTTAAGAAAGGCTGCTTTCCATTACTCATAAGACCAAACTCTAATGAGAATTAATTCTGATTTCGACTGTTAAATGAATCTGTTTTCTTGAAATTTGTTTGGAATGTTTTAATTGTACATTATCCCATGTTGTAGTGATATACAGAAGCTAGTAAACTACAGTGAATACTTTGTACTTAATATTCATCTACAGGTTGTTGAACATCGGTAAATTACTGTTGCCTTAATGTATAGAGCAGTACCTGCACAACAAACCTTGGAAGTGGTTTTGTTGACTGAATGTTGAAAAACATTGGACTTCCCACCTATAATAAAAATTAAACAATTATGATTATTTCTGGTACAATAGAAATATATTATTTACAATTATCCCAAAAGCGCAAATTGAAATAGTTGAACGTGAAAATTTGATTTCTTGCCAAAACGTTCGTCTGACGAAATAACAATATCTAACATATCCAGGTAACGTGGGGGTATCCGAATTGGCTATTTTTGAAGTTTTGATATTTACCATGTTACAACTGATAATTATTACATCCCGCCAATGCTTCGTAGTGCGGTGGTCATTTTTGTATTCTTGTCTTTGATTTTTGCTTATGTGCTTTGTCTATATGCGATTTTGTTTTTCTTTGTTGTCATATTCGTTTGTTTTTATAGTGTTTAAGATTGTAACTCAATGTTGACTGCTGCACCCCTATTTTTGACATTTGTACCTATTATGTCAGTTTGTTTTGTTCACACATTGTTGTCAATATAATTGAATGTTATGCGACTGTCATATAAGTGAGAGATTTGGCTAGCTAGAAAACCAGTATTAATCCACCATTTTCTACATAAGGAAATGACTGTACCAAGTCAGTAATAATACAGTTGTTTTCCATTTGTTTGTTGTGTTTGAGCTTTTGATTTTGACATTTGATAAGGTACTTTCCGATTTGAAAATTCCTTTGAGTTCGGTATTTTGGTTATTTTACTTTTTTTCGTTGTACATGATAGTTAAATTAATTAAAATTGCATCCAATTTTGATAGTTTTTGGCACCTTCGTTAAATGAAAAAACAGACAAACGTTTCCTACCTGTGTTCATTTTGTAGGTGTATCCCGAGTTTTTTTACTACAAAGTTTCACAAAATAATTTCAAACTCTGGACAAAATGAGATTGAAACTTTCAAACGATCAGAAATTGCACATCTGCCCAAAGTTTAAACATACGAAATATCATTTCTCATTTTTACAGTTGAATTTTTGTGGACATGGTGATTTTGTAATGTGGGTAATGTCACGTTATTCTCAAATATGATAAAGGAAGAGACCAGGAGTTTGAAATAAAACAATTGTGATGCAAAGAAATAAACTAGTACAGTGAAAATATGCAGGTTACAATTTTGACGCAATCATGTCTTTTTCATTGAAAGGTCAAACAAGTGACAGGTTTAGCTAGCTATAAAACCAGGTTTAATCCACCATTTTCTACATAAGAAAATGCCTGTACCAAGTCAGGAATATGACAGTTGTTATCCATTTGTTTGAAGTGTTTGAGCTTTTGATTTTTCCATTTGATTAGGGACTTTCCGTTTTGAATTTTCCTCGGAGTTCGGTATTTTTTATATTTTACTTTTTCCCAAAGTGGGTTTATTTCTATTAAATGCGGACTTGGGTAATCAAATCGGTCTAACTATTCAGGGTTCGACCGGAAGCAGATTTCATAGTGTGAACACCGTATAAGTCTTAGACACATGACGTTTTAGATTTAACTCTTATTACTTTCAGTAATTATAACTGCATTTAGTTTTATGTTTCTTGTGCTTTGTTTCGAGCTGAAGGTTCAATTCTCCAAATCTATTTACATTCTACATACCGTTGGAGTCTTTGAAAGACTACTGAGTTGAATGAATGCATTGCTTGGTGACTGATATTTAAATACACTCTTGTAGGTTTGCATCTTGCCGTAAACAATCTGAAAATGTACATTCTTTGATTAGAGTTTGAAATTATTTTATCCTAACACGATCATTTTTAAGTTTTGAAATTTATTAATAACTTTATTTGATATTTTATATTTTCACTTAACAGAAATGTCACTGAATAAAGTTGAATTTTCACTGTTAATTAAGAAAATCTGTCATTTATTGAGTATTCCTTGTAAACCACAATTTGAGGTTACATACAAAAAAGTATGCCACGTAAAAGCTCCATATGAAATTGAACCAGTTTTAAACGCAAATTAATTTGATCAATCAAAAATGTTTGGCTATCTTGTACAGAAGATTCATCAAACACTGACGTACGATCTTGGTAATCGAAGGTGGTTTCTGGAATTCAAGAGGATGTATTGAAGACCAGCATTTACAAGGGCTCGTCTGTATTAGTATATTAGTAACCTATAGGAAAATATTCATTTAAATATATCATGTATTCATTTAAAATCTTTTCTGTGTATTTTATTTCATTGTTGGTGAATTTACTTTATGCAGTATTAAGCCAGCCTTTTTGGAGTTCTAACATTGTTTGTCCACGATGGTATACCAGCTAAGTAACCAGTACTTCCGCACTAGTATGAACAAAACAGATCTGTTTTCATTAAATTTGCTGTTTTAAGATATCGTAATCATTTGAAATTATGAAGTGTTCCTTTTGCACCGTCTTATTGTGTTTATATATCCCACCTCGTTTGCTATGCCCGTGTATGTAGTGACGTTTTGGATTTCAATGAACGTAATCAATGCATTACTGCTATTTAGTCAAGGACTTTGTTACCATAAATTGCTTAAAATATTTACTAAATTCTTGCATAGAAGTTTTGGAAGTTTTTGTTTGCTGTATTCTCTTGATAGATAACTCAATACAAACGGGTTAGCACATTCTAATTTTTACGGTGATATTGTTTACTGAAGTGGAATTTGAATTTGAATTTAAAAGTTGTTTTCACTTGTTCTGCTTATTGATACCGTTTTATTTTTGTCAGTTTTTATGGATTTTCTCTTTTTTAATTTGCCTTGGAGCTAGATCTTTATTATACTTGTTTAGTTACGATCCGGGTTCATTTAGCGATCCTTTAAATAACCTCATTCTAAAATGCTACCCATTCAACACTGTAATTAAATCTTTGAATAGTGATTTTATCTATATGAATATTGATTTTATCTATATGAATATTGATTTTATCTATATTAATATTGATTTTGTTACAAATAAATTAAAACCCAACTAAATATTATCATCAAAGATATAATATGTACATTCCCGGTCCTACAATAGGTCAATACCTATATTTTGGCATTGTATATGATCATGTTTTTCTCTGACTGTTAATGAAGTCTTTTCACTAAATCCATTTGATGTAGGATGTGTACTGACTAAAACTTTAGTTTTAGACACATGATTTTTTTATTAGTTGTTATTGGCTTTGAACTTTCTTCCAGTAAATGCGAGTACTTTCATATCTGTTCTTTTTGTCTTTTGTATTTTTTTTTTTTTTTTTGTATTTTGTATCGATCTGATGGATTAGGCCCTTTTCAACTGATTTTTAAGTTTCTTCTTATGTTTTACTGTTACACCACTGTCACAGGCTAGGAGGAGAGTTTGGTGCTAGCACACATGTTTACCCCACAACATTCTGTATGTGTCTGTTCCAAGTAAGAAGCCTGTAAATCAGTGATTGTCGTTGTTTCCGCATATCATATTGGTTTTTTGTGTATTGTTTTGTATATAAATCAGGCCGTTTGTTTTCTCGTTGGTTTGTTTTGCATTTTTGATTTCGGGGCCTTTTATATGGTACTATGCGGTATGAGTTTGCTCATTGTTGAAGGCCGTAATGTGACCTTCAGCTGTTAACTTCTACATTATTTTGTTCTCTGGTAGAGATTTGTCTCATTGCTAATCACAAACCAAATCTTTTTATTTTTCTATTAAAAGATTTTTTTTAAATATTCCATACTGAAAAAAAAAATACACTTTCGAAAACGAGATGATAATCAAGAGGAAACAAATCGTTGATGACAATCATTCCAGTTGATTCTGGAGTTATATGATATGACGGTACTTTCTTAAAAACAGATCATAACTGTTCAGTCTTTTACAATATTAAGGTCTAATGTTTTAACAGGTCCAAAAGGATCATCTTTAAATCTATCGCATATCAAGAAATGTTAGTAATAGATGATACGTTTCAAATCATATTTCAGCTTATATACGTAGATGTAAGACAGAGAAAAATCCAGTATAATTATGAAGTATCATGAGTATAGATGCTCATGTTGTTTTTATACTTCAACCATTCAATATAAAACTTACAATACCATACTTTATGGTCCCATTTCAAAATCATATCGTTTACTGTGATTCTTTACCTTAAAATCAGCCTGAATTGTATTGTTTGGTATGACAATTTCCATTACTATCATACCAGTTTGTGAGACCTGTATATGGTTGTCGGCCAGCTTAGTGTTCAATGTCGCTGGACCATAATAGTATATTGGAATACTGGATGGAACTGCATCTTTATAGAAGAAAGTGGTTTCCAAAGTAACAATGGGATTCGCTGCTTTGATAGGCGTGTTATCTTGTCTTGTTAGAGAGGCCTATAACAAAACTGGTTAAAAAGATTAAATAATCAAAACATTAAGATAAGTGATAGCAAAAGTTCAATACTAAGTTATTATTGACATAACAGACCTTCGAACATAAAAGGGTTACGAGCACTGAGACCATAAGGCGACGTAATATTAATAACGTGTGTTTTACTGTGTTTAAAGGAAGGATTTGTTCTTTCACAATATCAATTGCTAAAAAAGTTATACCCAATTGCAGTTTAAATTCACCTCTACAGACTGAGCTACTGAGGACAGTTCAGCTCATTGCATCAGTGAATGGTTGTTAGTTTGAAGTGAGTGGAGTAAAATACGAATATTACTTACCATCCAAATCAAGTTATTTATTGTGTGCGTCATGAAATTGAAATAAGATAATCACCCACTATAATATTAGGCACTAGTTTTAAAAGGTTTGACTTGGATATGAAAACTTATATCAGGCAAAGTTGATCTTAGAGTGGTTTGGCTATTACCTTTAGGTTGCCTTTGTCATATAGCTCCTAATTAGCGTGATTTGGTATTTATCCATCCAATTTTTAAATTTCAGCTTTGGGCGTTCTTGATGAAGCTGAATCTAGAAAAGGTCTATGGACACATACAACTGATAAAGTGTTATTTTCGTTTTACTAGCACTGGGTCGATACCACTGCTTTTGGACTATTAGTCCTCGAGGGTATCATTGGCCCAGTAGGCAGTACTTCGGTACTGACATGATTCATAACAATCCTTTCTTAAATTCCCCGTTGATAAATTCAAAACCATAAGAAACAAAGGATTCATACTTTCTCAGGCAAAGTTGACCTTAGACGGATTTGGACAGACATTAATTTAAGGACCCTTTCGTCGTAAAGCTACTTATTGGCGTGGTTTGGTATTCAAACATCCGGCTTTCAAATCATTATTATTGATCGTTCCTGATGAATGTGAATCAAGAAAAGCACTTTGGACGCATAAAATGTAAGTGTTATTTAAATTTTACTAGCAATGGGTCGATACCATTGCTGTTGGACTATTAGTCCCCGAGGGTATCATCAGCTCAGTAGTAGGTGCTTCGGCACTGACAAGATTTATAAAAAAATTTCTGTTGATAAATTCAGAAATTATCAAGAAACTTAGGTTCCAACTCCTTAAAGCAAAGTGGACCTTAGACGACTTTGGATAATAATGTTAGGTCCCTTTTGTCGTATATTTCCTAATTAGCGTGATTCGATATTTATCCACCCGGCTTTCAAATGTTTGGCTTTGAGCGTTCTTGATGAAGATAAATCCAGAAAAGCACTTCGGACGCGTAAAATTGATAAAGTGTTATTTTCATTTTTTTTTAATCTTAATTAAATTTTATAAATGATTGTTTTTAAACTTTGATTTGTTGGTCAGGGTCGATCGGAATGAAAGACAGGAAATTTTGACTACCAGTGAAAAGTGAGGGTATATCAGATAGGGACAGAAATTGCAATAGGCCACCTACAGATCCCTCAAACGTTCGAACTCTTTACGCATAATCTGACCGGAAGTGACGTGTTAATAAATCTCGCACAACCAAACATATCCCCTTACCCTTAGGCAAGGGTTTCACTGACGGTCGGAGGAAGACCAAAAGTGACCATATTTTTATTCCCAGTCACCATTCGTGTATCAACTTTATTGAAATTTCAGGCGGCAGCAAAGCTCTTGTGAAGTGCACAAGGACAACATATTTTAAATTTCAAACTGTGGAAAATTTACGCTCCTGTCATCGTTAATTACCGTGGTACAAGTACCAGGATATGACTGACTTATGGATTGTTTATATCAAGAACATACGTACATATGGTGCGTCTTTTTCCAGATAGTGTTTTATATACTGAGAATGTTCCTTTACAGGAAATACGCATTTACTGATAAATTAATTAAAAAAAGACCAAATTAAATGGTACTGTAACGGTGCATCCTTTTTGCCAACCACAGGGGGTGTCACGTGCAATGATTTGCCTCTGCTATTAGAAAACCGCAAGAAAATGGCTTGCAACAATTAATTCTTTAAAAGCATGTTAGGTAACTGCTAATCTAATAGACCTAGAATAATAGGCTTTTTTGCACAGTCAGGTAAATGTTCATTAATATTATAGTTATGTACTTAACTTAAACTACGATACATGCAAATAGTCGATGATTTCAATGCTCTCTGTCCAGATCAATTGAAATAAAAATTTGCATTTATATCTGTATATTTAGATAGAAAAACATTTCCTGGGAACGTCAATGAACAAAATCGTATACTAGTAATTGAATTAAAAATCTGTATTCGTTTTGTCTTATTATTTGAAGACAATTCCTGCGAACTTCAATGAATAAAACCGTATCAAAACAGCGTAACTGTAACAGCGTCAGAATAAAGTATAATAGGTCCAGATTGCTTGCTCAAAATGTGTATAGAAGAGCTATTAACAAGATTCATCATGTTTCGTAAATTAAAATACAATGTATTGAATGAAGACAATTACGTTTATTTAAGTCATCCGTCTTTCACTTAACACGTAGCAACTAAGCAAACAACTTCTTGAAAAAAACGATGCCTTTTTCTAGTTTTAGAACTGCACAAAATGGGCCATTTCCCGTAAAGACAAAGTAGAAAGGAACCATACTAAAAATATTTAAAAACACTATTCATTTGTAAGTTGTAATAGGCTGAAAACTTTGGCTTTCAGTAATCGTGAGTACTCTTTTATCAATGCATTGTGTCCTTAGTTGTTTGTGCTTTGTGTAGACCATACAAGTCAAACTTTTTCAATGGTTTCTAATGTTTGTTGGTGTGTTGTTCTGATACACTTATATAAAGTTAGGGGAAGTTGAGAGACCGCAAACATGTTTAATCACTCAAAATTGTTAATGTAAGGGGTCATGAATTCATAGGTAATCGTTGTGTTTAGATTATCATATTTGTTATTCGTGTGTTCTTTTTCACATACGTCAGGGTGTTAGTTTCTCTTTTGAATTGTTTATGTTTGTAATGGTTCTTTTATTGTTACTTTACGATATGGGTTTTGCACCTTGTGGAAGGTCTAACGGTTACCAACAATTGCTAACATCTACGTCATATGTTCTTTGGTTAATAGTTATCTCATTGGAAATACACTTATATAATTCTAATATGATTTGCATATTAGGGAATACGTTTATATGTTGGTCGAGAGGACTGTCGGGAATTTAGCGCGATTTCATACATGTAAACGTTGCTAACTGACACTTATGTAGTATGAAGTTACACTGATATATATAGCAATGGGTAGGCGTTAAATAAACACGATCTATACACAACGCATTTATCTACTTTACCCAACATTTTATGGTGCCGTGACTGACGGTAAATTGGACACGAAGTTAAAGGCAATACGTGCCGGCAACAGATACAGCAGTGACGAAGCTATGGACCAAATTCGAGGAGCTAAAGGAAAATCCGGACAACGTTGAAATGGAGGATTTCAAAGCCATAGAGGATACCGTAACCCAGAAACGGAAGATTTTACATGATTTGACACATTCCCCGTTCTCATTCTCAATTTAACATCAGACGTTCACTCGCTATACAATAGAGACAGTATTCCGTCCGAGGAAAATCACGCCGGAAATGAATCGCGCAACTTTTCTGGCCCGAATTTACACACACACAATAATCAAGAAGAATGTTCGTATATACCACAACCAGCCCAACCACCAAATATATTTAGTAATAACCATAGATTACCTAAATTAGATTAGTCACATTTTGACGGGGATGTTTAACAATTGAGCACATTTTGGGACTCTACGAATCTACCATACATTAAAACAGTAGCCTTACAATGTACACCAATACAGAAATTAAGTTATCTCAAAGCCCAGCTTTTAGGTACCGCCGCACAAACCATAGCAGGATTTGCGCTGACACATGTCAATTATGAGACAGCCGTATGTTTGTTTAGAGAAAGATTTGGACACCCGCAAAAAATTATAAACGCATACATGAAAGCTTTAATGGTTCTTCCCTTGCCACCAAATGATTTGAACAACTTAAAAAGTTATGGAGACTACCTAGAGTCGTACGTAAGAGGTCTTAAAGGTTTAGGTCAAACACAAAAATAGTACAAATTATTATTAGTAAATTGCCAGTAGAAATACGGAAAAGTATTGCCCGTGAAAACAAAAAACGATCATATAAACCTAAGCAACCTAAGAAAAGCCATTACAAAAGAAGTGAAAATTCTTAAAGCGAGACAATATACCGACCGTGACGGATTTCATGCTTCCGCAACATTTCTGACCGAGGCTCGAAACAAGGCACAGCGAAATTCCAATGCAAAACAATTCACGCTGCAACGACAATACGTCAATGCACATACTGCACCGGTATACATTTTCCAGGAGAACACACGACCATCTCGATGTTAACGGATGATTTAAGGTCGGAAAGCAAAAGAAAATATGTGTGTTTTATAGATATAAGAAGATGTGGTATGAGTGCCAATGAGACAACTCTCCATCCAAGTCAAAATTTATAAATGTAAACCATTATAGGTCAAAGTACGGTCTTCAACACGGAGCCTAGGCTCACACCGAACAGTAAGCTATAAAGGGCCCCAAAAATTACTAGTGTAAAACCATTCAAACGGGAAAACCAACGGTCTAATCTATATGAAAACGAGAAACGAGAAACACTTATGAACCAAATCAAAAAACGACAACTACTGAACATCAGATTCATTCATCATTAATTGTTTAGGAAGTCACGATGTTTCCGATTGTAAATCGCGTACTTACAGATGCAAAAAGACAGGACAATAAGGAGAAACCGGCCGTTGTAAACTTGATAAAAACAGGAGAACCAGAAATCGCAGTTATTTATACTTCATGGCAACACACAAGCATGTTATTGAAAACAGGTATAACACCAGTTTTATACGGGAAACAGACTATATATTTTGACAAAGGTGCAACGTTCATTTATTATCTTGAACATAGCTAATAAATTACAGATAAGACCATGTGGAAGGGTCACAATTGAGCTGTCGGCTTTTTGAGACAAAGAGAAGAAAACATTTGGATAAACAACCGTTCAACTAAAAACTCACAGGGCGAAATTGTAAATATTTATGCATTAATTGTTCTAGATATTTCAGTCCCACTTCAAAACCAGATGAAATACAACACACGAATTCTGCCATACTTGCAAGATTCAAAACTCTGTCAACAGCGAATATAGCTTTGAAATATCACTCTTAATTGGAGAAGACTATTATTGTAATATAGTAAAAGATCATGTGATCATGTGATCAGAGGCAATGGACCTACAGCCGTCGCATCAAAGATAAGTTACTTGCTCTCTTGACCCGCAACAAGAAATGGAAAAAATCTTTCACCGCACCACGCAGAGGAAAGCGACATTGAGAAGTTCTGGAATCTTGAATCATTAGGAAAACGTTTATCACTTATCAACAGAGACATCAATAAGAATTCGACCAAAACGAGATGCATCTGTGCGAGACCGAAAGAACATTAAAAATGGACTACCGAAAAGGGAACTACAAGCGGACACCTATGTGTATAACAAACTTCGTAAAAAGTGAAAGGCGTTAATAAATTAATTATTTGAATTTGTTTTAGACAGACGATTCATTATTTAATTTTACAGTAATATCTATTCGATTGACATTTATTTAAAGTAATTGATATTTAATATTTTAACTTCTGACGACCCCGAGAATGTCGGGAATTTAGCGCGATTTTATATACGTAAACGTTGCTGACACTTATGTATTATTATGTTACACTGATATGGCAATGGCTAGAGTTAAATAAACACGATCTATACACAACCCGTTTATCTACTTTACCCATCAAGGGCTTCATGTAGGGGGCCTTAAACATGTTTAAAGAAATTTATTTTTTGGATAGACGACGGTCAAGGAACTACTTTTTGTAACCAATGTAAACAAGATGGCGGCGATAATAACACTAACCGGCTTGACATTAAAAATATTTATTTTCACTTCGCGTTCATCGTTAAATTGAATAATAATCACAAAACATTCATTTGAATGATAATAAGATACTTTCGATTTCTTTTATCAGATAGCAAATTTCATCGAGTACAATTTTTTGCGTTAACCAAAAGTATATTTATGCTCCTGTCCAATTCAACACAAATATACACTTTTCGTTTGATAGTGGTTACGAGTGGTGAAATTAAATTCATTATCTCTAATTTTAAAGAACTATAAAGGTTTAAACGATTTTTAAAGGAATTTATCCATGTTGTTGGTGTATAAAATGGACTAATTCACTTATCATTCTTTCGGACTGTTATTTTGTGTGAGTGAATTGGTCCAGGTTATACACCAATAAATTCCTTTAAAAAGGCGTTAAACCTTCTTGCTGCCGAGTTTATTTCTTGCTTTGTTGCGCCAAAAACATCTTGACGTTTCATATTTGTGACGTTGAAAACTTGTGCCTCTCCGTAGAACAGCGCTTTCCCGTCGTCCATAATTTTTCCAGCGTCAATTTAGCCGAAATTAGGAAAAGCGATGTAAAAACAATTTAATAAAAAAATCTTGCTCTAAGATTGTTATAAACGATGTTTTTCATACAACATTTTTTTAAAATACAACTTTTAACCTTGAAATATAGTTTTTTTTTTATATTTCTTATCTTTAAAAAATGAAGATTATATACTCATTGCATATAACTTTATAAGCGCTTTTGTTTTATCTTTGTCAAGTGCATGACTGATTCTTAACCACCTCTAAAATACTAGAATATATTTATCCTTGTTATCTGATTAGCTTAGTAAACCTTGTTATAATTGATAAATACCGTAAAGAATCTCTAAAATAATTATATAAACAAAACAACGGCCCCAATAAAAATTAAAATTAAAATAAATGCATGTTGAAATAAAAATAAATAAAACTCCGAGCAGCCGATTCTATGAACTACTTCGTGTTGTAAAGTACTAGTATTATATGTGTCAGATTAATTTTTTCATTCCAAGCCTTGTTTCGGTAGGCGAGGAAAGAATTTTTGTAAACCTTATTATGCATATTCATTTTGTTTATTTCTTTATCATGTTTATTATTGTTTATTTTTAGCACTTATTGCTCAAAATTTTAGAGAAATGTTTGAAATATGAATTTGAAAAACAGAAAAACGAGGGAAAAATTAATTTCTATTGTCTACATGTGAACCTGAATCAGTCATTATTCATGACTTGAAAATATTATATTTTTATTTTAATTTTCTATGATGAAATACACATTGTAATTGGCATACATGAAATAGCTTTGAAAAATTTGTTGATTGATAAATTGTTGTTTGCTCAACGTTCAGTGGCAGGTATTTCATGCAATATTAAGAACGACTGAGATCTAAAGAACAATAAATCTGTTGTTCAGTAGGTCCTCCTAAGTAAACGATCTGAGATGAATGGCTAAAAATTGAGATTGCCACTGGGAAAGGATGATATGTTGGATAGGAAGAGAAATAGTTGGGTCACCTACTAATTTAACATCCCCATTTCGAATGAAAATAAATATTTTTAGATTATTGCTTCCATGATAAAACAGGTATAAAATGTATTGAAATATCATATCGCTATACAAGTATATCGTGTTACATTTGTGTACCTTTACAAAAAAATACTTAAGAAGTCAATCGTGTATTGTGAATATTACTATTTCGCGTAATCAAGTATAACAGTTACCTTTTCTGTGATTATTTATTACGAATGCGATTATTGATTAAGGTATTCTGATTAAAAGATATATGAAAAAAACTTTTAACAAATTTCTCGAAAGTATGCGACATTTTGCATGAAAATGACGAACTACGTAATTAGTAAACACGTTAAATAAGTTGGTATTATAGCACAAACCAGCTTATGGTCCTGTATCATTTGTTGACATCCGTTTTAAGTAAACAAATAATGCATTTAATTCAGTTTGCTTCATTCCCGCCAAAATCGTCTTTTTGGAGTCGTCTTTTGACGTTGTAAGTGTCCCCTCTGTATTGCGACGTTACCATGGACCTTTGACGTTCTACACAATCAACAAGTTTTGTGTGTAGAAGCCATAAATATCCCTTTGGCAGCAAGAGGGTTAATCCTATAATACTTTCGATATAGAGATAAATCGAGGCCAATTGTAATTTCATTCGAAAAATACATTGTTTTCACTCGACAAAACGGGTCAATGCACCTAAATATCACTACCCCAATCTGACACTATATCGACCGTAAATATCTCCCTTAAATACAATTATTTAACTCTTGGTTGGTCAAATGTTTTGAAAATATTTTATAATGCCGTTTGAGATTTTAATGACGTCACTCAATGTTGGAAAGTGATAAATAACTGTAGTATCTCTTAATTTCATTTATGTCTGATATTATGTTTATACAACTCAATGGACACTGCCTTATAGTATTCAAACCTGAATTTTTCACCTTCATTGCTCAACTTCTACGTTCACAAACTTTCAGATCCGACATGAGCTTTAGAACTAACATACGATGCTTCTTAAAGGTTGAATATTTAACCTACTGTTTCCGTCTTTTTTTCCTGTTGACTTTTATTTAACGATGGTTTTTACCATTTTGTATAATGTATCTCATTTCTTTTCTGTACTTACAATTCAGTTATGTTTTAAAGTTCCGCTCAAAATTTATACATTTTTACTGCTTACCTTAATAGTATACGGTAAACCCGGTTTAAATGACTTTTTTGTATTCAATAGGAATAGTAGTTTCTCATCTGTGTCTGCAAATTTAGTTTCTGCCGAATTCGATAATGTAACACGAGTCAAACTTTCAGTAACATTTCCTACAACAACTAGCTTGTGCGTCTTAGTGATACGACCTTTTACACGTCCAAGAGGTATATTGAACTTAATTGGCTTTTCCGTCAGGCTGAAGCAGAAACAAAACAATCGAATTTAACGCATGCATAAGAGTAGGACCATATATGAATGAAGCTTGGTATACATTGATAAGATTTTTTACTGGATTAGGTAGTAGTACCAGCAGTAATGTAAACAGTAGAATAAATGCTACTTATAATCGTCATTACTTTAATTGTTAAACTATAAAAATATGAGGTTTATTAACAAACACAGGAAGAGTAATCTTAGGAAATGCAATAAAGAGGCACACAAACTGATATTTCCTCAAGAATTAAACAATGAATAGGAAAATTTAACCCCTCTTATCAATCAAAGAACTTGCTATGAATGTTTAATTTGAGAATTTTGAGACATCCAATTCATAGATACCTTTTTCTGCCGATGGTTTTTCATGGTATACAAATAAATCTTCCATCAGGTACGAAATTTTTTTTGATATAGTACAAAATGGTTAGGGTACGCAAGGACTAACATTCAATGAATGTACAGATTGAGAGCGCTACAGAAACGATTAATGACAATAAAAGCCCGGTTCAATTTCCTATAATCTTATGGGATTTTGTGTGTATCATGTTAGCCTTCTCTTTATTTTCTCTTACCGCCTCTGTGCTTTCGTGATAGAGAATTCGCCTCCAGTGCGGGAGATCGTGGGTTTTAACTGCTGCCGAGTAAATTCAAAGACTTTAAATGTTGTATGTGCTACTTCTCTGCTAAGCACGCGGCATTAAGGAGTAAGACCATTGACTGGTAGGCTCGGAGTCAGGTTAATATGTCCGGGTAATATGAGATGACATGTCTACCTGTGAATTGTTACCTTGTGGATAAGCACGTTGAACGTCCGGCTCAGCATCTCGGACTTGTACAAGAGAGGCGAAAGATTCCAAAAGGGACATTTAAACTCATAAGTTTCAAAAGCAAGTTTAACATTCATAATAAATGAACATATTTTCGTCCTTAAAATGCATTTAGTTGGTCACTTATATATTTTTCTATCTTATAAGAAACTTACGCCCATCGAAACATTATGTAGCTGAACCAGTGTCTCCCATCCTGAATAGCTCCATTGACTATATTTATAAGCCAGTCGCGCCTCTATGTTTACAACCCCGGTGACTGGTTTTCCATATGTGTACCTTTATATAAACAAGCAATTTATCTTTGTGTTTGTTATATATAAACAGTTCAAGATATTTTTTCTAATATTTCACACCGTCAACTGGCTATCTACATATATCTAGTTGGTGTCTTTCACATACTCTTAGTAGGACGGAATTAAACCTTTCTAAAGTATGGGGTCAAAAAGGCAGAGCTGGTGCATACTTTGTCAACTGTAGTTTATATCATTTTCAAAAATATATTAAAAATATGTTAGGATCACAGAACGTTTTTTATGCTCCTGGCATTGACAAAATTTACAAATTTTGAAAGAAAAATATAAGAGAAAATTACAAGCACAGCATAACTATATGAAAAAGAGAGATGATTAAATAACATTATTTTGAAATAAAATATCAAAAGATAGCTCTTATTTTTTTTGTTTTTTTCGAAAATCAAAAGAAACTAGTCACCGTAAAAAAAAACCAAACCTTTCTTTAACAAATATAAAATGATCTAAGTGATCTCCCATTAAAGATTGATTTTTTTATCAATCTCAAACCTTTATTTGCATAAAAAAATGTCAGGTAACTACGATAAAATCTTACCAGTTTTTATACAATTAAAAGCAATCAATGTATTCAGAATGAATTGCATTCCTGATTATACATTTCCTTATTTTTCTTTTAAATTTCTAGACTTAACACTTTCGTCTTATTTATATGATTAACGATGGCAGAAATATCATAAACGACATTGAGTATTGCACTTATAGTATGTTAGTTAAAACTCACCAAAGATACCAGGCCTGTGACACTCGAATAAATACGGTTGGAAGGCCAAATCAAATACAAAGTTGAAGACCATTAAAAACCAAATATTCTTAAGAATTGTGCCAAAAAAGGCTTGGACAGTCTATACCATATGCATCTTTCGAACATATCATAATGTATGATTTATGTCACCATGAAATCAACACATTAAAGCAAATAATGTTTAAATTATGGATTACACATGCTATTTTTCACCATCCAACATTATATTTAACTTTTCAAATCACCAAAAGGATGCATGTCATTATGAAGCTTTTTTAGTATCAAATATATATTTGTAAAATTCTCAGTTCTTCGCTTTACTTGATATTTTATACAATTTGATACGAGCCATCTTGTAAAAATATAGTAAACAAGAAGTTTCTACATAAGATTTCTTCGATCAGAAAGTCATAAAATGTAACCCACAGTGAGAGAAACAAATAAGCGATATTATAACATATGTACTTACATAGCTTCAACAGTACCATGTACTTCTGATGCTCCTATTAACACATACGAAGGAAGTTCAATCGACACTTCAAACATTGGAAGAACTGAAATTGAACAGAAAAATATCGAGCAATCTTGAAATAATGAGTAGCACAGACGGTAAAACGAAAATAATATAATATAATATATAGATATACAAAATGAGATGTATAATTTGACATGATAAATGCTGTTTGTTTTGGGTTTATTATTTTTTTTTTCATTTCCAATACCCTTTCCGATTCCTACCATGGTACAATCTAATTGTATTCAAACTCCTGACCTGTTAACATCTTACTATAGATATTAAAAAGATGTGAATACATAATTTTGCCGTGAAAATTGTTTATTATATATAACACAATTAACATTTGAAAATGATTCGAATGTTTACTATCATAACGTGGAAACACATTAAAATTAAAGCTACATAGGTAATGACCCGTTTAGGTTTAATCAGATCTTCTACATTTATATTACTAGGTTTTACACATTCAAATATTCTGGCATCGATCCTCATTGATGAAACAATCGACATGCGCATCTGGTACAGAAAAGATCAGAACTGTTAATATTATGTTACATTTGAGTTGTAAATAAAAATAAATGTTTTAGATAGAAAGAGTATATTTGAAAGAATTAGTTCTAGACGAAACCGTTTTCATATGAGTCATTAGTAATTGCTTTAAAAAAGAATAAGATTTTGACAATTACAATGACTGTTGGGAAAATCTTCAGTTATTTTTACATGTAATGTAATCATTAGAACAAAATCAAAGATATAATGATCCCAGTATGGTAATTTAGATGCACGTTTCGCCACATCCTACATGTAAAACTTATCAGTGGCATTTGCATCAAATCACTTGGTAGACATTTACTAAATGCTGCTCTGATATTAAAAAAATCACGAAGACCACAAAAAATTGAAAGCATAGACACCAATGTTTTTTCTGTTCTAGAGACCATACACAGTGCAAATAAAATTATACAAGGGGTGCATTAATACGTAAAAACGTTACTTAATTCATGGTCAAAAAGGCTAACATTGCCTGATGTAATTGGAATTTTACTGGTCTGTTTTCGAATATCTCTACACACCGAAACAATAGAACATGCTAGGAAAAGTTATGTTTCGCTAACATGATTAATAAAACAGTATCATGCCGATTAATGTTAATGCATCGAACGTTTCTAGAATAACTTAACCAATGAAAGAATAAATAGATATTATTTAACGGCTATAGAGGCAAGCTTAAATGTGACAACAATTGTTTTATTTTGACTGCAAGTATACTTTGTCTTTACTCACATTGGATACAATGTATTTTTAAAAACTACTATACTTCTGTTTCTTGAAGACGTAATTTTTCAGATAAATGAATTCCGATTATAAATGTGTTTACTGCAATTACTGTTTTGTAGAATTTGAAATATCTATAATGTGACGTAGTGTACAACTTCATCTTGAACTTTTAGTGAAGAATATGTATTTTAACAAATATCATTTACAAACAATATGTAACAAACCATTAAATATAGATTTTCAATCTGATTTGGGCGAAAATATAGTTAGAATCTTTTCATTCATTTAGACAAACGAACACTTGCAAAGATTAACATGACATTTGTATGTCTTACTTTATAATTAAAGAAAAGCATATATTGAAGAAGGCCATATTTGTTCTGAATTTACAAAATCTCTTACCAGTAAATACATGAAATAGGTAACTCGGGATGAATTATATGATAGAAATTGGAGCAACCTTGGTATACAGTCACTATAATTTTTGTCGGCTTTAATTTAGTGGATACATATTTACTCTTTCTGAATTTCAAATCGTGTACCATCAATTTTGAGAGGCCTATTTTGTTCTTTCTGACCCAGTGGTTGCAAAACTCATCAAAGATACGACAGGCTTATAATTTAGATGGAACATTACAAATCGAAAATTCCGAAAAGTTGTGCCAATTACGGCTTAGTCAATCCATGCTTAAAGGCACAAAAACTTAAGGTTTTGGAATAATTCAACATTTTATAAACAGTAAATGTACAGGACATGAACATGTTGATGCTGTTTCGTGTAAATAATTAACGCGTTTCGGACGTACAAAACTTGCAAAGTGTTATTTTCATGTTTTAAAACAGGTAAAAAGATTAAAAGACTGTAAATTGAACAAAAATCACCACTCAACATCAATGTTGACAAAGCTCATTGTATTGTAGACTTTATCGTGTTTTTCTATCTGACATTTTTTTTAACTTTTTTAAAAGATGCGTGTAACTAATAATGACATAGTTATGGTGAAGCCAGTGTGCAACATAACACGTCCATGGTGTTGCAACTTTTAGCACCTCTTTCAAATTAATATGTAATTTTCTTTGTAAATTTGGAGACCGATCCACTGTTATCAGTCACGTAACTCTAACAGTTCGACAAGAATCCTTTAAAGAACCGTTATCAATGAGAACATTAACGGTACCAATTTTACTGCGCCAGATGCACTCTTCAGTGATGCTCGAGTACAAAATGTTCAAAAATCAAAACCTTAATATTTAAACTTAAAAACACTGATATAACCGCGAAATGGACCAATGGGTATAGCAAATCCCGGACAAGTATTCAAAAGAGTTCTTTATGCATATACATCTTTAATTTAAAGTAATTTCATCACATTCAAAATAACAAATTTCAATAAATCCAACTCGCATTTGTATGCCGATACCTGGATACATAGCGTCTAGGTTGATTTTAAATCGGCGAAAACAAATCCACTGACGTCTAAGATGTGAAGTCAATTTCCCAAATGATAATTGAATACAAGACGTGCAACAATATTTAAAAATCATCCTTGTTTCTAACTGTGACACAAAGATGCTCAAAGACCCAACATAGCTAAAGTCATTGGATTGTCAAATTATGAAGAAGAAAAAACAATATATCAGGATCTGATACAAATAAAAAACATGTCAGTCTAGCGAATATGCTGAAACATTGAGGTCAATGTTCAAAGAGGGGAAAAGAAAATGATAATTGATAGTTTTTTTTTATAAAAGAAAATACCTACTTAGTAATTTCATTCTTCGTGGGTATATCAAAGAGTGCCTCATATATTTTGATTTAGACGTTCACCTTAGAATAGGGTGACAATTGAATTGTTTTCTTTGCTTTGTATATTATGCATTTGCAAAATCATATGATGATCTTGTTGTAAAAGACAGTCTTACCATATTGGCTTACTTCAACAGTTTTTGTTGTCGTTTTCCCCTGAAATAAAAGATGGAAAAAAAATTATTCTAATAAAGGAAATAGAAGCATGACAACTCTACCCAACATAACTGTTCGCGGTACTTTAGCGGACCGTTATCTTTACTTTCTAATAAGATATGTAGGTTCAAATATGGATACAAATGATTAAGCTTATAGATGTTTGAGTTAGGTTAAAAAAACTTAATTGTTTATCATTTTTTATTTCACTTATAGTTCTCCATAGTAATTTAAATACACAGAAACAATGATAAGAGCAAATAATTCTTGACTGACGATAAAACATTCTTTTTAAATTATTATTTTGACATAAGGGACACAAAACTATACGACGTCATTTAAATATTTGAGATACCTTCTGGTTTTGAAACTTTGATTTTGCTCTTAATGATTTTAAACATAATGATATTTGTATTGCTTTAAAGCTATGAAAACTTATTGTCTACCCGATGCATGTCGATACTTATACTTAGGTCATGCTTCTATCAAATTGGTTTGTCTTTAAACGGAATTTGTTGGATGTGTGCTGGTTTATATATTTTAGTCGTAAAAACCCCATGAATTATGTGTTAGTTGTAATTGGTTTATTAGTTATATTATAACATCACTAATCCCAAGTAAATGGAGGTGCAACTACCCACGAATATGTTGAACCCCACCACATTCTTTATGTGACTGTCATGCAGGCGTTTTGGGTTGTTGTCTGTTATTTGTTTTTCATTTATTGATTGATTAAAAAATATCAAGCCATTGGTTTTCTTGTTTGAATCGTTTACCATTTTGTCATATCGGTGCATTTTATAGCTTACTGTTAATTTACAATGGAATATTGTATTTGACTATGAACAATGCACAATTTACTAAACGTTTTCTTTGCATTTACTATATAAAATCACATGGTAAACCTACTATTTTACAGCATTTTACTTTAAATTATTTTACATTATTTATGAAGCGATATTTCATTCTTACTACGAATATTAATTAAGCTTTTGACAATATGGAACGATGATGCTAGATAAGATGTTGTATACATTGTAAATAGATTTTTTAAATTACAGGTTTGAATAGAAATAATTTTAAAGTATTGAGGTTTTAATGACTTTCTTGTATTTGAATATTTAGTAAATCCGTGATAACAAGATAAACGAGAGAGGCTGTGTTTCGGTTTTATCTTGATAAAAACTATTTTGAAAATTTTTAAATTCTAATGCAAAATTAAACGCGTGTATACCTACGGATGAACTAAAAGTATAATTATTTTCGACACTGCTATACATTTTGATCTAAACTTGTAAGTTCGAAAGATACGCACTTAAGAGATGATTTACTGAGTATTTTGTTAATTGTCCAAAAAGACTACCCTATCATACTCAAATGATCCCTTATCAACCTTCATATCACATCAAATGTAATAAAAAGGACATAACTCTAACAAAAACCACATAGATTTGTGTATTACTTTGCATATATAACATTTTCCTAAACTAAAACAATATGACTGACCTCAATATAAAAATACATACTTTTATTCTAACATTTATTTTCCAAGTTCCAAGAACAGGCTGATTATCCATTATCATTTTATCACTATAAACACCATTGATATCACTGACATCACGCCATTGCTTTATCAGGTTATCATTTGGATCCTTGGTAAAACATAAAATAAAGTAATTCTGTAGTATGATTATAGATTAATACATGCCAATTCAAAAATTACATAGGTACCTCGGTGGCCAAGTGGTCTATATGTAGCTAAGTAGTTCATCTACTGTATCACTAGTCTGTCAACGCTGAAATTGTAAGTTGGAATCTCGCATGTGGCAGGTGCGTTCGACTCCAATCTTAATTGACTAGGATTGTTCGTTTTCCTGCCAAAGGTCGGTAGTTCTTTCTGGTATTCCAGCTTTCTTCACCAATAAAAGCTGACACCAACGATATAGCCAACAGTGGCTTTAACATCAACCATCAATCTATCTCTTAATAATAGCACCTGTTGTTCAGTAGTTGTCGTTTGTTGATGTGGTGCATAAATGTTTCTCGTTTCTCGTTTTTTATATAGATTAGACCGTTCCTGTTTGAATGGTTTTACAATATTCATTTTGGGCCCTTTATAGCTTGCTGTTCGGTGTGAGCCAAGGCTCCGAGTTGACGGCCGTACTTTGACCTATAATGGTTTACTTTTAACTAATTGTGACTTGGATGGAGAGTTGTCTCATTGGCACTCATACCACATCTTCTTATATCTATATGATTATCTCGATATTTTGATATATATCGGAGTACTTATACCCAAGGGCAGATATAAATCGACGGATAACAACATGGCATATATGGGGGAAAAGCATGTATTAATCTATGTATTACTTTATTATGTGTACCTACCACATCTTCTTATATCTACGATGATTTATTAGTTATGAGATAACGCTTTGAAGATGAGAATAACACTAAGATAACCAATTCAACAAAGTAGTTGCTGTATTTCTGTAAATGTATCGATTACACTATTTCTATTTACTAAATGATCAGATTCTGCAACAAAACGTTGAAAAGGGCCTTCCTGCGCCATAACGCAAAATACAGTGGATTAATTATTATTCCTGGGATGCAAACTTTTAGTGCATTTCGTGGGTAAAGGTACATGTAAGCTACGAATATCAATGTTAGACGGATTAAAAAGTTGCAACATGTTGAACAATGTTGTACATAGGCATAACGTTATTGAAAGATCATAGGCATAACGTTATTGACAGATCATAGGCATAACGTTATTGACAGATCAAAGGCATAACGTTATTGACAGATCATATGTATAACGTTATTGACAGATCATAGGCATAACGTTATTGACATCATAGACATAACGTTATTGACAGATCAAAGACATCACGTCATAAATGAATTGCTTTGTGTTTTTGGACAGAGCCCAGTTGAACGCTATCCTGTCCTACAGAGAAGTTCTTATACATTACCAAACAAACCCTTGTTTTCAGACGGCATTTTGCGTTTTTTATATCTTTTCTCAACTTTAAAGCTGTTCAAATTTTTCTATAGGCAATGAAGCTTTCGTTAATGTGTATTCGTATCACATGGGTATTGCAATATTTGCAGATAAGTATTACGCAAATAAGTTGCTCCAAGATAGTTTTTATTATTTTAAAATTTATAAACTTACTTGAACTTCTATGTCCATCAAACTGTGATATACAGTTAGATTTGGGTACAAAGCAAACACCCTAAAGTGAACTGAAATATTAATTATATATATAACATATGAAATATATACTATAAAAATGTACACAAATTTATTTATAAATATATATAAAGAAACAGCTGATAGTTCGGTAGAAATGCACACAGATGGTTTATTCGATGGATCTCTATGTCGACACTACACTCGTTTCTTAGGAAGTTACATGAGAATGGTATAAGTGCATGAAGAGTATTTTGGGATTTTCAAATAATGTCGTTTCCATTAACTGAATGTATGCTTGAAAAGCTTATTATAAAACTAAGGAATTACAGTTTCATTTTCATTTGTGATCACTTCCTTAACAATCATTGCGCTGCAAATGATACCAAAATAGTCCCATGTAATGGTTTTTTTGCAAATATTGATGGATTAAAAAATACAAATCCTTGAATTTTCTTTTGAACAACAGCTTTCCTGGACTAAGATTAAAAGATGATAAGGATATGAAATGAAATATAGGTCAGGAGCCTCCCAAGTTATGATCGTGTTAAAAGACGTTTACATAGAAACACTGATGTTTTGATAAGACTTAATTGACACACAAATAAACCTCACTCGTGTTACATTTAATCAGATTGTAGATTATTGGTTAGATCAATTTAAAAATGAATTACCACAAGAAATAGATAAAACAATATTATCGAATATCTGAGATCAAGTTAAGAACCATCTTCTCATGTTAGAAGCGTCATACTATCATACAAAATATGATACAACTATAAGAACCAAGGTATCTCCAACTTACGGAAATTTAGTAATGAGATATTTCTAAATTCAAATTTATCTTACCATGTAGAAAAATTTGGTACCTATTTTACCGATAAAACTTGAACTATTAAGATGTTTTATGTCATCGGATAAACGTACATGGAAACAAGTAGTATTACATTTTCCTTGTTTTATGTTGGCCTTTCGTGTACCCAAGGCAGGTGAAGGAAGTCAACTTAGGAGCGCTCTGATTGGATGTAAGGTTATAATATTTTTTATTTATTTATGAATAACTGCAGTGTGTATATTTACAATATAAGTTTTGAAAGACATTGAAATATTTTCTTGAGAATTATTCGAAAATGCTTCCAAATTTTCATTTATTTCATGCTAAATGACGGTGAGCATTGATACCATAAACAAGCTCCGTTCGAAGATGGTCATGCTACCATTTGACTTCAATTTCTAAAACTAAATAGTAAAGTACTAATATCATGCATAACTAATTTGTCCAGGTTTTTTATTATAAAAAGTGGTAAATTTAAAAAATGTTAGGATTGTCGCCTATGAAAGAATAAAATACTATTTAATTGTTTCCTGTACAGTGTTGGTTTACTAAATACTAACGTGTTACTTACTAGTTTGTCCAGCTTTATATTCCCCTTTATCGGTCTGGATGTATACTGAAGTGTTGTTTTCTAGATATTGCACATCGGCATTTTCAGCAAAAGATAGACCACCTGTTCCAGTAAATTGTATTCGATAATAGCTTTTTGTAAGAGCATCTGGAACCTACAAAACAACATTAAATTTCACGAATACAAATTGAAGAAGCGTCGCGACACAGATTCATAATTAAAAAGTTGCAATAATACACACACTTTTGATTATGTAAATAAAGGCAACAGTAGTATACTGCTGTTCAAAAGTCATAAATCGATTAAGAGAAAACAAATCTGCGTTACAAACTAAAACATAGGGAAACACATCAACTTTGAGAGGAAAACAACGGAACAACAGAAACACTGAACTGCAATACAAACAAACGCCAAAATACATAGAAACGGACTGTTTGATAACAACTGCCATATTCCTGACTTGGTACAGGAAATATTAAGAAAAAATGGTTTGTTGAACCTGGTCAGGAAAATGGCCATTGTTATATTATAGTTCGTTTCTCTGTGTGTTACATTTTAATGTTGTGTTTTTGTTGTGTCGTTGTTCTCCTCTTATATTTGATGCGTTTCCCTCAGTTTTAGTTTGTAACCCGGATTTGTTTTTATCTCTATCGATATATGAGTTTCGAACAGCGGTATACTACTGTTGCCTTTATTTATGGCCAGCCAGACCTCCCGCTTATATAGCAATGTTAAAAAATTCCGCTAAAATGACAACACTACGTGAATTTCTACTGCAACTCCGGGATTAGAGAAGGTTGAGGTTACTGCGGGAGTTTCTACGTCGCGTTTTACCTATTGTGTCTTTAGGGTTGTGTTTCTGCTTTTTATATTGCGATAGTTGATTTAGCCCCGACATTTATTGTTTGTTGTCTCTTTTGGTATAATAAAACACTTACTGACGTGAAAATTGTTAGAGAATCGTTCAACATCATTGAAATTGTTTTGTCAGATTAAAGTCCTTGCATTGCATATTTTAAGTTTATGATTATATTTCTGCAGATATTTTCAGGTTGTGCTTATCAGATGGGATCCAATGGAAGTTTTCATGTGGGAAAATATCAGACCGATCTATTTGATGTCTGAGCGTTTTAGCTGTTTCCCTAATGGATCGGTAGTTTCTTTCCGATATCCTTTATCGTCGAATTTTCGACTTTTCTTTACTAATACATATTTTAAGGATGAGCGAATCAAGTGAATAGGTGGGTTTCGTATGTTTTATTGCATTGTATTTATTCGTATGTTGTGGACGGTTATCTTTCTGGAAGTAATACTTTAAGTATATTTATTTAAAAGTATTTAATATATACCATGTGATGAAATTGATTCAGAAAATACCAATAAAAAAATGTAAACGACCAATGGCCGAAAAAAAGACGGATGCAGACTGATGAAAATACTACTTTATCACTCTAACTGAATTATAAAGAAGGTTAAACAAACGTTTCTATTCTTTTATAAAGTATGCGATCGAAGTGTGGTGTATGTAAATTAATGTGTGCTTGTTATGAATACACAGACAGAAAACAACACATGATTTCTGTCGCGATTCCTTCATAGACGAAACTACAGCTGTCCTTTACCTAAACCAAACTTGTTTTTCAATTACATAAGGATTTTAATGCCTTTAATAATAAAGAATAAACATGTAAAAACCTTGAGTACATAAACCAGTATAGATTTCTTCTTAAACTGTCTCGTCTTGTGTTCATAAAACTTAAATAGTACATGATACCACCATAAAATCAAGAACAATTCCCTGTATGAGCGAGCAAACACACGAGCATGGTTAAAAATGAAACATTACTGTTGGTATACGTCTATGTATATCCTTTTGTTATCCTTTTGTTATTCACTAGTACCTATAAATACCTTGCTTATGTTTTCATGATTCGCAAAATGTATTGATTTTATAAAACGCACATTCAAATTAAAACAACTTCAAATGTTACCGTACTTGACACCAACAGCTAATGTTACACCCGATAGCTGTACAACATATTGTAGCATATTTTATTAACTAATATAAAAATAAGGAGATGTGGTATGATTGCCAGTGAGACAACTGTCCACCAATGTTGAAATGAAGCGGATGTAAGCAATTATAGGCAACCGTTCGGCCTTAAACAATGAGAAAAACCCATACCGTATATTTAGCTTTAAATTGCCCCGACATGAAAGATATGAAATTTATAAATTCAATTTAGAAAACAAACGGCATAAGTTATAACAAAATAATGTACGAAAAACAAATATGACAGACATAAGACAACGACAACCACTGAACTACAGGCTCCTGACTTGGCACATAAAGAAAGTGGCGGCGTTGAACATGTTTTAGAGCGCTCAACCCTCCCTTTACATGGGACAGTGGTGTAACAGCACAACATAAGAAAAAACTATAAAATTCAGTCGATGAAGGCTTAACTCATCAGATCGATACAAAGAGTTAGTGACAACAAATTTCTGTGTACAGAATAAAAGATTCGACAAATTTTTGAGTCAGATTATATTTTGAATGTCGGCAAAGTGCTGTAAGCGAACGATAAACGAACTAAACGGTGATAACTTACGTCTAACCGTTTTAGTTGTTATTACTTAAAGAAGCACTAAACTTACGTATATAATGTTATAAACTTACATGTAGTTTTAACAGATTTGCAGAATCTGAAAGAAAAATAAAAAAGGAGAATATATGTAGGACAAATTTGTCAATCGCACAAATGTTGTTTAACATTACCTTACCCCATTTATAGGTTGCAGTTCGTAAATACAGCTGTTTCGCAAACCACTCCTCTTTGGGGGAGGTATATAATATTCATAGATATTTTGTTTCGTTTACCTATTGGTTCCCAGATAAGATCTCTATGTTTCATCTCATAGAGACATAACTTGGGAATGTTACCAATATAACTAGACATAATAAGCGGTGAGATTGAATTCTGAGGAACACACAAAGAGAAGGGATGGGTAGTACAGAATTTTAATATAAGTTTAAACTCTAAGAAGTTCGGGGCATATAAATGTTGAAAATATGCCGCACAGTCCTATATGTTGACCTTTGAAAAAATAGTAGTGCATATGAACTTTTCATTCTGGGATATAATTTTTAACGAAACTTCATAGTAAAAGTGGTACAGTTTTAGCCGTAAAAGGAGTCCCTACGGGAAATTGCATTGTCTATATTTACAGAAGTGCAACCTATAATAATTTTAATACAATTAAAAGTGACGTCACTATGCATGTAAATATAACATAAAGCTAGGTTATCATGAAAAAAGAACCAATAGACAATGTCATAGTAATACAACTGTTACACACACGTAGTCATAGAACAGACACACCGATTGAAAGATAAGTGACTCTTTATTAGTGTTTTTCTGGTATTTTTAATGTGTAAATTGGCGCTTTAGAATACGATGTTAGCGTTGTTTAGCATAACAACTACTGAAAAAATTGAAACGAAAATCTACTTTTCAAAGAATGTTTTGTGTTACATATAAAAAACAAAAATTCCGAACTCCAAAGCAAATTCGAAAAGGGGAAGTCCATAAAAACTGACAAACGTAAATGCTAATCAACGGAACAAGTGAAAAGCAACTGCCATATTCCTGACTTGGTACAGACATATGTTTTATGCATATTAAAACAACAGATTGAACATTAATAGATAAGAAATACTTGATATGTTATAAATCATTATCACAAATAAAATAACACGGCTTAGGTATGCGTACCCGGCATCTTATTACCGGACGGCTTACCTTATCGTTTTTGTTAATGGCAATACGATCAAACAAGAGGCCTTTCAGATGGGAATATTTGATTACTATACACACATTTCAATCTTAAAATGAAAGTTTTTTCATAAAAGTTACATGAATTTGTTTAAAATATAATTTATATAATCACTTAAAAAATTGTCTGTCGAAATGATAATAAAAGAAATATATATCATCAAATGATCGAGTATAAAACAATTACATCTTCGATTTTTTTTTTTCTTTTCACAAAATCTAAATTCTGGGGTTTGTGTAGGATAACAAATCATTTTCACACAAAACAGAATAAAAAGTCATAAAGACGATTCCAGCGGTCAGATTTTCTACAATATTCAAGTATCATGCTAAACAAAATTTAACTTTTGGAATTATCATTAATATATCATACGTGCATTGATGGTATAATGTGAAGTTAGTACTTTTTAATGAGTGTCGTTGACAGTTTCTGAACTATGGTTTATTATCTGTACAATATACATAAAGAAAATGTCCTGTATATGTGTATGCGACAGCGTCCCAACGACACAAATAAAAAAAAGACATTGAACCTAAACATAGGGCAAACAAATACAGAAAATGGTGTAAGTGCATATGTCAAATACAATTAAGTGTATTTGTTTTAAATCAAAATTGTCAATATTATTTTAATTGTTTGAAGTTAGAATGGGACAAGTAAAAACAAAACAAAAATGGATATTATCTTGTGTCAAATATTAGACGCACCATACAAAAACTGATTCCTGTATTATGTACCTGTCGACTGGGATGTTCTTAACTTTTTCTCCTTGAGCTTGTGTGTGTGTGTGTGTGGGGGAAGGGGGGGTCAATTACATTTCTTTTCATAAAGATTACCTGAAAACGCACACTAGAAGTGACCAAAATAGAATGTCCATTCCCGCGCAAAAGTGTTTTTCACCGTCATTGCACTATTTATTTTTGACGCAAAAAAAATGAAAATTCCTTTTTTTTTCAGTATTGTTACCCACATTTTGTAGGTTAGGATTTGTTTTTCAAGCCCAGATTTTTTTTAATATCAAATGTAAGTTCCACTACATGCCATCACGAATCTGTATTTACTTATAATTTAGAATCTTTGTTTTAAGATGCAACAAAATTATTTTAATTTTACTTTATTTTAAAATTACTTTGCTGAGAACTTTGTCTGTTTGATGTTGTTCTCTATCTAATATAAATTCTGCATTAACTGCCAAACATTGGTAAACATTGTTATTCAGAGGCAATGACACCTATAACGAGTCAGTTAAAATTTCGAACATTTGATTTTTTGAAGATCTGATTGCAAAACATTTTTGCTCATTACAGTTTGTCTCTTTCTATTATAGTTTCGGTACAATTGCAAAATGGGCAAAGAGCATCTTTCAAGGGAAATACTCATAAAGCGGTTAATTGACTTTTTAACCATACTGATTTATTTATTCATTTTATTTTACAAGTATTATCGTTTATATAAATATACAATGTTGATTTCTATTGCTTTGTGGAACTTATATAAAAATGGGTTCATTGTTTTAAACAATTATGCTTGATTGTACCGCATTTTGTTCCCTTAAATACAGAAGTACTGAACTAAACTAAGATTGCACTGGTATACCAACAATTTTAGACGTGTCTTGAGAATTTGGTACAAATTTATCTTCTGGACAGGTCAGTTTATTGTAATTTATTTTATTTCTAGATTTTTCATTGTTTCTGAAAGCTATTGTTAAAATAGATACATTTAAATGATTAATAATCGATAGACATGTCATCTCAATTCATATTTTGGTCATACAACAAATTATGCGTGCAGTTTGAAACTGACGAGCAGCAATTTAGCATGATCATTTGATTATCTACACATTCACTCGATATAAGATCTACAGAAGAGAATTTATTGCGCCTAATTGAGTTTACGATGTTGTATATATATTTTCGACATTCATAGAACATACGCGTGTAGTCAAGAGACAGAAACAATTACTTGCTATTTATTTATATATACATATATATATATATATATATATATTATTTTTAAAGAATTGTTTTGTTACACAAGGTTCGCATAGGTTCATCTTGAATGTAAAATTTTCTATTTAATATTTGTTTTATCATTGACATGTTTATGGTGATCACCTGATTTAGCACATGCACATAGACTTCAGATTTTGTATACCATGTACATATGGAACTATGATTTCAGAGATGTTACACCAGGTTGTATTTAGTAAACGTTACACTATACTCTTATTGATCATAATACATTATTATTGTTAACACTCAACAAGACTACGTTCTGCATAGAGGTTCTTACTTGACACTATGCTACGGATTCC
Organism: Mytilus coruscus; assembly: GCA_017311375.1. Taxonomy (NCBI): domain Eukaryota; kingdom Metazoa; phylum Mollusca; class Bivalvia; order Mytilida; family Mytilidae; genus Mytilus; species Mytilus coruscus. The sequence continues at coordinate 68,672,909 of CM029600.1, read as the reverse complement.
AAATTCTTTAGTAGCTTCAGGTGTACCTAATAAATATTTGTCGATTTGTCGATTATGCACATCATATTCATAACTATTATGTTATCGAGAGAGAGAGTAGCTCAAGACATCTTATATTGTTTACACTGCACAAGAATCATGAGAATGAGAGTAAAATCATTTGACTACAACACATTTATTACATGGCACTAGAAGATGCCCGCGAAATCGCGGTATAATTGGGCAAGTGTTGAAACAAAGAGTGTGAACACAGTAATAAGGTGGACACAGTAAGGATTTGGACACGGTTAATGCATTTAAATAAAGATATTAAATACCCAAGAAAAGTGTGGCAAAGTGTGATTTTCAGTAGTTACGTCAAATCCGTTGACATTACCGAAAGGGATCAAAATGAGTAACACAATGGAAAAATCACATCGAAATCGGATGAAAAATGAATCTATAGCACTTCATCAGGAATCAACCCTGACTGACTGAGCATGCGCGAAAGCGTATAAGACACGGATCGATAACGGTCTCCGAATTTGGATATTTTCTCAAAAATTGGCGTTTTCTGCGGAAAAGATTGTTTCAAAGACAAATTTAGGAAGTACAAAACACTACATTTATACGTCATATCACAAATGTTTCCGACTTTGTACGGTTTCAGAGGAGTTGAGGCTTAATGAAATCGGTCTCTTCCTTTAGTAGTATAGATTTGTTATTGTTTGCAATACATATATAAGCTACGGGGTTCTTCCTATGAATTGGTTTAAAATGCAATTTCACATTTACAATTTTACAAATGTATGTACATACATGTATATATACACTTTACCAAATTTACATGGTTAAGCAGATACATGTCCATTCGCTATAACTATTCATACTCGACTCTCCCGCATGTCATATATTTATATTCACTTCACAAAAGCATTCGACACTTTCTTACACCCATCAAAATATCAGTTACCTCTAGTCCACAAAACTGCTTATACATTAAATTAACAGTCATTCAGACTGTCTGTTATAGTTCATCAAACAATTAACCTTCAAGTACTCAACAACGACGACCTTATCAATTTACCTACGTAAATCTGATTACAGATTAGGAAAATTAACGAAATTAAGGTTCCATGACACAATGAATGATAGACAAGTCATGCAACTTAACGTTTTATCCTAATATATATACATTTGTCCCCGACAACGATTACATACTATGAGCAAGTTAGAAAGGATATGGTATATATCAATTCATGACACAATATCACAATATGCTTTTATTGCCGTCCTTTATCTCAAGTCACACTGACACTTTAACATAGGGCGAACATCTAACTCATCACAAGTTCAGATGTCACGATACATGTGTATGTAATGGTTGGATTGATTGAAACTATTATTTTACTACTTACTAGTAGTGCTCAAAGTGTGTATATTTGTTTTGTTTTTTTTTTTTTTTTTTTTTTGTTTTTTGTTTTTTTTGTTTTTTTTTTTTCTAATTTGGTTGATTATTACATAGTAAGGTTTAGTATGTTAAATGATACCAGATATTGTGCACACAGTTACATTCGTTTTTTCTTTATTTCATATTTGGAATATGGAGGAGAAGCTCTTTGTCTGTTGTTCATTCAACCAATTGGATAAGTGATACTTATAGCGTATTTATGTGAAGAACTGACATCAACTGAAGTTATTGAAGAGGCCTAAATACATACGATCGCGTGAAAAACTGCAATTTAGAACTTTTGCTGACAATTATCTTCATCACTGTTTATATTTACATTTGACATATTGTTAGCTTACTATTTCACCGACGTACATTTTTCAAATACATTGTATCAACTACAAGAATAGTATTTATTGTCCGACCGAAGTCCATTTTGACTGCATAGAGATATTTTGTCCAGTCACACAATTAGACAAAACGATTTTAGCGGACATTTCCTTTCAATCAGGCGCGGCTAGCAGCATTATAATTTCATTGTTCAAGATTGATGGCATCGCTTGTCCGTATTAGTTGGTATTTCAGATGTTTCGTTTCAGAAAGCGAAGTAACTATAATTTAAAAGCTACAAAGACAGATATTTTCCGACAAGGTATTATAATTTCATTGTTCAGGATTGATGACATCGCTTTTTCGTATAAATTGCTATTCCAGCTGCTGAGTGTAAGACAAAACCTATAAACGCAAAGCACAATGATTCGTTTTCGTTGAAGAAATCGGACACCCAGTTTCCCGGAACTATTTTATAAGCAAGCTTAAAACAATACTCATGGCATTAGGATACAGAGAGAAGGATTACAGCGGACATTCCTTTCGATCAGGTGCGGCCACTAGCGCTAGTTCTAAGGGTATTGAGGACAGCATGATACAATCACTGGGACGTTGGAAATCAGATGGTTTTAAACGCTACAGTAGAACATTTAAATCGGATATTAAATCCACGATCGGTTATAACTTTTGTAACATGTCCTACATCATAGCCTTGTGTCTTTTCTTTTCACATTGATCTCAATATTGTGGTTAAGGATTTTATATTGACATTAATTTTCTCTAGATCAACTTTAATTTTAACAAGACACAAGGCTTCATCAGGCACAACATCTTCAAATTTTGGGGTTACTCAATATGCAACTTGGGCAGGCAACATAACGTTACATATTTCGTTTTGGGCTATGATATTTTATTTTGGCCAAATATAATATCGTTCCCAAATTTTTGATTAGTTAGGGTGCCTACGTACCTTAACGAGGAATAGTCTCATCTTGATTGCTCAACAGCTCTATTTCATGTCGGTCTATGCCCACAAAGATTTACTCTTATGCGGTACCACGTAGAAAATCAAGTAAGGCTATAGCGCTCGGGATCGGCTTGCTTAAGTACTCTGAGACAAGTAGACTGGTAGACGTACACACACGTGTATGCAAATACCCCTATGGTGACGCATTTCTGTCAAAGATATGTGGCTAGCTCAGGCACAGTATTTTAGCGGCAAATTATCCTTAATTATCTGAGAACACACTATCATTTTATGTACATACTGTGTGCTTTGTGTCAATTGCAGGTAGCATGTAATTTGTATTGTTCTTGATTTACAATATGACAGAACTGAGTGAATTACATGATACTAGAGAAAAATATCCTCAAGCATGCACACAGTGTGCCGCGCACACTGCTCGGATAGTTAAGTATAATGTTGGCGTCAGTTAGTTTACAGTCATCGCTTTTTATTCAATGACGCCAAAGAAAGTTTTCTGTAACATAACGTGTTGCCCTTAAGCCCAAATATTTGCATAATAAAAATAATTATTTTATCATGTTTTATATTTTTCAGTATTTCAACAATATCAGACTGGGTATCTTGAAATACTTCCTGCTGGACGTTTACAGGCTTTATATCAACAATGACTACTTTTGTAATTATGGTATAGTGTCTGTGATCGTTCTTATAAGAGTGGTCGTTAATAGCTATCAATTATCTGCGGTCAAGGTTTATTTATATTAATCATTGTTCACGCCAGTAATTCTCTTATCAATTGGTCTATTAAAGTCAACGCAATGAGGTTTTATTAGTTAATTGGCTTTGGTCTACTGTGTCGGTATTTACTTTAGATCATACGCTTGATGTGTATTTTATTATGTTTGAAACATCTATAATACTAAAATAACGAGGTCCAATTTGTCAGCCGGCATGACATAAAGACGACGATTCAAAGAATTCAGCTTTATATATAACTAATATAGGACAATGGTGTTGATTAAAAATTACATCATTCCAGGCCCTTTTGTTTTCCAAATAATTAATATAACCAATAATTAACAAGTTCCGGGTCGATTCCGCTACCGATAATAATAGTATATGTCACATATAGTTTCCGGTTTAAGTGTGTATGTATGTTCTGTATCTTCCTCCTTTAATAGGAGCACCACCATGGGATATTGTGTAAAGTAGGACACTGAACTTACCGTATCAGTACAAATTAAATGTGAGCATTAGCCTTCCCAGTTTCCCTGTCTGGCCTAGACGGGTCTAACTACCAGAAGTAGTTAGAAAACCAGGACGGGTTCAAACATAAAGATTTTTAAAGCACAGAAAATGTGCACCTTATAATCAGCATGACTTTATTAGATGACAATACGAATACAAAAGTAAAGGCTAAACATAAGGCGTAGGTACTTTAATTCAGTCACGGAACCGCGATGTCGCGGGTGTGTTCTAGTGTTATATAAATATCAGGTTAAAATTTGTAAATTTGTAAATTTTAACGATGTTTTCTTTCTATCTGTTGAAGTTTATGCAAAACATAATTATAACAAAGCGATAATGGGTAAACACCATCTTTTCAATGGCAATAACTTCTTTATGAATTCAATCGACGATTTCATCCTTGTTGACTTATTTGCATGTCTTATGTTGCTGATTTTATTTTTATTAATGCTATGTATCTATTTTAGAAGTCTGCAAAAATAAAATTCAAAATGGGTTAATCAGGTTGTTCAGTGCTCCGATACTAACATGGTTCATAACATACATTTATTTGGACAATATTTAGAAACTTAGTTTCCTCCTCCCTCAGGCACATTTGACCTTTAATTGAATGTTTCAATCCTATTCATGCAAAGAAAGATATAACACGCTACATTCGGAAGTAGTGGGTCTTTCTAGATTTCAAGTGTTTTCTCTGGATACATAATGCTTATAATACACAAATCAACTCAAAACAGTGACCGACCAACGCCCAGTCGTCATACTCACTAAAACGTTTCTATTCGCAATACTAATTTGAGCTCTTAAAACAGATAAAGGTAAACGAATAAAAAGAAAGGCAATTGTGTATGCAAATCCGTCTACCCAAAAACTAGGTTCATCGGTGTAACGATGTGAAAGGGAAGACGTTAGTGAAAATTGATGGGCGTCTATATACTGCTGCACGTTTTTTTGTTTTAATTTGAAATTAATACATCAATTATTGAAAGCCCCGATCACAAATACTTTTTTTTAATATGTGTGTTCCTTATTGCAAGAATTACATAAATTCCTACGAGTTACAATAAGACAATTATACTTTCATAACAAGTCGAACGCAACATTTCACGTTTCAGATATTACATACCAAAACTGTCAAAAATAAATGCAAACCTGGTTTGAAAACTCCAAGAATGGATCCAACAGAAGTACCAGAAGGCGTCTCAACCAATTCAGCTTTTACAGTAACATCACTTTTTGCATGCAAGATGTGAATACTAATGTCGAGATTTATCCCAGGGTGTAATGTCTTTGGTGTAAAAATTAGATATGAGCTGTTGAAAAAAAGATTTTGAACTAAATATTAGCATTATGCGTTATATTGTAGGATATGGTTTTATATATAAATTCCTACCAGCGCCTGGTGATAAATATTGCCTAAAAACTGAAATTGTACTTCACACGTGTGCAACATCAAACAACTATACGAAATGACCATGTACAATTTAAATGAATGTGCATTTACACTGTGAACTTCAGATTCATGACAAAATTATATTTCCATTATTTAGACTTCGAAATAGTTTTTTTTTTACAAGTATCTAAAAAAAAAACAAAAAAGTGAATTCATTTTTCTCTATTAAATCGGAAAATGTTTTAAATTTGTCCGCAGCTGAGAATTTTTTGGTAAGAAAACAGAGGCTTTGAACGACAGGGTAAACAATAACAACCTCCAAGTTTTTTTTTTCTTCTTCTAAATCTTAAAAATTACTTCCGTAGTTACTCACTGTTGCTTTACATACATTTTGTAACTATCGAACGACAATAAATTGCAATGTATGAAAAATAATTTTGTATACAGTATACATATGGACGTATTTGGATATAAAATGGACAATTGATTTTAGATACATTTCACAGTTTTCAAGACAAAGTATCCATTTTTTACACTTGTGATCGCACTTAATCTTATAGCATATTGCATTCATTTAATGAACCTTGATTTGTCTTTGTTTAAGGTGGATCATCGGTATACATTTCCTCAGATAGAGTTTTCTTATACTTTGACAAAATAAAAGATCGTACGTACTATGCTTTTTTCAAAAATATAATAAAAAGTATGGTCACCGTGCTATTTTTCAAGCTACAAGTCGTGCAAAATTGTACAAATTTGCATAGATTATTCATGAAAAAAACACGTTTTTGTGAATAAAAAGAAATCTATGAGATTGAATTTTGAAATAAAATATGAGAAGATAGGTTTTATAATATGCTTTAAGAAAATAAAAATAAAAATGGTGTCACTGAACTTGTTTTTTTTTTTTTGCTACAAGTAAAAAATGAAAATTTCACTATCATTTAAGTATAAAACTTTTACTATAAGAGTTATCTCCCCTTAAATTGCTAAGTTTAAACATTTATTCTAAAAACACAAATATTTGGTTTTGTTTAAACATTTTGGATAATGCAATAAATAACGTATTTTTCTTTATACAAAGAAACAGTCTTGCACATCAATTGCAGATCTGTTTCAAAATTTGCAGATTTAGGCAAAGAACTAGATCGAATATGTACTGTTATTGTACAGTCCAAGATAGCGGTATACAAGGAATCTACCTTAAATATATCACAATTGCCAAAATTGTCATTTAAAGTCCTTTTTCGGAACACTTTGTTTAGTCCTGTTGTTATGATTGATATTCGTGTGTTGGTTATTATCGTCATCTTATATAATATGTCTACTCACTTGCTAGCAACAACATTTGATACCAATGTGACAAAAACTAGACCGATAAGCATACCAGAAAAAACGTCTTGTTCTATAATAAAATGAAACGATAATGACATACCATACTATTATATACAAGTGTTTGATCCTAACAAATATAGATAAAAAAAAAATCAGAAAGATCCAAGACCATAATCAGCCTTACTGATTTCTTAACAGCGCCGTACCTTGACCTATAATGGTTTACTTTTATAAATTGTTACTTGGATGGAGAGTTGTCTCATTGGCACTCATACCACATCTTCCTATATCTATTCAAAGTAAACAATGAGCAGCATAGCAAGAACAGAAAACAATTAGTAATTACTAAATAAATTGACTATCGAGTTCTCGTTCGACTAAAGCAAAGTTTGAAAATGTGTGATTGATTTTTTATACATAGTAACGACTATTTCACCTATAAAAATTATGTATTTAAGTAGGTTGCTACAAAGATTCAACAACTATTTCACCAATAAAGTAATATAAATATTTCCATAAAAACAAGATGTTAGCGCCATATACATGTAAGCCTGGGGCCGGTAACAAGAAATTCTATTAAGAGAGATCGTAAGTATTGAATTAAGGGAAGATAAGATAATACTAAGATCATTCAAAGAGTGTAAATCAAAGCTCCCTCAGGTTGTTCGTAGATCGGTCTTATTTCCCCCTTAAGTTGCATAGTAATAGTTTTCAAGTTACGAGTTCTTAATAATTTTCCGGCGTCTCCGTGTTAGGTTCCTCGCAAATAAATTAGAATCGCCTTAAATGAATCGTACAAACGTTTTAATGAACGAAAAAATGCGCTTAATAATCAACTACCCATTTAACCTAAGGAAAACAAAGTGTCAAAGGCACTTTTAAAATCAACGAATTAACAAAATAATTTTCTACCCAATGACAAATAAAGTGAAACAAGAGCATGCATGATAAACATACTGTCTTGAACATAGTAGCATTGACGAAATCCTCCCTGTGCATCTGTTATAATCCATATTTTGTCAGATAATTCATTAAGTCTTGCCTTGGACTATTATACTAGTATAATTGTCCCAGGTCTTCATTCAGAATTGCTGTAAAACTTTTCCTAAATTTGAAGTCTGACAAATTGTCCGGTAATTATCAAGATTATTAATATCTCTTATTTTCAAACAAGGGTTTTAGTACACCAATTAGCCATGAATCAGGTGAAAATTTAGTTAAACAATTTCATTTCTTATACTTCGCGTAAAAATGCAAGATTTTGATTGGCTAATACGAGAGAGATAATTTACTCTATCCCATGGCTCAGCGGGAGACAATTTGTTTGAATGTCACCCCCTCTTGCAGACCAATCAAAAATTGGTAAGTGAAAGATTTTGTCGTATGTTCTCGAAATAACGGAAGAAGAAGCGATCAAGACTATACTGTGGTAGATGTCTCCGCGGTGTACACAGTCTGTGTTTCAACCGACAGTTAATTGGGCACTCCGGCATTCCTCCAACAATAAAACCTGACCGTCACAATATAGCCAATATAATGCCAAAAGAAGCGTTAAACACCAACAATCAATTTAAAAGGCAAGAAGAATAAGTTGAACGTAACTATACCTGCAATGTCTTATAATCAGGGAACCATATTCAATTTTACGGTAGATTCAAAGCATTAGGGAGCTACCATTTGATTTTTATGGGGGCTAGGATGAAAAATTTTGTCCTGCATTTTTTTTTTTTTTTTGGTTGTAATCTCTGTCCTGCCTTTTTATTTTTCACTCTATTCGGTCCTGCCTTTTTTTTTTTTTAATTTATACTGACTTTTTCTTTTATCTAAATTGTCATCCTGACTTTTTTTTTGCAAGTGTCTCATCCTGCCTTTTTTTTACTCAAAAGACCTGTCCTGCCTATTTTTTCAAATTTCATCCTAGCCCCCATAAAAATCAAATGGTAGCTCCTTTATACATAATGTTATTGATTCGTCTATATTACTTTTACTCATGACTTTTATGAGCTGTTGCATCAAGTTATATAACTATATATCTCTTGTGAAAATGAAAGGCTACAATTAAGAAAAACAACAAAACAAGAAGTAAAAATAAACTAAATAAGACAAGATATATCATAGGTCATAATCATCTAATACTAGTAGAATTTGACATTTCATTGAATTGCAACTTAAAAGTTTATTCTTCATTTACTACGTTTATATCTTTTTGACATATAAACACATGAATAAAAGGAGATATGGTAAATACGTCAATGAAAGGGCAATCAAATGGTTTGATACCTTCCCCATTATTCTATCAATTTTTTTTAAACAATCGATTTTTCTAACTCGCATTGTTTTGTTAGTTTGCTGCTTTTTTTTTTTTTTTTTCGAAAATCAACTCATTTCTATACTCGTAATGTTTATTGCTCCTCTCCCTAAATATCCTTAACCATCACCAACCGTCACAGCATGCAATGAATAAATAGTGTGCGTTTTATGCATGAAGAAAGAGTAACAAATGCGGTAGGAACGTCAACGTTGAAAATCTGAAATTTTCGGTGATGTCGAAATATTGTAACGTTTCTAACGTCTTGTCAATTTTAATTTGGTCTTGGCATTGAAAGGGTTAATTAAAGGACAATGAATTGAATTTACATCGACAAATTAAAGACAAAGTTCTAAGTTTTGGCTTCAGAACTTTTTCATAGACTGCCAAAATAAAATAAAAAACATTTTGCTTTACTTCTAGTTATTGTTTTTCAAATAACTGCAACGTTGTTATGTACGTGACGTCATAGTCAAGTACGTCAAGTACTTTCAATTTTGAATCTAACAGTTAAAGACAATAATGATGGAACATTCAGTATAATAAATTGAATAACACAGCTGCGAGGGTGACAGATTGGTACCCTAGAGAGAACATTGTCAACCTCGGCTTCGCCTCAGTTGACAATGTTTTCTCGGGGTAACAATCTGCTCTATCTACCTCTCATCTATGTGTTATATATATAGTATATAGGTAAAAACTGGTTAGCCGTGCTTTTAATGTATTCATTGACTATGTCATCATTCCCCGGAGCTTTGCCATTACTAAGCTTTTTAACGGCTGATAACATTTCCTCTTCCGAAATACCTCGATCAAGAATATTTATAATATCTTCACTATCAATATTTTCTATTGCCTCGTCAAAATCTTGATTATCTGTATCTGCATCTTCATTTTTATTCAAAGATTTAAAATAATCGTAAAACTGATCTATACTAAATCTAATCTCCTGCGCCGAATTATTTTTGTCTAAACGTTTCAAAATTTTCCAAAACTTTTCGAATCTTTTCTAAAGATCACATTCGAAATTATGCTGGGAACTTTTGAAACATTTGATCATCTCAAATTTATAATTTTTTCCAGCTTTTTTCATAGCTTCTCGGTTTTCTTTACTTTTTATAAACATATAAACTTTAAAGATAAGACTTTATTATTTGTTGATCTTTCATAAATTCCGATGGATTTGTTCGATCCCAGAACAATCTTCTTGTAAACTCTTGCTGTTGTACACGTTGTCCTAGTTGAACATACAGTAACAACACCATTTTATTCGATTATTAACAAGTGAATGTGCAGCTAAGAGTAGTCGGGACCACTCTTACAAAAAATATCAAGAGAAGCTATTGCGAATTGTTCTTGGTACACCCCTAAGTCGCTAAGTTTGTTTTAAGAAAACTTAATAACTGACCAAAATTTAAGAATGATTTTGTGTTATCGGAATTAGTAAGATCGCTTTAAGGTAGACCTAAGAATCGTTCTTAAATCATGCACTTTTTCAAAACATTAAGGGCTGTCAATCATTCTAAGATAGGTCTGAGGTTGGGTCTTGTTACACACTTAAATCTTAAGACGCTCTTTAGACGTTCGTAAGACATAAGAATGCTTCTTGTTACCGGCCCCTGATTTGTAATATTTTAAATACAAATTCCACACTGTGATTCTGTCAATTTGAAGTAGATAATGAACAAACTGGGAAATTGGTTTGCCTCTACAATTTTGTTTGTATATTGAAGTTTTGCTATTTCTTTTAATTAAGAAAGTCAAGAAGATTTGTCATTTTAAAATTCAAATTTGCTTTCAAAGTTTGTTCTTATCATTTAAATGAATGCAGTATCTATCTGGGTAAATAATTCTTCATGAATGCATGCATGTTTACAATCTCTATTGGAATCTAAGGAACAATTAAAAACTCTTTCTTTCTTAATAATGTCTTACGCTGTAGGGAATAACTGCTATTTTGAATTAAACATGCATATACACATTTTTATCAAATTATAAAATAAAACTTCAATTGTTAAACATAAAAATCCTGTAAAATCACAATTCTGTGTTAAATTTAACGTTATAAAAGTGGTAATAATATGACCGCGATCGTAGTCATGAGGGATATACACTGCTGCTGTTATATCTTTTGATAAATGAAACACTTACAAACTTACGGAAGCCGATAAGGGTCATTCGAAAAAAATAATTTATGTCGTAATTACGACATAGTATGTCGTACTAACGACATTGCTATGTCGTAATAACGACATCGCTATGTCGTAATAACGACATCGCTATGTCGTAATTACGACATCCTTATGTCGTAATAACGACAACCTTAGCGTTGTTACTTTTGAGCCGGTCGGAATTTCAAAATGGCCGCCAGCGGAGGTCAAAGTTTGCATTGAAACACTATGGGAAACAACATTTTCATCTTCATTTTGAGAACCACTATTCAGAATTTAATCAAACTTGATAAAGGTGTTCACTATAAGGTCCTACACAAGTGTTGTTACTCTGTTGCCAATTGGTAAAAACATATGGCCGCCAAGGGACTTTGAAGATTCGATTTTCAAGAATCTTGTTGTCAAGAATCACTGAAGGGATTGAGTTTAAACTTAGTATATATGTACCTATCAAGGTCCTTAACAAGTGTTGTTACGTTGTGAGCTGGTCAGAAATTCAAAATAGCCGCCAGTGAGGGCAAAGTTTGTATTGAAACCCTATCGTAAACATATTCATCTTCTTTTTGAGAATTATAAACACTGAACTCAATCAATTGAGCTTAATATTAAAGTTATTTACTATGTCTTGCACATGATAGAACTTTACTTTATAATCAAGTCTAATGAGACCCAGTTGAACAGGTGATCGATTCAGGCTCTTTGGAGCCTCTAGTTATATTTTTCATGTATGTAGATCACCTCAAGAAGATGTGTCTCGTACTCGAAGGGTTATGTGAGCTATTGCTATCGCTTGGCGTCCGTCGTCGTCTGTGGTTATTTTAAAATCTCCTCTGAAACTACTGTGCAAAATTCTATGAAAGTTAGTTTGATTTTTCCTTATTAAATGTTTCCTACACAAAAGGCGTGTTTCGATTTTTGACTCCTTAAAAAACGCGGCCACAAGATTTCAGAAAGATCAGTTTGACACATATCTGTGTTGTGTCCTCGGAAACATTTGTTTGGGAGAGCTATTGTCATCACTTGGCGTCCGTCGATTATGACTGGCAACCAACAACATGGACACCGTTACTAAAAATAGACCACATGGGCGAAATAGCAGATTTTTGTCTCGCCTGCGACCAAAGCCACAGATAGCGAGACATAGGGATTGCCTTTTCGACGACGGCGGCGTAAACTTTTATCAAAGTTTTGTGATTAGGTCAGTTTCGCAGTAACTGTACATGGTAGGCCAATGATATTTGGTCTATGGAATCATCCGAAAGTGTTCATGTCAGTCCAACACCTGTCAACCGACTTTGACCTCATTTTCATGGCCCACTGACCAGGTTAAAAAAATTTGTGATTGTCTGTTTTTCAGTAACTATAAATGGTAGGTCAATGATATTTGATCTATCGAATCGGTCTTAGATGTACATGTCAGTCTGACATCTGTCACCTGACCTTGACCTTATTTTCATGGTCCACTGACCAGGTTAAAATTTGTGATTGTCTGTTTTTCAGTAACTAAGTGGAAGGTCAATGATATTTGGTCAATGAATTCATCCAAAGGTGTACCGGTACTTGTCAGTCTGAAACCTGTGATCTGACCTTGATCTCATTTTCATGGTCCAATGACTTGGTTAACATTTTATGATTAAGTCTGTTTCTCAGTATCTATAAATGGTAGGTCAATGATATTTGGTCTGTGGATTCATCAAAAGGTGTACATGTCAGTCTGACACTTGTCATATAAGCCTGGCGTTCACTTTCACAGTCCATTGGTTATGTTAAACTTTTGTGATTCTTATGCCCCGATCACGTAAGTGTCAGGAGACACAAAATATGTTCTTTTTCAAACTCTAAAATAAAAGAATGGACATGAGGGGGATTACAAAGAGCAACCCTACCAAAGTAAAAAAATACAAGACTAAGTTTGGCAAGAGGTTTTGGCGTGGACAGGCGCCCGGGGGGGCACTATTGCGACGGGTTCAAGATCACTCACATTATCGTCAGTTTAATTTAATAAATTTATTCATGAAATGTCAGGATAACCTTTATTACGGTGTAATTTTCCTTATTTTTTACCCCGTATTTTGAAACTCTAGACCTCAATAAGAGAGTAGTTTAAATTCACATTATTCGGTTCTTAGGCATATGCAGTCTGTGCTACAGTCATTTATACGGTACTCGGTACTTTAGGGGTAGATATTATACCCCATAATAATCTAATTTTGGCATCGTTCAATTTGATTGTTTACTCGATCACCATATAGAACATAGCCCGAATATATAATATATATATTAAGCCTCGGTGACTCCTTAAACGTAATATTCTTTCAAAGAATCAGACAAAGGGTGGCATATCGACTATTTGATTTTGAAGTTTTTTCTGCTGAATTATATACGTTACAACTAGCAAATATCTTAATTAGAAGCATGAATATGCATGACACTTAAGATATGAATGCACGTGAAACCAAAGACTGGGTCTTTCTTATCTGTTTGTCCTGTTATTATGTTATTATATATAGTAGATTAGTGAATAGAAATTAGACATTTATATGTGTTATTTTATTTTAATTGACTTTAAATTGGATACAAAGGGCATATGACACGTATCAAATACGGGGCCTCAAAAAGTGAAAATGAAATTAATAAGGATTGTATCCATTTTTTTAACAGGCCATTAGATATAAAATGTCTAAGGCACTGTTTACACTATTTGTAAACAGCTTAGCACAAACTGTCCAAAACCATTAGAGGCGGATCCAGCAATTTTTAAAAAGGGTATCCAATACATGAAAGTCGTGTAAAAGGGAATGGGGTGACAACCATATGCTCCCCATACAAAATCATTAGTTGTAAAAATAAAAGGGGGTCCAATATGAAAATTAATGCAGTATTTAATAGGTGACTTCATGTCACTAAATGCACGTGACTATAAACAGTCGAGTACTAATCTCCGTCTAATTTTCAATTTCAGATTAAAATGGATATGGATAGAACATTTATCTGGAAATTCTATTTTCGTTTGGGATTTGAGTACAAATACATCTTAAGGTTCCTTGCTGAACAACATGGGATTGTCATTAGTATGAGAACCTTAAAGAGGACCCTAAAGGGGCCGGATTAAGGCGACGAAAGTTAAAGACATATATATTGTAAGCAGCGCTTTTCATACAAGACAAGATTCGAGTGGTGCTGATTACGGATACACCCAAAGCGGATTAAACGTTCCTCGTGATACAGTTGAAATGATGTTGAAGCTACTTGACTCTGTTGGCGTTGAGATGCGCTCAAAGAAAAGATTAAGACGAAGACAATATTTTGCAAGGGGACCTAATTTCGTGTGGCAACTGGATTCGTATGATAAGTTAAAACGGTATGGACTCTGCATAAATGGCTGCCTTGATGGATTATCGAGACAGATTATTTGGCTAAATACATATACAACCAGTAGCAATCCAAGAATTATTGCAGGCTACTATATGGAGGCTGTTAGCAAGATAAAAGGGTGACCTTCTCGAGAACGAGGAGTCCATGGAACAGAAAATGGTCATGTTGCAACTTTTCAAAACTTTCTAGTAGAAAGAGAAACTTTTATTTACGGACCAAGCACCGGAAATCAAAGAATAGAGAGTTTTGGTGCATTTTGAGACGCCATTGCTGTCAAGTTTGGATTGAAAAGCTCGGTCGCTTGGTAGATGATGGTCTATATAATGGAGGTCTTCTTGATAAGAATTTGATCCAGTATTGTTGCATGTCTCTGTTTCAGGTAAATTTCTGTTCTAATTACATTTTTTTCAATAAAATTGAACCCCTGTTTGTAAGGTTATTGAGAACACCATACCCTAAAACGATTGTCAGTAGAAACTCAATTTTTTCTCTAAAAATATTGTTTATACGTAACGATTGTATTTCAATATTCAGCTGAATAATGATAGGTCACCAGACAAATTTTCGAGATATTTTGACTCAAAGTATGCATACATTATAATATATTATATAAGGAAATCAAGATTAAATCCATAAAATTTGCAATAAAGAAAAATAAAAAAATAAGTACAATTCCTATTTTATTTTATAAAAATGTAGGAGATTGGAAGTGTCTTTTGGCATACTAATTAGACAATATACGTATACTGTCAAAATATATAATTTATTAGCGCGAGCTTGCGCGAGCTTGAGAAACAGGAAGATTTTGCGAGCCTTGGCGAGCATTTTTCAACTGTTTCGAAGCGAGCGTAAATTAATAAAACATTTTTGACAGTATATGTATATTCTCTTTATACTGAAACTTTATATCACGTAAACCGCCAAAAAGACCTGTTCATTTAAGGAATGACTGTACTACTTTTTCTGTCAAATAGATTCAAAATAACATAAAACATTTGGTGCACCCTAAATAACCCGCGTAGCAGGTAATCACATGTTAGATGTTATTTCGATAGACAGAAAAATATTACAGCCAGTCCTTATAAATTAATACTGAATTCAATTTTAAGAAGTAAATCATGAAAAAACGTTGATCACGTCATTGTCACATTTCTACATTCTATGAGATGATAGACGAAAACCGTTCAGCCAATCAGAAGACGTGTGACCTCCGGCAAAATCAAATTATTTTCACGTGCTCATCGTTCCATTTGTACCAGGCACGCTTTATATGTCTACTGTACGTTAAAGCTAATTTTTATACGAATATCTTTATCAGACAGAAAATGGTCAAATTGTAGCGTAAAGATAATTACGGGTCACCAGCTTTACGAGCACTGTAGCACATGTATATTATTTCTGGCTAGGCCGATTCAGCAGGCTGTCCAGTTTTATATACCGGGGTAATATGTTGGGGAGGTATATTATTCCTATGTCATTGTCAGGGGCGGAGATTATAGTCATGAAAGATCCGAAATAACTCATACATGTATTTAATTTCAACACACAGTCCATATATGTGTATGACTTGTCAGTAAGCCGGAATAGACTTTCGTGCTGCTTTTTATTGTTTATTTAAAAAAGCGGGATTCAAACTCGTGTAATGTACTGTCGAATAGTTAGTGAAGGATAAGGGACCGACCATTTAAATTGACTGAAGGGGGCGCGGTGTTCATGTTCTTTTTTTAAAGTTTTTTTTACGCGGCGTGACAGATTTTTGTTTTTTATTTTGACATAATTTTTACTCAGAAAGTGTTCTTTTTAAACTTTCATTGTCTAATTATTTTTTCCAAAATTTAGCATCAAAATTTTTTTAAGGAAAAAACAATGCCCCTCCCCCCTTTGAGGTTAAATGATCGGTCCCTAAAGTAAACAAGAGTCGTATTCAGACCATATAAAAATGGCTAAATAAACGCAAACGTATACACTTTTCAAGTGATTACATGATTTGTAACAGTTCGAACGACAGCTTCTTTAGCTGCTTACTTACAACATATGCAAGTCCATGTAATATATTATTCTTTAAATGGGTGTCACTGTGTTGTTAGAAATTTAAATTCTGATCAGTTTCACATTTTGACCTAAGTAGAGATTTAATCTTTTTGTTGAGTTACTTTCATTCATATTTCAGAACGAATTGAATAACGTGATGACAGCCTGGAATATACACCAGATTCGCCCTACGAAAAACCAGAATTGCCCACATGGCCGACCTATAGTACTGCAAGCAGAACTCATTTTTTAAAACTTTAATGTACCGGAAGAACACACACCTAAATTATACATTTTTGTGAAATTGGGGTCAAAGGTCAGCCTAAAATATAATTAATTCAACCACGAGAGAAAAAAGGAGAAATTTTCTGATATATATTCATGAGAATGATACAAAAAAAGATTTAATCACAAGCATATGCTGCACAAGATGTCAAAACGACAAATTTGACTATTTATTTGAAGAGCTGCCATTACAAAATGGCGTAAATCATGAACCTTCTGATTTTTTTTCCATTTGTGACAGCAAATGTAGAAGTGGCCTTGATCTTTTCACATCCTTTAGCTTTCATATTGCTTATCATTTTTCACTACAGCATATAATAGAGTTATTTTCTAAACTGTAAAACGCCAGTTTATCTAACTATTTCAATAATTTTTCTTTCTTTAAAAAAAAAAAAAAATTCAAGCGCTGAAACAGTGTTAATTTTGCATCCAAAAGGTTGTGTATTTTTTGGAAAATTAGAATCTGGTTATAGATAAATAAATATTGTGCATTTGCAAAGTCGGACAGATCAGTTATTACACAAAAAAATATCATTGTCAACCGAGGCGAATGCGAAGTTAAAGAAAAATCATAGGTGTGAATTGCAATGATTTGGCGGTTGGTTTAGTGTAAAATAAAATCGGTTTAATCCATGAACATTGTTTTAGTGGGATTATCCTGGTAAAAATGTGTAGACTCATCAATTTTTTATGGAAGTGATTGATAATAATGCTAATTTGCTAATGTTGTAATTTAAAATCGATCCAGTTCCTTATATAACTTGTCTTTGAAAAGCTACATACAATAGCTCTAGTCTTCATTAAAAAGTCATAAACTGTAAAAAAAAAAGATTCAAATAGTTACAGTGGGAAAGAGTTTACAAGAACCTTAGCTATGGGTCTTAACATTTAAAGACTGGTTTAGGCCATTTCGTCCCTGATAAGTACGGTAGCAGATCGATCGTACGGTGCTAACTGATGTTGAGATGCAGCTTCTGCCTCTATTTGATGGCAAAGATCGGCCTTACAAGTTTTTCGCATAGTGCCGTCCTCGTGGAAAAGAGAGGTAGGAACAGATCCGATTGGGAGGGATAGAACCTTTTTTATTGTAATGTCTTCACGACATCCCACAAGAACTAGAGCTTGACGGAATACTAATTTTGGACTTATATGTACACTAAGAACTTCTCCTGACCTACACTTGATTTTAGACTTTTTCGTTAAGTCTTCGAAGGTTTTGATTTTTTATCTAGGTATTGGGCCATAGAATTCGCTATTGTTACCTTCCGCCAACGCACATTTGACAAACGATTTGACCATCTTTATACCATCATCAAATACTTTTGTCAGTGATGATTCAATTTTCTTAGGCGCGTGCATGCCAGTTGAGATGTTAATGAGTGCTTTAGGATGAGATTTTATATCAAAAGGATTTGTCATTCGCTGCTGAACATGTTCTATAACAAGTCTGACATGCTCTTCGTCTCGTCGCAAGGCTGTCGGTCGAATTTCATCATGAGATGGTTCTTCGGGAGTAATAAATCAACATCTGGATCTAATTTCTGCACTAAACTCTGCGACCATTGACGGGTGAGAGACCAGCGAATTAGTGAAGACTTTTGTCTTGTAATGCCAACTATACCACCATGGCCTTTTGAATCTTTAATTACTGTCTTTTCTGTCGCCATATATCGCCATACACCATTAAATTCGCTTTGGCTTCTGGCAAATGCCAAACTGTCCAGCTGCAAATGCCGGTTGTATTTCAGATGTTAAGTTGAGAATATCTAAAATATATACAGGTAACCATCTCGAATAGTTATCTCTGTTTGCAATAAACATGTATGGTAACATTGAAGCATTCGAGGTCAAATGCATATCCCACGAACCCTGTCGTTTCGCCCTAACGTTCTGGTTTATGATTTCTACAGCGCGTAAAAACATATCCCAATACTTGAATGTTGGCGACCATTGACATCCCCACTGTGTGAACCCTTCAAGACGTGGCATCAGAATGGTTCTCACAACACTCAAAGTTTCGTTTATAGATTTATTATTGTCGAGGCCACTTTTGAAATTTGAGACCACCTCAGACAGTAATGACCAGAATCTATCAGGAAACGAAGTCATCAAATCATTCTTCAGTTACTGTATTGCCTGATTGCACAGGTGTTGAGACTTCAATAAATACTTGGTAATGCATGCTGAATGGTAGACTGCATTTGAAAAAAAAAATCTGTTATCGCGATTATCTTTACCATGGATAAATCATTACTCACATTAGCGCACCTCAAAAGACTGTCAACAATTTCACGCGACTCGATTTTGTGTAGTTTTCTGCTCTTTTCAAAGGTTTTGTTTTTTCACAAACAAAAACATGTTTTCATATCCAAACTACAAGGAGGAAACTGAGCGCGAGTTCGTATAACAGTATCAGGTTGTGAGGATACATGTGGATCAGATTGATCACATATTTGGCTTTCTGTTTCTAATTTAAAGACGCTACAATTTTGCCTCTGGTGTATGTCTTGTAACATGACCGATGATACACAACTCTTTCATCCAAGGAAAGCAGATTATCAAGAGAAGTTAGTTGTTGCATCACCCTGTCGCACACCAAATGTCTGCGAATATCCATAGCTTCAGTAATACTTTTTCCCCGACCGCTCGCATGCATGTTAATTGCTCTGATGACGAACATTGACACACAATGCATTTTTTTCCCACACAATATCATTTTTTCTCCTTTTGGGACTAGTAGGAGTAAACTTTATAGGACTACCATAACTAGCCATTATCCGGAAAAAATCTTATCAAAAGGATTCGATTAAGTTTTATAAAAAGTCAAAATGTAATCAACAAAAATATAACTTATTTACAGAAAATACACAAAAGAACAACAATATATAATCAAATCTCACTTCAAAGAAAATGTACAAAATCTCATCGAAACTATCAAATTCATTGTAAAGCAAAACGACCTAAACGAACTTGATAGATGGTAACTATAAATGATGGAGCTGATTGACGGATATGAAATTTCCGTAATAAAAAAAAGGAACAAGTGATGTTTTTATTTTTGAGTTTTTGTTTGGAATTTGGCCATCAAAATTTGCATGCAGTATCTCGATAATTTATTTTTTCCTCTCAAATGTCAAATACTTTTTTTGGATCATATGTTTTCTTGTTTTCAAAGAAAAATGCGTTAAATTTCCATCTAAAAAACTGCCAACTTTAAGTTTAAAAGTTTTATTCGGGGATGTTATCATATTTATGTCTTCATCATTCCAATGATCCTTGATGATATGTGCATCGAAAATATTGACAAACAGAGCTTGAAATTGAACAAAACATTTTTTTTTTTTTTTTGGATTTTAAGGTGACTACCCAAAACCGTAAATTGAGGGGTACTCCATAAACGGGCTAAAATAGTCACCAAAGAAACTTTTTACGACCAGACGGAAATTAAAATATAGATATCATTCTATCATTTAAAACAATTTCCAGTCGTGTGTTATTCCGGTACATTAAACTCGTTAATTAAGCGTTTTTCAAGGTCAGTTGCAGTACTACTATGGTGATGTATATGATACCGACTTCATATAAAACTCGAAGTTACAGAATCGAAGTGGATCAAGATAAAGTTGATGTCTGTAAAACAGAATGTATCTTTCGGCAAGATCAAATTTGTGATGAAGACATATGCGGAATTTACATGAAGGAAAACGCTCTGTCATCTCCAACCAGCCTTGATGCAGCAATCGCTCTGTACAAAATCCTTAGGGATTTATTTCATCAAGATATCTGGCTGATACATTGTGATCTGTGAACACCGTGATTGACTAAACCACATGATGATATTGATGTCCGTTGTTTTTCACCATGTGAAATTTCCAAATAAGCCTTGAAAATCAACCTTATGCTCAGGAAAATCAATATATTGTACTTGTTAAACAAAAGAATGATACAATACCACAACACTTTGTACAGTCACCAGATACACAATGTAGTTTATGTTTCGTTCTGTGTTGTAAATAAAGTTGAATGGGGCAAACGCAAATGTTTATAATATTTTTGAATGATGAGGTCTTTCCTTTCCCATGTATTGTATTTCGTCTGTTTTCTCCTTTTTCTTCAAATTTTGCGTGATATTACATCCGATCTATTGAAGATATCATAACAAAAGTTTGACCATTGATATATATCAATATTAAGTTCCGGATGACCCGGTAAAGAGCTTATTCCCTCCGAAGTCTGCTGAAATACACATTCACCAAATATATTGTCAATAAAAATTTCCAGCATTTCGAAAACATCTTTTTTTCGATGTATTTTGAAGATTATTTAAACGCTTTTCTAATTAACAAATCAAGAACAATTTCTGCCAAGTACTATATAACTATTTACTTCAAGGTGTTCGGTATTTCTTGCAAAATCAAGAATGTATAATTATCTTTGAAATAAATAAGAAGATTTGGTATGAGTGCCCATGAGACAACTCTCCATCCAAGTCACAATGTAGTTAAAGTAAGCAATTATAGGTCACAGTACGGCCTTCAACACGGAGCCTTGGCTCATACCGAACAGCAAGTTATACTTTTACTTTATTTGGTCTTTCAATTATTTCGATCCAAGTGTCACTAATAAGTTTTTTTTTTATAGACGAAACGCGCGTCTGGCGTAATATTAATTATAAGAATGGTAACTTTGATATGTATTTATAAAGGGCCCCAAATTGACCAGTGTAAAACAATTCAAACAGGAAAACCAACATGACCAACGGTCTAATCTATATACAAAACGAGAAACACCTATGAACCACACCAACAAATGACAACCACTGAACAACAGGTTCCTGACTTAGAACAGGTGCATATAAAAGTCTAGTATCGGTGATGGACTTAAACGCAAAAATTTCCAGAGTCGCTCATGTATAAAATGTATGTCAAAGTGACCTTATTATTTGGTGAACCCTGTAATACTACCAAGTACTAGCATAGCGATTACGACAAAATTTTTTGGGAATGACCCTTATCAGCTTCCGTAAAAACTCTATATACAATTCCTTACATTTGTTTCGCAATTTGCATAACTAATTGTACTTGAAACTTTAGACATGGACAATGTCAAAAACTTTTATCAACATATTGATAAATTAAACATCAAACTTTCCGCTTTTAAGTTGTTGGCGTTATTCCCTATTTAAAATAATGACACTGGGCTCGGGGTTAAAATGGAAAGTGCAATATAAGGGCAATTGCATTGCTTATATTTAATTGTCCAAGCAGCTGCTTTAAATATGACTAGCGACAATCTCGATTGAAGTTATTCAAGAAGGTTAAAAGTTATTTATGAATTTCTTTCAGCGAGGTTTACTGCTATATATAATATGATGTTTAAGTAAAAAAAAAATGAAAACAACACGTTTTAAATTTCATGCGTCCGAAGCGCTTTTCTGTATTTAAAAGCACAACTTATTACCGGCTATGAATACTGCAATATGATATGTCGCCGATTGCCATTCAAATGAGCAAATTTTTGTCTTTAATTCCGAATACCATTGCAATGCCATTGAATTTGCAGTCTTGTACACGTGATAACTAGGGCACCCACAGTAACAAAAGCCGAAAAAACTTTTGCAAAGAAGAAAATCTTACGTTACCTGCCATAAAGCTGGTCTTATCATATAAAGTTTGTACGCAGTTGTTCTCTTAAATACTGATTAAAGTGCAGGAAAATGAACCCAGATAAGGTTTTAACACTCTTTACTAGCCTAGTTATATAAATTGCACTAGGAACAGATGATCATGTGGATCAGATGATTATGTTCGGTATAGATAATCTTGTCCGCTTTTGAAGAATCAAAAAGGTAGATAAAGATAGATTTTCGAAACAACAAAAAGGCAACTGACATAACTTTCAACTTCGAAACGTTGTTACTGTACATTGCATTAAAAAAAATATATATACATATTTATACAAAAAAAAAAAATCATATGTGTTTGTTGTTATGGAAACTCGAAATTGTCGACGGGTTACCAACTTGTGCGGAAGAGTAACAAACTTGTGCGCACGAGTTACTTACTTGAGCGTACGAGTGACTAACTTGTGTGCATGAGTTACACAACTTGGAACATTTATGTTATCTGAATTAAAAGCTTCAATAACATGTTTATATTTCTGTTTGTAACAAAATTGAATAACACCTTTGCATTATTTTTTTTTTCTTTTCTAAAATGAATTTATTTGCTATCTATCATATTGTTTTTTTCATTTATATTATATTCATACAAGTATATTTGTGGTGGGAAAAGTCCAATGAGGTTAACAATAAATTATGATATGAGACAGGGTTGTAGTTCTAGTCCTTACAGAAAAATAACTACCTCTCGATATATTCAATTTCATATTTGTGAAAATCGACATCCATTTGAGTATTTAACGAACGTTTTTGTTTTGTTCTAAAAATGCATGAAGTTGTCAAACAATCCTCAAAAAAGAGAATATCTTACGTAACAGATAAAAATAAATATTTTATTTCTATTTTAATATTTTATTTTGATTCAAGGAGGAAGAGCGACTTGTAGAATTCAGGATTAACTGCTTTAATTTGCTAACTTTATTACAATGGGGAGATGTTGTATGATAAGCAATGAGACGACTATCCATCAGAGACCAAACGACAAGAATGCAGCTATAGGTTACCGTACAGGCTTCACCAATTAGCTGTATATTGTATAGTTATGAAAATAAGGAGATGAGGTATGATAAGCAATGAGACGACTATCCATCAGACACAAAATGACAAGAATGCAGCTATAGGTTACCGTACAGGCTTCACCAATTAACCATATATTGTACAATTATAAAAAAAAAGGAAATAAGGTATGATTGCCAATGAGACAACTAGCCACCAAATGAAATGGATGTAGAGAATTATAGACAACCGTACGTCCTTCAACAATGAGAAAAGACCATAATTATAGTCGGCTATAAAAGGCCCCGAAAAAAAAATATCAAACAATTCAATTGAGAAAACTAACGGGCAAATTTATAACAAAACAATTTATTCTATATAACTAATATGTATTGCCATTTCACAAATACTAGAATATGTAGGTTCTACGATAAAATACAAGGCAAAAGACGAAAAAAATCAATTTGATTTCATTCAAAATGTCAAAATATATTGTTACGCTATCGTATTTATTCTACACGCTATTTCCAAATTAAAATAAATATTGATCAATTAATGATATAAGATATAATGAAGATAGTGCAATAACGCACAGACGAATTCCTATAGAAGTTATTTAAGGTAAAAATAATATGTACTTTAAAATATGTTATTTTGTACATATTGTTGTTACTTTGATTTGTTATATTGCTCGATTTTCAGAATGCCTACATTCAGCTTTGCCACCGTCATTGTTGCCTTTCTAGTCAGTACTTATGGACATGATTGTAGAGAATACAGTCTGACACCATCAGACCAGTCTCTTATTGATATGATGAAGCATTACTTGCATACCTCACGGAAAGCGGACTGTTCTGTAACACCTTCACAGCAAGGTAAGTCTTTGTTGTTAGTACAAATACAGCATTCAGTTAGGATACTAGTATAGTATGTGATGGCACGAATTGACAATCTTTTTGTGAATCAATGCGACAGTAGCTAAGTTCAAATCTGAGTAAACTAATAGAAAAAAAAGACACATCAAGATAACAAACTAAAAAATATTACAAAAACACCGAACTCCATGGCAAATTCAATCAAAGTACTGAAGAACTGAACATCGGATGACCGCAAGTTCTGGTGGATGGTCTCAGAAAAAAAATCATATCGCTATACCTGAAAGTTAGGTTAAGGTACATAGATATATTTTTTTCTGAGACAAGTTCCTGTGTGGATGATGAATAAATGACAGGGAATTTAACCTCACCGTAATGATTATTATATTGTTGTGATATAATCATTTGTTATCAGTATAATCTGGTTTGTTGTTATATATTATATTGATACTTGTATAACAGTTATATATATATAGCAGATCATCTCTCGAGATATTCTTCCGCATGCGTTAACACACATTTTCGGTATTCATGATTTGTTACTGATATATATATTTCTCACGACAAAAACATTTTCATATCATTTATCTATGTTCTTAAAAAATATTTTCATGAGTATTCATTGAAGAAATGAATTTATAACAAGCGATGAGGAATGTTATTTTGCACTCGATAATATCCGCGTATTTATATGAAATACGTTCGGTTATTAGTCAAAAGCGCAAGGAAATTTCTGCGGCAACATAACACCGGTATGACCTCTCAAGGTCACATCCGATGTAAAAAGGGGAAGTCCATAAAAACTGACAACATCAAACACTATCAATCAACGGAACAAGTGAAATACAACTGTTATATTCCTAAAACACAAACATAACTACAAAAGGAGACTGATCGTATGTGTTGACAAGGTAACGTATATTCTCCTGTTATGCGTGCATTACCCGCCATTTAAATCAGTCAAAATGTCATATCAGGAATAGGACACCATCGATAAAGTTACAAATCAGACGAACATACTGGTATGTAAAGACTTAAGACCGCAAAAACATTAAAATTTAAAATATGCTTTCTAATGAAACTGTTGGATGTGATTATATAACGGATTTGTTTTGTTTTGTTTTGTTTTTTTTTATCTATGAAAATGAGTATTTAAGTGATTATATCCACACCAAAAATTCTTTACAGACTGTATTTGCATTAAATCATAATTGTAAACGGAAGCTAATGACAAACACGTTAAAGGTAAGCCGTACATTATTTTCAGCAACATATTGTATACGACGGACTAAGCTTTTTTGTAATTCATCTTTAATACGCTTTCATACTGTAAATTAACAATTTCCTATGTATATTTAAGATATTGGTGTGACATATGTCAGATGGGGGAAGAAAACTTGTCCTGAAAATTCGGACATTGTGTATACAGGTATAGGTTTTCATTATTATTATATTATTATTGTCTGAAAAGTTCTCACAGATGGATGACAGCGCTAGACAGTAAAATACAGTTTAACTCGTTTTGTTTTTGTATGAATATATAATAAATATGTAATTATGTGCTTGTGAATTAACTTTTTTTACCTATATATATAAAATTACTCTTAATATAGGCACAACAATGTTAAATCTGCAAATTATCGGAAGCGAATGTTTGTTCTTCCCTCGGCAGGATTCGAACTCATGCTATTGGGATATCGAGACAGCACCGCCTGCACTGTGTCCAGCGGCCACCTAGACTGAACTAAAATTTCAGCTTTCGGTGGCCTAGTGTTACCTTTCCTCGTCAGTAGAATCTAGAGTTGTAACACAGTTCATGATATATTAGGCATGAAGATGGAATTGATTGGAGATTAGCTAAATTATCTGTCGTAAAGGATCGTAAGATGCAGTCACAGAAATAATTATTATATATATATATATACATAATTACTCTAAATATCAGCACAACAATGTTAAATCTGCAAATTTGTGGAAGCATATATATATTATATATATTCATGAACATTTTATATACTAGTATACTAGAAATCTTGTTATGTTTTATTTAATTAGATTGCTGTCTCATCAATAATAACAACAAATGTCTTAACACAAATAATCTACTTCTCCTAGACGAGGCCTGGTATCGTTGAAAAATAAATTTTGTTGTACTTACTTGTTTGTTCACGTAGTTAGTTGAATCTAAAGATATGACATGGCTAGGGTCCGGATAAGGTTGAAGTTATTGAAAGAGATACTTAAACATAAAACGTTTGCTATTGATTGCATAACAATCCACAACACATATGTAAAGTCGAACTTATTGTCTCAACTACTGGCATATTGATACATAAAATATTGGTTTGCGATATCTTTGGCATTGTTACATACACATAGATAATTTGAATAATAACATTTGTAATAAGAAAATTACCGTAAACTTATGCAGGACAGGCTGGAGGTAACTATTATACTAACAAAGGAGGAGGTTCCAACTACCTCTGTTTACCCAGTGATCCAGAAAATGGTAAAGAATACTCCTACGGAAATAATATACTATATGGTGCCGAGTATGAAATACATTCCAGCACTAAACCATCCTGTTTACCTGCTTGTTTGGCCAATAAAGAGGTCTTATATCTGTTTGCAGACGGAAAGAAAAAGTTTCTGTTTTAATGATAGCAGGTAGTTTATTTTCTACCAACATGTATTTTGATCATTACATAAAAGTTATGAGAAATATATTCTAAAAAATGGTACATCATTCATCTAGATCGTTACATAATATTGTTGATTATAAATTTCAACATGAATAATGCCTTGAATGCAACAGCTTTAAATAATGCATTGTTCCGTGTTGTCGTAATCATTGATTAGAAATATATATAAAGTAAAAATGTGTTTTGATATAGAATTGCATACATTTTATATATTTATGTTTTTATATTTTGAATTTTTTTCTAAATTAGGAAGGAAGTCCTGTTACAAAGGATGGGAATCCGAGTACACCGGCTTTTGATGAGTGAAAATATAGGACATAACATTAAAGACTATATCTGTATGGACGGAGAGGCGGAACCATTGGACAATCGATCGTCCGACGAAAATGGTGCTTTGTTTTATCCTGTCAGAGCGAAATGTGGGAGTCTGAGATGTCCCCCATACAAAGATAACACTGAAGTGCTTTGTACCGTTTGTACGAAATAAAAATATGACGTTCTCGTCTTTTCACTTATTTGATATGTAAAAGTTGTGGTCCTTTGATTTAACGTCACATGTAAAAATAGCAGGCTTCTATCTATATCGTCTGATATAAGTTATGTCTGCAGGTTTGTTGATATTGAGGAGTAATAATTCTTCTGTTATTCTCGTTTTTTATGAGAGGTACTCGGAGAGGTATATCAAGTTGTTTTTGTTATTGTTCAGATTTTCCCTTTGGGTTTGTAATGATGTAAAAAGAACCATTCCCATTTTCAAGTGATAGATTCATTATCTCATATTTGTTATGCTTAATGTTATCTTTTCATACCAATGACTCAATCATGAAAATAACACTTTATACATTTCGTGCGGCCGAAGCACTTTGGGCATTTACCTTCATCAGGAACGCTCAAACACAAGGCATTTGAAAGTCAGGGACGTATAAATACGTATAAACGTTAGCAGCTATACGACTAAAAAGTACAATAAAAATAGCCAAATTCAACTACGGTCAACTTTGTCTGAGGGGTTGGAACCTTAGTTTCTCAGTAATTTCTTTATTTATCAAGAAAGAATTTAAGAAGAAAAAACATTTTATTGATCATGTCAGTACCGAATCACTGACTTTTCAGATGATTGAACAATCACTGACTTACATTCAACCAGCAGTGGTATCGACCCAGTGGTAGAAATGAACTTAACTACCTATCTTTATATCTGAACAAATGGGTATTTTCCTCTTTGTTTGCAATATTTCTAGAAAATAAGAGGTTATTATGCTCCCCTATAAATATTCGGTACCATATAATAAGCGCTTTGTCGTCCGTTTGTCCCTACCGTTTGAGTCTCCGAAATAACGGGTTTGATTACTTGATTATCTCTTGGTTGATTTAAATCAAACCTAAACAGATAAAAGAGATAGGGAAAAAGAAGCCTATTGCTTTTGAGGTCAATAGGTCAAAAAGTTATTACAAAAAATAGAATTAAGTGTCCGAATGATTTTGTTTGCTCAATGGTCAAAAAAAAAAATTGAGAATGGAAACGGTAAAGGTCACGGTTACTTAATTTAGAAAGAACTGAAAAAAAAAAGTTTCCGGATGGTCATTTGATCGTCTCTTGCATTTTATGGAAGGAAGCTGTAAGGAATAAAAAGAAGCCAGTTGGTTTCGGGATCAACACATGTCAAAGGTCAAGGTCGCTGTTACTAAAATAAAAAGTTAATTTCGGGTTGGTATCAAACTATCAATTGTAACAATATTCATACAGGTGAAAAATGAGCAATAAATGTAAATGTTTTTATTTGTTTCTCAAATCAAATTAATATTTCGAAACCTTGAAATAAAAATGTTTCTCTCACTACACTAAGTTTGCAGTTTTCGGGAGCATTATTTACTTGTATGTCATGTGGAATTATAAACTCATCATAGATACCAGTCTAAATATTGTGCGCGTCAGACGCATTCGAATTTGAAGAGCATTTGGGACCCTAACATTCAAAAGGTTTTGCCAAATACAGCTAAGGTATTCCTGGGGTAGAAAATCATTAGTGTTTTTAAAAATTCTAAGTTTTGTAAACAGTTAATTTATGATTATGGCCATACCAATGATAATTCATATCAACACAGAAGTGCTGACTACTGGGGTGCTGATACTTTATCTTTGAGTATGTTTTGAAATAAAGAAGTATCCTCCTCTTAAAATTTTCTGTGATATATTAGGAATCGAGTCTCATTTTAAGTTTAACATGTTGATGTTGTTTACAACTTCTTATAAAAAATGTTAAATCGTTCATTTATACTGTAACGTGGACATTAGAACAAACTCTGAAATTACAATGCCAATTTGAAATGCCCAATCTGTAAGTTTGTGCCTAAATCAATAAAATTCACCGACACATGCGCATGTCTTTTATTACTACTAATAGAATATAATCGTTACATATATTTGCAATATTTATGGCTATTCATGTTAATATATAGCTGATATTTAGTCTTTGTAAAATATGTAATACGTAGTAACAATTACAGAGAATATCTCACGGTTCACCTACTTTTGACCTCTGTTGTCAATCCGTGATAATAAGCTAGCATATATATATTTGATGTATAAATGTGTAATGATAAAGAAACGATGATATTTTTCTAGTTGACCTCCTTTTTAAATAATAATATTTAATTGTGTCATAAACAATACATAATGTTACCGTTTTCATTTGAGTTGAGAAACATGAACGTTAAGTAATTGGGTCTTGCTTTGGAATTTGCAATAAACTCAAAACAGTTTCTTGGATTAAAATGCACTTCTCATGAGTGCAAATTGGAACCACACTTTTTTAACGGTAGAATCTTCAAATTTGACAATAATGTACCTCTGGGGATAGGTAAAACAATACAAAACAAATTTTGGTGTAGCTCGCCTGGTTCGGCAATACGAGTGAAAACAGTGACAAAATCCGGTAGGATATTATTTTCTCCCATATCGACTTATAATCCTTTGAATATCTCTTAAGTTTCTTTCGTCTCTCTTTTGTCTCATCATACAGATCTTCTTATTGTTAAAAACACATGCACGAAATTTTAAAAAAATCGTCATTTCCAGCAATAAATCATATAAAGAGTTCCCGATAAGTAAGGTGGAAATAGAAGCATATAAATCTTGACATTCTGAGTATTTCAATCAATGTCCGATTTTTTCTTTTTTTATTATTTTACCATATTAGACAATCAATGCATATGCATTTTACCCTTATTTTCTATTTTACCCACAGGGGCCATGCTAGTTGATTCGATACTAGATGCCTTTAGAATTATTCAGATCAAAACTGTATGAAATTGGTTAAATGATTCTATAGAAGATTTTCGAAAAAGTTTACGCCGACGGACGACGATGACGACAAACGCCTTGTGATAAAGATAACTCCCCTGACCCTATGGCCCATGGAAGCTTATAAATCATAGAAAAAAATCAGTTGCCTATTGAGTAAGTAAATAATAATTCAGAAATAATTTCGAAATACAAAATGATCACAAATTTTTCACATAAATTTTTATGTGAACTTTACAAAAAATTTGGTATCTTTCACGATTTTGATTAAATTTGAAAATTTAGGTGTTTTTGAGATAAATTATTAAAAAATTTCACGCGAATTTCACGTGAAAACAATTCATGTGATTTTCAAGTAAGGGAGCTACCATTTGATTTTTAGGGGGCTAGGATGAAAAATTCTATTC
Source organism: Mytilus coruscus (assembly GCA_017311375.1). NCBI lineage: Eukaryota > Metazoa > Mollusca > Bivalvia > Mytilida > Mytilidae > Mytilus > Mytilus coruscus. The sequence goes on along the minus strand of CM029600.1, from coordinate 68,642,073 downwards.
GGTCATGCCTTTTTATTAGTTTATCTTGACTTTTTTACATAAATTGTCATCCTGCCTTTTTTTTTTTGCCAAGTTGCTCATCCTGCCTTTTTATTACTCAAAACGTCTGTCAGATTTCATCCTAGCCACCTCCGCTCCCCATAAAAAAATCAAATGGTAGCTCCCTAAAATTCACGTGACTTTCACATGGAACTCACATGAACTGATTTCATTTGAGTTCACGTATAAACTGGTTTGAGGTGATATTCACGTGAATTTCACGTGAGATTCACATGATTTTAAATTCAAAAATTCAAGTGAAATTGATGTAAGTGAAATTTTCCTGTGTATTAACTAATGTTTTGGTAGCTATTTCTGATCTTTGAAGACTAACTTTCCCAATGCGTTCTCAAAAATTGTGATTTTGCATACTTTTATCAGTCAGGGTTCTACTTCGTCAAAATCATTTCCCCATTAAGCCTCCTAATTTTTATAATCGTAAAAATGGAAGCCATTGTAGTGATGACGCGCTGTCAGTTTAGCTCTTGATAATCGATAAATTTATCCACATAGTATCATTACGATCCTTATATGCCAGTTGTATTTTAAAAGACAAATGTATCTACTAGCTATTGAGCACCATTTAATAACACTGTGCGGGACAAATTTGCCATTCCAGAATTGGCAAATCTGACTTTGTCGGTTTACAAGATATCAAAAATATTTTTGCCCAAGTGATAGATAATCAAAAAATTAAATTTCCCATATGTCCCAACATGTCACCGTTGTCACTGTTGTCACCACAGCTGATTAACAGTACATTTCCATGGAAATTTAAAATTCCCATGGGAATATTCGAAGTTCCCATGGAAAGTTAAAGTTCCATCGGAAAAGTACTTTTCCCATGGAATTTTAAAGTTCCCATCGGAACTACAATTTCCCATGGGAACATTAGTAGATAGTTTCTTCCCATGGGAAATTCTAAATTTCCCAAGGGAATTTTTGTTCCCAAGGGAACTAATTTTTCTTCCCATGGGAACACCTTTTTCCCTTGGGAACATTTATTCTTCCCATGGGAAGATATATTTTTCCCATGGGAACATTATTTTTTCTTTTTCTTTTTTTCAGAATTTGTAAAAGAGCTATGAAATATCGCAACGGACTGACAGTTACTAGTAACCGTGACTGGAACAGTTTAACAAGCATTCCATTTGATAAAAAATGTAATTTCAATAAATTAAAAGTATTTCTATCATACTTTTACACTCAAAAGTCTTTTATTACCGTTGAATGATTGATAGAAATTCTACCGTCCAGTGGCTGATTTTACAATTTGAATCTCTCACCTTTGTTTTCGATCAATAGCATCGTGCATTTCATGTAATAGTGTTCGCTGAACTGTCAAGTATCAGAGCCATGCCTTTGTATTTCAGAATTTAATTTAAGAATCAAAATTATAAATCTGTTTTAATCTATATACATGGGGAATCACGAATCGTGTTTAAGATTGTTTTCTAATTATAATCCTATAATTTCATGAAAATGATTATTCATAATTATTATTAATGTACCTATTCTTTTCGTCGACGTAACTCGATATGCGTAGTTTTCGCCACTAGAAAGATGTGCACTTACTTTTTAAAGTTTATTTCATTCATTTGGTCAAATTTCCTAATCATGCTAATGCAATATTGTTACTCGTCAACACAAGTTTTTGGCAAACACCTTTGAAAGTCTTGTTAGATTTGTCTTTATGATCTCTCAGGTAAATATCAAAGAGAATCCAGAGTTTTGCATTTACAAGGACGGAGGAGGATTTAATATATACTTTATGATATATCCACTTGTACTTTACCGGTAGGCTGTCTTCGTGTAATTTATGGTTAAAAGGAATACGAATACTTTATTTCTCATAAAACTTCAATTACTAGTTATCGAGAACATACATAAACATAACTATAAGGTAAAATTATTACATGCATGTAAACGATACAATTAAATTAACTTGGAGGACTGACTTTCACATTTATAACTTTTACAAAGTTTTTCTAATATTACAATATTTGATGAGTTAAACTGTTGATCAACTTTAAAGATATTAGGGTTTGACTAACAGTAGTTCCGTAAAAATTTCCTTCTTTCTATAAATGTTCTACAATTCATAATGTAATGGTACTCGTCACCAATGTTGTTTGTGTCACAGAGACGGCAGATTATGTTTTCTCTCTGTAAATCCTGCCACCTTCCAGACTCAATCGGCAAGTGGTGACTACCACATCTATATTTGCATAATATATAAATGAATTTAGTAAGGTAAAATGAAAAGTATATTTTTCAAATTGTTAATTCTTTTAAAAATACGATAACATTAAGTTTTATGCGATTCTGCAATAAAAGCAAAGCATTCTTGTTGAAACTGGTTTTGGGTTTTGTTTAATACATTTTGACACCCATTTATCACAAACTGTGCATTATAATATTGGACATAATCATACCGCAGATCATACCGTAATTATCAAAATATTTTTCATACATGTATATGATATCCACTTCGTTTCTATTCCGTTATTAGTATAATATAAAACACAAGTTTGTATAATTCAACACAAATTTTACTTTCTTTTCCATTAAGAAGTATACTCTAGAAATGTATCATTCGCAACTTTACATAGGACAGTAATGGGTATATGTCAAGCTCTGTATACGCTATGAAATTTGGAGTAGACTGTTTTAACTGTGAGGAGCATTGTCGTCTTTTGCATCTAGATCAAATACTAAAATGAATTATTTTTCCGATTGGATACAGGTGAAAGAAATATTTGATTTTTAATTGCTGGTGATTTTTGTACGAATAGACTGAGACTACTATAACACATAGAGAACAATTCGAAATAGTTTTAATTTGCAAATTTTTTAAATTTGTATTTTTCCTCACTAGGTACAGACCTTCTAAAATTCAAACTGACCACACGCACGATACACGCACGGTGAATGCACGATACACGATACACGCACGATGAGCGATGAGCGTTACACGGAGGATTAACGAAAAATTAATGATGAATGATGAACGCACGATAAACGCACGATGCACGATGAATGATGAACACACGATACACGCACGATACACGCACGGTGAATGATTCATGGACGAATGAACGATAAGCGCTTAATACACGGTTCTCAAAGCCATTTTATTTGGAATTGCATTTAAAATTGATGTATGATAATGAAAATCTATAAGGGTATACAAATTTTAGATATCTCGCTTTCTGTGTTGATTGGTCGACAGTTTTACGAAACACTCCATGTATTAAATAAATTAATTGTAGTATAGTATTTCCAATATCAATGAGTGTTGTCAAATTATAAAACTCATCGACTTTATAATTCTACTTAATATAAATAATAATTTATAAATTGCTACGTTTTTAAGAGTGGCGATTCCAGCCATTTTAAAAAGAGGGTTCTCAGCCTAGGATAAAAGGGGTGGTTTTAACCATATGTCCCCATTCAAATGCATTGACCCCCTTCTTTTTATCTGCCTAAATTTGTAAACCTTAACTAATTAATTATCATATGTTTACGTTCCGAAATTTAGGAAATATTTGTATGTTTCGAAGTTTAGTATGATGTCCATTATCACTGAACTAAAATTCGTTTTTGTTTAGGGACCAGCTGAAAAACGCCTTCGGTGCGGGATTTTCTACCCATTGGTGGCCTTCGACTGTTTTCTGCCTGTACGTCTAAACACTGCTAAGGACTTATAATATGCCACTAAGGACTAGAAAGGACGTGTTACTTGTACTCTGCTTTCATACTAAGGTAGAGATAGATTTTATTACATAAATTCCAATTTTAAAGAAAAGAATCACCATTAAATGAGTAGTTGAACAATATTTGGAACGTGCCGGTTTTTCCTTGATATTGCCGAAAATCAGTGATCCGACTGACACGAGCGAACTTACATAACAACTGATTAAACAATCATAATCTTTTTTTTGACTTAAGTTACAATGTTCCTTATATTATCAGAATCGTATGAGTTAATTTAGAGAAAATATATAATTTGTCAGAAAAATCTGATTCGTACAAATTAATTAGAAATAGCTAAGAAAATGAAATTTACCAAACAATGAGAAAATTTAAACATTTGTAATACCAAATACTTCATAATATACTTGAAACGACTTTTCGTCCTGAATATGCATGGAATTTTGCCACTGGACGTTTAAACAACCACTGAATAATCAATCAATCAAATTTTGCTCTCAGTAAAATGAATTAAACAATATAAGCCACAATTGTATCCATCACTTGGTGTCTGTTGTTTGTTTGTACAGTAAACATACTGAATCTTTTATATTCCTTATACAATTTCAAGTATGTAATAAAATTCATACATATTTGCAAACATCCCGGCACTTCAAATTTCTAGGAGGTGAGATTCTCGGGTTTTACCTGAAACTCTTTGGGAAATGCAATTTTAATTCCAATTCCAATTCCAAACTGTAAAAGATATCCCAAGGTTTTTAAAATGCATTTCTAATTTGATAAGGAGTTTTGAAAAAAAACGATCTCAATGGTAGTTGAAATTATTCAGTGCAATCATTTTGTGTCCGCCGTTGTCTTTCATACATATCAATTGGTGTATCCACAGTTTGCTGTTCGTTATCTGTTGTTTATGGCAGTCAGGCCTCGCGATCGGTCTCCAAATTTAAGCCCCACTTAGGTAAATTAATGATCATTTATAAGGGGGACTTTTTCTCGGGACAAACATTACTTTCCTTCCTTAAAAACAACTTAACAATTTTCTATATATTTCATTTAATCATAAACCGATGAATATTAAATGATTTTTAAAAATTTAAAAAAAATATTTTTATTCTAATATATCTAAATATCTGGGTTATTTTCTTATCCAAATAATTATTTTTAATTTTTTAAGGAAAAAGTGTTATCAGTTATGGCCCCTCATTTTAGACATGACATTTTGCTTGATACCGTATGAAGATTATTCGTTGCAACTTTTATGAAGAAATTACCGACTTTTTAACTAGATAAATATACAACAAAATACCGTTTTTCTTCTTGTATCAATTTCTTTTCACAAAATTAAATATTAACAAAGAATTGTTACACAAATGTAGAGCCCAATTTTGTAGCGAAGATATTCCTAATCTCTTTACCGAAATCCGCATATCTTTATCTTTTGAAACAAAAAAGTTAAGGATGTCTGTTCAAAGGACAAAAATGTCCAAGAAACCGAAATGTTATAAGTAAATGTCGAATAATTCAAACCCATTTGTCTTTTGAATTTAGCACATGAAGATATAATTTTTATTACATATACAAATTGATTTTGTAAAAATTAGCTTGTATATATGTGAACTTTTGTAAAAAAAATCACTGTGGTTCTAAAACTGTATCACATGCCCATAATTGTCCTAAAGCTAAATGTCATCGTCAGATTATGAGGGTCTGAATAGGGATTCATTATTTCTGTATTCTATCATTTTAGGCAATTTTTTCTAATCGTTATACCTTTTGTCGATCATTCTTTATTCCATATATTCTAGTACCTCATCATTTTCTTTTCTATATATTTGTCTGGTTATTTTTTGTATTCTTTATTTTTTGGTCAATAATTTTCTATTCTATAAACCCCCATCCACACCCTCATGTATAATGGAAGACGATAAACATTTTAGTATACATACCACCCGTTGTCACTTTCACCTGACATACAAACCACAAATTGTTATTTTACCTGGACACGGGACTTATATAATTACGTAATAATAACGGATATAGTAAATTCAATAGAATATAACCTGTATCAACGCACTGGCTTGTTAAATGAATATTGATCTGACAACTGTTTATCATATTTTTAGTTATTTTAAAATTGAGAATGGAAAAATTGAATATGTCAAAGAGACAACAACCCGAAAAGAGCAGATGACAGCCGAAGGCCACCATATTTGATAAGGTTTTAGTTTCTAATGAGACAGTAACCATCGTATTTTCAGAAAATCTCTAAACAGATAATGAGAGTTTAGCGACCTTGACTGGCTATACAGCCCAAGCACGGTCGGTCTCTAAAAGTTGTTGAATTTAAGAGCCTATATCAAGAGATAGGCTTTACCTAGCTTTAGGTGTTTAAAAATATCCATTTAAGAACCAAATGTGGCTTCTTTATATTTATACCAAAATTGAGTTCAAGGAAGTATTTTGTCGAAGAGAACAATTACACAAAGTGCAACATGCGAGAAGAGGTTTCATTTTCCTTATTTATTTTTATTGAAGTGAGTAATCTTTTGAGATTACTTCACGGAAATATATTTTAAATGAAAAGGTGCAACTGGATGCATCCTTAAAAACAAATTTATATATATATATAATTTAAATTTGTTTGTTATATATATATATAAAATGACGGATATTCGTCAATCAGACAGCAATCCAACGTAAACACGAGTAAGTTACCTGACATCTAGAATAAGAGGTTTAAGCATACCCGCGTTGGTCAACTTTCTGAGTTGCGGTAAAATTCAATATACATGTAGGACTGTGAAACAGGAAATATACGAAAGATTTGTTTTTACGTACGATGAAGTGTCATTCCCTCAATACATACGGGTCCACCGTGAAACTATTCTTATGATTATATAACGGTAAATGATGATCTCATTAGAGGAACAAATTAAGTAAAGATACATGTTGAAGCAAGAATAATTTCCACATGCAAAACATCAAATAGGACGATCTCTCAATTAGTACGCGGCAACTTTAACTATTACATCCATAGACAATAACACTAGTAAATGCTTTATATACTGACATTGAAACAAATATACTGCTCATAATAATTGCACATCTGTAGACTTAAATCTAGGTATCCCGCGTTATATAAACCATCGAAAACCATCGAACAGCTCATCGCACTTCGGCGCAGACCAGCGCACTTCACGCGTGGCCATCAAACTTTATGATCTCCATTGCACCTCCGAGTCATACACACATATATATTCCGATTTTCTAATAATGGTTTTTATTATTTTAATTCCCGTAGGTATTGCCCAAAGAAATAGGGTTTATTTAAGGGTTTACATCTTCATAGCTAAAATATTTTGATACTTATATCACGAACAGATAACTATGACAAACATTTCTTAAATTGTCAGTATATAAATTTAGATTTTTTTAAGAAACGTAGGTTTCAGCTACAGCAGACTGAATTGGCCTATGAGTTTGCATTAAAAATTCAGGATTAATGCGCTACATAGTATACTAATTAAAGATTTCCAGAAAACCGGGAGTTATTTTGGTTGTACCTGTGTTTTCAAGATCAGAATTTTCTTATAAGACTTTAAACATGGGTTGAAAATTGGCATGTAGAAAGGTGATACATGTACAATTCAGGATATACCTGGTTTCTTTGAAGTTAAACTTTAGGTAAAATATTTAGAAAGCTGTGAAAATTGAAAATTTGGTTGAACAGATGGGATTTTAATTGGTAGTCTGACACCTCGAAATAGGCCGGAAATTGCTAGTAGACAGAAGAAAGTCAAGAAAGCTCATTGTGTTATATTCTTTACATAAAGAGACTGCCCTTGATTATCTCTGCGATTTAATGCTCCCAATTATTGGTCAAATTCAAATTATGATTTACGAATTAGTAACAACTATGTAGTACCCCGCGTCATAGACTAGATATAACCAAAACATCTTTTTTCCCATCTACTTCTATTGAATGGAATTTTAAACCCCGACATATGGACTTTCTGAAATATAAAAACAGCCACCCTTCTTCTTTAGTTCTTTAGTTGTGGTGTTAGAAAACTTAATATCATTCATGGTTCAGAAGTATGCGAAGCTCCTTAAATGCAGATCTGTGTTAATATTAAACTAAATCCCGCAGTGGAACCCCCCTTTTTGACGATAATGCATTTGAATGGGGACATATAGTTGGACCCCCCCCCCTTTATCCTGGGTTAGGAACCCCTTTATAAATGGCTGGATCCGCCCCTGTCCCGCATGCAGATCTGTGTTAATATTAAACTAAATCCGCATGCAGCTGTAGCCATGCTGTTGAGGATTGTATTTACAATTTTTCGAGTGCCCGATTCACAATGAAGCAAGAGAAATATTGTTTTGATTTTAAAAGATATTTTATACCAATTGACCTGTTCACGGTGACCTTTATACATTTCAGCAAAGTAAAGCAATTTTGAATCTGTGCAATCTTATATCAGAATTACACAAAGATTCAGAACTTCGCATACAATTAAAATTCTGAATTCCTACTTTTCACGCCAGTTCATATTACAAAAATATTATATTGCATTTTCGTTTTTGTTTATAGTTTGTATTACATCTATTTCTATTTTGTTTTTCGTTATTAACTCATGTATTTTGTGTTCAATCCCATATGCTACTTTTGAAAATAACATGTGTTTAAACAAAACAAAACAAAAACGAAGATAAGTCACACAAAAAACCTCAAAGTAACAAACTTGTACATTTGGTACATGTACATGTAATATGTCACAGAAATCACTAATCCATGTCAATGTTAAGTTTTAAAACAATACAACGGAGACTAATATGACTTCAATTTACTTTTTTCTGTTCTTGTAATTCATCTACATAAACTGCCTATACAAAATATAATACGAAAGGAATCAAAATATTGAAATAAAGACGTCCGTAGAAATACCACAAATGACCACCTCAGTAATACGCACTAGGGACATGATGTGATGATACAGTTGCCACAAAGGACATGAAATATAAAAGTAGGCTATGTTATTTTAAATTAAAAAATAATTCCAAATTATATAATCACATCTTTAGTAATTACCATGTAAATGTTTTAACGACACGTGCAACTCTATTGATCGTCATCTGTGTGTAATCGATCGAAATTCATGTTCATTCAACCAGAACCCGTTAATTACGCACGTGTATACAGATTGTAAATGAATATATTATCTCAGCATGTTATCATGGTTATAGTGTTTTTGTTTTATGGGTCTTGTATTTTGCAAAAAAAAATTATTAAAAATGGGGTATTTTAAGCACCGGAAAAAGTTGTTAAACATTTATTATCTATTTTCCAATAAGTTCAATAATAGAAATTTGTATTCACAACACACACGCACAACTTATTTAAAACTTACTTGCCATTGCTTCATATTTAACTGGATAATCAGAGTTTTTATGGAAGTTGCATGTTGAGAGCAGCTTTAGATATGAAACCATATTGACATTTTGTAGAAAACCTGCATACTGTAATAATTTAACATAAATCCTGCATTTTCAACAAATTTTTATTTTCTAGGAGAAAACAATCAAACGGAAAACATGTTCCATACATAAAATATCTGTTTCAATGAGAAGAAAAATTGTTCCCCAAGGTAGACAAATTTTCCCATGGAAGAAAATTGTTCCCATGGGAAGAAAATTGTTCCCATGGGAAGATAAACTGTTCCCATCGGAAAGTTAAATTCCATGGGAACTCTCTGTATTCTTCTTTCCCACGGGAACTGTAAAGTTCCGATGGGAACTTTAAAATTCCATGGGAAAAGTACTTTTTCCGATGGGAACTTTAACTTTCCCATGGGAACTTCGAATATTCCCATGGAATTTTAAATTTCCATGGAAATGTACTTTAATCAGCTGTGGTGACAACAGTGACAACGGTGACATGTTGGGACATATGGGAAATTTAATTTTTTGATTATCTATCACTTGGGCAAAAATATTTTGATATCTTGTAAACTGACAAAGTCAGATTTGCCAATTCTGGAATTGCAAATTTGTCCCACAGTGTTTAATGTACTTTTATGTATTTGGTCAACTTAAAACTATTGTCTGATCGGTTGTCAGGGGGAATTTTCGAAAGTTCAAAAATATTTTAAAAAAATCTAAATAAATATTTCGTGGAAGGGCAGACTAAAAATTTTGGTTGAAGACTAATTATCCTAGATAACACACACACAAAATGAAGTTTTTTGAAGTTATGCATTTTTAAGATCCACAAGAAAAGTTTGTCGTCAAATACTTAAAAATACTAAAAATATTTTATTCGAACACGCCTACTCTGTTATTATGACTCATTAGAAAGGTATTTCACTTGACCCACATATTTCATCTTTTAGTACTGTAAATTTTCAATGTTTTTGTATCAACCTACAGCCTAATGATAAAAAGATAATAGAATCTTAAGCGAGGTGATATATCAAATATTTTTCTTTTATACGTTTTCAAGACAGAATAGTCAACTCAAACAAGCCTGAATCTAAAAAGGTGTACTCGACTTTTTCTTTTCGATGAATTTATTGCCTTTTTTGGGGATTTTTTCCCAAAAATCTGTCACCGGGGCAGACATGCAAATTGATGCTTTAAGAAGATAAATCTATTATCTTTCTTTGGAATTGTTTTCGGCGGAATTTATGCTTATGCACAAAAAATCCACGAGCATTTGCACCTTCCACAATCGACTGTTTTGTGAAAATTAGTCCATAACTTAAAAGTTTACAAATATCTCGAAGCTCAATTCAATAATCTAAGTGAAAACACAAACATAAGATGCATAAAATCCTAAATTAGGCACATTCATTAAACTTTTAACGCCCATAGAAACAGATGAAACAATTCAAATTTACTAACTCCGCCTTTTTTACCTTCTCTAACAAAGGGTTCCATTTCTTTTGTTTAATTTCAACTGGGTTTCCGCCTGTTATACAAATGATGAGAAACAATACTTCTATAACATTTCTTGATACACAACAGATAATTAAAGGCAAATAAAGCTAACCTGCATCATTTACTGAACCAAAAGTATCCCTCAATTTATTGCAATTTGACTAAATTCAAATTCAGTGATGTGTTATCGGCCAACAAAGAAGACAAATCACTTGTTCTCCCCCAAACCATATATGCATGAAATATTTGATGTCACAGTCACAGTCTACCAACGCATTTCCTTTTCGTTAAAGCTTGGTAGCACATATGCTTATAAATAAATGCACGATTCATGCACATTAATACACAAGGCATACCATTTAGCAATGCCCATATTCACACAAACTGACCGTATCCAAGGAGAAAAAAATAGTCTGTTACTCAACTAAAGGTTTAATTTTGTCAAATATAATGAAACATTTTTTAAAAGAAACTGCATGTTAAATTAAAAACGAATAACGTGTAATATTTAATTTACGTATATTATATAACGAATTTACTTTTCAATTTCTTATCTACAATATTGGAATCCGTTTCTAGTTATTCTCAAATAAATCTCAATATCTGTTATTTGTCTGAAAGAGACGACAAGTAACTGTTGTTGATAACTATGGATTTTGTGCTCAAGTTTATGTTCGGCTGTATGAATTGAAAAGTTACCTTTGGAATACAGACATGCACATGTCCATATTCGAGTGCTCGTGCAAAATCAATTTAGATCTTAGCAATTTTGATGACAGATTCTGAATGACCCGCAAGCATTAGATTTGTGTTATGAAGAATCTTGGAGATAAAGCAGTCTTTCTTAAAAAGTAGATCACTTAACCTATATTTTACACTGTAAAGATTTCTTAAAGGTTTTAATGATCGCTTTCAGAACTCAGATACAATGTTGATTTGCATAAAGTGATTCAGTTAATTTTCTCGGTATAGATAAATACCACTTCCAGTAATTATAATTTGAATATAGTTTGTCAAGACAATTGGGGATGAGGCGAATTAATAATAGCAGATTACCGATGAATTTCAACTTTGAAAAATGTGAAATTTCTGAATAAGTCATTCATCATATATGTTCTGTTTCCTTTTTTAAACAGTCGTAAAAGAACAATCTATGTTTCTTATGAAATGATCTTCACTTTGTCCTACATGAAGTATATGAATTTCGTGTTTTCATTCTCCCAAACTGATTTTCTGAAAAGAAATGGCAATGATACTTTATCGATTAAGAGCTGTATTCAAGAATCACGTTTTCTTGTGTATTCATGTACATACAAAACCATATGCGACAACCGTTTCGTCAGTTCTAAACCGTCCGCATATTTTACTTTGAAAGCTTTGTTTTAAATGATCATTGATGTACATGTATGTGAGACTAATGAACAATTATATTAAAACATTAGTGCTATAGACTTTTGTATGAAAATAAGTATCTTGAAAAATTAAGAAAATAAACCGTGTGATAAGTTCTACTTTAAGTAAAAGAACAGTACAGGTCAATATTTGAGAGAATTACCCAAACAATGATGACATCGACAGGACAAACAAGTAGTAAGTTAAACAAAAAAAGAAAAAAGATGTAGTAAAAACCACAAAATTAGTTATTTGCCATGAAAACATATATCAATCAAAATCATGAATGATGTTGGAGGCAGCGAATGTATGGACATGTTCTTAGAATCCCCCCTCCTTTTGTGGGTCCAAGAGTTCGAGCCGATACGAGACAGATTCGAATGATTTTTAGCGGGTTTGCCGCAGATTATTATTTTTTGAAGAAACCGAATATTTGTAAAAAAAAAATCTGCGGGAGCTGCAATTTTCATGCCGGCGATTAATAATAATCTGCGGGCGGGAATTTTAAGGTCGCCGATTTTTTTTTTAATGCATTTCTTATGGGAAAAATCAATAACAAAATCGGGGGATTCACTGCGACTAACTATAACTATCTGCTACTATTTACAGGATATCACTTTCTGCGACTAACTAAGGCATTTTAATAATTTGTTTATGACTACATATTTCAAGAATACCAGATCTTGAAGGAAAAGAACTTTATTAAGTACTAATTAGTTTTGCATGTCAAAGCTTACAATATCTTCTTGGAATTGCAGCATGTACCGAGAGACACAAACTCCTGAATTACCACAACATTATCAAACCGTACTTTTGTGTTCAACACTTGTAAAACATAGTCAAACGAAATAAATGATAATTCATGAGGTCAGAAAGAGCAATAGAAAAAGTAATCTACGTGTGATTAATGCAGGAACGTCAATAGTTTACTTTATAACCATACGAATAAAAACAATTTTTAAACCACATATACATTGTGTTGTACTATATTTTTTTGCGTGTATTATTTGAATTATACCTACAAATGAAAGATGTATTATTTTCGTTGTTTTCACCAAATATACCAAAATTCAAAAAATAAACACTCATTTAAATTTACAATCTCTTATCAAGCATTCAATAGGAATTCTCTGTAACCACCAATAATATTCTCATGTGATACGGATGGTCATGTACTTTTCTTGAGAGTTTGTGTGATGATAGCTATTGATAAACACATTAGAAATATTGGGACAACAAGTTTATTACCCCGTTACTTTGGTAACGAACTCCTTGGTTTTGAGTTCAAAATTTGCATATTTTTTATGTTCAAAAGAATGACAAACTTCAAGCAGTTCTCATGCTAAAATTTCAATTCTAATGATGATAATACAATCTTTCTTTAGAATATTACATCTAATTAGTGCGATAAAAGAAAAAAAAAGAATGCCTATTAAAATTAATAGTAAAATAGCTGAGTGACGCTGATATTAAAACTATAACACCTAGCATGAATAACTCAACATGAAGAACTATTAGATTGTGCTTTATCTATATTGTCAAGTAAACGGCTTTCGATCTTTTATTCTGCTTAATCTGTGTGATGTTCAAATTTGGCTTGAATTGACGTGTAACAGTCACAATGCATCTGTTCTGTTTAGATAATAACATGTTTATGATATTTTCGGCTATTCACAAAGAATAAGTTTTGATAATGCCACTATTGAAACTAAAATTCAAACTTGTTTATCAAAAATCTATCATAAGACTTAAAACTGTCAGATATCATTGATCACAGCTCATTCATTTATCATGATATAAAACATGATAATTTCCTTTCGTGAGTATTACACTTTTCTACCTCAACCTCTACCTTATTCAGTGCTAACAAACAGGTTAACATAAAAATAAAGAATGTGGTATGATTGCACCAAAACTCCACTACATTCTGTTTTCTTTAAATTGAATTTAGACGTTTTATATTTGATACAGTAATAAGGTCTTTATAATTGTTTATCAGATACAACAGATACAAGCATCAATGCAATAGTGTGTTCAAAAGTGTTTGTGACATACTATATTGCAACAAGATGCTAATTACCACAAATCTATTCAGCATATTAAAGAATATTTATTTAGAAAAAAATAGTAGATTTGCATGTTTTTAGACTACATGGTCTGTAGGCCTAAAGTGAGTGTTTCTTGTCAATTGGCACCCGTCGGCCGTTAGCTCTAACAACGGAACCCGCATCATAATCTTAGTTTGAGCGAAACAGTTAACAATAAAATAGACTCTAACAAAATTAGATTAAGGTCTACGAATAAGTCAATGTTATTGATGCTGTCAATCGATTCCAAAATTTTTAAAAAATCAGTGTAAGCCCATTTTTCATTTTGGTTTATTATTTTGAAAACTAAAATGGTTAGACACGTCCGTACGATTCATATCTTAAGTGCAAACAGATAAAGCAGAATAAAGGTTGGAGGTTACAAAGTGTGATTGTACGTAGTATCAACTTTGATAGAGTAACATATATGTAAGTATTTTATTATGGAATCATTAATGTTGGTTTTGAAATTAATGCAAAAAAAAAAAACATAAAATAATCCGCGTGTTCAGTAACGGAAGCTATATTGTATATATTGTTATATATCGAAGTAATCGATTCATAATAAAAGGACAAGACATGATAGTTCACGACTGTCATTCAGTATATCGATTATATAAGTAATCTAATTTAATCAATTATAATGACAAATATTGGAAAAAAATTGTCTGTCAAAATGTGTTCAACAATATGATCCGTATCCGTGAAAAGTTAAGGCATAATTAAAGTATACCGTTTTTACAACACAAAGAATGGCAGATTGCTCATCGAAATTTCAAAGAAATAAAAAAGTAAGCAAACATGATTTTTTTTCTTCAAATGTTTAATGCATAAACTACTTTTCTCTAAAAAATATCGTTCAATATTAATATTTGAAATAGTTCTTAACATTATTTTGATTGATTTTAGATAGAAACTTTGCAAAAATGGTAATATTTGCAAAAAAAAATAGATAATTCGGATTGTTAGAGATTGGGTACCGTATTTTGATAATCGTGAAAGATCTGTTGCCGCTTACTCGTTATTGCATAAATCCACGAAAACGATCAAATTTCCCGATTAACACGTGATAATTAACATATGTAATTGGTATAACTAAAGACTGGAGTTACATGACTTATTCGACTTCACTTTTGTTTGTGAATAGGGCTAGGATGGTTCAATGCTATTGGATTTGATTATTTGATAATACCACACCGACTAGTTTCCTTATAACAATATAAGTCCGTCTGTTCTTCCTGCATAAGTTTTATGTCGATTAAAAAGTATAGATTGTCTTATCTGATTGCTATTAATTTTTATGCACATTCATATCTATAAAACGAAGATCTTTGTTGAACTTTAAAAAAAAAACAGTTAGATAACTGTCATATTCCTGACTTGGTACACGCATTTTTGAATAAAATGGTGGCTAAAATCTGTTTTTTATGCTAGCTAATACGACCACTCGTACAATAGTTGTTTAATATTCCGTAATATTGCCAAATTGGGTGAGCAACCCAAATAGACATAAAACCCTTACTGGGATCCAGCAGCCAAAACTACATTACAGGCATACAACACATTTAAATTAAATGTTTAAATACTTACAATTAAATCAAACAAAGACGCTTACAATCAAATTTGTGTAATTGGTAATACAGACAAGACAGTATGGTAAAAGCATAATACTGAGCCACTTAAGTGCCATGTAAATTAAAATATTTTCGTTTGTTTGAAATACCGTGCGCATGACCTTTAAACTCGTGCTCACGACTTTTCAGCTCGTGCGCATGACTTTCGTACTTGTGTGCATGGCTTTCAAACTGGTGCGCATGACTTTCAAACTCTAATTTGAAAGTCTTGTGCACCAGTTATGTCGTGAGCATGAGTTTAAAAGTCTTTTGCACCAGTTTAAAAGCCGTGTACAGCAGTTTGAAGGTCGTGAGCACGCGTTTGAAAGTCGTGCGCGCAAGTTTGAAAGTCATGCACACAAGTTTGAAAGTCATGCACACTAATTTGAAAGCCATGTGCACGAGCGGAAAAGTTGTGCCCACGAGATGCGCACCGGGTTTTGAAAGTTGTGCACATCATTTTTTTAAAATATCGTGCGTACAAGATTCCTACACGCGAGTTTAAAAGTCGTGCGAACGATTTTTCTTACTAGTGTGTACCAGATTAAATACACGGAAACGAAAATATTAATATTTACCTGGCACAAACAAGTAAAATACAAATACAAGGGTATACAAATTGAAAACAGCACTTTAAAAACCTCATGTGTCCTAATCGCATCTCTGGATTACTAGTATCTCTTGACCCTCCCGCATTAGATTAGTACGCCTAGACGTTAAAAGTTAAACAACTTAGATAACTATTTACAGTCTTGTCATATGCATGGTTTTATCACATAAGTACAATTATTGATTAATATAAAAATAGCAAGATGTGGTATGATTGCCAACTCTCCACCAGAGACCAAATGACATGAAAATAACAACTATACGTCACCGTAGGCCATTAAACAATGAGCGAAACCCATAACGCATAGTCACCTATAAAAGGCCTTGAAATGACAAATGTAAAACAATTCAAAACAAAACAATGAACGAAAAACAAATAAGATATACAGCAACAAACGACAACCAATGAAAGAAAGGCTCCTGACTTGGGACAGGCAACTAGTAAGCTGGCGCCAAACCCTTCCCCTAACCTGGGACTGTGGTGTAACAGTACAAAATAAGAACAACTATAAAAATCATTTGAAAATGGCTTAACCTATCAGATCGATACAAAGCAGAAAACATCTAGCGAAAACACAGACCGGACGTGACTGTGTATTTATACATCCCCAACAATGAACGAAAAACAAACAAGATATACAGCAACAAACGACAACCAATGAAAGAAAGGCTCCTGACTTTGGACAGGCAACTAGTAAGCTGGCGCCAAACCCTTCCCCTAATCTGGGACTGTGGTGTAGCAGTACAACATAAGAACAACTATAAAATCATTTGAAAAGTGCTTAACCTATCAGATCGATACAAAGTAGAAAACATCTAGCGAAAACACAGACCGGACGTGACTGGGTATTTATACATCCCCATTTTTTTATATTTCATGTGATATTTTTTATTTGATATCGTATTGTAAATGTGTTCTCTTGTTTAATAGTGGCAGTGTTTCATTAATCAAAATGCTCATTTCAACATAAGTATGTGATAGGTTTTTATTGAGAGCGAAAAAACTCATGAATGTCTTTTGATATCGACGATGAAAGCTTTTGTAAAGTGAAGAAATTTAATATGAAAATCAACTGCATGTACATTATTCAAACTTTGATATGCATGTTCTTATTTTTTCTCATGCAGATAAACAATGGTACTGATCTTAATGGTACTTGGGTTTTTCACACAAGGACATGCAACTAGTAAGTTTTGCTAATTATATGAGTTTTTCATGTTGGTTATATTTTCTCTCACTTCGTGTTCCAAATTTTTATGCTCAGCAAATATAAATAGGATCAAATGTAGGTGTGCTGCTCTTTATGCTTTTTAATATAATTATGAATTTATGTATATAAATTAATCAATGCATACGCATAATACAATTCAAAGTTAGTAAAAAATGATTAAATGTTTGTAGGTCAAAATCATATGGATGAACGTCTACACATTTGATTATTGCATATTGAGTGTCTTCATAGTGAAAAGGGAGGGACAATAAAAAGGGGGAACCCCAACCCCCAAAATACAAAATAGAATAAGAATTCGAAAAGAAAAGAAAAGAAACAAAAAATACCATTGAAAAAAGACAAAAGACGAATGGACCATAAACTAAAGATTGCGCGACACGATCCAAACCAAAAGTTCCTTTCATACAAAAGGAGTTGGTCTCACTAACTCATAATTTTCGCCCTTAAAATCTGATTTTTTTAACTGAAATAATATTACGATTATTTTCTGAAAAAATATGTTAAAATGTCATTTTTTCAGTTAAAAAAAGATTTTCGTCTATGGCGTCATTAGTGATATTTGTGACGTCAGATTTTTAGGTGAATTTCTTTAAAACCTAATTATTTGCATTATTTGGCAGGATTTCTTGACAGTTTTCTGAAAAAATAACAGTTGCGCAACCCGTCGCCCACAAATATGTTTGCTGAAATATTCTCTATGTACCATAATCTATACTTTTGACCAGAATTTAAATTGGCAAGGGGTGGCACCACTTATAAAATTATAAAAAGGATCGAAAAAGATGACGCACTTCTAAAAAAATGGACGATATAGATTGAAACAAATGCAATATACAATATACTTTATTTTAAGGTTGCAGCATTGCAGCTTAATATTTTTACGATCTGCAAATGAGATCGGAGAAGTGAAACATAAGGCGTACAAATCATTGAATCATTCTTTGAAGAAGTTTTTAATTCTGATTTAAGAGACATAGTAGCACAAGAGCAGTGTTAGATCACAGGCTGAGCGAAGCATCAGGGGATTAAATGCTATAGCAGTGTTGATGTATTTGGCCTGGAAGTATATCCACTAATTTATTGGTGTAAATAAATCCAATTGAAATTAAACATCAAAGATACCAGGCTTGTTATATAATAAGATACTATTGATAGGCGTTGGTTCTTTAAAAAAAAACCGATGAACTCGTACAGTTCTTTTATAGAGTTTCAGATAAGGGCGAAGATTGGTACCTATTACTAGTAAAACGTTTAAACCCGCTGCATTTGTTTGCACCTGTCCTAAGTCAGGAATCGGATGTTCAGTAGTTGTCGTTTGTGGATGTGGTTCATAAGTGTTTCTCGTTTCTCGTTTTTTGTATAGATTAGACTGTTGGTTTTCCCGTTTGAATGGTTTTACACATGTCATTTTGGGGCCCTTTATAGCTGCTGTTCGGTGTGAGCCAAGGCTCCGTGTTGAAGACAGTACTTTGACCTATAATGGTTTACTTTTACAAACTGTGACTTGGATGAGAGAGTTGTCTCATTGGTACTCATACCACATCTTCTTATATCTATAGACCTTATGATCCGTTAGTTTAATCAACAATATAATTATTTTGAATGATGAATTTGAAACTGAGCGTATGAATGA
Organism: Mytilus coruscus; assembly: GCA_017311375.1. NCBI lineage: Eukaryota > Metazoa > Mollusca > Bivalvia > Mytilida > Mytilidae > Mytilus > Mytilus coruscus. The sequence continues at coordinate 68,622,815 of CM029600.1, read as the reverse complement.
AATTTCATGTCAACACTGGTATAAAGTGCGGACTACTGGACTTTTTCTCGTCACACATGCCAGGCTCAAAACTGTAAGTGAGACTAGTGTGTCATCTAAATAGAAATTATGAATGCGCCTGAATCAAAGAGTTGGAAGGCCTGTCAAATACGAAGTTGAATAGCATAACGCAGGACATAATTCCGACATGACTTGTCATAGACTGACCTCAGTTTTTCCTGCTTAATCTAAATTATCTCCAAAAAAAACTCGTATACTCACAAATTTATGATTATCTGACTACTTATATGCATAATAATGTGAAACCCTACAAATATCTAATTTATTATTTACTTACTTGTATTCCTACTCCTGACACGCATTTTGTCAACATAAAACTCATCATGCGCTCGAGTAAAAACAGTTAGGAGAACAAATCAAAAACACAATTGAAAAGCATTGAAAACAATTAAAATGTTTTTTTTTTTTTTTAATTAAGCTAAATCAGTCTTTGCCAATGGTAGAAACCATAAAAGAGAAGTGAAAGATACTAAAGAGATATTCAAGCTCATAAGTCGAAAAAAAACTAATAATGCCATGGCAAAAACCGAAAAACGACTTAGGCGATATGGTTTGATTTCCAATGAAACAACTATCCACCAATGGACAATGGACAAGAATGAAAACAAATAGAGGTCTCAACATGGCCTTCAACTACAAGAAAAATATAAAAAAAAACACATATCATATAGAAAGCTATTACAGACCGAATACTACAATGTACCAATCGTGAAACATTACAACAGAGAAAACGCAATGATATGTCCTTATCATATTAATTTCAATAAAAGCTCCTCAAGAGATGGTTAAAAAGCTAGTCACATACCAAATTGTAAAGTTTGGACTTATAATGTCATAGTGACATCATAAAAAACCACACAAAACAATTGTTTTCTTCTAAACTTTTAGAATTTAGAATATAACTAACACATACTTCACTTTTGTCAATACAGTTGAAAAATAGAGATTATGTTGTCAAGACATGATCTTATTATATACCGTCGTTATCAAATATTTGCAGATGTTAGGCTATCCGGAGGCAAAGGTCCTTGGGAAGGAAGACTTGAAATAAACCACAATGGTAGTTGGGGAACAGTATGTAATCGTGAATTTAGATTAAATGACGCTAAAGTTGTTTGTCATATGTTAGGATATCAGAGGTACTTAAAATATCTAATATGTTTTCAGTAGTATTAAAGGACATGGAATGAGTCAATTATGAAAAGACAATGTTTTTTTTACAAAATGACACCGTGAAAGATATACCCAGAGCAGTAATTCTCTTTTCAGAAAAGACTGTTAAAACGTCCCTAATGTGAAAATAATCACGGACAATAGGAGCTACCTCTTTGAATTAAAATGATTCGGTGAAGGTACTAAAAAAAGTACTTATTTTCGAGACAAAATCCGTACTTACAATTCGTAATTCCGTTATATTGTGTGCTTGTATAGAAATACATGGGGATAACATATTCTGTGGTAAATTAAAGGAAACCCAATTCACAGATATTTGAAAAAGGCGATTATTTTGAGGATTCAACCTGAAAAATAACCAATTTCAGGCAAAAACAAAATATGCGAGAAAAAGTATTTGTTTCTGATTTTAGTCTCAAAGACTCTTTATACCCTGTACATGTGGTGTTTGCACTATCACTTCTGATGGATTGTTAGTTTCATAACGATATCTTTGAACCAATAATTAATGTTCAAACACTTACATAGGTGTTATATTTTTTTTTCTCACAAATTCTTTGTTGATAAAAGTTAACGAATTCCATCGGAGAAAGTTAACATTCTTGGCTACATGAATTCTTTTGGGCCTCTTTAGAGTCCAGGTCTAAAGGGAAAATATACATTGATAATTGAAAGCACAGAAAATCAAGAAGTAAAAAAGTTAAATCACAAAAATACTAAACTCCGAGGAAACTATTGAATGACGTCATAGGCACGCTTGGGATATATGCAATTTTGTTTACATGAAGGCTACATGTAAACACGTAGATGACGTGGTTTGCGATTAATGTCGCGTCGGAGATAGTTTGATAAATTTCAGCATCACATGTTATATGTATTTCTAGTATTCAGTGTTCTAGGATTGGTAAACTTAATAAGGAAGATTATTTGTCTTGTGTATTTAATACATATTGATTGTTTCATTTTTTGCCTGAAAATATAAAAATATATATTTCATAAAAAAACAAAACAAACTGACCTTAAGGTAAACCGTCGTAGATTTTTTTTAATTCCTCCATCATCTCATTTATCTCTTGGTTACTGTACACGGAATGTTGATGATCTATGCATCGTTCCTCTGACTACGTTAAGCAACCGCTATACAGAATTGCACGCATTTTTTCTTTCTTATAATTTCCAAGGATGAAATGCCAAGACCCATAGCAAGGTGTCCGACACAATGTGAAAGTATTAATTTCAGCTTAGTTATTCCACTTTTTCTATCCAGTTGAATTTTTGCCTTTCTTGACACATTTTATGTTTCAAATTCTTTTTTCTATATTTTTAAGTTGACTTTTAAAAACAAAGTATCATAAGCCAAATCGTTGCTTATAAAAATCGGGTTTTCATGAATGAAATTTAAGTGTCAGGAGAGAATCAGAATGCAAGATTTGCACCATTTATTCCATAATTTCTCGGGGCCTAGAGCGGCCCCGAAACCCCAGACGTGTTTAGAGAGTTTTCGCCAAGAAAGTTGCATTTTGAACCAAAAAGACGAAAAACATAATGCGAGTTAAATTTCTCTTGTAATTAAACACTATTTTGATTGAAAATTTACGATTTTTCGTCATTGAACTGTCAGCAGATTTTTACACGCTTTGTAACGTAAATTAAAAATAAGACCAAATATGCAAAAGTTCCGAGAGGCACTTTGTTATATATCATTTTCCGTAATGTCGGAATTTAACCCTCTACAAATTAATTTACAATCTACGTCACGCTAAAATCTGAAACCAAGCGTTACGAATATACGCCCTGGATATTAGTCTAGCAGTCACATATACCTGAAGTCGTCGATTTGCACCCTATTCCTACTCTTTAGAATGGTACATATTGATAGACCAGCCCTGGCATCAGTGACTCATTTTTATTTTTATTTTATTGTGTCACTGACAGAAAAAAAAACCCAACAAGAATGTGTCCATAGTACTCGGATGCCCCACTCCCACTATCATTTTCTATGTTCAGTGGACCGTGAAATTGGGATCAAAACTCTAATTTGGAATTAAAATTAGAAAGATCATACCTTAGGGAACATGTGCATTATGTGTACTAAGTTTCAAGTTGACTGGACTTCAACTTCATCACAAACTACATGACCAAAAACTGTAACCTGAAACGGGCACTATCATTTTCTATGTTTAGTGAACCGTGAAATTGGGGGTCAAAACTCTAATTTGGCATTAAAAATTAGAAAGATCATATCACAGGGAACATGTGTACTAAGTTACAAGTTAATTGGACTTCAACAAGTTCATCAAAAACTACCCTTATTGACCAAAAACTTTAACCTGAAGCGGGACAAACGGCTAGACGAACGGTCACACAGACCGAAAAACATAATGCCCCTAGGTGGGGCATAAAAATCAAAAAATGAATCACTGAAGCCAGGGCGGGTATAATACGCAATACAAACCCGTTGACGCTAAAGGAAAATGTTATTTCATTATATTCTCAAAACGCATTCAACTATTTACATTTCTTTCCCAAAACCAACGGTTTTTTTTCCTAAAATCTGTTTTTCTATTTAATAAAAAAAATACCTTTTAATTATCCACATTTTTATGTATTTATTTTTTTTTCTTTATTATTTTTTATGTAGACAATGAAACATAATCTGCGTTTTACGATATTTTTGTGCAGCTGAACTTTATGTGAATGCAATTTTTTACACTAATCACTATGCCTTTAGAGATGATGAAGGATTTCATTTTGGGATGTCCCTCTTTGGACCAGCTGAAAATGTTCTAACTTCGTTTGTTCTAAGTTGTTTGTACATTGTTATGTTGCTGCTATATTTCAAGTCATCGCTTCAAGCGTTGTCATCATGAATTCATTAATCGTTATGCCGGGCAGTGTGACCATATTCACAATGGAAATAGATTTGTTAACAGTGTCATAATTTCCTTATTTGTCTTCCTCAGACTAGACAATATATGAGAAATTCCGCAAGTCATTTATTTCTCGGACTTTGTACAAGGAGTTTTGATAATCTGTTCATCGTTCTGAACATAGTTCCTTTTACCCCCTGACTACATTTAGCAAAGATTTGATAGTCTAAAATTAGTTTCTTAATTTCCCTCAACCTCTATACAGAATCATGATTGCAAGCATTTTCTTTTTATTCTTTCTAATAATATCAAAATAGGGGCATTCCAAGACTCCTAGCCAGGTGTCCGACACAAATTTGAAGTATTAATTTTAGCTGAGATATTCTGCTTTTTTCTATTAAGTTGGATTGTTGACTTTCTTGACACATTTCATGTTTCAAATTCTTTTTTCTATATTTTGAATTTGACTTTAAAAAAAATGTCACAAGTCCAATCGTTGCTAAAAAAAATGTGGTTTTCAGTAGTGAAATTCAAGTGTCAGAAGAGGGTCAGAATGCAGGATTTTGCACCATTTATCCTAAAATTTCTCGGGGCCTAGAGCGGCCCCAATCACCTGCCGAATAACCGGCGGGATGAATCGGTTCGCGACTCTAAGATTTCCTGCCGTACCAATATGAATTTGAATGCTACGCCTCTGATCTTAAACTTAAACATTAAGCCCTTTTACACCATAGTTATAATAATATGATACATTGACAGAAATGAATCTGCTGTATTCGTTAATTCTAAACAAACTGTCGTCATTAGTTTTCATTTCCATCGAGTATTCAAAAAAGTATAAAAAACGAAACCCAAAGTAAATAAACAAAAGGAGGAAGTCCATAAAACTGACAAAATGAAACGTGAGAGTTTATCGACCAACGGAGCGAATGGAAAAAAACCGTGATGATATTGACTTGGAACAGGTATTTTCCAAAGAAACTAGTGGGTAAACCTGCATTTAAGCCTCCAACTCGCATGACAATGATTTATATTTAAACAAACATCACAGATAAACATGACTGACTGATATCCCAGTCTTTGGCAGTAACAGTAGTAATTGGCGAGTTAGGATTCATTTCAGTGGCACTGTAATCTTTTGTGGGATTGAATGACCATTATCATTGATGTCTATGATTCTTATCTTGATTGTCGCCCTACTAGTTTTAAGCTCCTACGGATCCAATGCATTGTTATCTATCGTCACTTTTACGAATATGTTGGTCCATGTTCTTTATTAAAGTGTCATATAGAACAGTCTGTAAACATAAAAATGTGTTTGGGTCCTCGATGCTCTTCAACTTTATACTTGTTTGGCTTTCTAACTATTTTGATCTGAGCGTCACTGATGAGTCTTATGTAGACGAAACGCGCGTCTGGCTTATCAAATTATAAGCCTGGTACCTTTGATAACTATTTACAGATCTTTCTCTTCGTTATGTATTAGCAAAACAATTTTCTGATGTAGTTGAAATAAAAGACAAATTTCGTTTAGTTTAGGAATTTGACAAATTTATGACATTTAAAGGAACAAGATATGTTTCTTCTTTCTCTTATATCATGTATATTCTGTAAAGAGTTATGAGGAAGTCTAATTGAATTAGCAGAAGCGCCTGTTTTGTACAATCTTATACTATACAAATTATAAATTGTGCAGACGTTTTGTACAATCTTATACAAATTATAATTTGTGTAGACGTTTTGTACAATCTTATAAAAATTATAATTTGTGCAGACGTTTTGTACATTCTTATACAAATTATAATTTGTGCAGACGTTTTGTACAGGATATCATTTATTTAGTTTGATACCCGTCCATGTTGACCAAGTGGTACAGGTTTGTCTTTTAAAATTTAGCAGCTTGATGTTTAACTGGAGAACTGTCTCATTAGCACACCATATTAATTGGAGATTCTATCTACATTTTGTTTTGCTTATACAAGATTACATGTCCACAGACTCTTATAATAGTCATATAAAATTACAAATTGTACACAAAACACTTACATTTATAAAGATAGAAATATAAATAAGTTTTCCAATGAGTTCCAATCCATTTAAATCAGTTCAAAAATAATGTAATTCGTGAAATTTAAACGCTTGTCTTACATGATGGTATTTTAAGAATAACTTGTTCGTGGATTGATTAATTGATTTGGTTTGACTGATAAATTAAACTGAAATAATTAAAATATTGTTCAGAGCAATGTAAAGATAAATGTTCAAACATTTTATTTCAGTCCTACATATATCTTTGAAAAATATTACAAATGAATCAAAATATAATATCATACTGTAACGTTTTCGCTCTGTGTTGCTATAGCGTTTTCGTTACCCTGAAGTGAAAATATGACCCACTGGCAAAAACTATACTACTCGTCAGACAAACTTATAATCCGCAATTACTCTTTCCAATGACTGCTCCCTTGAGTCATCTCAACCCCGTACTCCAAGTGATATGATTGAAGATGCGTTGTTTCAGTAGACAAAATAATCAATTCGTATAAAGTTAATGATTTAATGAAGTATTATGATTATTATAAATATGTGATCCAGACAATTTCAATATTAAATCAAACTATATCTTTTTACATGAGATCAACATACAATGAATAACATTTTAAATAGTACGCAAGCTAGTGAGTAACTCTGGTCAATTACTATATACACATGTATTTAAATAAACTATCTTAATCACAAGTTTTATAGAAATCTCTATAATTATATAAGCTATGTCGACTTTTCGAATGTATAATTTGCGACTCCTGATTTTACTGTACTTTTGTGAAGATTCGACTTCGTAATATGTAAAGAATCGTTGGAAATTAATAATAATAATTTCTATACTATTGGTATTTCAAGTAAATAATATAAGAATCACTTTAACTGTAACTTTCTTTGAAGAAAAACTATGTTGATGTCTTATTTTAATAGTGACTTTAAGACTCGAGTCTGCGTCGTTGAGTCTCTGTATAAAATATGAAATATCTTATCTTTCCGACTTTTTGTGCTCTTTTCAGTATATAATTTGTACGTCTAATCTTTAGAGTCTCTTATAATATGAAACTTATAAATCTATGTTTTACATAAAGTATAATTCTGAGAAAAATATTTCCTAACCTTTTAAAGTGCAAGCTTAAATTGTTAGCTACAGTGAGGAAAGGATTTTAATATTTAGGCGTGTGATTGTAAGCAACCTTTTGCCACGGTAGTCCGATCACGACTAACGCTTTCAATAGCAGTCCAATATATATACAATGAAAGAGACTCGAAAGACTTCATTTGACGTCAAAAGCGACTCAAAAGACTCTATTTCTACGTAATATCGCCGTTCACGACAATGCACTTAGACTGGTTTATGGTAAGCGACTCACGTAAACATGGCGGACATTACACAGAAAAAGAGAGACTCCTAGTCTCTAGAAACTTGACCAGGTTAACTCATCCACTGACTATAATTATATATAGAGATTAAAACAACATAATACAATCATCAACAAGTATATAAAGGTAGGTTAAGAATAAGGAAATCCCGTATTTACACTATACAAAAATAAATGGAAAAGCGACTCAGTTTCAGATGGGACCTAACGTTATTTTTATCTTTGCTCAAGTTACTGTCTATAAAAAAATATGTTTAAGTACTAAATATCCAAGATAACTTATTTTAATAAAAGAAAACATATCTAACAATTTATTAGTATCCAATGATGTTACACGGAGGTCGAACTGTTGATAAAAAGTGAAAAGGGGGAGGGGACACATACTGCCAAACAATGAGGACGAATCCGTTACAATACAATATAAGTAGCTTTAGTGTTTTTACATGCAAAAATATTAAAGATCAGAACTTTTAAATTTCACTCCTTTATGTAGTTCAACTTTATATATATTATTTATATAGAACAATGGTGTTGATTAAAAGTTACCACATTCCAGCACTTTTGTTTTCCAATAAAGAAAGTAATTTTAATATTGAGAAACTTATTTTTTTCTCAAAAAAAGTTGTGTATCTTCTGATTCTTAATTAACCCAACAGTCTCTAATTATTTGACTCCGTTACATCAAGTTAGATAAGCACTTACCCATTCTTATTTACTTGCAAGTCAAATAAAGAAAAAAAGATTGTAGGAACTTGTGAGTGTCTAAGAGATTTAATAATTTTTCTTTCAGAGTAATAGGTCTATTTAACCGAAAACGTCTTTCAAGCGGCAATGGTGGACACATAATGCTAAATAATATACGATGTACTGGCAATGAGGATGATATTGGTACCTGTCCCTCAAGTGAATGGTTTAAAACAAATTGTGACTATCACAGTGATGTTGGTCTTAACTGTGTCAGTAAGTATGATCATCAAAAGATAACTGATTCACGTTAAATAAAAAACTATGCAGATTGAAAAAAAAAAAACTAATATGAACTGAGATAAAACATAAAAAAAACACCTTTAAAGCTAATGCAATGCAAGTTGTTGCTGTCTTTTTCTTTAAAATTGTTCAAGATCTCATAAATAAACTGGAATTACCATATTCATTGAACGGAATTAGTCGACAATGTTCATATGATCGATTTACGAGAACAAAAAAAGAACATAGATCATTTTTGGTTGTAATATTTTATTCCTAATCAGAATTACAAAAAAATATGTATGCTTGTATTTTACTTTTACAGGACATGGATTAGAACCAGTGGAAGGTAAGTCTTATAAGATCTTGCGTATTCTAATGATATTGTTCCTTTGAAATAAGCTTTACAATTATCATTCATCTGTATTTCGTGGATTTTTTACTGTAACATGTACATGTGGAAACCCCTCCCTCTAAAAAAACCCAGAAAAATCCCCCCAAAAAAACAAACAAAAAACAACAAACGTTAAAAAGGAATCAACAAGTACTAACACTTTAAAGGAATAAACGATTGGTCCGACAACGAATCCAAATTTATTTGCGAAAGTTTTGTTAACCTATAAATCTTGGTAAACACCCATAATTAATATTGTAGAAAAGTAAATTTTGTTTGAGGCGTTGTTTGAAGTGTATTTCAATATGAACATTCACCGGTAATTTTAGAATGAATGATGAATGCCAAAAAGATGGACTAAAATCAAAGACTTAAAGTATTAATGTTTGAAATTTATGCGATCATGAATCATTTTGTAATATATTGTGTCTCTTTATTGTTGTACCCTAACACAGAGAACTTAGATTTTAAGACTTTTAAAGTATAAGGCAACAATTTTGAATATCCTCATATACTAGTCTTTTTCGCTGAACCAGTATACAGTTTTACATTATTGTATAGGTGTCAGCTGAAGCCTGTTGTTTCTTTACACATTTCACGTTTCTATTCTTTATTCTAGAGTCAATACAATTAGGTTTTGTCCCTTCTCGTAAACTCGTAAAGATACATGTCCTGCATTGTAACATGATATAAATACAAATAATAACATGTTCAATTGATATGTTAGAAAATTTCAAACATAATATGAACATGTATGCATGGCTTTATGTCTTTTTGTAAATTTTCAGTACATTTGGAACACTTTGAAATTTTTACACTTTTCTGCTGTTTCAATGGCTACGGCGGCAGTTTTGGAAATTCCAAAGTCAAAATACTTGCTACGTAACATTCATATTAAGTTTTGAGCATTTTTTTAAATTTTGGCCGTTTTTGTTCATGGTAACGGTGACCATTTCCAAAATTTTAATGACAGATGCCACTTTGATACATCAGAGGGAACAATGGATTTGATCTACCATAGTAAGATAGGAAATGCTACTTTAAGGTTTTTAGGAAGATTTTTAGAGCATTTTGACATTTTTTCATTGTTTCCATGGTAACGGCAGCCATTTTAGAAATTCCAAAGCCAAATCCCCAATCATCCACACATGCCAGTTAACTTAAATGAAGTTTAATCAAGCTTTGAGCTTGATGCAATGGAAACTACAAAAAAAGTTTCAAAAAATTCAAATTCCTCTAAAAAAGCAACAGTAGTATACTGCTGTTGAATAGTCATCAATCGATTAAGCCAAAAACAATTTGGGCCATAAACCAAAACCGAAGGAAACACATCAATTATAAGAGGAAAACAACGGAATAACAGAAACACAGAATTGCTACAAAAACAAACGCCAACATATTTCAACATGGTATGAGTGACAAAATCTTCCAAAACCTGTATATATATAGTTGTCACTTAATTATATTAAAATTAATGATTTTAGGTTTAAGCATACTAATTCATCAAACCCCCAAAACAAAATTTTCACACATTTTTTTGGTTTCCCTGATAATAGCAGCCATGTTTTTGTTCTAAAGTTCCACTGCAACTCTAAAGTTGGTGCTACTCGTTGTAGTGAATATTTTATAAGGCAAATTAAAACAGCAAATTATTAATACCTCTCGAGGTTCCGATTCCGTTACGACATTAACATGAAGTGGGAATAATATTGAACATGCATTTAATGTGTTCATCAGCATGCCAGCAACGCCTTTCCTTTAAAAATATTACGAACTAATATCTATCTCTTTGATCACAGTCCGTGACACTAGTATACAAGTATATGATGAAATCATATTGACAAATCTGTATTGCAACCCAAAGACAGACAGACATCGAAAGCTTTCAAAAACATTTTCTACAGCCAGGCCATTAGATTTGGACGGATTTGTTCCAACAATGATACAGTCACAAAGCGATTATAAGAACCCAAAAGCTTCTTAACAAACCTGGTCTACAAATTAAAAGACATTAAAAGAGATTTTCGTGCTACAACAGCAGCTGCAATGATATTTTTACACGTATATATACGTACCTTATCAGCAAAGATAGAAAATGAATAAAGAAAACATCCAAAATTATCAAATGCCTTCTTCGAGTCAACTGGTTTTCCGTAAGCCCAAAACCATTCAAGACTTATTAGCTAGGCCTTATTTGTTCTCTCAGTCAGGTTTTTTGTCAAGAGGTTCTTGAAAGGATTGGGGAAATAAACAATGTCAAACTTGCAAGCGACACTGTATATCCGACTGTAAGCCGTCACTCTCACATAATTATGAAATTATCAAAACAAATACAAATAGTCAAAGTTGATGTCAGAAGATTTTGCTATTCTTAGGTCTCATTTGGTCATACAGGTCAGACTCAGGTCTTATTCATCCTTGGCTTATTAATCTTTTTTGTTTGAGCGTTCCCGATGAATGTAAACCTAGTTAAGCACTTCGGAAATGAATAGTGTCATTATCATTCACTGGGACATAAAACACCATATTTTGAAATGATTCTTGCAAGACAACAAAAATAGTGTTTCTACTACAGTGTAAATGTGGCAAACATGATGCTTGCGAGTACGAACAGTCATTTTCTAGACGTACGAATAACCATCGTAGTGGCTATGTCTGTAAGCCAGGTCAACCTCTAAGTCCTCTCCTCTTGTCGTTTGAGAGTTCCTCACCAGTCTAAGGCAGATCTCAATCGACTGACTATTTTCATCATTAATCACAACACAGGTAGATTAAGGGCAAACTGAATCACTCGGACAATATTTTTAAACTTTGACAACAAATGTAATCAATGAAAAGGGGTATTTGAAATCATGCAGTTACCACATCAAAAAGCCTGTAATATTATTAAGGTGGTGGTGCCAGTTTTATAACTTTGTGCTTCTCTAATTCTTACACGGTTTGTCGTTTTCTTGACCTGTTGATTATTTTTATTTAAACAACATGTTGTTTGTTTAATCTCAGTTATTCATTGGTCAAAATTTGATTATGACGTCACATTTTCTTGATTTCCTCTGAATTTCTTATTGTGACGTCATGAAAAAGGCGACCATGCCTGATGACGTCACTCCAAAAGAACACATCTTTTTGCAGATCAGTCAAATGAAAGGATTGAATTTGTCTGCATATGGCTTAAGAATCATTTTAAAAACAGATTCCACCACCAAACTGTCTCGAGATTATATCATATCACACTCGAAACAGTGGTTGAATCTATATTTACGTTGCTTTTTATTTTTCATGGAAAAAGCTTTGACTGGTTTTTTTAGTCAGGATTTAGAATATTGAATACTTCGGTAAAGTTCTGGTGTTTATTTATCCTTATCTAAATTTTTTTAATATATAGAAGTAGTCGATATTTTTACAAAATATATTTAGTCTATTTGTATTGCTGATAGATTAAATTTAAATAATTTGATAAAATGGTTTCGTGGACTATTTGGTTTACACAGCAATAAAACGTTGTAGAAGAGGATTTGTACTTTAGTAACTTTGTAAATTTTAATATCCGTTTCATGTGGTTTAAGTTATAATAACATTGGTAATGCAAATATTACAAAATGGCCGTCTATCAAGATCATGGTTATAATCACCCATAAGAAACGAACACGTAGATTTCACTGAGAAAAAAATAAATCGTAACAAACGTCAACAACAGAGGTCGGTTGTCCGCTTAAAAGATCTGCAGATTTATTTTAAGAACTGCAGTTGATAAGTTTTTTTTTTCTCACTAAACTCTGTTCCCTACTCCGCATACACGTTTCAAAATGTATATTGAATGTACCTGATATTTTTAATAGTTCATCTATTGAATTTTCTAAATGAGTTAATTAGTATACAATGATTCCAGTAAACAGTGATATTATCACCTTACCTTTCATTATTTTGTGATTTGTATAAATAAATCATTGAAAACTATTCGTAAAAGTGAAACCTGTCAACAGAAAGGACCATACTTTAATTAGTCTTACTTGGAATGCATATATGGTTCTTTCTTCCAATCATCTCATGATATATGTATTGATTATTTGATGTGTCTGTTAAAAAGACAATTCAATAAGGTAAGTTGTATAAACGATTACGTATCCTGGGATACTTCATCTTAAAGGCTATTTGAAGGCTAAATGGTACTTTATTTTTTCCACTGATTGAAATTTATATCTTAAGCTTCACAGTGATATAATCTACATTGTATATTTATAAGATTTATATTTTTATGCATATTTCACATAACCTTTTTTTATGTATTCTACATGTTTGACAATTTTACAGGGGTAAGGTTGGTTGGTGGTACAGGACCATATGAAGGCACCGTGGAGTTAAATATAAATGGAGTGTGGGGAACAATTTGTGATAACTCTTTTGATTTAAGTGATGCACACGTTATATGTAGAATGGCAGGATACCCAAGGTATACTAATTCATTCTGTTTTTACTATAACCTTAAATTTTTAATTAAAAATACAAGATGGATACTAATAGGTAAACGTGCAGACTTTTTAATTCAAAGCAATTGTTTACAGAAATAAGCCAATACCGCACACTTTGAACAAACTTGATTACTATGCTAAGATTTAAAAAATGGAATACTTTTTTTCAATTTTTTTGTTTGTTCAATTCAATGCAGGATGTTTTTCATGTTTGTATTTTTTCAATTTGTCTTTCGGATATAGGTTTTTTTTATCAAATTAATCCAAACATATTAATCGAACACAAATTAAATCGAAGGTATGATAGTATTAGGACATGGTCTTTGGGTAGGCTAGACATTACATAAATTAGACCGTAAGTTTTTTTCGCTTGGATTGTCTTATTAAATTCCATTTGTCATATCGAGGCATTTTATAGCTGACTATGTGGTATAGGCTTTGCTCATTGTTGAAAGCCGTACGGTGACTTACAGTTGTTAATTTTTGTGTCATTTGGTCTCTTGTGAAGAGTTGTCTCATTGGCAATCTTACAATATCGTCTTTTAGATATATATATATATATATATATAAGTACGTCTGAGCCAGTGACAACTCTACAACAGATTGATCCATCGGATCACCAGCAGTGATGGTGATACATTGCTGTGTACATTATGTATATACAACGAGGGAAGAACAAAAATTTGCGAAAGCAAATTTACAGATCTAACATAATAGTATAATAGTGTGCAGTGAATCAATATATTCATAAAATGTGGTCTTTATTTTTTCATTCATTGTATTTTGCTATAATTTCTATCATTTATTTTGATAAATTATCATTATTATATTTAGTATCATTCTATCATTTATTTTGATAAATTATTAGGTCTTTCCACTTTTCTTTGGAAAGACCTATTGTATTTGTTCTGATTATTAGGTCTTTCCACTTTTCTGTGGAAAGACCTATTGTATTTGTTCTGAATATTATTTTTTTTCCGCCTAATTTTGTTCTTGTTCGTTATATCCTTAGGAATTTTTTGATCGAAGCGATTCGATGAAATTTTGAAGGAGTTATCTACCTTTACCAAATAAATTTGTCGGTATGTTTTTTAACTCATAAACTGTTAACTGTATAACCCTGGAATCTTTTTTATTTGAGGCCCCTAGGTCCTAACTTAGAAAATGAGGTCAAGGTCAAAGGTCAAGGTCAAGTTCTCAATTGTGAATTTTCCTTGTTTTTTGCATTTTCTCCAACTCTTGTAAAGATATATATAAAAGAACAAGTGCAAAATGTTTGCTCTATTGCAATGAAGATTTGTTACTTTTGGTCTGATATAATCTTATGGCATCTTATAGGAATTAGTGCCCCTGGAATGTCTAATTATAAGGTTAATTGATTATAACTTCAACTTGGTTCATTATAAAGCCATATGACCTTTTACAAAAGGTTAGGTGACATATGACCTTGAAAATTGACAACCGGAAGTGACCTTGAGAAAACCAGAAGTAGCTATTTTTGCACTTTTGTCATGTAAAAGTACTCAGAAGCCATATTTTTTGTAATATAGATACATAAACTTCTCGGAAATGACCACAAGCGATTTTAAGTAAACCGGAAGTGGCCAATTATCTCCTGTTTTACATGGAAAAGTATATAGAAACTATATATTTTTGGAACCAGTGTGAAAGAAGCTATCTGATGAGACCGGAAGTAACATTTACTTCACCTGAAGTAGCACATGATCTCCCTTATTTATCTCTAAAGTATATAGAAACCACTTATTTATCGCATCACTATGAAGAAACTTATGATTAGATGCCAATCTAAACTTTGAGTACACAGGAACTTGATTCTTTTCAAAAACGTTTGAAAATTGATGTGGAAAGACCTTCAATTGTTCTCTGAACAATTGGTTTTTAATTATTATTATTTTTTTTTTTCTGCCTAATTTTGTTCTTGTGATAAATATTTGTTTCGAAAGATGTCGCTTAGATATTTCTCATATTGTATCGTATAGTTTATGTGCCTTTAAATTTCACCCTGCTAAGACGAACAATTTTCTTAGTAAAAGTTATCTCCCTATTCACTGTTTATCAAGTGTGTGTATCTCCTTCGTAACAAAAAAAGATATCGACAAAATTCTTTTTCTAAATTGTTCGTTACAACCTAAAGGCAGCTTATAGGAGTTAGTGCCCCTGAAATGTCTAATTATCAGGTTAATTGATAATTACTTCAACTTGGTTAATTCTAAAGCCATATGACCTTTTACAAAAATGTAATTCATAAGAGTTGCAAAAAAGAGATATACATATATAGATCTAATTAAGATTTGACAGAATTAACCGGAAGTAGCCTTTTTTGCACTTTTTTCATGGAAAAGTACTCAGAATCCATATATTTTGTAATATAAATACATAAACTTATCACTAAAGACCAGAAGTGACGTTCGATAAACCGGAAGTGGTCAATTATCTCCTGTTTAACATGCAAAAGTATAAAGAAACTACATATGTTTGGAATCAGTGTAAAAGAAGCTATCAAATAAGACCGGAAGTGACGTTTACCGGAAGTAGCACATTATCTCCCTTATTTCACTCAAAAGTATATAGAAACCATTCATTTATCGCATCAGTTTGAAGAAACTTATGATTGGATACCAATGTTAACTTTGAGTAAACCGGAACTAGCTTCTTTTCAATTACTTTGAAAATTGATGTGGAAAGACCTTCAATTGTTCTCTGAACAATTGGTTTTTAATTATTTTTTTTCTTCCGCCAAATTTTGTTCTTTCGTGTAATTTTTGTTTCTCAATATGTCGCTTAGTTATTTCTTATATAGTATCATACAGTTTACGCGCTTTTAAATTTCACCCTGCTAAGCTGAACAATTTTCTCTGTAAGAGTTATCTCCCAATTCACTGTTTATCTTGTGTGTGCATCTCTTTCGTAACAAAAAAAGATAACGACAAAATTCTTTTTCTGAATTGTTCGTTACTTCCTCAGGAACTTTTGGCTAATTTGGATCGAAGCGATCCAGTGAAATCTTGGAGGAGTTACCTACCTTAACCAAAAAAATTTGTCGTAATATGTTTGTAACTCATGAACCGTAAGCCGTATAAACCTAGAGTCGTTTTATTTGAGGTCCTTGGGTCCCATCTTAGAAAATGAGGTCAAGGTCAAAGGTCAAGGTCATGTTCTAAATTCTGACATTCACTTCATGCTGCTTCTACTCAGAAAAAGTTAAAGATATCGACAAAAAATTTGATCAAAATGTTAGTCGTGACATGATATAACTGTAGTTTTTGTCGAAATGGTACGCGTCATTTTTTGGGGGTTCCATGCCACTGAAATGGTAAAATGAACAAATTAACCAATTATAGCTTCAAACTTAGCAGCTATCATGATGTATACATGCATCTTATCTTAATTAATCAACCAAGGCCCACCACCCTACCACCCCCCCCCTTTTTTATTTTTTAAAGGAATCTACATTTCTATAAAATGAAAATCGCCTTCAGTCCCGTAGATTTTACTGTAAAATTTGCAATCCTTCTTATGTACAAACTTCTGAAATAGAAATCCATCCCTGCAAAAATCTGCTCCAATTTATGTATTTTCTGAAATTAATCGATGAACGTTTTGTTAAAATACTATAACAACAATGAATGAAGACTCGTGTTCAGCGATTAGAAATCAGTTTATCTGTAAAATGAATCAAGAAAATATATTCCTGTTAGCTATAAATACACGTGCGGTGCGCTTGATTGAGAAATTAAAATCCATGACGAAGAAATCGCTCCCAAGTTCTTAAATATTACTTAAATCCTAAAATCAAATTTCTAAACATGCATTAAAATACAAATCTGTGCTTCCCTAAACATGTGTACGTAAAATGCATGCATGATCCGACATCAATGACCTGTAAAAAATAAAATCAAAAGTAATAGTGTTACTCTGATCAATACACGTGTGCTCTGTTCAAAGGTCTCCCTTGAAAAGATATTAATATTTAACTCCAGACATATGTATTCAAGGGTCACGTGACTTCACAACACCATCGCGCGCGCGGACCTAAATTTAGAATAAAACATTCCATATCCAAATAAAGAAAGAGAAACTTCCAAGATAAAATTTACTCAGTTTTCCTACAAATTCAAACAAAACGCATACACAACAAATAGATGAAAAATGGAAGTCCGAGGTAACATAGAAAATAGAGAAAATTTATAAACTAAGGATGCTAAGATCAATTTTTATGAGGACATCTCAGGCGTCCGTTTGGCTGTGCAGGATGTATAAATACGCAGTCACGTTCGGTCAGAATATAGACGTTAAGTTCGCTGCCTCGCACAGAGAAAGCGCACATCAAAATCAATCAATCAATCAATCAATCAATCAACCAACAAACCAACCAACCAACCAACAAACAAACCAACCAATCAATCACTCATACAGGGGTCTGGTCCATGTGTTTAATAGAGGATGAGGGATCTCCTTTTGTTTTTCGCATGTTCCTACAGTCTAGCTAGGCCCAATGTGTTTTTTGGCTAAGCAACCAACCCACCAACCAACCCACCAACCAACCAACCAATCAATCAATCAATTATGTTTCGGAGGGGAAAGACCGCCGCTAACAATTGTTTACAAAACAATTGATTTATATTTATTATATTTAGTATCATTCAAATACTAATATATTAGATATATTTCGATTACGTAGCAACAGAAAACACCGTTTCTTTAAATAAAACACCATAAGACTGTCAAAAGTTGAACTGCAGAATGATACCGTAGCTTCACAGTCTAAGAAATATCCTATGATGGTACTTAGATATCTCTAAAATTGGTCCCAATGCATACATGTATATATGAGGATACTTTGAAAAAAAACATGTGCTTTGCAAACATTAAGGTGTTGCGCTGTAGTAAACGATTTTAATTAACCATTAATAAGTGCATTTGCTAGATCTAGATAACTTCTCAGTAAAACGTCTATAATTTATAAACCTGGTGCCTTTCATGAGTTTATTTTCTTTGTATCAAATATCAAAAACATTAGTGAAGATTTGTTGTACTTTTGGTACTGTTTTTGTTTTTTTGTTATTCTAGTCAAATAATTTCCAATCTACAAAATTACCAGTTTCAATATGTTTCTTGATTTGAGTTTGGTATTTTTAAGGGTTTATTAATAAATGTTACTGGGTGAAATGTACGAGTTGTCAAATTCGGATGCATGTATTCAAAAATGAATTCCTTCTTATTGAATATGATCAGATTGTTTACGATAATGACCAATAATGTGAAGCAATGAACGAAGCAGTACCGGGAAGTGGTAAATTTGGATGCATGTTTTTCTGAACGGGTTGATCTGATCACTTTCCTTGTCCCTTTAAATTTTGAAGTAAAGTGATACTTATTGTTTTTGTAATGTCCGGATGAAAAACGGGTATTTCGGACAACTACAGGTCAACATTTGGTCCTTAACAACAGACATATGTCTTGCAAAATGCGAATTTTCTTGCCATTGATTGTGACACTCGTTCAACAAGGATTGCTTATCTTTATGAATGATAAGAATTAGACAACGGTTTAAATTCGGTTCGTGTTGACCAATCTTGAATTTCGGCGTATGTTTAGTCTTTTGTCACTTTTCATTTGGTAATACTATTGTCTTTTATGTCGACTTCGGTTATGACTGCCTGTTTTGTTTCTCCATTCCTCCTTTAAAGCATTCAGTATCTGTAAATATAATTACAAAAGGCTATTAGCAGTTTGCACTCAGCAATTAATTTCCGAAGGGGAAGATCATTAAGATTTGAGTAAAGACAACTTATGACGTTCGTTACTTAAGACAGCCCGGTTTAACAAAATATTTCCCCAGTATTTAAAATATAATTTATCCCACAAACTACAAGCACTATGACATAATAGTTACTTAATATGAAGTGATCTTTGATAAGATCTGTTATTAAATAAATATCAAAGTTTCTGGTACAAGAGAGGAGAATTTGAAACACAAGTATAAATTTAAGGATGTCTATTTTTTATACATTTATTTCTTTATTCGACAGATAATACGTGATTTAATGTCTGGATTCACCTTATATAATGAATAAAATTGTTTATCCATAATCATATAATTTCCAGGGCAGTGCAAGCATTTAGTGGGGCTCATTTTGGAAGAGCAACTGGTTCTATTCTGTTAGATTATTTACATTGCACTGGTAATGAGACGAATATTGACAACTGCAGATCAGATGGCTGGTACAGAACTAATTGTTATCATTCTCAGGATGCCGGGGTTGCCTGCTTAGGTAAGAATTCAGGTCAAATCATATGGAATTTCATAACTGAAAATGGAAACAACAATGATGTAAGATAAAAATAAAAGTGGGACACACGGTTTTTGCTACTTTAAAAAAGAATTAATCGTATACAGCGTTTTCCCTATCATGTTAACAGAATAGTTTTATCAGTAAAATTCTGAATCAAATTCACCCTGCATTGCGCAAGTTTGTGTCATCTTGTACTGTTTATGCTGTTGTTGCCGAAAATCTACTCCGAATTACAGCCACCGATATCATAACGTAGAATGACTTTTATGTGAAGTTGGATATCAAATTGACTTTACAAACAAAAAATTCAAACCTCCCCTCGAAAGAAAAAAGAAAAAAAATATCTCATTTATACCATCAGGTGTTCGATGATTTACCTACATTAAGAACAACCAATACTGCGATACTTTGACCTTTGATTATCCACACTAGTGAACTGATTTGGTCGTATTTGAACTATCCAGATTGGGGAACGAAAAAATGCTAGCACGATAAGCTTTTCATAATAGTTCGGAGTGTAAATTATTTATTTTCAATGTTTCAACACAAGAAGATATTTTAAGTCGTCACAAAAATATTTGATTTATGAATAGAGAAGCATTTTATTATACTTTAATTCAAAAACGCATATTTCATTAATAGCATTGAGACCAAAGATTAGAATAGTAAGATTTTACTACACAAATCCTGGTTAAAAATGAAAAAAAATATAGATTTAAATGAAATTGAGAATGGAAATGGGGAATATGTCAAAGAGACAACAACCTGACCAAAGAGCAGATAACAGCCAAAGTCCACCAATGTGTCTTCAACACAGCGAGACAATCCTGAACCCGAAAACCCCGTTTAATGCCTGTCATTGCGGAAGAAAATAAGAAGGTAACATACATGTATATCGATCCTTGTTTTTTTGTCGGTAACGAATTTTTTTAATTGAAGCGATGTAAAAAGTAAAATCACAAAAATACTGAACACCGAAGAAAATTCAAAAAGGAAAGTCCCTTATCAAATGGCAAAATCAAAAGCTCAAACACATCAAACGAAATCATTGAAGGGGTGAATCCTTTTAACCATCATGTCTGCGAATCATACAGATACTGATTGACGAACAACTGTTTGTTATACTAGTTTTGTAGTTATTAGATATCACGTGGTGATTTTTTGCAACCGAGATGCCATCAAGATGGCGAGCAGTCTGATATCTGTTTCTGGCAAATTGCATTTTGCAGTTCCATTAAAAGGGAGCAAAACCTATCCTAGAAGATAGTTGCTAATCATACTGTTAGAAGATAAACTAATTGTATGTCCTTTGTACCATTTTGAACCCCAAATTGCAGTCAAACCCCTTAATGTCTATTTTGAGCAAAGAGTGCGACTTACCTGGTCCAGGGGTGAAATATTTGTATAATGTACACCTGTTTAGTCGCTTGAATGCACTACTTTTGTTTCTATGACCACATTTGATAATAAATATGCGTAGTCATAAACTTTAAAAGACGTCTGTGATTATACAACAATTGATGCTTTGTAAAGAGCAAAACTGAGATATTTTTATCATTTGATTCATATATTCAACAACAGCTGCCCTTATCTTGGAGATATTTTTGCAATAAATGATCAATAAATGTTAAAGATACTAGCTTAATTAACTAAAGTAATCCTAACTAACAAATACATATGAATTTCTATACAGTTATGGACACTAACGTTCCTAAATTCTGTTAATATTTATTTCATGTTATTGCACAAGGTCATTTCTTAGCAGAATGTTTGTAACGTCTTTACACGTAAATTATTTGATTTGTTCGGATTGACATTTTACTTAGGGTAAACACGATTTATTTATCTGTTGTAATGTGCATAGAATTAGCTTTCAATAAAAGCGAGTACTTTAAAGGGAGTACTCTGTTTTAATTGAAGTTTTCCAAATGGTGTTTTACAGTTTGTTCTTATTTTGTGCTGTTACACCAGTATCCAAAGTAAGTAAACGGTTGAGCGTTCACACACATGTTTAATCCCGTCATAGCTGTATGTGCCTGTCCTAAGCGCAGAGCTTATAAGTCAGTGGTTGTTGTTTGATCCTGTCTGTTATATATGTTTTTGTCATAAATAAGTCCATTAGTTATTTCTTAAACTATTTCTCATTATGTCGGCCATTTTCTAACTGACGATACGGTTTGGGTTATGCTAATCGTTGAAGGCATTTGAAATCTGTTATATAGTCGCTTTTTTGGCAATCATACCATACCTTCTTTTTTATTGGACAGTAGGGATTAAGAGCAAAACTGGTTGAATCTAAATACGTTGAAAGAGAGTATGGCATGTTGTTTGCTGTGATAGTACCTCAAAATTTGAAATTTGGTTTTCAACATAAGTCGTATGTATTTACATTCTTCCCACTTGACGTTTAAAAGTCGTCTATCCATCAATCAATCGAAATTATAAAAAGTATACAATAAGTCAATAGTTAAAAAAATGTACGAGAAGGACCTATAATTTTTCTGCATTAAACTTACGAAATATACTACGATACATTCCATTGCACATAGCTTGAAGGGTACTTCATAAAACTAATATCATTTTGTTGCTGATGTTTACTGAATTCATCGTAGAAGTACTTTATTGGATACATCGTAAAAAGTGCATCGTATTTTACAGGTAGTAAAAGAAGTCATACAGTAGAAGGTATGTCTATTAGTTTTTTTTTTTTTTTTTTTTATATCCTGTCTGTTTTTTCTTTTGATGAATTTGTAAATATATATACATGCAAAAAGTAAAATCACAAAAATACTGAACTCCGAGCAAAATTCAAAACTGAAAGTCCCTAATCAAATGACAAAATCAAAAGCTCAAACACATCAAACGAATGGATATTCCTGTCTTGGTACAGACATTTTCTTGTGTAGAAAATGGTGGATTAAACCTGGTTTTATAGCTAGCTAAACCTCTCACTTGTATCACAGTCGCATCGAATTCCATTATATTGACAACGATGTGTGAACAAAAAAAAACAGACATAATAGGTAAAAATGTGCAATATAGGGGTACAGCAGTCAGCATCGTGTTATAATCTTAATCACTACAAAAACAAACAAATATGTAACAAAGATGTACAAAAGGGCATATAGACAAAGCACATCAGCAAAAATGAAAGACAAGAATACAAAAATTTACAATGTCATTTGTATGTTGCTTGTTTGATGTATGTTACTATATCACTAAGAAAGTAACCCATTAATATCTAATTGCAAAACAAACCATATCAAAATTTTGCTCCGGTAAAGTAAGCAGTTTCTGGTCCATTTTTATTTTGTCTTTTTGCCGATGACAATTTAAATAAAAAGTAAATTTAGATAGTGTCATAAACAAAAGAAATGTTTATATACACTATGTATGTGTTACTGGAATGTTTAGAATAAGAGAAATGAATTTATCCTTTTGTCGTTAAGATGAAATTGTCAGACGACCACCATTGTGATTTTTTTTTGTATCATAAGTATTATAGGATTTTGGATATTTATGATCTACACCATTATAAAATGGTTCATGTAATATTTACATTTAATGTCATCATGTAAGTTACTATACAAACAAGGTTATAATGTTACTGTGTGATCCTTCATTTCAAGTTCAATCGAAATAATCCGATAAACTAATCCTTTTCGTATTTTTCAGTGTGAAAACGGTATCAATAAAGCAGAACGAATTAATCTTTTTTTTCATTCTTCTTAAAAGCCCGGCCTCAATCAAGATAGTTGAGATAAGTTTAACTGGTTTCCATATGAATGTCGACTTTCTGTTAATATTATTTAAACTATTTGTTAAATTGATTTGGAGAGCAGTTAGGTGGACCATTTAGTAGACGCCAGCAATGTAGCGTTGTTTGTAAACTATCATGGTCATAGATATAATCAGCTTTAAGATTAATCCTAAAGAATTTCATTCTAGAAGAATAAACTCGTCGACTAGAAGTCGGCTTAAAATTCAGGCTTGCAGACTAATTTGTAATTTGCAACGGTCGTGGTTATTGTCTTCGCTCTGTTCCATCTTTATATATGCCAGAGAACTTAAGTTTATGGATACTATCGACACTAAAAGATATGCTTTAGATCTTGATCTTTTTCTCGATATCGGTACAGATAATCAAATTTAAACTAGAATATATGACAAATGCGATGATTCCAACTTTTCAAATGTTATTTCTGATTTCGCAGCAGAAACATACTATCTTTCCTATTTGATGTTGTTTTTATTTCTTAATTGCATACGCTTGTGCATGTTCACACTACCCAAACCTTATTGACAAGGTGTGCTTCTATCAGAGTAAGGAGTACATAATTTCAACAGTCACCAATATTAATTGGTTGACCAATACAATATGTCTGTTTCACACTCACTGACGGCATTGTTTTGCAGCATTCTTTAATCTGAAGATACTAGGAGAGTTTTCTTATCTATAATTTTACCAGTTGTGTCCTATTTCTGATTTTGACATGATTTTGTGACAATCTTTAATCATTCGATACCAGAAGAGTGGTCTACTATATAATTTTATCGATGTTGTCCTATTTCCGTTTTTGATATTATGATTGTGTGTTGATTCGCATGACTGGTGGCGCATACGTGTAAGAGATGCTTGCTCCGTCAATTCAATCGGTCTCGCTCTTTTTGGAGTGCATGCGACTTCCTCAGTTTTTGTTAGTTACCTTGATTGGTCTTCTTAATCTAATTTTTCTAAATTTGAGCAGCAGAAAATAATGCCTTAATTTATATCAGCATGTAGCAGGATGACTGCTTCTTAATAATCTGATTTACAGACTAGTTATTCATTTTCGGACAGTCCTAGACAAAGATCCTTCTTATTATGTAGTAATTTATTTTATTTTATTTTTTGCAGTGAATTACCGTGATTTCCCATTGTAATAAAAACCAATAATTTCAAAGGTGAAATAAATGCGGTTATGTCACTCCTCTAACGTCATACAACAATATACACTGTATGTATTGTCAATATATTGTCGATGGCGTACCATCAAAACAAATTGTGAATGGGAGTAAAGAATAAAGTTCCAAACCTTTATTATTTTAATTCCAATAAAACGCCCATTGTCTATGTAATAAAAAGAATTCAAATATCGAAAACTTGTGACCGAACAACACTGAAATTAAACTCATGGGCTACGTGTATTCTTGAATTAATGTGTTACCATATAAGCGGGAGGTTTGGCTAGCCAGGTTTAACCCACCATTATTTTCTTAAATTGCCCTGTACAAAGTTAGGAATATGGCAGATGTAATCAAATAGTTCGTGTCTATGTATGTTGGCGTTTTTATTTGTTGCACTACAGTGTTCCTTTTGATCCTTTGTTCTCCCCTTATAGTTGATATGTTTCCCTCGGTTTTAGTTTGTATCCCGGATTTGTTTTCTCTCAATCTATTTCTGAATTTTGAACAGTGGTGTACTACTGATGCCTTCATTGTTCGGTCACTCGTTGAATATTTCTTAATTAATACTTAATGTTTTTATTTATTAATGTTTTCCCTATAAAATCAATCAAACTTATCATTAATAATTAATTTATTGTTTCTTTTATTATTTGTTTTTGTTATTTATCAATCTATTTGATTTTTATTATTTTATCCATGTTATGTGAAACAAAATATTCTAGCACATTAGATTGTATAATGTCAGGTAAACTCGAATATAAAAATAATATCCTTGAAAATGATACGTCACTGTGTTAACCAAATAGTTTACCAGTAATAAACCCCTAATCTTTTTCTTCGACCTGTACAGTTGACGTTATAAGAGTACGTATTACTAGTATAATTGATTATAGTTACAGAAATATAAAAGGAATGTTCTCCCGCTGCTTCATAATAACTGTACACAAGTAAACATACTTTTGATTAACATGAAGAATTTACAGAGCAAAAACATTTTTTTTTTTTTTTTGCCGATGACAATTTAAATAAAAAGTAAATTTAGATAGTGTCATAAACAAAAGAAATGTTTATATACACTATGTTTGTGTTACTGGAATGTTTAGAATAAGAGAAATGAATTTATCCTTTTGTCGTTAAGATGAAATTGTCAGACGACCACCATTGTGATTTTTTTTTGTATCATAAGTATCATAGGATTTTGGATATTTATGATCTACACCATTATAAAATGGTTCATGTAATATTTACATTTAATGTCATCATGTAAGTTACTATACAAACAAGGTTATAATGTTACTGTGTGATCCTTCATTTCAAGTTCAATCGAAATAATCCGATAAACTAATCCTTTTCGTATTTTTCAGTGTGAAAACGGTATCAATAAAGCAGAACGAATTAATCTTTTTTTTCATTCTTCTTAAAAGCCCGGCCTCAATCAAGATAGTTGAGATAAGTTTAACTGGTTTCCATATGAATGTCGACTTTCTGTTAATATTATTTAAACTATTTGTTAAATTGATTTGGAGAGCAGTTAGGTGGACCATTTAGTAGACGCCAGCAATGTAGCGTTGTTTGTAAACTATCATGGTCATAGATATAATCAGCTTTAAGATTAATCCTAAAGAATTTCATTCTAGAAGAATAAACTCGTCGACTAGAAGTCGGCTTAAAATTCAGGCTTGCAGACTAATTTGTAATTTGCAACGGTCGTGGTTATTGTCTTCGCTCTGTTCCATCTTTATATATGCCAGAGAACTTAAGTTTATGGATACTATCGACACTAAAAGATATGCTTTAGATCTTGATCTTTTTCTCGATATCGGTACAGATAATCAAATTTAAACTAGAATATATGACAAATGCGATGATTCCAACTTTTCAAATGTTATTTCTGATTTCGCAGCAGAAACATACTATCTTTCCTATTTGATGTTGTTTTTATTTCTTAATTGCATACGCTTGTGCATGTTCACACTACCCAAACCTTATTGACAAGGTGTGCTTCTATCAGAGTAAGGAGTACATAATTTCAACAGTCACCAATATTAATTGGTTGACCAATACAATATGTCTGTTTCACACTCACTGACGGCATTGTTTTGCAGCATTCTTTAATCTGAAGATACTAGGAGAGTTTTCTTATCTATAATTTTACCAGTTGTGTCCTATTTCTGATTTTGACATGATTTTGTGACAATCTTTAATCATTCGATACCAGAAGAGTGGTCTACTATATAATTTTATCGATGTTGTCCTATTTCCGTTTTTGATATTATGATTGTGTGTTGATTCGCATGACTGGTGGCGCATACGTGTAAGAGATGCTTGCTCCGTCAATTCAATCGGTCTCACTCTTTTGGAGTGCATGCGACTTCCTCAGTTTTGTTAGTTACCTTGATTGGTCTTCTTAATCTAATTTTTCTAAATTTGAGCAGCAGAAAATAATGCCTTAATTTATATCAGCATGTAGCAGGATGACTGCTTCTTAATAATCTGATTTACAGACTAGTTATTCATTTTCGGACAGTCCTAGACAAAGATCCTTCTTATTATGTAGTAATTTATTTTATTTTATTTTTTGCAGTGAATTACCGTGATTTCCCATTGTAATAAAAACCAATAATTTCAAAGGTGAAATAAATGCGGTTATGTCACTCCTCTAACGTCATACAACAATATACACTGTATGTATTGTCAATATATTGTCGATGGCGTACCATCAAAACAAATTGTGAATGGGAGTAAAGAATAAAGTTCCAAACCTTTATTATTTTAATTCCAATAAAACGCCCATTGTCTATGTAATAAAAAGAATTCAAATATCGAAAACTTGTGACCGAACAACACTGAAATTAAACTCATGGGCTACGTGTATTCTTGAATTAATGTGTTACCATATAAGCGGGAGGTTTGGCTAGCCAGGTTTAACCCACCATTATTTTCTTAAATTGCCCTGTACAAAGTTAGAATATGGCAGATGTAATCAAATAGTTCGTGTCTATGTATGTTGGCGTTTTTATTTGTTGCACTACAGTGTTCCTTTTGATCCTTTGTTCTCCCTTATAGTTGATATGTTTCCTCGGTTTTAGTTTGTATCCCGGATTTGTTTTCTCTCAATCTATTTCTGAATTTTGAACAGTGGTGTACTACTGATGCCTTCATTGTTCGGTCACTCGTTGAATATTTCTTAATTAATACTTAATGTTTTTATTTATTAATGTTTTCCTATAAAATCAATCAAACTTATCATTAATAATTAATTTATTGTTTCTTTTATTATTTGTTTTTGTTATTTATCAATCTATTTGATTTTATTATTTTATCCATGTTATGTGAAACAAAATATTCTAGCACATTAGATTGTATAATGTCAGGTAAACTCGAATATAAAAATAATATCCTTGAAAATGATACGTCACTGTGTTAACCAAATAGTTTACCAGTAATAAACCCCTAATCTTTTTCTTCGACCTGTACAGTTGACGTTATAAGAGTACGTATTACTAGTATAATTGATTATAGTTACAGAAATATAAAAGGAATGTTCTCCCGCTGCTTCATAATAACTATACACAAGTAAACATACTTTTGATTAACATGAAGAATTTACAGTGCAAAAACATTTTTTTTTTTATTAGAATGTAATTATTTTTATTAGTTTATCATTTTCATCTTAAATATGACATACAGTGAAAATACAATCAACTGCTGCTTTTATAAATCACAATCAGAGAGAAGATCTAATTTACGTCATTCAGTACTGTTCTATATTAGGACATATGTTAAAGTTCTATCTTCGACGAAATTTGGACCATTATACCATGATTCTGATAAATATGCATTAGTCATATAAATATAAAAATGAGTCATTGTTCTTTGTCATACGCTGCATGGTTAAAGCTTAAAATTTCTTGCTTCTCATTATTTTTGTTCGTTATGACAAGATTTCATATTTATTTTGCCAAATTATTGGATTTTATGGGTTCTACCTGCGCACCTCCAATGGTAAATGTTTTTTTCTTTATTGTTATGAAATCTTTGATGGAAATACTTTAATTAAGTAAGATACATATATATAATTCTGACAAAATAATCGAAATCTTCCACTTTAATATCAGATAAATCGATGTACTTGTTATAAATTGTAAAACATAACTGCAAAGGCACAAAATGAAAAGTTAACTTAAAATACAATGTACGAGGGAAAGGACGATTCGATTTTATTCCTTTACTAATTTTCTTTTTTTGACCGAGATTTTTCATTTTCAGCGTTCTATAATCCGGTTGATTTAACATGAGGGATTTAATCAACGTAAACTTTCCTCAATTCATTGATGTTTTGTAAAAATTAATTAAATGGTTGGCTGAAGACTACTTGAACTGCGATTACGTAGATGTGGATAATATATCATTAAGAGTATTGATAAGTTGTCCTTTTTGTCTCGCCTTGACGGAGTAAAAACGCGAGACATAGGTATGCTGTTTCCGGCGTCGGCGGCGTCAACAATGTATTAGTTTATGATTTGGTCAAGTTTATGGTGAACCACTAGTGGTAGGTCAATGATATTTGGTATACAGTTGTATTAGAATTGGCACATCTTATTACCATGGAGATTATGTGAGCCCGCCCCCTCAGTCATGGTCTATTGACTTTGAAACTTTGCTTAGTTTACATGTATTTGTTTCTGATTAGGTCAGTTTATGAGGAACCACTAATGGTAGGTCAATAATATTTAGAATGCAGTTGTATAAGCATTGGCATATCTCATTTCCATGGAGAATACTTTGTCCTTACCCCTCAGTCATGGTCTATTGACTTTGAAACTTGTGCTTAAAGTACATGTATTAGTTTGTGATGTGGTCAGTTTAAGATGAACCACTTATGTTAATTCAATGATAATTGGATATTATATAGCACCGCCCCCTCATCATGGTTGATTGACTTTGAAACTTTTACATAGTTTACAAGTTAATCATGTTAATGTTTGTGTTTAGGTTTATTTAAAGGCAACGACATATGAAAAGTCATTGATATTTGGTATGCAGTAGTATTAGCATTGGCACCTCTCATTTCTATGGAGATTGTTTAGCCCTGTGCCTTTTGTCGTGGTTCATTGATTTTGAATATTTGCATAACTTACAGTTTTGCTGATTTAATTTCATCATTTGCATTATCGAAATAACAAAAAGGCGACAAATATCTCTGTGTTAACAGTTTATTTATATAATAAAGAGGTGTATTTTTCTGATAATTTAGATTTATCTCAACCTTCAAAGAAGATATATCCGAAATGCTGTATCGTAAAGATTCCTATTTTTGCATGTTATTCACATAACCAATGTAATATACATATTTGATTTCTTTACAGGAATAATGTTAACTGGTGGCACAGGGTCTTATGAAGGAACAATTAAATTAAATATTAACGGAGTGTGGGGATCAATTTGTGATAACAGTTTTGATATAAATGATGCACACGTGATATGTAAAATGGCAGGATACCCAAGGTATAATAATTATGTACGTAAATATCACGATACGTTAAAAAAACTAGGCCCTTTGTAAACCTTTCAGTTGTCGCGTTGTATCAAACGAGTTAATTCCACCATTAACCTGTCCATTTGCTAGATCTAGATACCTTTTCGGTAATTAAATATCTTTAATTTATAATCCCGGTATGACAATAGAGGAGATTTATCATGTTTATTGTACTCTATGTATTCTAATCAAGTAATATCCACCTGACAAAATTACTAGTTTCTTTATGTTCCTGGAATTCAGCGTTGATTTTTTATGATTTTTTAAACTGACGCAACTGGTTATATGTGAGACTTCAGAATTATTGTTTGGATGCATTTGTTCGTCACTCGAACTGTCTACTTGTTAAATTTGGGACGAATTTTTAATTTGTTTCTAGTCATAAGCAATACATCGAAGCAGTACCGACATTTTTTTGTTATTTGCAAGCATGTTTTTTGAGAATCTCTTGTTCTGTCTACTTTTTTCTCCCTCTATTTTAAATTCAAGCGAAGCTGACTGCTTTTGTAAGTCCTCATGAATAACAAAAAATTTCGGAGTATACAACAAGGATACTTCTACAAGTCAACATTTGTTCCCTAAAACAGACCAATTTCGTTTTACAAATACAAACTTTTGCGGATTTTTTTCGCTGTGTTGAAGACCCATTGATTGCCCTAGGCTGTTCTATCCTATGGTTGGGTTGTTGTCTCTTTGAAACATTCTCCATTTCCATTCTTAATTTTATTTTGTGTTACAATGAACATGGGGACGGGTGACAATAGTAAGAATCGCTTAACCTTACGGTAGAAAAGTCGTCACCAACGGTTAAAAAAGGGTTCTTGTTGATATTTCTTTTTATTCTCTGCAAAACGGTTTTGTTTGTATTTCTTGGTATTTTTATCACTTCATAAAAACACAGACTACAAGCACTATGTTATAATAGTAATATTAAAATGTAGGCAGATTCGATTAGATCTGTAAATTTAACAAATTTTAAAGTTTCTGGTACAAGCGAGAAGAATTTGAACATAAGTATAAATTTAAGGATGCCCTTAAACACATGCATTGCCTTTCTCTCTCACATCTATACATTAATACTATCCATCGGACATTCGTGATCTGATGATATGATTTGGCTTGTAAAATGAATTACATCATTGTTTATCCATAATATTATTATTTTAAAGGGCAGTGCAGGCATTTAGAGGTGCTCATTTCGGAAGAGCAAATGGTTCCATTATGTTAGATTATTTGCATTGCACTGGTAATGAGACGAACGTGGACTTATGTAGATCAAGTGGGTGGTACAGAACTAACTGTTATCATTCTCAGGATGCCGGAGTTGCCTGCTTAGGTAAGCAGATCGTCAAATCATATAATATATATCATAACTGAAAATGGAAACAACATTACTTTATGATAAAAATAGAATTTGGACACACGGTTTTTGCTTCTTTAGATTAGAATTAAATGTATACAGCGTTTTCCCCCATCATGTTAAAAGAATAGTTGATATTGATGTGTATTGATAAACATCAATGCACTCATTTATAATGAAATTCCGATCATATTTATCTCTGCATTGCACAAATTCGTATCGTGTTGTACTGATTATGCTTTTGTAGTATGAAATGTACTCTGAAGTACAGCCCCAGATAATATAGTGAAGGACAGCTTAGGTTTATATTAGTATGAAGCGTATTTTGAGCTTGTTGAGCAACTGTCAGTTATTCAAGTACAAGATGGAGGTTAAGCTAGCTTAAATGCCAAGTTTTACCCATCATTTTCTCGTTAAATGCCTGTACCAAGTCAGGAATATGGAGGTTTATTTTCACTTATTTCGTAGGTTGATAACGTTTTATTCTGTCAGTTTTTATGGACTTCTCCTTTTTGAGTTTACCTAGGAGTTCGAAATTTAACGTTTTATTCAGTCAGTTTTTATGGACTTCTCCTTGTTGAGTTTGCCTAGGAGTTCGACATTTACGTTATACTTTTCTGCTTAGAGTACTAGCGAGTAAGGTTGATAACGTTTTATTCTGTCAGTTGTTATGGACTTCTCCTTTTTGAATTTACCTAGGAGTTCGAAATTTATGTTATACTTTTCTGCTTAGAGTACTAGCGAGTAAGGTTTATTATTTTTGATTATATACTTGTTTTTCTGTTATCTATTATACCAGTATTATAGTGTTATGCTTTTTTAAAGGTACACATCGTTATTGCATCATTTTATATATCTTTATTTTTCAACTAATTAAGATAATAGGATATAGCCAAGATAAAAACAAAGACTACCTTCTGCCGAATGTTCACGTGCCTGTCCATGAACCACCTTGATAGTTGTCTTTTTTTTTGTATGTTGAAGTTTTCTGTCATTTAGGGAATTTGGTAGAGATAACAGATGTTAAATAATTTTATAAATTTGTTCATATCTATTCTAGACCCGATTTTGAGCTTTACATACAATATAGTTAAATGTATTCTGTTAAATGTCTTTGGTCTACCTAAGTTATTTTACGTCGATTATATAGTAATCAAGTAGCACATTAAAAGCAAAAACATTTGTCCAAAATAGAGGTCAACATTTTGGTCTTCATCGATAGACAAGTTTTTTTTACCAATCCTGTTCAACTGAGCTCATCCCCATTTTTGCTTCGGTTTAGTATGCTATGCAGTTAGTTTTCTGTGTAGTGTTAATTAACTGTTGTCGGATTTTCGTGTTTCTTTTTGTCAGAGTGTCTAAGCTTTTTTTTCGACTGGTGGTTCTTCGGTATTGTCTGTGATGTCTTTTCTTAAACATCGCCTTGAATATTACTAAGTTAAACAAACGTCATCAACGATCTGTCATAAATTTCAAATTCTTAAAACAAAGGAAAACAAAACAAACAATCTACATCAGCTGCTTTAACCTCAGGATATTCTAGCAACGACATTGATCAAACACCTAACTTGACGTCTGCTAAGACTTTATAAACGTTCTTTAAAAAAAAAGTGAACGATTAAATTCTCAGCGTTGTGAAAGGGTTTTTTTTTTTGCATCGTGTTGAAGGCGTCAGTGATCACTTGTAAATTAGTAAGTCAAGGATATTATTTTCACAATTTACTTAAAACCTCTACTTTATTTTTTTAACGATACACATGTTTGGGTTGGAATTTTGGCTATAGAAAACTCATAAAAACGGGTTATCACATTTTATTTTTTAAGGCGACGTTGTTTAAAGTGACCGAAATGTCGATACGATTCATATATATCTATCGATCATTTAAATAAACTTGTTCTTATAAAAGAGGGGTGAAAGATACCAGAGGGACATTCAAACTCATAGATCGAAAATAAACTTACAACGCCATGGCTAAAAAAAGAAAAAGACAAACAGACAAATAATAGTACACAAGACATAACATAGAAAACTAAAGACTGAGCAACACGAACCCCACCAAAAACTGGGGTGATCTCAGGTGCTCCGGAAGGGTAAGCAGATACTGCTCCACATGTGGCACCAGTCGTGTTGCTCATTTTATTACAAACCCGGTAAGTAGTCTAACTCGGTAGGTCACATTCGTGAAAAGGGAACGGGATTGTAGTTACGACATAAGGAACATATCCGATATCATCTGTGAAACGGATATTCCATCACGGTCGTGATGGCGTCCGTAAAATTTACGAAGGGATGATTTCAACCTCACCATTCGGAACTCTTGGTTTAATAGCTTCCTTGTGAGCAGTAACCCTCTATCAAGGAAATCATGATAGGAAATACAAGCCTGAAAATATCGTATCAATTGGGAGATATATACGTCGTATGCAAGTGCTGCTGGAATGTTGCTACATAAGCGATATCAATTTAACACTTTGATATGAATTAATGATATTATTCTAACATTGATAATAAATTTAAACATAATATTTTTACAAAGTGTATACCGTTCAATTTGGAGCATTTAGTTGTTGTGTATAATGTAAAACAACCTAAACTAACTAATAAATGTCTATACTTAAACAGTAATATATCATTCTTACATACTGTTAATACTTTTATCCTGCAATCAGCATCCTTTTGTTCAAATAACAGGTACAAAAATGGATTTGTGGTTTATTTGTACTTGTTCTTGTAAACAAATCGACTTAGCGTTGCGGTTTGGGTCAGAAGTAGGGTATTCACATATTTCCCACTGGAAGTTCAGAAGACAAATATTCAGCAATCAATCGACATTATAAGAAAATATGTAATAAGTAAATCTAATTTAAAAAATGAATTTGTACGACATATAGGTTGCACTTTGTAAATACAGCTGTTTCACAAGCCACGCCTCTTTTGGGAAGATATATTATAATAATATTCATAGATATTTTGTTTTGTTTACCTACTGGTTCCCAGATACGATCCCTATGTGTCATCTCATAGAGACATAACTTGGGAATGTTACCAGTATAAAAACACATGGTACCGGCGAATATTGAACTCTGAGGAAGGCCAAAAGTGAAGGGAGGGGTAGTATATAATTTTAGTATAAGTTTAAACTCTTAGAAGTTCGGGCCATATAAATGTTGAAAATATGAGCACAGCCCTATGTTTTGACCTTTGAATAAAATACATGTGTAGTAGTGCAAATCAACTTTCCGTTCTAGGATATATTGTTTTACGAAACTTCATAGATAAAGTGGCACAAAGGGCGTTCCTATGGAAAATTGCATTGTCTATATTTACAGAAGTGCAACCTATAATGTTATTA
The DNA here is from genome assembly GCA_017311375.1 of Mytilus coruscus. Taxonomy (NCBI): domain Eukaryota; kingdom Metazoa; phylum Mollusca; class Bivalvia; order Mytilida; family Mytilidae; genus Mytilus; species Mytilus coruscus. Next base: position 68,587,945 of record CM029600.1, on the reverse strand, counting down.
CATAAAACATACGAATAATGATGATTACTTTGAACATGTAATAATATGTTAGAACATAGACTGAAGTGTATTTTATGAAACTAAGATAATTTTGTTGCTGTTCTTTATTAACCAACTAATACAATATGTATAGAAATGCCCATGCTTTATAAATGGAAAATTTCGACAACTGCTCATTATGAACGGAGAAATTGCTACAGTCAGTCATTACGAAATATCAGTCATGCATTACGAAATCACACCCGTGCATTACGAAATCACAGCCATGCATTATGAACAGATAAAACGGGACATCGATTAAATCAAAATGGCGTTTACTTCTTTAAATAAGTGACACTTTTTAAAAAAAAAATATTTAATATCATAAAAAAAGTGTAAATGATGTTCACTGTTTTGTAACGTCTTGAAACGGAAATATTTCACAGCCTTTTCGAGTACGACTTTTGATTATTATCACTGTTTCATTTCCGTTTATCAATCATCAGAACGCAAACTACTCTGACAAGAGTAAGAATAGTTAAACTGTCTGATTTATTCTTCCCAGCTACTTTATATTTGCAATTGTAATAGCATAAAATTAAGTACTTGGATGAGAAATTAGAAATTTCATCTGACAATGTTGACCAAAAATCCATCGTGAATGCGAAAAGACAAGTTCAGCTATGAATTCCTGTATCTTCTTCACGGTACGTTTCTTACTCTTAGTTTAATTGAAGAATTTTAACCATTTAATAAAAGTGTTATGAACTGGCTGTTTCTGTATTGGCCCTGTTATAGATTCGTGGTTAGTTGAATTTGGACCCGAGACTCGAAGACTGTTCTTGAATGAAGTTGGTTAATAAAAGTATCAATATATGGACTTTTTCATATTGGCTCTGTAATATGCCCTTGGTATTAATAATGGCCTCGGGCAGTTGTAATGGCCCTCGGCGTTGCCTCAGGCCATTACAATCATCCTTGGCAATTATTAATACCTCGGGCATGTTACAGGGCCAATATGACAAAGTCCATACATTAATACTATATTAATGAATATATCGTTAAAGTTGCATCGTATTTTTCAGGCAGTATAAGAAGTCATATAGTAGAAGGTACGTGGAATAAGTTCGTTTTTGTTTCGTCTGTTTTGATTTCTAATGGATTTATAAATATTTAAATAAAAAGTTATTTGCATACTTGTTTAATATATATTACTCAATCAAGGGGAACGTAACTCTATAATATCTAATAGCAAAACGAACCCTTTTTTTAAAATGTGTTCCGGTAAATTAAGCAGTTCTTGCTCCACTTTTTGCAGTTTTTTGTCTTTTTGCTGATGACATTTACATTTAAAGAAAGAAGTCGAATTCGATATAATGTCATAAACAAAAAAATTAGACAAGCATGTGACTACACGAAATAAAATAAACCCTTGGTAATCTGTGATTTTATAGTTGTCATCTATATCGGTATGGCCTCTGTTAAACATTAGAAAAGTTGACATCAACTTTAAATTGAATTTAATATTGTATCCCTTTTGTGATCTACTCACTATGAAAGTGCTGCTGGAGTGTTCAATAAGGAGATTTGAATTTATTGAGACTAAGAGAAATGTTTCCGGCGGCGATTGCGTGAACAGTTTGTTGAATTTGGTGTTCAGGTCAGTTTAAGGAGAACTACTAATTATAATGGAAGTTAATTGATAGTTGTTATGAAGTTGTATTGGCATTGGTACGTTTCATTTCTTTGGAATTGTGTAGCCTTACCACCTCAAACATTGTATATTTAATGTTCAACGTTTGCCTATCTTAATGAAAGAGTTTGCGATTACGTTCACAAGTTTGTGATCAGTTTGGGAAGAACAACTAGTGAACTACTGATAGTACATATCTTTTCTTTTGGGATTGTGTGGCCCCTAACCCTTAGTCGGGAATCAATGACTTCGGAACTACTGCATGTTTTACATGTTAAAAGTCTGTGAATACGCTAGTTAAGGTCAAGGTACAGTAAAGGGGCTATGTCACAGATGTAGGTGACATTTTGCATACAACTTTGACTAGTTGAACCATAACTGAAAATTTAAAAACAATGCATTAATCTTTTCTATTTTCTCAAGTATTGATGATTGAATTCTGTCAAAATAGAAGAACATTTGTACAAAAACACATACAATTGACAAAAGCCGTATTTAATTTGTCTTACAATCATCAAATCTCCAATTTTTAGTACATAGATTTTTTTGTTTTACGGTTTAAGGTCAAATTACAGTAAATGTGCTATGTCACAGATTTTGCTTACATTTTGCATGCAATTTTGGCTGGTTGTACTATACTTCACGTAGATAGACAGTTAATAGACTTTGAAGCGGCGTTCAATTGTTTCCCGAAAAACAGTTTAAGACAACTTTAATTATAACTTAGAATAGTTTTGGACAGATCAACCCTATATGCCCTAAAACAGATCATGTCAGTTCTATCACACGAAAACTTGTGGCCAGATTTTTCTTTTCATATACATTTTGTAGTTATTTGTTCTATCTGTTTGTTTAGTTTAATCACTGTTATTATCATATTTATCTAATTCACTTAATATTTAATTCATTTTATAACTAAAATTATTGTTATTGTTTACTTTATTTAATTCTTTAGGTTTAATAGGAAGATAACTCTTTAAAAAAAATATCGATCGTCCACCATTTTAGAACTTTTCCGCGATATTGCTGATATTAACTTATAGTATAAGTTTTATAAAAATCTGGCAAGAATTGTACCCGCGCGAGCTCTAACGAGGCCATTTTCCATAAATTTAATATTTCCAAAGGACATAACTCTTTTTAAAAAAGTCGATCGTCCACCATTTTAGAATTTGTTCGAGATATTGCTGATATAAACCTATAGTATAAGTTTTATAAATATCTGGCAAGAATTGTACCCGTGAGAGCGCTAACAAGGCCATTTTCCATGAATTAAATATTTCCAAAGGACATAACTCTTTTTAAAAATATCGATCGTCCACCATTTTTAAACTTGTTCGAGATATTGCTGATATTAACCTATAGTATAAGTTTTATAAAAATCTGGCAAGAATTGTACCCGTGAGAGCGCTGACAAGACCGGACGGACGGACACACGGACGGACGGACGGACAGACGGACAGACGGCCGGACGCCCGGTATTTCCATGTCCCCCGCAACGCGTTACGCAGGGGACAAAAACGATTCTTTCTATGAATATTGTCTTAGCGACCTTAAATTAGATCTTTAACCTTCACTACTTTATTGATATTAACATATAAGTGTAAAGTATATTTCCTCATTGCTTCACCATTACTTTAAACAAGTTAAAATAGTTTTGATTAAAAATGAATTACTAAATGGTATTACCTTGGAGATATAATAAAACAAAAACATATATACAGGACTGTAATTTTTTTTTTTTTTTTCATTACTTTTTTCCTTTGCATCGTAAATCTTAAACAGGGAAAATACATTTCACTGCCCCTGTTATAACTCACGGTCAGAGAACTGCTCTTAATAACGTCAATTCGATCTGTCTTACCCTAGAACAAATTCGGACAGTTCAACCCTAAAACAGATTTGAAAAGTTCAACCTAAGAGTTACTCGACACTTACACCATGATTCTGATATACATTTTCAATTCTACCAAAGAAGTTTGAGGTCTTGAATTCATCTGTTATAACAATAATCCTTTCTTTTGTTATATAAAAAAATTCTAAATCATTGTTCTTGGATATACGCAAACATGGTTAAAGCTTTAAATTTCTTGCCTGACAATCTTTTTGTTCGTTATTGCAAGATTTGATATCATCAAGTTATATAATAAATAACTGTGACAATCGACATCTTTAACTTTAATAACAGAAACCTCGATGAACTTCTTAACTATTTTTAGACATAACTGTATAGGTACGGTTTGTAAGTAGATGTTGAATTTAATAAATGTAACCTTTCATTAATTTATTGATAATTTGAATGGATAATTTGAATTGTTGGTTTGAAAATAAGACTATTTTAACAGAAAATAAGTTATATTTAATATTACGTAGCTTAGGATTATTTGTCTAAAAGGTTAATGATAAGTTGGTTTTTTTTTTTTTTTTTGCTATACTAACGTATTTTTTTCCTGCTAGTTCACTCTAAAGTAGATATGACCGACATGCTATACTTAAAAGATTTATATTTTTGTGTAGTATTCACATAACTCTTTTTGAAATGTAACATACATGTTTGACTTCTTTACAGGAATACGATTGGCTGGTGGTACAGGACCATATGAAGGGACCGTAGAGTTGAATATAAATGGAGTGTGGGGATCTATTTGTGATAACGCTTTTGATATTGATGATGCACACGTGATATGTAGAATGGCAGGATATCCAAAGTATATTATTATATATATAAAAATCCCGATGTATTTAAAAACCGGACCCTTTGTAGGTTTGCACATTTGTCGCACTAGAACGAACGATTCATTTCACCATTAGCTTTTCCTATATCTAGAAAACTTCTTAGTAATTAATCGTCTGTAATTAATAAGCCTGGTAATTTTGATGAGTTTTTTTGCATTAATAGGCGTGCTGCACTGTACTCTATGTATTCGTTTTCTTTAATGCTAGCCAAGATGATTCAATAACTAGTTAAGACTTCATTATTTCAAAATTCATGTATTGGATAATTAATATGACACAAATTTCTACGTATCTAGTTATAAACAATAAAACTAAGCACTACCGGGAATTTTTTATTTGGATGCATGCATTTCGACAACTTCTTGTCCTGCAGACTTTTCTTGTATCCTTATACTGTAACTTTTAATTAAAACTGACTATTTTTAAAGTCAAAACGAAAAACAGGAATTATAGAGTATTCAACATGGATACAGTTAACAACAGACACATATCTTTTAACAAATCCGATTTTGTCTTGTCATGAACAATGAGAAGGGTGACACTAGCTGAGCAGGAATCGCTTATCCTTCAGGTAGATAAATAGTAAAATAAAAAAAATATCGAAATCCAAGGAAAATTCAAAACGGAAATTCCTTTATCAAATAATAAAATCAAAAGCTCAAAAAACATCAAACGAATGGAAATCAACTGTCATATTCCTAACTTGGTTCAAGCATTTCCTTATGTAGAAAATGGTTTATTAAACCTAATTTTATTGTTAGCCAAACCTCTCACTTGTATGGCAGTCACATAAAATTCCATTGTATTGTAAACAATGTGTGTTTACCTACGGTTTCAATTGGGTTCGTGTTGATCAATCTTTAATTTTCTGTAAAACATTTCGTTGTTTGTCTTTGTCGTTTTGTCAGTTTTCATATGTACACAGTATTGTCATTTTTTGTTGACGCAATGGTTTTGACTGTCACATTTGTATCTCCTATCCTTCTTTTGAGCACTAATATGATAGTATAGCTGTTAATATACCTACAAAGTCTTTCAAATATCTGCCAACAACCCTTAATTTGTTCCGATAAATAACATCAAATTGCAAGTAAAGACAACTTACGAGGTTCCTTACTTAAAACAAACCGGTTTAACGAAATATTTCCACTGTAGTCAGTATATAAAATACTTATAATATCCCACAAATTAAAAGTTTTATGTAGTGACTTGTAAGCATTATTACTTAACAGTAAGTTAAAATGTAAGCACCTTTGATAAGATTTGTAAATTGAACAAATTTAAAGCTTCTGGAGAATTCGGAACATAAGTATAAATTTAAACATTGTTAAAGATGCCATAAAACAAGTACTTTCTCTTTCCCTCTCACTTTTATACATTAATAATTTCCGTCGGACAGATACATTCGTGATTTAATGTCAGGAAACACTTTGTGAATTGGATAACATTGTTTATCCACAACATTTTTTATCTATAGGGCAGTGCAGGCATTTAGAGGGGCTCATTTCGGAGTGGCAAATGGTTCTATTATGATAGATTATTTACATTGCACTGGTAATGAGACGAATATTGACAACTGCAGATCAGATGGCTGGTACAGAACTAATTGTTATCATTCTCAGGATGTCGGGGTTGCCTGTTTAGGTAAGAATACAATTAAATTAACAGTATGTCTTAACAAAAAACGATTACAACAATAATTTAGGATCAAAAGAAAATCTGGATGAACGGCCTTTGCTACTTTATTCAAGAATTAAATGTTTCGCCATCAAGTTAAAAGAATACTTAAAAGAATACTGTAAGTTAAATAAACAATCGGGACAGACAGTCTGTATTTGATATATAGACAGTTTTTTTAACCATCACGTTTAAAGAATAGTGAATTCAAAAACATACATGCACTAATTCATAATTTCTTCATTGAAATCTTCAACATTTTTATCCCTGCTTTACACATATAATTATCGTCATGCCGTTGAAGTATAACATCTACTCTGTATGATGTACAACCATTGATAGTAAAGTGCAGAACGGCTTGATTTTATACCAGTTTTACGTGTAGTGTTTTGTAAACTATTGTTTGTTTTTGTCTGTTTGGTGTGTTCTATTTTAGCCATATTATCTTAGTTTTTTATGACTGGTTGATTTAATTGCCTTTGATAGTATCTGCTGTTTATTTTGTTATACATGTATATCGGCCTGAATGCAACCAAGTTGTTACTAAACTGTTCAAACAAACACCGACAGCGATCTTTCATTGATATTAAATCCCTGAAAGAAACCTTGAATTTGCCAAAAAAAAATGTAAAAACAAAAAAATCTAAACTCCAAGGTAAATTCTTGTTCTTAACAACCAACAAAACCAAACGCTCGACTACATCAACCAACGGACGATGTGGATTTAACTGTTAATTCCTGGCGTGGTACAGAGATTTTTCGAAAAAAATGTATGGATTAAACCTGGTTTTATACATGTAACTAGCTACCTCTAAGTTGAAACGATGAAAACAGATATATTCCATTTGTCATAACTACAATCCCGTTACATTTTCCCAAATGTGATCTACCAAACTAGACTTATCACTTGGTGTGTACTAACATGAGCAACACAAAGAGTACCACATATGGATCAGAATCTACTCACCCTTCCGGAGCACCTGAGATCACCCCCAGTTTTTAGTGGGATTCGTGTTGCTCATTCTCTGGTTTACTATGTTGTGTTTTGTGTGCTGTTGTTTGTTTGTTTGTCTTTTTTCCTTTTTAGCTATATCGTTGTCAGTTTGTTTTCGACTTGTGCGTTTGTGTGTCCATTTGGAATCCTTCGCCACTCTTGTAATTATTTTTGTCGATAAACTGAGTGAGCAATCCAAACAGACACAATTGGTTAGCATGACATAATTGACATACTCAGGAACAAAAATTGTGCAAACATACATTCTAGACATGAGATATATGAAAATAACTAAATTGAATAAGGTAGCTCGAGTGTAATCGCCATCTTGGATTATAACATAGCAGAAAAAACTATGGTAGATCTTTGATGAAAGGTGCACCTTTTGAGAGAAGAATGTCATTCATTTGTTAGACATTTTAACTGAATGAAGATTATAATGTGTTTTGTCATATTTGCGACTGTTTTTTTTCATATACAGATTAGCTTTGTTTGATTCAATTTTTTCAACTTTGTCATATAATGGGAGATAACTCAGATAATGTAACTTTTATATTGGAATTTGTTACGAATTTACCTATTTTGTTTAGTAGCAGCCAAACGAGTTCGTTGACGTTATTTTTTTCTTTTTATATTAACAAATTTTGCACAACTTGTAGTTTGACAAAAATTCCCGTGATTCATATTTTATATTAGATATTTGAGAAAGCCATGGTATAAACTACATTTTGGCAAATTATTAAACAAAACTTTGGATTTTAATTTAGGCCACTGATTTACCAACATGACCAAGACATACGAAATTAGCAAAATGTTCTTTATGTTTTCTACCACTGGCTCGATAACCCTGCTTGGTGGACAAAATCATCCTCTGTGAACTTTTTCTTTGAGGGAGTTGGAACATCAGTTTCTTAATGATTTATAAATCTATTAAAGGACAATTTAGAATAAGGTTCAAAAGTCCACAAGCAGTGGTATCTACTCAGTGCTAGTAAATAAAAATAACTTTGTGTTAATTCTTTGTGTCCGATGCATTTTTCTTTATTTCCCATTTATAAGCCAAGGATTAAAAAACTTAAACACGTGAAGTGCTATATGACCAAAATAAAAAGCCAAATTAATCGAAGCAACATTGCCTGAGAGCCTTTACCTTGATCATATATAGAGTCTGATCTTAGCTAATCATCGCTCCTTTTATGAGACTGCAAAAGATAGAAAACAAAAAGAAGAATAAAAAGTGTGTTACATTAATGTTTAGACGCAGGCTTGATGCATTGGGAACGAACTAATCTAATATATTATAGGAGTTGATTTCCCTGGATTTAAGTTATTGTTTCATATAGGTTCGTGATAAATTAACGGGTCTTTTGAAATAGTCTGATGATCATATCAAAGACCAACTAAAGTGACCGTGTGCAAACAGGTGATAGCTTTCTATATTTTATTTTTTTAAGTACTTAGCAACAGTAGAGACATCGTTGTGGAAATTGATGTTTGTTCTTCTTTCTCTCATGGTGATAGCAGTTGTAAATTATCCCCTTATTTTCTGAAAAAAATACCATAATTTTGCCATAATCAGCTAAAGCTTCAGCATATCTTCATAACAGTTCCTATTTATTTTCAACCTCAAACATGAACAGCTTAGAATTAGACATACAAGAACAGACCCTAAATTGTTTTGTTACAAATGTTTTTAATTGTTTTCAAAATTTATTTCCAGGAAATGGCCCTGCAATTGGTTGACCTTTCATCACTTGTCATCTTAAATACATATTGATATAAATCTTTCAATCGGACTTTGTTTTGTTAATCTTAAAGCAGTAAAGGCATATGTCGGACGCAGAATATTGATGTGATTCAATATCATTAATGAATAATAAACAATTCAGTTCATTTAGATTATTGTAAGGGCATTTATTACTGCAATCGTTAAACAATGGACAAAATGAGGTTTGACTAGTGATATTTTCGGAAATGGTGCATACAAATAGTGCTATCAAAATTTAAACTGTGATATTGTGACGATGAATAAATGGAGATGTCAGATATACTTCTAGATAGCAGTAATCCAACGATTAAAAACAGAAAGACATTAAGAGAATAAGAACTAGCATTTAAAAAAATCGTCAAAGATACCATACATGTACCTATGAGGTATGTGTTTTGCTCATTGTTGAAAGCTGTACATTAACCTATAGTTGTTCCTAAGTGACAAGTCATTTGGTCTCTAGTGGCCAGTTTGGCAATCATATCACACCTTCTTTGTTTTATATTATGTTTTTGGTTACGCCAGACGCAAGTTTTGTACATCAGACTTATTAGAGGCCGTTAAGCAATAGACTAGCACGTTCACAATAGGTCAAGCTCTTCTTCGGCTTGAGTTTATATTGTAACAGAGACAACCAACGATCTGCCTTTGACACTAAAAATACGATAAGACATTTAGATATAACTAAAGATCAACACTGTCGAAGTTCCTTACGTTTGAAAGACACAGGAACGAGAGAAAGGTACATGTAAGCATCGCTTTTTTTCAATTGCATCCCTTTACTTTTAATCTTGATCAGCGGAATGACCAAATGTACATGAAAACCCTATAGTGAAATTAATACAGAAATCATGTTTCAGTCTGTAATAACGAAAAAATAAATAAAAGGGTGCAAGCAAAAGTAATTCTAATTATACGAAATATCTTATAAAAATGCACGCAATTACTGAAAGTAAACTCATAAAAATTGAACTGCTGAAACAAAATCATAACGTCCTATACTATACTATCAGCGATTGTACTCCTGCCTTTCATAAAGCAGCGACATTCATGTAGTACAACATTTTTAAAAAATACGCCGTAATTTCGGCGCTCTTTTATAATTAGTATTTGGCGGAAACTTTTACTAACTTTCGTTATATTCTAGTGACAATGCAATATTTATAATATAACTTTTGCTTATTTTTATTGAAAGTCTCTCGGAAAGAGTTTTCTTTGCCTTTTAAGATTTAAGGTTTCTCGTTTATACTTCCTAGACTGAGTGTAAAATTTTTGTTAACATTTGATTTTGTGTATTATGCATGATTGACATTTAAACAAGTTTTGTTTCTATAGTAATCTATTTTTCGATATTGTTTCATTTATTTAATACATGTAAATGCTTTCAAATTTAAAATTAAAGGAAAAAATTAAACGATAAAATATAGAGAAGAAGTTTAATTGTCTTTTGTCCTAAGATTTAAATATTGTGTTGTTTTGGTTAGTGTCTAATCAATGAACAAACTAGACCTCCTTTAATCATAAAGATGAAAATTGCTCTTCACCTCTTGTCATGTAAATGCATATAGCACTGGGCAAAACCTCGCTTCTTACTGGGAGTTGAAGACATCCCCTAACACCGGATACGACAAAAGTCTTTGAAACACAGAGATGTTTAATGAAAGGAAGATAAAATAGATTACAACGGAAAGTTAAAGTTCTGATTTTAAATTTATTAAAGCAGAATATCTGTTTTAATTGACTTGGAACTTAAGCAATAAACTGTTGAACTTGTAGGAAGACTTCATGATTTTTTTATTTACAACTGATTGATAGCATCTATGATCAAAATTCACATGCAGATGTTTTAACATTTCACAATCAATCAATACTCGGGGCAGTTTTGTCCCCATAACCTTCAAACAAGATGCAACATTTATAGTCAATTCCATTCCAGCCATGAAGTAGTTGATGAGCTGATTGTCCTGTGACCATTCATTCTCTGTCGTTTATTTTCCGGGTACCAAAATTCAAATAAATATTATTTTCGTAAATACATGTACAATCATGCGCATTTGCAATCAAATATTGTTCATTGTATTGTCTAGTGAATTGCATTCAGCATGATAAAAAACGGCACGACCGTGAATGTTAAAATAAATGCCGATTAAAAAAAAATAGTTATATCATCTATTCTAACTAGAAGATGTAGTTTTATTGCAAAGATACAAATAACCATCAGATTACACAGGGGAAGGTTGTGAACGACTACATGTTCAACAATAAACCCATGTCGTATAGAAAGCAACAAGATGTGAAATAAACAAAACAGATAACTAACGACCTGATGTATACTAACAAAAGAACAGGAAGAGAAAAATGTTAAACAGACAACAACCAACGACAGCTCCTAATATACAAATTATTGGCTTGAGACAGGCTTATGAAACCTGCATCAGTGTCATAAAGAATAAGAAAATGGCAGCAAATAAATCATTAAAAAAGAAAACAAAATCCAGTGGTTTGATAAGGGGTTAAGTAGTATGCGTGAAGAATTAGATCATAAAAGTCAAATGCTAGCAAGATATCCAAAGGATCCAATTATACGAGGAAATTTCTTTAAATTTCGTAAATTATATGGTAAATAACTGCGGATAGCAGTGATCTGGAAGGATTTTTTCTCTATGGGCCCAGGGCCCCCCAAACATATATTCAATGGGCCATTTTCAGAATTAATGGGCCATGTTGTCAAATGAGTGGGCCATTCGTTTAAAATGAAAAAAAATAAAAAGTGTATATTTCAGCAAAGAGGTAGTGGTTACTGGTATGATTCTAATTGATATCATGGATATTGTTCCTGTGCTTTTGTAATTTCAATTTCAATGAATAACTTCTTCCAAACCGGGCAATATTTACGATAACCTTTATATACAATGTTAAAACTGGTACTGTTGCCTTGTTCGTGTTCATGTTTTTTTTACATTACATTTGGGTCTTCGCCGATTGCCATCCTTTATTCCAGACGTTCCGTATTAGAGGACGTTTCTGACATTTCCTCTGCACTTATACAGAAGAGAGTTTCGTTAATTGATAAGGGACAACAACAATTCGCTGAAGGCATGTTTACAAAATATGCAAACGAGCCAAAGACCAAAAATTGACAAGGACAGTTTAGCGCCTTTTGTGGACACAAATACTAAATTCATAAAAAGGCTTTTGGGTTTTTCAATCAAAATAGCAAGCTTACTTTAAAGATTATAATTAGAGAAAAACTGTACTAGCCAAATTCACAAATTTTAAGTTGTTTATAAAAATTTATACCATGAATGATGGTTAATTACGTTTTTTTTTTGAAAGGGATTAATATAAGTTGCAATAACTTGTTTTGCAATCCACTCTGACTATAAATAAATATGTTTAAACTAATTACGTTTTTTTCGGTAATCAGTTATACCGCATGTTGCTGTTATTACCATAGGAAAACGCCCGAGACGTCCTAACCCGAATAATTCAGTCCCTACCCGTGATCGACTCTCCCACTCGCGTTAATGTAGCCATCGTAGAGCAGTGAAATATAGCATTAGTGGCAAGGTTCCGGTGCAAAAAATAGTTGACATGCATTTTGTAGCCGGACACACGGATACAACGATAAATTATAAATATTGAATATACCGTAATTCAGTTTAAAGGTTTAATTTAATACAAATTACCGTGTTCTAATGTAAAATGCCACAAATGTAAATTTTAATTAGATAAAATTTTCTGGAACATAAATTATACTGTAAATTCGTATTGGCATTGCGTAGGCACCGGACACATCCATCTAGAACACCAATACCAATATTTAATATTCAAATAGTTCCAGTGTAATGCTGTGTGTTATTCAAGAAATAGAGTTAATTAATCGTCTATACAATTTTATACACCTACAGGACACTTGCTTTGACAAAACTCGTGCAACTTTTACTGTATTGCGCAGGCGCATGCAAAATCGATTGTTATAGTAATCCAGCGTACATCCAAACGTGTAGAGCCGATTTTAACTTGGGCCTACTATAAATAATAAAATCGAATGGCAATGCAACTATATCAAAGTAAGAAGATATTTATTCCTTGATAATTATCAGATGTAGGCTTATCAGACTTTTCTTCCCCGATCTTCCTGATTCGCAGCGGGAGCTTTGCGTATAGCCTTTGATTTTCATATAGTGTGAACAATGTATTTCTTCCACTGATGTCTTCCTATTTTCTTATGCATTCCCAATATTTATATGTGTTTATGCCTTAAAGATGAAATCATATTCGTTTGAATATGGTTCAGTACAACAGGAACATATATAATTGATATACTGTTCCCAGGGTATAAGTTTACGGAGCTGTACGTCAAACTGAATTAAATTGTCCAGTCAGTTATGACATACCATTAGCCATGACTTGAGTTTGAGCAGGTAGATGTTTCTTTGAGTTTATATCCTAAAAGGATTCACCACACGCACTGTTAAGGTCTTATTAGTCTATAGATTATTGAGAAAACACAGAGGGGTCCGAAAGATGGGGGAGGGTAAATTGTTTGATCCTTAATTTCTGAAAAAAAAGTTTTTATACAGGGAAGTGAAAAAAAATAGTTTGTTTCCCTTGAAAATTATGATAAAATAAATACATCATTTAGTTTTAAAATAAATCTTGTTCCTGTCTATATTTGATATTGAAGAAAATAGTTTTCATTCTAAATTAATTTACATTAATAAGAAGAAATTCACTGCATTTTGTGCTTAATCTATTGTGTTCTTAGGCTTAAGAATTGCATTAATTAAACATGAAACTGGTTTTGCCAACTACTGGTATCAATTTGTTAAACAAAACAAAAATGTAATGGATTTCCACTTTTTTATAGAAAATTGTAGAAATGTATATAATTTTAGAATTAAATGCCCAAAATACAGCCTCGAAAACTTTCCATTTCAAGTTTATATCCAACTTTCTATCTGAAATGTTTTAATGTTCTGATATTTATGTGTCTAGGCTGGTGTCAAGTTTTATCTGTTTATTGATCATTTGTGAAATCCAGAAAAAAGTAGATTAACATTGAGAAAAATATATTTATGGTCCTGGTCTTGGTGTGTTTAAAGTTATTCAAATGTGAGGTGCTTAATTTACATAAAAAGATGATGTCCTTCATAAAATTTTCCCAAAATCTTTATAAAAATTTAAGAATAATTGTTTTGCCTGATCTATTTCACATCTAACTTCTGTAGGATAACTAGCGGTTCAAATATATGCTTTCAATCAAGTATCCACAAAGTGAAACATTGCCTCAGACCATACTGTCTGGAAGAAAAGTATAAAGCAAGAGTTCTTTCCATTCAGGCTTCTTGTATCAAGACATCTTAGCATAGAAATGAGTAAAAAAATAAGAAATTTCTACTTCTATGGCATCTGTATGCATTTTTATAAGTAAGTATGTGCTATCACTTAAATTGACCCACAGTTATTTCCAGCGTAATAAGATTTAAGACCATTTTATACTAATCAAGTATGCTATTTGTTCCTTTTTTCTGTTGAAAGTACATTTAATATGTGCAGAAGGATTATATTCAACAAAACAATTCATAAATTTTTATTTGTACAAAATATTTACAGCTTTATACAAGCCCTTGCATTATTTGATAATTAACTCTTTTTTCAGACACAGACTCATATACTAGGTTAACTGACTTTAAGAAATCTTATACATCAAATGATTATTTTTCTATTGTTACATTGAATATATGATCACTAAATGGTACCTTATGTTCAGAACATTTTAAAACTTATTTATTTAAAAAGTTATTTGTCTTTTCTCATAGATATGCTAGTAGCTGAACAGGTGCTTTAACATTGTTGACTCCATTAATTAAAAGGACTATATTCTTTCTTTTTATTGAAATGGTGTACTAGTATTTAAAAACCAATGAACTTTGAAATAAAGGATTTCTGAGGATCAATTGTATTTCTTATGTTATATTTTAGATATCTGTATAATATGTCAAGATCTAAACTTTTTTCCGCATTAATTAAGAATGCCAATATGCCAATATGCCCTCTTTTAATTGAAAATCTTTCAGATATAAAAATAAGAAGATGTGGTATGATTGCACATGAGACTAAATGACACAGAAATAAACAACTATAGGTCACCGTACAGCCTTCAACAATGACCAAAGCCCATACCACATAGTAGATAGTATAGTAAACTTGGTATCTCAACTATGATGAATTATATTATTTAAGATATGAGTAAAATAAAATGTTCAGTTATTGTTATTTTCATCGACAGGAACACAAAATAACATATTCTTATACTTGATCATTCTAAGGATCTTTCATCCCAAGTTTGGTTGACAATGGTTGAAATAGGACCTGACAAGTGGATTTAATTTTTTTTAAATTTATAACCGCTTCAACAAACAACAAGTCATAGCAATAGATCACATGATTCAGATTCATATTCAATAGTTTATCTAAGTCTCACCACATACAAAAACATTTAAAACCAGATACATATATATGAAATATAAAGTAAACATATATAAAAACAAGTAAAATTTATGTATGTGCCATTCTTAAAAGAATGAGAGAGACTATTTAAAACATATCTATACCAATGTATATATAAAATACTACAAAGAGCAATTAATGATATAAAAAGTACAAAATACTAAACTACGAGGAAAATTCAAAAGGAAAGCTCAAACACATCAAACGAATGGATAATAACTGTCATATTCCTGACTTGGTACAGGCATTTTTAAATACTGTTTCTCCTTGTCAAAATGTTATTGCAGGTTCCGGCAACAATGTAACAAATATGGATATTTTTATAAAGATATATAAATTTTTCTTCATCAGACCAATTTAAAACCATATCATTATGATACAATATATCAATAAACATTTCATGTCTTAGATCCTCATATAATGGACAATTTAAAAGTACATGTTTTTCATCCTCTGAAATATTGCAGTTAAAACAAACTCTATCTCAAGATTTTCCCTTTCATATCGACCAGTTTCAATTTCTAACGCTGCTGCATCACATCTAAATCTTGAAAAGCATTACGCTGACATAGTGGCATTTTCTGTAGCAATTATTGTCCAGTGTTATAAATATGTTTAAAAATGTATATGTTCTCAATGTTTCTAGTATGGTCAGGCAAGCTAAAAAAGAAACCTTAACAGTAACCATTATAAAAAAAATCAGGTTTTCGCTGATTAAATTTAGAAAAAATTATTGGAAAACTAATGTATCATTTATTGAAATAAATTGTTGTCACACCAGATTTAAATGCATTTATAGTTACTTAAGGGTTTTAACGACCTTGACTGGCTATAAAGCCCTCGCACGGTCCACTTATTAATACAATGTAGTTCAAATCTGTTACTGTGCTATATACCAGAATTGAATTTAATTAAGAATACAATTAAATCTATCATTGTAAAAAAACCAATAAGACTTTATATATCATTAGATTTTGGATTTCTTTTATCCTTTATGCAAAACGTTCTTTGAATTCACACATATATTTATTTATTTATTTATTTATTTATTTATTTATTTATTTATTTATTTATTTATTTATTTATTTATTTGTTTGTTTATTTTATTCATTTTATTTATTTGATTTATTTGATTTATTTGGTTTATTTTATTCATTTTTCTTATTTACATGTATTCTTTACTTTTTTAAGCAATTTTTCCCTATTCCTATACATTTATGGCCTATTCATGTTTCTCTTTACTTATTCTTTTTGCCTTTTTTTCTTCAGGAAATAATACCCATTATCTCCATTCTGTTAAGCCGACCAGACCCTCTTTACAGGATAGACATGCATTTCAGTATCCCGATTGAATTGAATGTTTGGCCATCGAAAGCCACTTTCTTCCTCATAATAAAAAAAAACGAAGGAAATAAAATGAATGAGAGAAACAACACAGCACTTCAAAATTTAAGAATTAGGAATACTCATCGTTATCAGTGGCGATCCAAATGTTTCGCCCTTCATTCTGGTCGACCCACTTAATAGATTCATTGTTGATTTGTAATCGTTCTTTATAAGTCACAAGAGAGGACCTGTGAAATATTGTTATCCCTGGAAAATAAACCCCAGTCCAGTCGGAGGGGACGTTTGATCGTGTGCTTTGTGTAGAGAGTCTGTCGCTGTAGGAGTTATATCTTCCAGTTGCAGTAGAATTTCCTGTCCTTCCTCATGGTCGACCCACTCCGAAGAACATATCTATTCGATTGTTGTTTAATAAATTTGCTTCTGCATGTCATAACTATGCATGGAGTATTGCCACAAGACGTTTACCAATCGACCAAACCTGTATAAAAAAAGTTCAGCTTTTGAATCTGTAATATTGCGACGCCGGTTTCGGTAATTTAAAGGATGCTTACGTACATGAACAGTAAAAACTATTGTCGCGAAAGCTTCACTGCGGTCTTGGAAACGCAATATACAGCAAATAAACTCAAGTTTCAAATTATTTTACCTTAGTAACCTACTACAGGGGAAGGTAAAGCTACGCCATTGAAATAGCATACAAATAATTTGAAATATAGTATCCTGTGCATATTTGTAATGTGTTGTCGTAGATAGTAAGGCGGGGGATACCAAAGGGACATTCAAACTCATAAGTCAAAAATAAACGCACAACGCCATGGCTAAAAACTAAAAGATAAATAGACAAACAACAATGCACAAAACACGACATAGAAACCAAAGACTGAGCAACACGAACCCCACCAAAAACTGGGGTGATCTCAGGTGCTCCGGAGGTAACAGCATATCCTGCTCCACATGTGGCACCCATAGTGTTGATCATGTTAGTACAAACCCGGTGTACTAACATGAGCAACATGCTAGTGTTTCAAATAAAAGCAAATTATGTGTGTAATTCTGATACTACAAAATAGCCGTAGTTTTTACCCCAAATATACGGGACATGAAGCCGTGCCACTGGATACTGAAATTTTAAAGTACTTCTAAAAAGCATTACTATCTTTTAATGTTATCTAAACATTCTTTTTTGGTGTTGAATACAAAATAGCTTAGTGTATTTCTATTTGTTTATACGGATAAGGATTTCGGGGTCAAAATGAAAACAAAACTTAAACGCTTTCAGAATTAATAAAGGCTGTGTAACAACGTGATTGATAGAATTCGCCTTTGGTATTATAATACTTATTATTCATTCATTTCTCTGTACTATAATATTGGCAAAAAAGGGGATAGTTTCCAACCCATTTGGCTCATTTTATTATATAGTAAAATAAATATGAAATAATAAAGGTTTTGCCTATATGATTATAATGAACCAGCTAGATCAAAGCTGGGACTATTATACTAACGGGACTGAAACTGATCGATCTGTTGAGATTTCATTGTCCCGATAGCGGATTATTGATTTTTTCTTTGATTGACAGCTTATCGGGCCACGTGGTTAATTAGCCTCGGTACATGTAAACAATAGATTTCGGCGGACAAGTCAGCTTATAGAATACCGTTAAAATTGGTGAGTTTGAAATTGAAAAATATATGAATAATAAAACTATTTTAACAAATTAAATATATTTACTTGAAATAAATGTTTTCACACTGGAATAAACTAATGCCGGTTAAAACTGGGACAAGTTCTTGAAAGAAGTAGTTTTGAAAGATAAATACTTTTCTTATTGTTAACGAAAATTATAAATAAGTGTCAATATATTAGTGTTGAAAATAAAACAAATATAGTCGAAATGCCGGCGCTATACTTCACTTGACCGCTAAGAAAACAACGTGTCGCCGAAAGTTAACAGACCATAATTCATCCTAATAAAAACAATAAATGTGCAATAAAAAACAATGTTGGCAATTTCAGTTCATAATTAATCCCTATAACAAAAGTTATCCGAGGTCTAATAAAATATAGCCACATTGTTTTGAACTTTTCTAAATTTCGTGTTTACACCTAAATTTCAATATGGCAGCAATAGCAGTGAAAGGGCCTACTTTTGTAGTTCTGATTATGGAACTTAATGAACATATTTTCACGAAGTCATATGCTTATGCCACCCGAAGACCATTACTAAGCAAAAAACACCCCGATTTTAATACAAATATTGCACATATAAATAGGAGTAAGCAATTTCATAGGAACAGTATTATTTATTTGAACCCTGTATGTGGTTTCCGTTTGTAATGAGAATGAGATTTATATTCCATTTTTCACTTTAAAAAGTGACAATAAAAATAGGCCAATCCATCCTATAACCTACGAATATGATTTTACAACAAACCGAACTCGCGTATCTCTTTTCAATCAACAGTTTTTAGAAATTTTATGAATCATACTTGTTTTCCCAGCGTCTCGACGCTATTATCATCCTGAAAAAAATTCAACCTTTAGATGTCATTTTTTACACTTAAGCCGGGATTTGTTGATTAATAACAACTGTCAAAGATCGAGATATCTTTTATCATTAAAGTAATCGTGTTTACATTAAGGATTATCATTTCGAATAACTATTAAAAATAAAAACAAATTACAAGGGCAGGAATATTTCTTAAAAAAAATGTTTTATATTATTTCTTGAAACAAAAAATTGTTTCAGAATGGAAATCATTGAAAAACATTTTATCGGAAATTAAAACAAGGATTTTAATTGTAATATTTTCACTATACCCATACGTATTCGCGTACACTCATACGGTCTAGTACGAGTCAGACCAAAATGTATTTGGATCATATTGGGTTAATTTTAGACAAAACATTTATCAAAATCTTTTATTTAGTTTTACAAATTATTATTACTACATTTAGATGAATACAGTGAATAAGTGAACATTCAATCAACTGAAATTAAATATTTATTTAATTGTCTATCTGAATTTATTTTGGCACTCGCGCCCATGGTGACATTTGCTAGGGGCGCATTACGTTTGCGCGCGTTTGTTGATTCATTTTTTTACGTTTGCGCGCAGCTTTTGATTACATTTGCGCGCATTTATTTTACAGGTAAACTCAGGTAGAATAAAAGTAATATAAATTAAAATAATATAAAGATATAAATGACTATTATTTGTTAATTTTCATAATAAATATGACTATAAATTATTAATTTTGAAAATATTTGTCAATTCAAATTATATATTGTTTATATATTGAATTCTAAAATAAAATATAAAGTGATCATGATAAATCCCGTTATAGCGTAAGACATACATGTAAATAATTAAAGTTAGTTTGTAAAGTTGCGTCAAGGCACAAACATGGAGTTTCGTTTTTTCTGAAACATATCGCGGAAAAAATCAATAGTATACGATGGATTTACTTTCCGTATTGATAGCACTGTGTCCAGCTGTGTCCGCCTGTAGCCAGCAGATTCTATAAGTTTTATATAGAAATTACGTTGTGTCCACTTGTGTCCGCCTGTAGCCCCCTGTTTCTGTAATTTTTAAATAGAAATATTACTGTGTCCAGCTGTGTTCGCCTGTAGCCAGCAGTTTCTATAAGTTTTATATAAAAATTATGTTGTGTCCACTTGTGTCCGCCTGTAGCCCCCTGTTTCTTAAAGTTTTATATAGAAATTGCACTGTGTCCAGCTGTGTCCGCCTGCAGCCAGCAGATTCTATAAGTTTTATATAGAAATTACGTTGTGTCCACTTGTGTCCGCCTGTAGCCCCGGTTTCTTAAAGTTTTATATAGAAATTGCACTGTGTCCAGCTGTGTCCACCTGTAGCCACCAGTTTCTATAATTTTTATATAGAAATATCACTGTCTCCAGCTGTGTCCGCCTGTAGCCAGCAGATTCTATAAGTTTTATATAGAAATAACATTGTGTCCACTTGTGTCCGTCTGTAGCCCCCTGTTTCTTAAATTTTTATATAGAAATAACGTTGTGTCCACTTGTGTCCGCCTGTAGCCCCCTGTTTCTTAAAGTTTTATATAGAAATTGCACTGTGTCCAGCTGTGTCCGCCTGTAGCCAGCAGATTCTACAAGTTTTATATAGAAATAACGTTGTGTCCACTTGTGTCCGCCTGTAGCCCCCTGTTTCTTAAAGTTTTATATAGAAATTGCACTGTGTCCAGCTGTGTCCGCCTGTAGCCAGCAGATTCTTAAAGTTTTATATAGAAATATCACTGTGTCCAGCTGTGTCCGCCTGTAGCCAGCAGATTCTTAAAGTTTTATATAGAAATTGCACTGTGTCCAGCTGTGTCCGCCTGCAGCCAGCAGATTCTATAAGTTTTATATAGAAATTACGTTGTGTCCACTTGTGTCCGCCTGTAGCCCTGTTTCTTAAAGTTTTATATAGAAATTGCACTGTGTCCAGCTGTGTCCACCTGTAGCCACCAGTTTCTATAATTTTTATATAGAAATATCACTGTGTCCAGCTGTGTCCGCCTGTAGCCAGCAGATTCTATATGTTTTATATAGAAATAACGTTGTGTCCACTTGTGTCCGTCTGTAGCCCCCTGTTTCTTTAAGTTTTATATAGAAATTGCACTGTGTCCAGCTGTGTCCGCCTGTAGCCACTAGTTTCTATATGTTTTATATAGAAATAACGTTGTGTCCAGCTGTGTCCGCCTGTATCATAAGTTTTATATAAGAAATAGCACTGGGTTACTGTATCCACTTTTGTCCACTATTTATTTAATGTTTACATATAGATATAACGCTGTTTATATATGAAGAAGCCATATATACGTGTCCATGTATCCCCGGACACAAAATGCATGCTAACTATATTTTGCACCGAAAATAGGACATATCTAAAATATAGCGACTGAATTATTCGGGTTAGAGACGTCCCAAAAATATTTAGGCGGTGCTCCTATCATTGAAGGGAACACTACACAGTTTTGTACACACACACATGGCGACATGAAACACGATCGGAAATCCATTTTATGATATCTAAACGTTTCAAAACGAAGTGAAAAATATTGTGCGCCACGTGGGCGCTTACATTTGTCACTCTATGCGCCATTTCTGGTCGAAAAGCGCAATTGGCGCATGGCGCACGTCCTTCCCGATCACTGCTACCTCTTTGGTAACCCAATGGTTATCTATAAGTTCTGTGAAGAATATAGGCAAGCTCAAAAGCTCTTTATAAACAGCTTCTGTATATGGTTTCCAGAATGTCTCTACTTTATCAATGTCTGGAATACAGTTGTAAACAGTGGAAACTAACTGGTCGGAATTACCATTCCTTTCACTGGTGGATATTAAATAATTGACTAATAATTTGTATATACTCAGAATAAGCTGAAAAAGTTTTTCATTCCATATAACAAATCTATCTGTTGAACGCTTGTCAGGAAGTTTGAGCTCGCGTCTATTCTGACTGATGGCAAACGGTCCTTGCACACATACGGGAAGTCCAGTGATGCATGTTACCGGCAAAGGTAGGTAATTGAAAATTCGACAACCAACCATTGCTTTATCTTCACTGCTTGCATGAAGATATGCTAAAGTTATGTTTGGTTTACAGTGTGATCCTATATCAAACTCGTCTCCTCCATAGTTAGACGTCCTATCGGTCTGATTAACAATTACCCATTTATCAATCTGACTAGGAGTTTCTGCTTTTATTGTGTTAATCTCAATTTCTCTGATAAAACACTCATCTGGAGTATTTTCAAAATGAATCATATTTTCTTGAAAGTTTGTTTCTGATAAATGATGGACACATGTTAGTTCAACTTGAAGATAGGGCGTAGTGTGGTCTCTGTGATTATACATTTGTATTTTCTGTAGATGATTAAGGAAAAGCAATACAATCGACGCATCATCTGCAAAGCTGTTTAACAGTTGTTTTACTTTACTTTCTGTAAAAACATTTTTCGACAATTCACTTTCCAGCTTGCGAAATGGAAACCAAAACAAAGTTCAATCACAAAAATTGTTTTGTATTGCCTCTTCTGTTAATCCGAATAATTCAAAACATGACTTAATGTGTGTTGAAGTCAATATTGTAGAAGAAAGGTCCCTTAGTTCGAAGTAGCCGCATGAATGATGCCGCCTAAATGGATCTATCAGTAGAACTGTACCTCCGCTAACTATAAGAGGGTTGTCTATAAGAAAATATAATATCAAAATAAAAATGTTCACATGTATTCGACCCTAAGGGATGAATGTAAGTCAAGAATGACATGTTATACCTGTTTTAACAAGTATCAAAGTGTTAATTCATAAACTATTATTTCGGACACTGCGATCTTTGCAATAAATAAGTGATACTGTTTTCAATCAGTCGCCTGGAATAGGAAAGTAGGAGTTGTTACATAAATAATTGTACCGTCTTTTGAAATTTTTTTATTGTCAGAAAAGTGAGAAAAAAGTGTTTTATAGATATGAAATATTTAAAGTTTTAATATTTTCTTAACATTTACTAGTATATCAATTTTAACTAAGACTTGCTTCAATTTTGTATTGTTTCTCACAGAGCAGATTTCGCTTAATATGTTAAGAAAGTAATTTAACTGAAGCAGAAATGATGTATACCTGTCAGATGAAAACCTGTCAGATAAAAAAAATGGATTTATGTACCTGTCAGAGGAAATATAGATTTGTGTACCTGTCAGATAAAAATGGATTTGTGTACCTGTCAGAGAAAAAATAGATTTGTGTACCTGTCAGATGAAAAATGGATTTGAATCCTTGTCCATATTTTCCAATTTTGTTTTCCTCTGTCTCCTTGTGACTGATACACACTGATCTAATATTTTTCCAATCCACTTCATTGAAAAGAGCATCATTGTAAACACATACTCCTGGAGACTGAAAAATAAGGTGTGTAAAAAGCATAAATACACAATCTTCAAGGACCTTGAGGGCCGAATGGTTTAGAAAGTTGATAGACCATCATGGCCCACTTTATCCTTTCAATTATTTGATAGAAGTTCAAATGTATCGGTACGAGCTTTTTTAAAAAATAACTTTAAAAATGCTTTATCCAGGTAATGTTCATGTTGTGGACAATATACATTTATTTCCCTTCACTGAGTGAGATATGAAGATTTGTTCAACCGAGAAATCATAAATGCACAATCTTTAAGGACCTTGAGGGCCGAATGGTATAGGAAGTTGGTAGACCAGACCATCATGGACCACTTCATCCTTTCAATTATTTGATAGAAGTTCAAGCATCGATACGAGCTTTTTTTAAATAACTTTAAAATGCTTTATCGAGGTAATGTTCACGTTGTGGACAACATACATTTATTTCTCTTTCCTGAATGAGATATGAAGATTTGTTCATCCGAGAAATCATAATTTCCGAGGGCATTGCCCGGGGAAATATGAATTTTAGAGGGTAAACAAATCTTTATATATCCCTAAGCCAAGGGGAAAATGAATGTTTTATTCCACTGCCTATTACTTCCTGAACAAAAGATTTTTTGTTGTTTTGATTTTCACGTCTGAAATTTTATTGAAACATTATGACTGCTATTGCTATTTAAAAAACGTTCAAAACGTTATATTCATTAACCACGCATAAAGTCGCACGAGGTTGTCCTGATTTTCAGAGCGGAATGTGATACTCAGAGGGGAATATGAGTTAACTCTTGATAAATGATACTTGAAGATTTGTTTCATTCTAGGAGCGAAGCACTCTGCATATCATTGGTTGCGCATTAATATAAATAAATACACATCCGCAGATTATTCTTGATCAGGTTCTATAGTTGAATTATGTATTGTCGAATTTAGATGTTTCCATTCAAATATTCCTTGATCAATTATGAATTAAAATATCATAGTATAAGTATTATTATAATCATATCATTATGACAAAAGTACTATCCCATTAATCATAGTATAAGTATTATTATAATCATATTATTATGACAAAAGTACTATCTCAATAATCATGTTAAGCCCTTTATTTCTTGTTGGGTTCTAACAAATAATACTACTGCACTGTCTGTATACAGTAAAAACAAATTAAAGCTGGTCATTTCTTTCTCAAATCATGCAAAAATCAGTTTATCTAAAAGTTTCGAACGTTAACATTTTGAATTTACATAGAAATAAATGAAAAAACAAATGCGTAATTTCATCGGAAACTAGCTGTTTCAGCCAAACACCAGTCGTATCAAATATGCATGGAACGTATCATATTTTGTATATGAATTGAAACATATCAAATTAAAATCAAACTGTGTGGTTTCGTCGGAAACTAGCTGTGGAAGTCAAACATCAGTCTTATCAAACAAAAAGCAAAGATACATGAATATAATATATAAAAACACCAATACCTGAAAATACTTTTCGAATTCTGGCGGGGATGAAGTAGAAGTTTCTGGTACAAACAAAATCTTCATGACTGAGGCTTCAGCATCTTCCGCATTCTGCACAAGTTCCTGTAAAAAAAAAAAAAAAATGAGGGTCTGGTTGAGATTAACAGAATAGAGAATAACGTGCTACTAAAAATCAATAGAGAAAAATAGGCAAAACAATGAAGAATAATAGGGTTCTTTAATGTAAAGAATAATACAACGCAAAAAAATAACATAAAAAGAATTTAATAAACATTTATATATTTGTTTTTTTGCCCTGGCGTTGTCACAATAGATAAGAAATGATATGGGGTATCCATCCATGACACAAAATCAGTTTGAATGTCCCTTTGGTATCTTTCGCTTCTCTTTTATTGAGAACATGGCCTAAAAAAATTACGAATATAGAAATGCGCCCCCTCTACATCTAAGAGTACATGTATGTTGATTGTTTAAATCTCAAAAAGATAAAGATTGTAATTGCTTTTAGTGATGCATTCCAAAAGAAAGGAAAGGAAAATATTTTTCTTAAAACTAAATTATTGTAGATTCTTTAGACAACAGCACGAACTACCAAAACCAGTTGTAAATCTTTGAAGAAAAACATGTAGTTGTCAAACTTAAGTGTCTGGCTCAGCCGAATAAAATTATATTGAAATTGATTGGATGACAAAGACTGGTCTCCTTTGTCCAGAATATTTTTGTATGATGCCTTTGTAATATGATACATATTAAACCTAAAATTTTCCCTTAGATTTTCAAATGCATTATGAACAATAACCTTATCCCTAAAATCAAATGAACATCACTGTTTTAGACATTTTTTGGCAAAATTAGCTACATATTTGTGGTAAGGCTATTGCTAATAATTAAATACTTATTGCAGTATCTCAAACTGATGATGGTTTGGCAGTTTCACCGTTTTTTGTAATTGTGAAAAGTTTGGGGCCTTAAAAATATATATGATATCAATATCTTGTAGACCTATTGTTTTGTGTGAAATTCGGTAAACTGTATCGGAACTTCCATGCAAAAACGAACCACTTTGAACGAAGAAAGTACTGGTAGACCTACATATAATTTAATGGTCAGTGTGTGCGACGTCTATATCTATGGATTGTCTTAATATATATTGATTTTGTATCTCTGAAATGATTTAGAAAGCTTGAAGGCAACTAACTGGAAATGAATAGACCACTTTCGAGTTATGTCCTTCACCGAAAAGTTCGACAATTTTGTGCGCCTTGGTGACGTCATTTACCAGATAGAGGGGATCGCCTGTATCCCTGCTCTATTAAAGTTCATCAAGCGTCTTTGTGATCGTCATTATGCAGGATAAACTGGAAATAATATTTGTTCTGTAAGTACTTAATCACAATTCCCTAATGACAGCAGTGCTGATTATCAAATAATTAGACTTTAATTTGCCGAATAATTCATGCAATATAGCATTATCATTTTTTCAACCAATCGCTCAACATAGGAACGGAAGTGACGACGCCCCTAAACGCACAAACGATGTTAACGAAAACCAAAGTTTTTGACGGAAATGCAACGAACTCGAAAGTTGTCTATTGTTGCATAGAATCATGAAGACATAGAAACAGATATTTTCTTTAAAAATTTAGCTTACGTGAAATATTTGAGAATCCTTTGGGTACTCTCTAAGAATATTCTGTAAAAGTTTGAGTAATGGTGGTTGTTCCATTTCAACCCATTTACCTCCCAGGTTTGTTTCCTGGTCGTCCATGCTGGTCATGGAAGCCATGATAGGTTTTACCCTAACAATCTAAAATTATAAGCAGTTACAAATTCAAAAACAGATTAAATTTTTATATATTTGTTCGTCCTTCAAAAATAGCGCAATTGCCTGATACCATAAGTTATATGGTTTGCTACTGACCCCTACGGATCCATAGAGGGTTAGTAAAATCCATAGGGGGTGAGGCCGAAGGCCGAATCTCATTTGGATTTTACTCACCCTCTATGGTCCGTAGGGGGTCAGTGAACCGTATAACAAATTTATAGCACGCCGGACTTTTCCTGTCGCGTTTTGTAGAAAAATTAACAATGAAATACAGTACAGCAACATCAATAGATGACGTCACCATTAACAGTAGACGTGACGTCATGAACCCTATATGAAATTTACTAACCCCTTACGGATCCATGGGGGTCACCACGTGACGGCGTTAAACCAATCACAACGTCATAATTTACCCGTGGTGCGATAATATAAGTTATATGGTTCGCTACTGACCCCCTACGGATCCATAGAGGGTTAGTAAAATCCATAGGGGTGAGGCCTAAGGCCGAGTCTCCTATGTATTTTACTTACCCTCTATGGTCCGTAGGGGGTCAGTAGTGAACCGTATAACGAATGTATCGCACATAGAACTTTTCCTGCTAAGTTACATATAAAATAAGCAATGAAATACACAAAACATTAATCGATGACGTCATGAACCCCATATGAAATCTACTAACAGTTTACAGTTTACTGTTTAGTCTAGTGTTGGTGATATCCATTTGACGTGGCTCGGTACTTGTACATCCCGTTATTGTGTTATTGTGCTATGGTAAATTTTTGTATTCTTGTTTTTCATTTTTGCTTATGTGCTTTGTCTATATGCCTTTTTGTGTTTCTTTGTTGCATATTTGTTTTTGTTTTTTTCATAGTGATAAAGATTATAACACAATGTTGACTGTTGTACCCCTATTTTTCATTTTTACCTATTATGGCTGTTTGTTTTGTTCACACATCGTTGTCAATATAATGGAATTTTAAGCGACTGTCATACAAGTGAGAGGTTTAGCTAGCTATAAAACCAGGTTTAATCCACCATTTTCTACATAAGAAAATGCCTGTACCAAGTCAGGAATATGACAGTTGTTATCCATTCGTTTGATGTGTTTGAGCTTTTGATTTTGCCATTTGATTTTTGAATTTTTTGAATTTTCCTCGGAGTTCGGTATTTTTGTGATTTTACTTCTTTTTTTTTTTTTTTTTTGGAAAGAAGTCTATCAGCAACAATAGAGTCACGTGACCGTGAAAATTCAGTTAAACTACGGCTGAGACAAACCTCATTTTTACTCAATAAAATACCGCTGTCATGATAAAAACTTATTGATCAAAATAATCTTGAATATACATAGTTTTCACTCGTCAAAACTTACACGTCAACTAAAAGTCCTTCTTTCTTAATTCTATCTTCAAACTTGAAATTTGCGTGAAAATTGTCAAGTCTCCTTATCGAAAAATCTAAATATTTTCGAGGAAACTAAAAATGACGGACTGAATTTAAATTTAATATGGCATCTCATTAAGACCAACACTCGATATGAATATCCAGGCAACAGAGTTTTGGATACGCAAACGTCAAGTTATTTTCAACACGAAGCGGTGGTTTTTTGGCCGATTTTGTGCAAGTGATTATCTCCCCTGATATCACAAGTTAAAAATGAAAACCCAACAAAATCTATCAAAAGGAATCAACATCACAAAAATCAAGAAGAAAACAAATAAAATTCGATTAAAACTATAGTATTTTCGTATTAACAAGAGATACCTCCCTCCTTTTCAGAGAAGGATAAGAGATCAAGATTAATAGACAATAAATTGTTAAAAAAATATGAAATGTCTCCTAGAAAACTAGCTGAATTTAAAATATAAATTAGCTCTGGCTGATGAAATAACCATTGTTATTTCTATAATAGGATATAGGATCACTCTTGGTAGATTTTTTCTAAATACCTCTAACAACGTTTTAATTAGCAATAAAACATATCTTGTCACAATTTTTAAAAAATCTTTCAGAAATAACAATAATAAATACTACTGGTCATTTAGATTTTATATCATAAAAAGCCCATGGGATCCAGAGTCACAATAGTTTCTTCATAGCAAAAAGGCCTTTTGGCTCAATCTCTGTTTCTTAGTTGAACAGTGCAGTACTGCCTAGAAAATATCCTACAGAAAAAGGATAAGTTTACCAGAAATATTTCAGAAGAACTTATTTTCACTAAACAATAAAAATTCTGTAAATTAAAGATAATACTTAAAATGATAGTATTTTAATAAGTGGCATAATTTTGAATTTTAACATCATTATATTCTTAAATGAAATGCAATTATTAAATTAGCTACCATAATAGCCCTTGCCAAATTTGAAGAAGGGGCTATAATGGCCAATATTGGCCTCAATTTCGAGAATTTTTCAAATTCTACTTATTCGTATGTGTATGGCTTTCTTTTTCCGTTGGACATATTCATTTTATGAAAAAAAAGTTTTTTTGTGGTTATGACGTCATAGTGCCGTGTCTTGACATCACTTCACGTGCATATTTGCTGGCTTTTCGCAATTTTTTACTCATTTTCACTAAGTTTGTTTACAAAAAAAGTACTAGCGCAGTCTTGCCCCAACAAAATATTTTGTCAGAGCAATAATATCAACAAAAAGCATCTTAATTTTTATGTTGAAATATTTTCATGGGGCAAAGCTGCGCTCATACTGAATTTTAATTAAAAACTTGCTCAAAGGGGCATCTAAATTCTAAAATTATCGTTCGTTTTTCATATATATATACCGGTACGCAATTGTCAGACTGAAGAATTGACCAGGAACAGACGTATTTTTTTTTTTACCAATTTTTTTTTTGTCTATGCTTGATAACAATAAAGTTTGGCTATAGATAGTAACTAACAAAGTGTTTTTCTTTATAAGTATAATATAGCCTTGCGTATATTTGTTGTAAGTGATTACGGAACTGACGCACGCAATTTTACTGGTGCTGTTGTTAAGAAGTTTTTTTATAGCGGAATAGAAATCAGCGTATCATTCGTTAAATACTTAATTAATCTCAACACGACAATTTTTTTTTTGCATCGTTTCTTTATTTCTTACATTTGTCGTTCTAAATCATATTATTAATTATCAATAATATTGTAAAGACACCTTAAACAACTAAAAAAGAAAAAAGAAAAAGAAAAGTATGTACCCAAACTTGGAACAGTGTTGACTTATATGATAAAGGTTCTGCAAACTAAGTAGCGGTACTTCATATTACATGCAGATTACTGTGTGTTATCTACGGTAATTAAGAATCACACATTTAAATTCGGGAACCGTCATTTTCTATACAAAGATAATAAGATTAATATTAAGAATTACATTGATACAGAAGATTGTTAATTCGCAAGCTACATGTACTATCATTATCGACAGATTTGCATGTATTTTCACCCATGAAGAAATGATACATGTGATAAAGAGGAAAGTTCCGTCTGTTGAATTTCATGATAGATATAAAAAAAACAAAAACGAAATCAACATGCACCAATATACTTTAAGACGTGATTTTTTAAAATTTTTAGACATAAATGGATTCTGCAGACCGTGGACCTGAATTACATGTATTACATGATAATGTCCTTGTAGAATTAAAAATGAGTGAGTATCTATATAATTTTATGCAATCGATGATTTGATACTGAGTGCAGAAAATTCCTAGTTCAATTAAAAGCATTGCGAAACCAGATTTAAAATAAGTTATTTATGCGCAGCATCCAGAAGTAAAAGTACAAAATATGGAACAGATATATTATAGTCTGAAAATGTATGAAATATTTGCCACTGGATGTTAAACATCAATACATTCATTTAATATTCATATAACCAAACACAGAAATTAATTTGACAACTTAGAATGTTATTCGTACTATGAAAAATCTTATGAGAATTTTGATGCATTGACTGGCATAATCTAAGTTATTAAGAAGTGTGGAAGGCAGAGTTTCATCTTAAAAGGAATTTGTTATATTTGATTAAAATTTTGTGTTATGTGAATAACAAACATCAAACATAAAACCTTAACATGACTGTTACTTAAAAAAGCAATTTAAGTTGAACAGTCATAATGCTGGGCTTGTCCAATGTTGAAAATTTTATAGTATTCTCTGTAGTTGGTTTGCTGTCTTATTAATTCGCCTCCCCATTGAATACGGCTATTCTGCACAACAAATTGTAAAATATTCCACCTATATTCATAAACATGGTTATTTCTATGGTCTTCTTTACAATTATAATTATTAAATTTAATCATGTTAATTCACCAATGTTCTTTTAGCACAGGCTAACGTTGGAATTTGAAATACAGTTAACACATATATATGCTAGATCAAAGGAAAAAAGATTGCAATGAAATTGGTTAGAAGTTGAATAGTTTTGCAATTGAATGTACCAAATATTAATTGTATCCTCTTATGGTTTTTTTTTCAGAATGGACAACATAAAAAAGGGACGAAAAGATTTTAAATGTATATTATGTGAAAAAAGAACAAAACCCGGAAAAAGAAGACTTTTGTGTGGAGAAGCAAATAAAAAACTGCGCAATTTTCTCAGAAAGAGTTTCTTTGTTTTATCTAATGAGGATGACGTTATTTGTGATACTTGTCAAGCACAATTAAATACACCAACTGTTCTTACAACTGATACAAATGCAAATGATCCTGATTTTATGCCACCATCCGCACATAAAAGAGCAAAACTAAGTTCTCCTTTATCAATATCGCTTCCTATTTCTTCAATAATTAAAGGCTATGCACAATGTTGTCTTTGCAAAAAGCGTGGTCAAAAACTTATGGTTGTACTCCAAGAAGCACGATTTAACACATTTTTGGAAAAGAATATAATTATTCCTGCCGGATTACGATGCTGTCCTCGTCATTTATGCACTGAAGGTTTTACAAAAGAAGCTTGCGAAGACATAACAAGTGTGTATAGTGTTTCTGACTTCAATCGCAGCGGACTACTTGAATTGATAGATACAATTAGAGAACATGCATTAAAAAACAAAAACGCTAGAATTGACTTTGATAAATCTTCTTCTTTAAATGACACAGACTTTCGAAATTTTACTGGCTTAACAATAACTGATTTTAAAGACTTATGTTCTCACATTCCAAACTCAACTATACGAGATACCAGAGTACGAAGCATGAGAACATGCATTGGTATATTTTTGACCAAACTTCGTTCGGGGATGTCTAATAAGATATTAGCAACTCTGTTTAATATAAGCAAAGATTCTATCAGGAAAGCTATATCATCCGCAAGAGATGCAGTTAAGCAGTACTTTACACCAAAATATTTAGGTTTTAATCATGTATCCCGAGAAAATGTTATACAAAACCACACTCTTCCACTAGCACAAACACTGTTTGGTAATATCACAAACACAACTGCTATACTCGTAATTGATGGTACTTATACTTACATACAAAAGAGTGGACAATTTAATTTTCAACGTAGTACATATAGCATGCACAAATACCGCAACTTGATTAAACCAATTATGTTTGTTACTACTACAGGCTACATTGTAAGTGTGATTGGACCCTACCTTTGTAACAGCAAAAACAATGATGCCAAAATTTTGAACTCAATTTTCAGAAATAACTTGAAGGAAATTAAGGAATGGTTGGAACCAAATGATGTCGTTGTGGTTGATCGGGGGTTCCGAGACAGTATCGATCTCTTAGAAGAATTTGGTATTAAAATTAAAATGCCAAGCTTTCTTAAACGTAACGAGAAGCAACTTTCGGTTGAAGACGGTAACACAACACGTCTAGTAACAAAGGTCCGCTGGGTTGTTGAGTCCGTTAATGGTAGAATCAAGCAGTGGCGATTGCTTGACAAAGTATTACCAAATTCCCTTATACCGTATGCTGGTGAATATACACGGTTTGTCAGTGCCATATGTAATAAGTATAACCGTGTATATTCACCAGCATACGGTAAGACCACCACTTAATGCTGGTAATGAAACTGAAGATCTTCTTTTAGGTGCAAAAATGCTTCACATGCCAAAGAAGAAAAATGAGCTCATGGAACGGGTATCAAATGATAACTTACATTCCAGAAGTGGTAGGTGGCAAAAAATAGATGGCAACGATTCAGTTGAAGATTTCCGAAACTATCGGAGGAGGATATCAGGGACATAACACTCGGTGTATACCAGCTTAAACTAGCAAAGAGTTATACTGAGGAACATTTAGAAAATGACACATACTATGAAGTCATGCAACAGGGATATCAACTCATTAGGGTTAGAATGGCAAGCAGGCATACAAGCAGCAAATCGCATAATCTATGGATTACATATGATGACTGCTGCATAAAGGCTTGGTACTGTACTTGCAAGGCCGGTGCTCGAATTGTTGGTACTTGTAGTCATATTTCCTCAGTGATATGGTTTCTAAGTTTTTACCGGCATCAAAGTTGCAAAGGAAATCAAGCAAAGCAATGGAGTGACTATGTCCATGATTCTAATTATCAGCCGGAAGTCATTGATGATAGTGACAGTGAACCGGAGGAGTAAAAATTAAACATTTGTATTTTACTGAACAATTACTTGGACATATAGGCATATAGTATAATGTCATTTTTGTTTGGTATGTCATTGTGGGGAATAAAATTGAAGTACGTTCGTTCATACCAAGGTACCTTTATGTGGAATATTAGTAACAACTGTCAATTATATATAAAAAAAAAGCAGTAAAAGCGTTTTTGCCTGATTTAATATCTTCTTCTTTTCACATTTCTTAAGCAAAAAAACACATGTCATATAATTATGATCGTTTGACTGAGAATTTTTCAAAATGGTGGTACTTCAGAAGTTTTTTTCATTATATTTTATATTCATTCATGCTTAATAATCCTCATTTCATTTCTCATATATTTGTATTCCCTTTCACACATAAATAAATATGTTTTTCACTGTAATATTTGGTAACTTAATTTTTAAAATTTCAGTACGGAAAATCGAAAACAATTGAAATGATTTTAATTCAAGTTTCATGTGTATCTGCAGATGGTGCATATAGAAGGGAAGACATTTATTGCAATAGTTAAATTGGTTTATAATTCGAACACTGAATTGTCACACCGAACTGGCATAATAATTATTGATAACATAATACCTGAATTTGTGATAACTGTTGTCTAGAAAAATCATAATCAAAGCATATAAGACATGTTTCTCAATCAACAGTTTGGTTGATCTGATACACTATCTCCTGACGTAGAACTTGTAATCTTGGCAACATTTAAAAAAAAGGAAGGTTGAGGTGAAGTTGGGGTGTTGAGCATTATATTTTTTAATTTGATATGAAGAACAGGTGAAAAGTTTATAAAGATAAACGTGCTAAGAATATTTCAGTTTTAATAATGATGTTTATAAAAGTTGAAATGTATAGTTTATGAAATTGAGAACTTTATTCATATATTATTTGTATACGTAATATGTTATACCTTCGTTATATTTAATCAGCAGAGTACATAAAATTGCACACAATAGTCATTTTGGTAATTCAAGGTAAAAGAAAAAACAAACAATAATTGTAGATTCCCTCTTGTGAAAATTTCTGTAATTTAAAGTCATACATAGAACAAATGTTAACATTGTTGTTACCATAGCAACTATATTACTGATGTTAAATAGTTAAACTGTATATCAATTTTGTTCTTCATTGTATTAATGCAATGTTACACTAGTAATAATGCATTCACGTTGATTATTTAAGGTGTAATCTACTGTACAAAGTACACAATACATGAAAAAAAGGATAACAGAAATAATCAAAACTGTTAACACAGAGATATGTCTCGCTTATTTGTTCTTTTGATAATGCAAATGTTGAAATTAAAATAGCAATACTTTAACATGTAAGTTATGCAAATATTCAAAGTCAATGAACCATGACTTAAGGTACAGGGCTAAACAATCTCCATGGAAATGAGATGTGCCAATGCTAATACAACTGCAAACCAATTCCATTGACTTTTCATAAGTCGTTCCCTTTAAACAAACCTAAACACAAACATTAACTTGTAAACTATGTAAAAGTTTCAAAGTCAATGAACCATAATTAGGGGGTGGGGTTATATAATCTCCATGGAAATGAAACATTTGCATACCGAATATCATTGACTTAACATTCGTGGTTCATCTTAAACTGACCTAATCACAAACTAGTACATGTAAACTAAGCAAAAGTTTCAAAGTCAATAGACCATGACTGAGGTGTAAGGACCAAATATTCTCCATGGAAATGAGATGAACTAATGCTTATACAACTGCATACCAATTATCATTGACCTACCACTAACGGTTCCCCTTAAACTGACCTAATCACAAACTAATACATGAAAACTAAGCAAAGTTTCAAAGTCAGTAGACCATGAATGAGGGGGCGGGGCCAAATTATCTCCACGGAAATGAGATATGCCAATGCTTATACAACTGCATACCAAATATCATTGACCTACCACTAGTGGTTCCCAATAAACTGACCTAATCACAAACTAATACATGTAAACTAAGCAAAGTTTCAAAGTCAATAGACCTTGACTGAGGGGGCGGGGCCAAATAATCTCCATGGTAATGAGATGTGCCAATGCTAATACAACTGCATACCAAATATCATTGACCTAACACTAGTGGTTCACCATGAACTAGACCTAATCACAAACTAATACATTGTTGACGCCGCCGCCGCCGCCGACGCCGGAAACAGCATACCTATGTCTCGATTTTGACTCCGTCAAGGCGAGACAAAAAGCTGATATTTTAGCTTAGTCGGCATACCATTTTTATGACGTCAAAACAAGAAAACGGCATGAGATAACCATTAAACACTTGATGTTTTGTAAGCTCCATATCATAGATATAAATTGAAAGAAATATCAAAAGATTCGGAAGTGGGGCCAATTTTGCCCCTTAGAGCCCCTTCTCCTTTCTCATGGTATTTTATAGATTATGAAAGTAAAACTTTTTGAAAATTTCTAAAAATTGGGGCTTCTAAGCTATTCGTCAAGTAGCTGTGTCAGCTGGTATAAATGAATATTGTATACTTGTACCTTAATTGTATATTTATATCACAAATTACAAGAGGATTATTTGACAGTTGTATTTGGTGGGACAGATCTTGTTCATTTTAGTAAATGACTGTAAAATTTGACAAGAATTTACCATGTGAATAAATTTCAGTTTTGTAAGAATTAAATTTTTTTGTTTGACTTGATAAGCTATTTTTTGCACTTATTTCTATCACTTATTTATATAAGGAGATATCCAATATCCAAGGTTTTTCACTTATAAGTATAATTGACTGACCTTAATTTCTTCTTTCAGTTTCGTGTTTATTCCAGAAATTTCCATTACAAGGAATTATTTTGTTCACTCGCCATATCTTGTGTTTTTGTCCATGCATAGGCTAACATTATTTTGTCAGACTGCAATTGTCGCCAGTATGAATGAAATTTTTTTAGACGTACAGTTTCAAACGTAATACACATGATATTTGTTCCAATGTGTAAATTTTCACTATGCACAATATGACCCTGACACATTTATATGAAGTATGTTGAAAAAAGGAAAGCAATGTCAGCGTCAATTCGTGTAGGGGACCAAGAAGGGTTTTAATTACTTTGCAGTGAAGTTATTGTATGGAATTGTGAAAAACAACACTGTTTAATCATAATTTAATTCACATCTCTAATAAAATCGGTATTTTTCTATACTTTCAATTTGGTAACATCTACAATGTAAAGAAGCCGAACTTCCACTATTTTAAAGTAGAACCGATGCCAAACAAACCTACAAAAATGATATGCCTGGTGGCCACTGAAATAATGTTATAAAAGAGTAAAAATGATGGGTTCATATTTATGTAGAAATTTAAAATAGGCTACCCGGTTTCATTTAAAAATTTTAAAGTTCTTCTCCGTATTTGGATACGCAAACGTCAAGTTAATTAAATTCGAGTTTTTTGGCGAAGAAAAAAGACGGCTGATAATTTTTAGAACGGACAGGATGAAGTAATAGCAAATAAAAGTTATTTTCGACAATGTTTCTGTGTCGAATTGAAATTATATTGTTCACAAACCTACAAAATTTAAAAATCAATCATAATAAAAGCATGACAAGTTAAAAAAAAATAGTTTAAACGTCGATTTTTTAGCCGATTGATTTCGCGGATTTTTTGTCGTCACCGACGACTATGGCGCCACCTAATCATTTCCCCTGCTATTGTTGCTGATAGAGCTTGACGACAACGGACGTTTCCAACATTATGACTTGCTTTTCCAACTGCTAATCCCATATGGATCCATAGGGGGTCACCACGTGACGGCGTTTACCCAATCATAACGTAATAATTTATCCGATGTGCGATAAATTGCATTAGCCAGATGCTCTATAAGTACATATTATTTGGTAGTTACAATGCTCCCAAATGGATGTTGGTGTATTGGGAGGATGGGGCTATAACGCATATGTCCAGGTCGTAACCCATATTCCACCACACTTTGGGAAGTCCACAATTCAAGCAAAATCAATAACTCACATATAGATTTTAAAATAGTCATACTTTGGCTTAAAAAAATCAACTTTTCCTACTCTACCATTTTTAGACCATATATATGTTACAGTGAATTTGTATAATCAGTGATTATGTAGAATCCCTGAAATTTTCAGGGATTATGTAGAAACACTGGTTAGTTTAGGGATTATGTATAATAACTAAAATTTTCAGGGATTATGTATAATCACTAGAAAAACGTCAGGATTATGCATAATAACTGAAATGAAGAATTAGTTTTATTTAAAAGAAAATGAATAAAATTGAATAATTAATTCAATAGAATCATATCAAAACATCGTTATACACATAAATTGTACAATGTTATGCATAATATATTAAAATGATAACTTCAATATATTAAAATGTCAGGCACAATATATTAAAATGTCAAGCACAATTAATGTTTTAAAACGATAAGCACAATATATTAATATATATAAATGTTAGGCACTATAAGCAATATTCTAAAATGTCAAGCACAATATTTAAAAAAAACAATCATTTATTTTTACAAACTAAGTTTGGATGGCAACGACTATAATTGCACGTTTGCCCTGCTTTTCTACATACACATCTATTGGATTCGCATCTGTTTTCACCACAACATCCATATTTTAAAAAACCTTGTCCTTCACATATTGAATCAGATTTTACGGCTCGTCTAAGGGAAATAAAGTTTTCAGTACACACATCTGAAGGTACCAAAAAAGGGAATCAGCAACCTCGAACTGGCTTCTTGTTTATGATCCGAATAGGATACCATGTTTTGTGGCTAAGCGATATCCTTTTTCAGTCTTTTTGTGAACAATTGCCATTATGTTTTTTGGATCTCCCTTTCCTCTGTCAACATGTGGAATTGGTATAAGAACATTACAACCAATGTCGGCTTCCTCTAAAATTTTGTTCGATCTGTCGATCATTCGTTCTGCCTGTTTTTCTGTACACTTAGTTGCAATAGTTCTCTCAGTTATAATTTCTTGTTCATTTGAACACAAAAAAACACAAAACAGATGTTCCATAACCTTCTTCGCCATTTGTTTTACCACAAATAACATGCACTGTTGATTTACAATTGAAACATGAATGTGCATTTGACGCTGGTTATTGACAAACAATACATGTTAAGTTGTCGCTACATGTATCAATGGGAATGTTTATATTATTGATTTCGATGTCTTTTACGTTATCTCGAAACCCTGTGCTGGTTATATCTTTAAAATCATCCTCTGTATTTAAGAGCGAAATTATTTCATCTGGCAAGCAGGATGTTGTTAGGCCAACCTTTGCCTCTACTCCAAACATTGCCTTATAGGGTGTCCGTTTAATGCCAGAGTGTGGTAGCTTTGATTTTTTTTGAAATTGGACAAATTTAATTCATACAGGCCAATCTTTACAACCATTATCCCGCATCCATGTAATTGTCATATCTTTAATATCAGCATTTGCACGTTCGACACTTCCTTGACTTTGAGGGTGTCTTGGCTTCCCATGAACGATTTTACACTCTGGCCATAAATCTTACAATTGAAAAATAATATTCGCAGTAAATTCAGCGCCATTGTCACTCTGTAAAATGTTGGGGGCAACAGAAAGAAGAAATATATCAAGAATCTGCATTGCAACCATTGCTGTCCGTTTTGATTTCAGAGGCCGAAGAACCACAAATTTTGTCATATGATCTTTGTAAACCATGATGTACTTAAAATCGTCAAAACTTAACGATTGCATATCAACTAAATCCATTTGTCCCCGTGAATTAAATGTTTTGCTAACTATAGGTTTAACAACAAGTCCCTTACTTGCAATTTTACGCTTTTTTAATTGACATTCTTCACACAACTCCTTAAAAAGTTCCACAGCCTCTGTTGAAATATTAGCATTTTTCAATTTGCTTCCGTTACCATCTTATCACGCCCGCCATGCCCTGTTGCAATGTGAATTTTGTGAATAATGTTATACATATCCTCCAGACAAGCGTAGTATTTAATATCGTCGTCACACGAACTGCGTTTTCTTTTTATCAAACAAAGGATCTTTAAATTATTGATAATCCCTGAAATCATATTAGGGAATTTGTAGAATAATTATTAAAATGTTCAGTGATTATATAAAATCACTGGTCATTTTCAGGGAATATATATAATCACTAATGATTTTAGTGATTCTACATAATCCCTGAAAAATCAGGGATTCTACATAATCCCTGATTATACAAATTCACTGTAACATATATACATATTTAACTCAAAAACTTCATGTTTCAAATTTCAAATCCAGGCAGCTGTTTAGCTAATAGGAACCCAACGATTATTAAGAAACCGATAAATACTAGTAGATGAATAATTGGATATTCATGTAGAAATAAATAACCTGTTTTCAAATATTATATACAGTCAAACTTCTTCTTCGAACTGACTACACATATTAAACAATGGCTTAAAAGTTATAGCATGGTAATGTCCTAGCTGCTTTCAGCTGACATGTTCGAAAACGATAAGAATGTGTCGCTGGTATTGTGATAACGCAATCCCATCCAGTGCCGGGTTGGTTGATTTGCTCTCCGAACTAGTTAACAGAAAGATTTTAGAATGTGTGTAATTATGCTGTTTTCCTATAAGCAAGCGGTTTTCAGAAGTAAGAAAGTTTGTTTTGTTTTGTAAAAAAATTAGGCCATTAGTTTTCTCGTTTGAATTGTTTTACATTTAGCAATTCGGGGTCTGTTGTAGTTGACTATGCGATATAGGCTTTACTCATTGGCAAAATAAGTAAAGAATAGAGAAAAATGGCATAAAGAATAAAAGAAATGAAGGCCTCCCAATCCAGACCCTCTTAGAAATGCAATAAGAATTTGCTTGTTTATTAGTGAGTTTTATTAGTTATTTATGTGATGCAAATTATTTTTATTAAATTTTTTTGAAAAGGAAAGTAAAAAAATTAAAAGATAGTATCTTTAATATAAGTGTAAGTAAATTTTCATTAAAGAAAAAAATACGAATGTAAATATCTCCTGTACCTTTTAAGAAAATTTCCATATCTTACCTTGTTATATTTTTGCAAATATTTTGGTTTGTTAGGAAGTTTTCACCTTTTATATCCAATCTGATCTTTGTATCTTAGCTACGATCTACTTTTTCTGTTTTCAGAAAATCTCCACTGCTCTTTAAACCCAAGATATAATGACATATAACAATGCACATTCAATACCCAGTGAATGTTATCAATTTAAAAGTGTGCAGAGTTCATATTTATTGAATATTGACTTTTTAAACATTTTTGACACGATAGGGTATCACAGGGTTATAACACAATTTGTTATATCAGGATTCACTTAGAATAGACCTACAACAGGGAAAATGTTCTCGGTCAATACAAATGGTTATTTTAAGTCGATTCAAACACCTTTTACGTACAAAAACGTCCAGAAAATCCACGAAAAAGGTTGTCTCTGGACATTAACCAAACAGCAATCAATCATATTATCACAGAAAATTTACTGCATGTCTTTTCAAAGAGCTATGTATTCAATATTACATCAATGTCGTTTATGAGACTAGTAATTAAGGAGGGGAGAGGTTAGCCGAGCCTTATATCAGTTTCATGCCGAATACAAACACAATTATATTTCCTAACCTTGATCTATATAATATTGTTTTATACTGCAGCTTAAAATAGATAAATGCAATATAACTGTTATTCAAATTAGAATACAAAATAAATTGACATTGCACTTATTATCAGTTTGTTACTATATTTAATAAATGTAGACAACAGAAAGTGTTCTAGTTGCAATATAACTATGCAATTTTTGTACGTTTGATATTGTTTTTTTTTTTGTCCTGACATTTACAAAGAGACGGAAGATTTCAAAAGGGATATTCTAACTCATGAGTCGCCGACAAACTGACAACGCCATGGCAATAGACGAAAAACGACAAAAAGCCAAACAAATGTCTACAAAACACAACATAAAAAACTAAGGATTGAGTAACACGAACCCCATTAAAAACCGGAGGTTATCTGGGGTTGTACGGAAGGGTAAGCAGATTCTGCTCCAAATGTGGCACCCGCCGTGGTTTCCATATATGTATGAAATCATGATAAGTCTAATTCAAATGATAATGATGTCCCTTACGAGAAAAAAAAATGACTGTAATTGTTATAACAATTTGAACATATCCGTTGTCATAACGGTCAACCAACTCGTATTTGCGTAAAACTTGAACCTTCTAAATGCTTTATCATATCCGCTGACTAGAATATGTCTACCCTGAAGACGATTTAGAGCTTGAAATTTGAGGACTGTATTTATCGACCTCGATATATATATCCGGATATGGTGTACAAATTTTTGCACCTCATGTTTGCGGTATACCATCTTTTCCGCAAATTTATTGTTTTCTGTTTGGTAATAAATTAATAATAAGATCCATTTTTACATCTGGAGATCCGTTTATTTGGCAATCGCCAATGGCAGTCAGCAGGGTTTAAGAACATCAGTTGTTCGACCTGCTAGTCAAATGCGTTTTGTTAAAATATACTTTTTACTTTTTTGGTCTTTTGGAAAATGTTGTTTGTGCTGTATTTAGACCACTCTACCAAGAAATTTGTTTTGCATGCACATGTATAAAAATTGCGGTTTTTATCCAACGCAATCATAGTTTTGAACGTTGTTTTCAATTTAGACTTATATATATATATATATATAAAATGACTGAATCAAAAACCTTACAATCACAATCATAGACCACAACGAGGGTTGGTCAAGGGCCGAAAGACTTGCTCTAGAAAGGTTTTGGATAAGAAAGCTAAGGACAGTTTCTCCAGAGAGCATAAATGAAAAAACATAGAATGAGTCACTCATTTTCCCTACTATCACTCATTTATTTCCAGTCACTCCGGCTTCTTTACTTGACTCTTACAGTTTTAAGGATTCTTTTGGAATTTTTTGAATTTTACTAGTTTAAAAACCAGGGTTCTTTTCATTTGGTAGGGATGTATAAGTACATGTACGCATCCACGTCCAATTTTTTAACCTTAGCCCAAATTTACTATAATTATTTTTTCTTTTCATTATAAAACTGCTATTTATTTGGGATGATAAATACGCAGCCTCTGTTTGACATATTTTACCAGCTTATATCGATCAGTGCTGTTTTTTTGGGGAATGTATTTACACGCAGTTGTTGTAACATCTTAACTGACGTCATTTTGGAATTTTAGAGTTGTGCCAGTTCATATCTCTAATTACTATTTTCATTTTAGGCATGTCTTTGAGTCGTTTTTTGGAAATTTTAAAAATGTATTAGCGTCTCTACATATGATGTTCGGGTGAAACTGTTTCACTTTTTTATTGTATAGAATTCAAGATTGCTATAGTTGAATAATCAGAATAGATTGATCTGATTCATTTTACATCGTGCTCATACTGATGAAGGATATCTGTTATCCGAAATATTTATAGTTACATTTGTCGTCTAGAATAGACGATACTGTGCAGATAAGGAAAAAAAATATACAAGTCTAAAAATTTGCACAACGATAATAATATAAGATGGTATTATACGAAGCACCGACGAAGGCTATTTGTTAAGCCGAAATATTTGTCAACACGATTTATAACAACATCTTCGTATAATACCATCTTATATTAGTATCGTTGTGCAAATTAATTGCAAATAAAATACGAAAGGCAGATAATATTTGAACTACTAGAAAAGTTATTCTAATTTGCTTTTAAAAAAACAATCTTATCTTCCTTTGTATACTATAAAATACAAGATACAGACTACTCTGGGTGCATTTTTATTCGTGGACTAACAAATTTCGTTGATTTCGTGGGGAAAGGTGAACCACAAGTTTTCATCTAGAAGTTGACAATGACGGTCGGTTGAAAACAAAATTTTACGACAAAAGAGATGATTTTAGCTTCCCAATTGTGAACTTTCCATTTCTTTTTAGCAACATTCCTGCACACCTGCATAAGGAGTATATATCTCCCAGTTGATAAGATACTCCAGAACTTGCATTTCCTGTCTTTATTTCCTTGGCAGAAGGTTGCTGCTTACACGGAAGCTATTTAACCAAGAGTTCTAAATGTTGTAGCTGAAATTATCTGTTCGGAAACATTACGGATGCCATCACGAGTTGGTTGACCGTTATGGAATATCTGTTTCACAGATGATAACGGATATGTTCGATTTGTCGTAACCACAATCCCGTCATCTTTTCCTCGAACGTGACATCACAGAATGTGTACTTACACGAGCAACACGGCGGGTGCCACATGTGGAGCAGGATATGCTTACCCTTCCGGTATACCTGAGATTACCACGGTTTTTGTGGGTTCGTTTTGCTCCGTCTTTAGTTTTCTATGTTGTGTTTGTTGACTGCTGTTTTGTCGCCGTTTCTCTTTTTTTTTTACTACGACAATGTTAGTTTATCTTTGACCTATGAGTTTGAATATCCTTTGGTATCTCCCCCTCTCTTTAAGCAAGTAACTTGATAGGGTTCCTTCATCTTTTTATTTGATACCAGAAGACACCCATTGGCATGTGTATTTGATTATCATGTTTATTTTCAACATTCACATTGTCAGTTGTTAAATTACGTGCAGTAATTAAATTACTTAACTAATGTTTAAAAAAGGATGTTAAT
This sequence comes from Mytilus coruscus, assembly GCA_017311375.1. NCBI lineage: Eukaryota > Metazoa > Mollusca > Bivalvia > Mytilida > Mytilidae > Mytilus > Mytilus coruscus. The sequence goes on along the minus strand of CM029600.1, from coordinate 68,543,735 downwards.
TATTTAAGTCAACTTTAATTGTTTCAGTTCATTTGTTTTCGACTCCATTTAATAGTCTCAATTAAAATTTTCTTGTTTATTTTTTGGATCATTCTTGTTTCATATACTAGTACACGTAGTTACGTGTATATAGTGTTGTGTTGTTAATTTCAGTCATATCTTTATTGATGCTTGCATGTGAAAAAAAACGGAAGTGTTCACATAAATCAACTGATGGATGATGGGATACATTCATGATGAATTATGATAGAATCAAACATTTAGCTAAATTGTGATCGTTTATTTCCTTTCGGAAACTAGGTATTTTATGATATTGCCAAACACTCCAAGAACGGAAATTTGTTCGCAATATATAAAACTAAACTGTCCCTATTAGTCACGGGAATACAAACACCCTAATTAATAATTTTGTTTTAATGTTAATATCATATTCGATGAGGAACATTATCAAATAAATAAATGTACTTCATTTAACGATAGTTAAACGCAGCCAAATGATGATAATTGACTTACGATGAAAAGCTAGTGCAAGAATATTATATAGACAACTCGTTACAGATAATTACTTCATTGAATTAACTGTAGAACAGGAGTTCATTTTTAAACTTTTAAAAGATCTTCAGTCAGTAAGTACATTATCTTGTAGTTTATATTTACATTTTATTCATTATAATAAGTATACGATTTTTATGTATGTATTTCATGACTTTATGAATCCTTACAAATGACCGCGTAGAGTTATTCATGAGGGTCTGGAAAGGGTTTACAGAATAGAGAGTAATGGACAAAAAGTGCAGAATAAAGGGCAAACAAATGATGAATAGAGAAAAATGGGCCAATAAAATAACAGAATAGACATTAATGGGGTACTAAAATATAAAAAAAAATAGTCTAACAGAAGAATTGGCTAAATGAATAAAAAATAGAGAAAAAGATTATGAAAAGTTAAAAAAATAAAGAATCGAGAGACCCCATCCAGAACCTCATTCATGTATATACAGTGTAAGAGATAAATTACCGTAAATATTAACCAAAAAGTATTTTTTGTACAAATTAAAATATGATATCGTAAAGAGGCGGAAGATACCGAAGGAACATTGTCAATCAAAAGTCATAAGTCGAAAAGAAACCGACATCACCATGACAAATTGAAAACGACGAAAATGCAAACAACAGTCTACAAAACACCGCAGAAAAACCAAAATTGAGCAAAACGAACTCCTTGTAAAACCAATAGTTATCTCATGTGCTTTGGATGGACAAGCGAATCCTGCTCCACATGTGGCACCCGTCTTGTTTCTCGTGGTAAGTAAATAGATATAGTGGTTGGTCTCTTTCGGTGATGTCACATTTCAGGAAGAGGAGACGGGATTATACTACTATACCTGTATATTTTGCAAGCATAATGATAACAAGTCTTTTAACAACATCATTTTGAATTTTTTACTGTAGGTGTATAGGTTTCTGTGACCTATAATTTTTCTAAAATCAGCAGATATAAAGAATAAGCCGATACATAACGAAAGTTAACCATAACTTTAATTTTGAATATAGAAAGCAACTTCCGACTTCATTTTTTCAATAGAAAGTGTATTTATTTAGCAGCTTTACTGTCAGAAAACAAAAATGCAAATGAAGGTTGAACTGTTCGCTATTCTACCAATTACTATATTATGTTGCAGATTTCACATCAACATAGTCACCAAACGTTAAATTACTAACTGAGAAGACATCGTCTAACGTTAAGTAAAGGGATGTGCTATTTTTTTTTTATAACTTTTCGGAAAAATTAAGCTGATGTATGAAATCTTCCTAGTACGAATAGGGGAATTAGTTGGCGAGAAGGGAAACATAGTTGGTTCTAGAAGGAACGTCGAATTTCTGTTGAAAAACATGTGTATATAACGTTTCAGTGATTAGTTTTCTGTGTAGTGTTTTGTGGCTGCTAATTGTCTTTTTTCGTTGTTTTTGTGTTTTGCCATAATGTTGTCGATTTGTCTTTGACTAATCTTGTTTTCCCTTTGGTATCTTTTACCGCTTTTAAAAATATTTCAATAGAAATCAAATATCTTTATAATGCCAGTTTCAAAAGAAATTTTTGTTTGAATCAAAGTGTTTGTTTTAAGTATGAATCGACCCTTGTTAAAACAAATATAATATCTACACGTACGTTACTCATGGTGCAGTGTAATAAAAATTCAACTTTATTCTTTATAATTCGAGCGTTACTGATGAGTCTTTTGTAGACGAAACGCGCGTCTGTCGTCCAAAATTATAAACCTGGCAACTGTGATGAGGTTTTTTTTATCATTAATTCTTGCAATCTTTCTTTAAGTTTATAAAGAGGAATACTAATTAAGGAAGTCAAAGTTGTTTCCATGTTGAGTTTTATATCCCTACTTTTACTTTGGTGATATTACTGAAAGCAATGCAACCATGATGATCCTATCAGATCAGACAAACTCGATATTTGAGAGTATATACTGGCGCTATCAAAGTGATTTTTTTTCTTCTTCAAATTTTAGGTATATCGCAGTCAACGATAACAGTAAATCTGACGGTTTATCTGGCGTGGTTCCCAATAATCTTTTTATTTAAATACTTAACGATAAACACAATTTAAATTACTTTGTATCTGTTCCAATTAAGAACTTATGGTTTTAACTGGAGTATTTATGGCATTAAACTTTACTCTACAACGAACTTTTCACATAACAGAATTACAGACACGTGTATACAAAATGCAATAATAGTTGAATTGAATAGTTTTTCATAATAATGTAGGTATTCTGATGAAACGAGTCTGATATCTATTTCAGATTGTTTTAAAATACTTACTGAAAAGAATGATCACGTGTCATAGTAGAGGGTCTGGATGAGGGGTCCTTCAATTCTGTATTCTTGAATCTTTTTTCAGCCGTTTTTCTCTCTAATTTTGCCCATTATTCTACATTCTTAATATTTTAAACACCCCATTATTCTCTATTCTTTTTCCCCCAATTTTTCTCTATTCTTTATATTTTATGCCCTTTATTCTGCACTTTTTGCCCAATATTATCTATCCTGTAAACCCCATCCACACCTTCATAGTATGAAAGGCACTTAAATCGGTTGAAAGTAGTCATAAAATTGGACCGTGGAGAAGGGCATGTCTTTTTTGTGCTAAAAATGACTGTATGCAACTCAAAGGAAAATACTGTAATAGCTATTTTCCAAAAGAGGGACGAAAGATACCTGAGGGACAGTCAAACTCATAGATCGAAAACAAACTGACAACGCCATGGCCAAAAATAAAAAGACAAACAGACAAATAATAGTACAGATGACACAACATAGAAAACTAAAGACTAGGCAACACGAATCCCACCAAAAACTTGGGGTGATCTCAGGTGCTCCGGAAGGGTAAGCAGATCCTGCTCCACATGTGGCACCCGTCGTGTTGCTTATGTTATTACAAATCCGGTAAATAGTCTAATTCGGTAAGTCACATTCGTGAAAAGGGAAGGGTATTGTAGTTACGACATAAGGAACATATCCGATATCATCTGTGAAACGGTTATTCCATAACGGTCAACCAACTCGTGATGGCGTCCGTAAAATTTACGAAGGGATGATTTCAACTTCACCATTTGGAACTCTTGGTTTAATAGCTTCCTTGTGAGCAGCAATCCTCTATCAAGGAAATCATGATAGGAAACACAAGCCCGGGAATATCGTATCAATTGGGAGATATATACTCCGTATGCAGGCGCTGCTGGAATGTTGCTACATAGAAATGGAAAGTTCACAATTGGGAAGCTGAAATCATCTCTTTGTCTTAAAGTTTTGTTTTCAACCGACCCTCATTGTCAATTTTAGATGTAAGTCAAGATATGAGGCAGACTTAACTGTATCTGTAGTATCCTTTATCTCTAGTTCGATGGGATAGATTCGTTCAACATAGTCACCAAATTTTGTATTATTTAGTGAGAGAACATCATCTATATAGCGGAACGTAAAGTTAAAGGATATTGCTAACTTCTTATCTTTCTTCCTAAGAAGTTCCTGTATGAAGTCAGCCTCACAATAATAAAGAAACAAGTCGGCAAGAAGAGGGGCACAATTGGTTCCCATTGGAATTCCGACAGTCTGTTGAAAAACACGTCCTCCAAACGTAACAAATATGTTGTCAATCAAGAAATCAAGCATCTTGATAATGTCAGTTTCAGAGAATTTTTTGTTTGAATCAGAGTGATTCTTTACAAAGTAGGATTTATCCCTCCCCAAGACAAGATACTTGTATCTACGTTCGCCATTCTTTTTAATGAAAACTGATCTTACAGATAAACAGTTGATCGATTAGAACCAACTATTTAAGAAGTATTTGTACATCTTATTTCACCAGCTTTATGCATATTGCAAAAGAAACAATTGTAAAAGAGAGGCGAAAGATATCAAAGGGACATTCAAACTCATTAGTCGAAAATAAACTGACAACGCCATGGCGAAAAACGAAAAAGATAGAAAAAAATAAACAACAGTATACAAAACACAAAATAGAAAACTGAGCAACACGAACCAATCCGAACCGGTGGTGATATCAAGTGCTCTTGAAGGGTATGCAGATTCTGCTCCACATGTGACACCGGTCGTGTAACAGTTTTTTACGAAGATGCATGTAGAGTTCTTTAAGTATTCTCTAATGTAATCTACAATTGAACAAACGTTATGTCAGTTTGATGTATTTTTAAAACATTCTTCGAAAATTTACAGCATACATTGCCCTTTCAATTCTGAAATTTCATCAAAGTAGAAATCGCATATCGAAAAAAGCTTTTGTAAAATCATAGGTCCAATATATTGCAATTTGACTTATTTACGTAATTTAATAATTGTCTGCCTATAAACGCTAGCGACACATGTCAAATAAATATTTAATATTGAATATGATCATAATATAAGATACACACAGAATACAGACACATTTGGGGATAATTTAGTTTTAGGCATTATTGGTATTTAATAAATGTTAATAAGACAAGCATGATGTACTATATAATAATGAAGAGAATACGTACGAAAAAATGAGCTGTACTAAAATTTGCACGTTTTTGGGACTGATGTTAAAAAAAGGGTTAAATATGCAGAATGACCCAACTTATGATTGCAGAATATTATGATTAATTTGCATATTTTATTGAAACACTTTGAATTATGTTTCATATTTAATACTAAAAAGCATCCACACTTTAAATTCAGTATAAAAATGAAGTTGTCCGCCCCATACAAAATGTGACGTAACGTTGAAAATAAACATACGTTTTCTTCAGATTGACGTTATACCTCAATAAGCCTGGAAATGCCATGGTGGCTCACTTTTAACATTTTTATGTTTTGTTGATTTGTGTCTACAGTTGATTACTATCTTCTCCCCATAATGCAGCATCACATATCTTAGTGAGAGCGAATATAGGTGACTGAACAAGGAGGGTTAAAGGACTTTCGTTTTTGCTGCAAGAGTTAGTCAGTTAACAAATTTAAAGGTTAATAGTGTATGGTTATTACGATGTCGCGACAGAATCCTGGCGCCCCAAGTGTGGATCTGCTATTCTTATATTTTCTATTAAGACTGGGCTCTGACGTACCTTAGCTCCAACCCGGTCCTTAATCAGACGCTAACGCAATTTCGAACTATAGTCCAGACATATACCGCACCTATTCTTTAATGCATGTCATACAAACGTATTGTTGATTACCAATATAACATGCAAAAGGCACTAATTAGAATAATAATAAATATTATGGTACTATTGGTGTATGTAAAAGGTCAAGACCGAAATAAATTCTAAAATACCATTATGAAATAGTTTTTCGATGTTCTAAAATAACCAAACTTTATTATTTGTTTTTAATTGGTAAAGCTTGCTTTTTAATGAATATGGTAAATCACTGCTGGTGGAGGTTTTCACCCCGAGGGTATCACCAGCCCAGTTGTCAGCACTTCTGTTTTGACATTAATTATCATTGATATGTTCATAATTATAAATTTACTTATACAAAACTTTGAATTTTTAGAAATACTTAGGATTTTCTATACCTGGGAAGAATTACCTTAAAACTATTTGGCAAAACCTTTTGGAATTTTGGGTCCTCAATGCTCTTTAACTTCGTACTTTATTTGTCATTTTTACTTTTTATGCCCCCGCAACTGAAAGTTGGGGGGGGGGGCATATTGTTTTACCCCTGTCCGTCCGTCCGTCCGTCCTATTATAGGTATATAGCTATTCCACACAACTCCGCCTACAGTTTGAATGTTAGGAAGTTTTCACTTTGCAGGCTGCTTGCACATATATTGAAGGTGTGCATGTGGTCAGGGTTTTGATTTTTATTGATATTTGTTCTTTTGGGAGATAGTTGAACTTTGCCATTTTTGGAGTATATACTTGCATAAGAGGTGCATAGGTATTCCAGATAACCTCTCCTACAGTTTGAATGATAGGAAGTTTTCACTTTGCAGGCTGTTTGTACATATATTGAAGGTGTGCATATAGTCAGGGTTTTGATTTTTATTGATATTTGCTCTTTTGGGAGATAGTTGAACTTTGTCATTTTTGGAGTATATACTTGAATAAGAGGTGCATAGCTATTCCAGATAACTCCTCCTACAGTTTGAATGCTAAGAAGTTTTCACTTTGCAGGCTGTTTGTACATATATTGAAGGTGTGCATGTAGTCACGGTTTTGATTTTTATTAATATTTGCTCTTTTGGGAGATAATTGAACTTTGTCATTTTTGGAGTACCAGGTATATACTTGCATAAGAGGTGCATAACGTTTCCGGATAACTCCTCCTACAGAGAACCATAGACCTATGTGCTCCTATGCTCATCTTTGTGTATTTTAAAATAACACTTTGCATCTGCGGGGCCATCATTTGTGTCTCCCAGACACAATAATATCTCAAAGAAAGTCCTACATTGACTTTGTTATAATACAGTTACTTCAGAGTGGAGTGCGGGGGCATCACTTTGTCTAGTTTGATTCAAGTGTCACTGAATGAAGTTATTGTTAGAATCAGCTCTAAAAGAGAGGTGAAAGACACCAAAGGGATATTCAAACTAATCACGAAGTCAAACTGACAACGCCATTGTAAGGGGAAAAGATGACAAAAAGACAAACAGTCTACAAAACACATTATGGAAAACTGAGCAATACGAACCGCACTGAAAACTGGGGTGACTCAGAAGGATTAGCAGATACTGTTCTTCATGTGACACCCTTCGTACTACTACTATACATTTTGTACTATATAAGTTATATCAAGTGATAATGTATCATGAAATAGCGGACTGATAATTGACTTTTATTTTTTCCTAGTGCAACACCAATTTCTTAAAGAACGGTCATATAAATTTCTAATCTTGAAACTTAACCAGATGTGAAATTTTGATTATGCTCACAATTGGGAAGCTGAAATCATATGTTTTGTCTTAAAGATTTGTTTTAACCAACCCTCATTGTCAATTTCTAGATGTAAGTCAAGATACGAGGCAGATGTAGATGTTAACAACTACAGGTCACCGAGCTGTCGTATTTTCTGGCACACAAAATGCAACCTTAAAAAACAACTGGCAGCAAGAGGGTTAAAAGCACCGAGATGCCAGATGTAAAGCAATTTATACGAGAAAACCAACGGCCTGATTTATATACAAAACAAATATGTTTATTTTTTATTACCATCGCCCAAACAAGTCAGTCGTCAGTCTATCAGAAGAATGAGTAGCAGATGACATAACAGGTTTGGTCTACTTGGCAACGAAATATTAGTTCAAAACAGTCATCGAACTTACAGTTTTCTTTCCAAAATAAGAAATAATGATATAAAACTCGGTCTGATATTTTATATTATCCGTTTTTGATCAATTTTTATTTGATTTAGTCTACCAATCATTTTAATTTAACTTATCATTTTTCTTTTTCGAAGGTAACACTTTTGATGGAAATTTCAACGCCTAAAAATACCTGCAACGGAATGACCTTGATCTTCGACCTCGATAAATATAATTTCTGAACAAGATATACATACATTTGGGAATAATAGGTATTAAAAGAGTATCTGAAATATATTGTTGATAAAATCCAACAACATTTGCAGGTTAGATTTCGTCTCAGTTTTCCAGGATTCGACATGTCACTGAGTGTTTTTTCTCGTAATATTGTTTTAGAAATGAGTCGCTGCTCCTTGTTAACGCATGCTGTCTGCACATGCTTTCCACCTTATACGAACAAACAAGGTCTTGTAGAGAGTATGATGTCATTTGTCCTTCAAAGAAAACTGCCTCTTAAATTGCGTGCCATTATTTGGGTTGGCAACATTTGCCTACACCAAAATTTTGCTTTGCCATATTGCACGTACAAATGTAGTACTTGTTGCTTAGACACTAACTCACATGGCGGAAGCTTTATTAAACTGTTATCTTTATATATAGCCAACTGTTGTCTTAGCAAATTTTTTGGGCAATTTATTGAACTTATATTTTAATTTGTATAAACAAAAATTTAAGCATGGATGCAATTTGGGTACTCCTCATAACGGAATCATGGATAGTTTGGAGGTCGATTCAAACCCATTTTTCTATGACTCAATAGGGGTTAATAATCAAATTGGTGTACCTATATAATAAAGAAGGATACGGCTACAAAATAAACACAGAATGGAAATTTTTGTCTTTATCATAAAAAAACTTAGGTGAAAAAACTGTCAAAATAGGTGCAATTTGGGTACCGTCACGTTAGCATCATCTGTAGCACTATAGCACTATCAATGTAGTGCTTCTAAATTTAGCCTTGAATTTATAGTAATTGCAGGTCTTACTAAATGATGTTATTTGGTAAGAAGACTTGTACATTATCAACATTGATAAAATAACAAGAGTCTTTTTATTACGAATAAGGTCTTTGTTTATAGTTTTACCTACTCTTTGTGTAATTTGGTCTTTTTGCCAAACATGTGATCAAACATGTGATCAAACACCATGATAAACTCAGTTATCGGCAATTTGTACATTTCCCTTTGATCTTACTGCCTAATATTTTCAAGATCATGGACAGGACTTGATACTCGAAAATATTAGGCAATGACGTCATGTATCAGTGCAGCAACGTCACGTGATCAAGTCCATCCGCGTCAATTTATCAATGAAATGCACGCGACTTCATTCATACAGCCGAACAACTATCCCAACATTTTGTACGCATCAAAGTAGTATTTATTTTTAGTTACTATTTCATTTTACTTCATATTCTCAACCAAAAAACATACAGTTAAGGCAAATTGCCGATAAAAAGAATAATGGCGTTTTATTTTTTTATACTGACTTCATCAGCTCGAATATCAGCTCGCACTAACGGGCTCGCTTGATATTCTTGCTGATAAAGTCAGTATAAAAAACAAAAATGCCATTATTCTATATTTATTGAGCAAATTCTCATGCTTTATTCGGTATATCATATCAGTGTGACCTGCTCTAACAGCACCATCATTTAGATTTGCTAATCCTCTAGCATGGTATGACATGTTTTCACTTTCTATGGATATATTCTTGCAAATTATACACTTTAATGTATCGAGAGGCGGGTCAACATTACTTTCAACCAAATAAAATTTGATAAATCTGGCTTCATATCTGGTGTTTCCTTTTCAACGTGCTTCTGATTTCAAATTAGGTTTACTTGGGAAGCTTGCGTATTGCTGTGTGTTTTTTTTATTCTACATTGGCTAGAGGTATAGGGGAGGGTTGAGATCTCACAAAACATGTTTAACCCCGCCGCATGTTTGCTCCTGTCCCAAGTCAAGAACCTCTGGCATTTGTTAGTCTTGCATGTTTTTTAATTTTGGTTCATTTATATGTTTTGGAAATTAGTGTGACGTCCATTTTCTCTGAACCAGTATAATTTTTGTTCATATGCCAGCTAAAGCCCGCCTCCAGGTGCTGGATTTTTTCGCTGTGTTGAAGACCCATTGGGGTTTTCTGCTCTTTGGTCGAGTTGTTGTCCTTTGACACATTCCCTGTTTCCATTCTCAATTTTATTTAAAACAAGACCTGTGATACCTTAATATGGTTGAATAAGTATATATAAAAATAAGGAGATGTGGTATGATTGCCAATGAGACAACTATCCACCAAAGTTCAAATAAAGTGGATGTAAGCAATTATAGGCAACCGTACAGCCTTCAACAATGAGAAAAACCAATGCCGTTTAGTCAGCTATAAAAAGCCCAGACATGAAAAATATGTAACAATTCAATTGAGAAAACTAAGGCTAATTTATAACAAAATAATTTACGAAAAACAAATATGACAGACATGAACGAACGACAACCACTGAACTACAGGCTGCTGACTTGAGACAGGCACATAAAGAATGTGGCGGGGTAAACATGTTTGTAAGCGCTCAACCTTTCCCTAACCTGGGACAGTGGCGTAACAGCACAACCTAAGAACAAACTAAAAAATCGGTTGAAAAAGGCTTAACTCATCAGATGATACAAAGCAGAAAAATATCAAGCAAAAACACAGAAAATTAAAATAAATAAATAAATAAATCATCACGTCTCACTGGTGCAGCATTTAGGATTTTTTGTTCTAGATTCTGTTGCTGTTCTTAAAATTTCAGCAAATACAAAATTGCAGGTAATGTATCTGTCAACTCCAACTTCAGAGTACCTTTTCCTGGCATCGGACGGAGCCAGTTTTAACGAACTAGTGTTATTGTCCTTTTACTTGAATATCCAACAGATCGATTACACCTGAAAACCAAACACATCCTACAATGATTGTCACTTTCAAGGTTAAATTCAGCAAACACGACTAAACAACAATACCTAACAACATAAAGAAATCGCAAAGCTTTAGAAATTCCAAGGTAAACAAGAAATACGCGTGATAATAACTACAAATGACCATCGCAAAATTACCTAATGTGGGCTTATAACTAAAATATCCGGAATTGAAGTTCCGATAAAATGCAGATGTGTAACCAGTTATATATTCCTTTCACTAAGGGAGCTACCATTTGATTTTTATGGGGGTGAAATTTGAAAAAAGGCAAGACAGGAGTTTTGAGTAAACAAAAGGCAGGATGAGCAACTTGGCAAAAAAAAAAAGGCAGGATGAGCAACTTGGCAAAAAAAAAAGGCAGGATGAGCAACTTGGCAAAAACAAAAAAAGGCAGGATGAGCAACTTGGCAAAAAAAAAAAGGCAGGATGACATTTTTTCTAAAAATAAGTCAGGATAAACTAATAATAGAAAAAGGCAGGACCGAAAAGAGTGAAGAAAAAAAAAGGCAGGACAGAGATTACAACTAAAAAAAAAAAATGCAGGACACAATTTTTCATCCTAGCCGTGTTACGTACTAATTTATACACCTGATAGATGCATTTTTTCTTCACACTGATATTCGTCTGATACAATTGCCTCATAGCGATGAAACCATAGTTATAGTACTAGTAATGTTAACTAATTCATAATCTTTAGTAGCCTAAGTGTGATTTCTAAAAAAAAAAAATGACAGTGCAGAAATATAGAAAGGTCACTTTACAAATACTACAATAGGGCGATGAAAGTCAACCAGCAATACTGCCAACCCCAAAATTATTTTCGTACACTATGGTATAAATGTCAGTTGATGCCAAACGAGTAAGGTATAGCTGAGTTCTATTTTAAGCCGTACCATTTCAATTTTAAACAAAACATTTTACAGAATTGTTGATTACTATATGAATTAAATTTTAGGTTTCATACCGAGTGAGAATGGGATATCGCTTGATATCAACTCGAGTTATTCAATTTCAATATATTGATAAACTAGCCTTGTGCGAGTTTATAATTAATACAAATATATCTAAATTAAATAACGAGATTTGATATCAACCTATTTCCATTCTCACAAGTTGTTAAACCTATTTCTCCTATGGTCAACAATCTCATGATGTCTCATTGTGTTAAACCAAAAATTCCGCGAGTCATTGTTCTTGTCTTTGCACATACCAGTTTGACGTAATATATCCTGTTCCGGAGTTTAATATCAGTCAGACATTTAAAAACTTTTTGTACGCTTCAGAATGTAATTAATTTTAACAAAAAAAAAGATTTCCAAGTGAAAAGTGTGACAGTTTTGTATATTATTGAAGAAATCACATTTGCCCGTTACCATGGACGAAATGTACAACGTCCTAACCTTTGACAGTCGTCAATGACCCAACAAATTGCCAATGGAAATGTCATAAAATCGTCTCATGATGCTGGATAAGCCAATCAAATTAACACAGTTTTTCATATCACTTTTTCGTATTACACTCCCTGCAGTGTGATACGAGAACTATATCTTCATGCAAGAAACAGATAACAGGCAACAACCATAAGAGAATGGCTGTTACACATTCTCCTTTCTTGGTTACTTTAAGGTATGTACCTCAGGCATAGTTTGACACTATTTAACATTATGCATCATATTAAGGAAACAACCTTATAGACTCCGTAGATCAACTCCTCAAAGTTGATTGTTTCACGGGGGCTTTCGGATTATTTTTTTGAATGAATATGTTTATATAAAAAATCTTAACGAGACCTATAGATAGTTATGTTGTGAACATACCTATAGTACACCTTATATCTTTGGTGCTTTCGCCTTTTATAACGGGTGTCACATACGAAGCAGGATCTGCTTACTTTTCAGGAGAACCTGAGATTACCCCCAGTTTTTGGCGGGGTTCGTGGTGCTCAGTCTTTGTTTTCTAGGTTGTGTTTTGTGTACTGTTGTTTGTCTGTTTGTCTTTTTCTTTTTTAACCATGCAGTTGTCAGTTTATTTTCGACTTATGAGTTAGAATATCTCGTTGGTATCTTTCGCCTCTATTATATAAATATAGGGTAAATAATGATGTAAACTTATTAGAAATTCAATCAAACGTAATGCAGCTAAATGTCATAACAATTTGTACAACATGATAATTTTTTCCAATGGATTATAAAATAACACAAATTATGCTTAATATCACAAATATGATAAGAATATGTATTTTACACGATTGATCTCACATTTTCAGAGTCAATTAGATTCTCATTTTGTGCACGGTGCATTAATACAGGAATCGCATACTAGACAGGATTTGGATATGCTCAATGAAATATCATACATTGTTACTGGATGCTTGGCTTGGATTTTTTTATTGTATTCATTGTAGTAAGAACGGTGAGCAGTCAGTATTTGTAAATCAATTTTCAGGTAGGACAGTTCTAAAACTATAGATTATATTAGCTGTGTTTAAGTGAACAAAAAATGTAACAATCTTTGGGGTGTTTAAACATATGGTCACAAGGACCACCAAACATAAAGGGGGTGAAAACTTGATTGATTAACTTCCAGTGATAGTTGTTATCTTACATTCACTGAAATGTTATGTGAAATTTTGTCTGTAGTATTGGCCAGGATAAAACTTTACTCATGCCAAGTATTTCCTTATTTGAAAAAAAGATAAATTCTGCACAATTGTTTTTAAAAGTGCAAATTTAACAAAGGATTATAAGGGGAAAACAATGATGGTATTACTCCTTCTTACTACAACCAGAAACTCAAGTCACATATACTATTGGTATCGGTATCAGATTCGACCCGGAACTTGTTACTTATTGGTTATATTAATTACGTGGGAAAAAGGGCCTGGGATGGTGTGAATTTTAATCGGCACTATTGTCCTATATTAGTTATATACATTTTTAAATTATTTTATACTTACATGTCCATTAGTGATGACTCATTCGAATAACGTTGTCAAATTAATCAAGAGGGTTCCATAATTGAATTTCATGGTATTCATAATGTTTTGAAGGTTTTCATTTTTTGAAAATCATCAACATGATCGTTTTAAATGTTTACAATGGAAAACAAACAAATTGTTCTGTGTGGTATTTAAAAATGAAGACGGTTTTATTTTAAATTGTAGAGCTGATCTCTTAATTATGGAAATAAAATCAACGTGGATATGTTACCTGATCTTAAGTGCAAGTGTTTATCACATATATACATTCAAGATTTCAACGATTCTAGATATGTATGTCTCGGCATGTGGAAAACAATTATGTGATCAAAGTAAAATAAGTCATGGATATCAACCACTTTATAATACTTCAGTCAATTTTGGGGTTTGTCCTCATTGTGAATGTGACTTAGACTGTGTAGCAAGACGCGATTGTTGTCCAGATTTATTTTTCTCTCTACATCTTTCATGTATTGAGACAATGGTCCTACACCAAAACATAATTTATAAACAAGATACCCCATTAGTTCTTATGGTAGGAAAGTGTAATGGTGAGACACAAGTGACGCCTGACAGGACAAGACAATGCGAGTCAAAACTAACACCTGAAGAATATTTGCAAAATGGACCGGTAACGTCAAGAAAAACTGGAATGACATATAGAAATAAACTCTGTTCTAAATGTTTTAATGAAAGTATTAAGGATTTAATTCCTTGGAGATTGGAAATAGCCTGCTTGAATTTTGCCGATTTCAACTTTGTATCCTCCTATTCAGATATAATAAGTCTTGCAACGGAGCAAAAGTGTAATATTTTTTATGTTGTTAGTGATACCGTAAGACAACCAAGACATTGTTCCACTGGTAAAGGAGCTCAAAGTGTTGTGAACAAATGTAACACAACGGGAACATGGCAAAATTATGATTCAAATTTAGAGTATGCTTGTCATCATTACGATAACAGGTATAAAATTTTCAGGAATATATTTTGTTTTATGTGCAATCCACCAGAACCAACAACTTTAATATCTGAGTGTAATGTTACAGGATACTGGGATTCCTATCGCGTTGATTTACTTGAGGCATGTCTTCAAACATCACAGAGTGGGATAACAACACCATTCACAAATTATTACTGTTATCTCTGCAACCGGAATAATACCATTGCAAGTTCTCAATATGTTGATGCCAAAATTAGAATAAACGAGTCGACCTACATGTATATGAGACGACATTTCGATTTTATGTTTCATATCGAGGCTCTAGATATTGAATTTGTCAAAGACAAAACAATCAACGATATGAAGGTTCAAGATGAGTTTGAAAAAGTAAAAAGTAGGAAATATACACTAAATATCAAATCTCAAGAACAATCTTATAAAGATATGAAAACGTTTAACACACTAAATTTAACAAATATATACAGAAAGTATTATGCTATGATGGGAACTGGTAGTTTATGTCATAAACACTCAATTCAAAGAAGTATGAGTGCTTGTGATTGTAACGATGATTGTTATTTTAAATCAAAACCTTGTTGTATTGACAAAATGTTTGAACTGTCAACGGCTTGTACTGATAAAATGTTATCGTTATTAGGAGACAGATTTCTTGTATATAACCAATGCAAAAATACTTCTAACATTGAAATGAGCAGATTATGTCAGAGCAGTCTTGATAGAAGTTCATATTCTAATTTGCCAGTTCAAATAAGCGAGAGAAATTTTTCAGTGCATTACAAGAACGTTTTCTGTATGCTATGTAATGAAAAACTTTCACCTAATGAATTTCGGAATTCAATTATTTATTGGAATATTGCAGTTACTTGTGATAACTATATTTCTCCAACCTACCATGTGTCATTTCAAGACTATATAACCCATGCTATTCGCCAAAAATGTAGATACAGCATGAAACCTCAAAAACAGGGAACGAAATGTTTTGATTCAAATTATAACAAATGTAATATTACAGACAATTGGAAAAATAATGACCTTGACATCAAATATGCGTGCGCTTTTTTAAATTTGCCTCGGATGTGGTTCAATGGGGAAAATCCGTTCTGCAGAATGTGCAACCCTTTAAATCGAGACAAAGTGAAACATACAACCTGTAACGAAACAAAGTTACGAAATTTGTATACACCAAATGACAAAGAAAAATGTCATGATCTGCCGCCAATACAGGCTCTTGCCCCATATAAGAATCATTTTTGCCATGTTTGCATCACAGGAACTAGTCCAACATTTAAATGGCTGCAAAAAAAATGCCAAATGCCGGTGCTAGTGGCCAAGGAGAGTCGGTTGTACCGATATCATTTCGGGAAATATTTGCTCTTGGAGTATTTGATGATTTGAAGGACAACAAAATGGAGAAAAGATGTAACAAAACTCAGATATATGATAAACTTAAGGTAAACTATAAAATTATTTCCTCAAAATTATTTTAGTGACTTAGTGTTTAGATTAGTTTATAAATGCAATTAACTAATGATTTTCGTCAAATCCGTGTTTAGAAAATATCTGCATGTAAAAAAGTAAGATCATATAAAAATCCAAAAAAGTTGCTTAAGTATGATACACATAACTATGTCCATAGAAAAAAAGAGATAAAACGATCAGACACTTTAGAAGGTACAACACAAACTCCATCAAACACTCTGACAATTTAATTCCTGCTACGCTATGCAGTGACCCCTATTATGTTCAGAATGACAAGTTAATATTCGGTGATTGTATCATTCGATGATGGTAAAAAATGAGTAAATTGGGACAGAATTGTGGGTACGATATATTGATTAATCTGAGGTCATCTTCAACTCGATTTTTCCGGTGCCAATTCATGATGGTGACCATTAAATCATGGACGAAAAGATGTCAAGTTGAATAAACGGAAACATAAAGAGCAAGTTTATCATATGTGGCGGCATGGTAATTAACATTATAATCCTTTAGGACAGACAAAAAAAGCTGATCTGAAAGGTACATCATTTACTTGCCACAATACATCATGTACCGTGTTATAACCCTAGATAAAGCCGACGAGGAAAGGCATTACATCGACCACCGAAAGCTATATTTTGACGTAGCCTAGGTGGTCTAGTGGTCTAGGGCGCTGGACACTATGCAGGCGGTGTTGCCATGATGCCACAGAAGCAAGGGTTCGAATCCCGCTGAGGGAAGAACAAAAATTTGCTATCTCAAATTTGAAGATCTAACATTGTTGGGCTAAATTTGAGACGAATTATATATCATGTACTGTGTTACGACGCTAGATAAAAACTGACGATGAAAGGTAACACCCGGCAACCGAAAGCTTGATTTTTGTCGAGCCTAGGTGGTCGAGTGGTCTAGCGTGTCGGGCATAGTGCAAGGCGATTTGGTGCCACGATATCTCAGTCGCATGAGTTCGAATCCCGGCCAGAGAAGAACAAAAAGTTTGCTTCCGCAAATTTACAGATCTAACATTGTTGGGCTGTCATTTAGACGAATTATGTATACAGAATGTGTTTTCAGCCTTGTATCACCATCACTGGTGATCCGATGGATAAAATCTGTCGTAGAGTTGTCACTGGTTCAGACGTACTTATATATATATGTATTATATATATGAATTATAAATAATGCTCAATTACAACATGTGTCTTCAACAGAAGTCATGTGCAATATCAATATACATAGCTATTGTTACCCCAAGACTAGAAACGCGTAAATTAAATTAAACATAGAATAAAAATCTTAAATTTGATTTTTGAACGGACACAAGACTATAGTGCAGGTTTAAACTTTTGAAGAATGTAGTCATGATTTTCAAATTTGAATTATTCGAACAAAACGAAAAAAACGTGATATTGTTCAATTCAAAACTAAAATACAGAATTTTAACACAGAAAATGAATAAAAAAAATACTAATTGATATTTACCGTCTAGTCAAAAACAAAAAGAACGCATCAAATGAAGCAAACACATTTTTCCATATTTTTCATGTCATGGCCTTTTATAGCCGACTATACGGTATGTTTTTATGTCTCATTGTTGAACCCGTACGGTTATCTATTATTACTAACATCCACTTAATATGATCTTTGGTGGAGAGTTTTCTCATTGGCAATCATACCACAATCCATTTTACATATACCCAGATTAAATTATTAAAGAACGACAGTTTACTTACATCCTTTATCAACGATTCGGATAAACATAACAAAAACAGAATGTAATGGTACATGTATCTCTTAACCCTGTCTTCTTTACAAAAACTTGACCAGAGATATCATTTTGTTGTAGCTTCAACCCCATTTCCTTGATTGTGATATTATCGGATACGGCTTACCCTTTTACCGATGCCATGTTGGCATTTGTCTTTGTCTTCTTGTGTTTTTTTACCATGACGTTGTCTGTTGTCTTCTATCAAGAGTGTTCGATTGTTGCTCATGTGTCTTCTCCACTTTTTATATATTAGAAATATCGTTTTCTTAAATGATTCAACCTTACTCCAACAAAAGCCGATATTTTAAAAATGATATATCAATGAGAACGTATATATGTGGTTAACTTCCTGTTAAGAATGTTTTTGTAGCTAAATTGAAGCTTTTATCTAACAGAGTGTGAAAAAATGTTATTCCCAAATTATTACAGTTGATTTTCTTTTCTGTTGTAATTAGTTGAGGAAAGCTTAAAACTAACACCTGATGAATAAATCACAACATACTGATCCCAATAGGTAAGGAAAGGCGAAGACGGTAATAAATATCTCGCAATCGTTTATCTTAATTCATGAGAATGTAAGCATGTTATAACTTTTTTTTTAACTTTAATTTGGCGTAGCAAAACAACCTTCGTTAGAATGTGCCCATTTTATGACTTCGTCGGCATTGATATTTATACATTTTTAGCAGGTTATATCCCTCTGCATCTAGGATTATCAATATCATTGGATCAGACTTTTGAGGATTGTCGTCCAATTATGTTGATGAAAAACAGTGACTATGTTGGTTTGAAGAAACAGCCATCCAATTGATTACAAGTTCGGCTTAATTGTCTTAATTCGATACCACCACTTATGGACTGTTTGTACGCGAGGGTATTAATAGCCCAGTAGTCAAAGCTATACCGTTGACATGATTTATAGCATACCTTTCTTAAAATTTTCCGTTCATAAATAAATGAAGGAGTTAGAAATTAAAAAGTATCCCTTTGATAATGTTGACCTTTGATGGTGTTGGTTATTCTTTTAAAACAACCCATTTTCTACATGAGGAAATGCCTGTACCAAGTCAGGAATACGACAGTTGTTTTCTATTCGTGAAATGTGTTTTTGATTTTGCCATTTTATAAAGGACTTTCCGTTTTGAATTTCCTTTGGAGTTCGGTATTTTTGTTATTTCACTTTTTATGCCGTATAGCTTCTTTAGCATTTCTGCCTTTAAAATTTACAGTTTTTAGAGTTTTGGATGAAGGTAGATAAAAAAAAAGAACACGCTACGGACGCACAGAATTGTTAAAGTGTTCATTTCAACAGATAGACTATATAATCTTGTTTGATATAAATCAGTTGACTCGTTTTATTTTATAAGAAGGAGACGGTAGATATAATTTGAAGTCATAGTGCTATATCTACACACGGTTGTTTGTACCTTAGCCGCTGCAGAATGTGACATGGTGTGAATTTTATGTTCCAATTATGTATTTTGGATCATTTAGTTATTTGAATACAAGAAAATTCTAAGCATGTTTTCCGTTAGATATTATAAGTTTAATAACTAGCTGCAATTCATAAAAGTGAAAGAACAAATGAGTACTCATTGCAACATATTGACGGTACATCTATTTTTTATATCATTGGTATATTTCTTATGTTTATATACTAAAACGATTTGACTGTTTTTCAGAATGAGTGCCGCGATATTCAATGCTATCCTGGAAGAATTCTGACAAACAATGGCTGTGTTCCTTTACTACCGTTTACAAGGAATCTTGGGTATATATTGTCATTAACATTGAGGAATAAAGCTACTAGAATGATTAGCGTAACAAAACAATTTTTAAATACGGTTGAGCATTCGTTTATTGAATTTTTGCAAACATATTTAAAGGTACGAAGTTTGCTCCTTGAAACATCGGAGTTGCATGTAAATCTCAGCTGTTCAAAGACTCTGATGAACGGAACGTTCTTTGATATAATATTGGACCAAAAGATATTTATTAACGAGTTTGTTGATAGATCTTTCATTGAAAAGCAATTAATTAATCTCACTTTCAACACGTTTTCTATACTATACGGTAATGCACTATTTAAATTCGTTATAAAAAAGACTGAGAAATTATATAATTTTCCAGGAGTGATAAACAAAATGGATTCTGCAAAAACTTGTCGCTACACAAACGTACATACTTTTAAGAATGTTCATCGGCACAAATATTCCGAGGTCAGTGAATTATTAGTCTGTGAACAAGTCGAAATGGATGAGAGTGAATTTCAAGTTGACGAGGATAATTATGAATTGACGTTGAATATCAGTGGATTGGAGATACATTATGATAATGAATATATTTTGATGTCAGACAAAACAGCTAGACTTTGTCTCGATGAGTATAAGGACATTTTTGCAAGTCAACCAGATTTCGAAAGTCCAGCAATCTCTGTTTTAGGTATACTCATGATGAGTTGTACACTTTTGTCCTTGTTTTGCCTACTTTTAACATTCATTACCTATTGCTTATTTAGTACTCTGAGGTCACTTCCAGGAAAAAATAACATGTGTTTAGTTTTTGCAATGTTTTTCGCCCATTTGTTGTTCCAGTTTGGATTATACGCATCTCAATCAAACACGTTATGCATATTGATTGGTATTTTTATGCATATATTTTGGTTAGCAACATTCGGTTGCTTGAACGTTTGCTCGTTCCATATGTTCCGCGTTTTTCGAAGTAAGATAATATTGTATTCATCCGGACAGTCAGGACACAAGAAAGTCTTAATTTGGTATGTTTTATATTCATATGGACTTCCAATTTTAATAGTGTCAATCATTATGATAACAACTTTTATACATGATGATTCTATCGGATATGGAGGACACATGTGCTTTTTAAATCGACCGACAGCCATTATCGTTACATTTATACTACCAATAACACTAGTGTGTTTGACAAATATATATTTCTTTATTGTGACGTCAGTAAAAATAGTCTCTACGCCTAAAGTAAAAAGAGAAGAACAGAGTACAACATTAAATCGTGTTCATTTTTCTATTTATGTAAAATTGTTCTCGATAACGGGAATAACATGGCTTCTCCAAATAATTGATACCCTTTTTCCAGTGTCCGTTATTTCTTCCATAGTTTCAATGCTTAACGCTCTGCAAGGGGTTTTTATTTTTGTTTCCTTCATGTGTAACAGAAGAGTCCTTCAGTTGTTCAGAAAAGCCAAAGAGTCATCGACATCCAACACATCAAGAGGCAACAGAATCGAAACAACGACAACATCGCTGATTGACTCATCAAAAACTGAGGCTGTGATATCTGAAAAATGAAAACAAAAGATTACTTCAAATCAGGACTATGGAAAATGCGGTAGTACATGTAAAGATTGTTTTCTTCGATGGAGAGATATTTGTTATATTTGTAATTGACTAAATCTGAAAGTAAAACGAACAAATCAATTAAAATTGTCAACTCTTACTTTATATTTATGAATACTTACAAATACAAATACATTGCACTACAGAATAAAAAAAGTTATTAATGAAGAATGTATATTTACCGACGAATCCTATTATCTTTCTATTTTAATACATATATGTTGTTGTAAAATTATAAATTTTAGGTCTATGTCCAGGAGAAAACAATTTAATATAAGTGAATAACATCTCTAATTGGTTCTAATAGTATTTGTTGTCGAGAATAATAAGTATTCCTAACGAAAGGAGGAGTTGTGTGGCGAATTCTTTGATATTATCAAGTACTATGGCATATATTAAAAAAACAACAAAATTTACTATAGTAATGAAAATGGAACACATATTAAAGTTGATTTTTCTCCAACATATAGACGGGTTTATCTATAATTGACCTAGAAAACATGGGCGCATCCATTAACCTCTCACGTGACCGATCAGCCATTACAACCGTGAAAAATAACGCACGTGCATTGATCAAAACATTATCGATTTTCTCTTTACATTTGTATTTCTTTCATTTTCTGATTTATTTTATTATGGATAGTGTCGAAAGTTATGAAAAAAGGTGGAGGCAATTCTTGTGCAGTTAATAGTTGTACAAATAATCGTAGAAAACTTCAGATGTGGAAGAAATCAATGTGTGAATTACACAACGAGTTGCACAATGACTGTCCTTGTTTGATCCCATACAAGTTTCAGAAAAACTTTGCCTAAACAAATTTATGTATGTTCCGAACATTTTCGTGATGGTGCGCCGACTAAAAGAAATCCGTTTTCCAAATTAAAACTTGGTTATGACAGTAAAGTTACACCCGGCAGACACAAGTTGGCGTCGTGAAACGGCTGTGAAAAAGCTAAAATTAAATTATGAGAATGAATCTGACGACGATAATGTATCTGACTCTGCTGGTTTTGAAGCTCTAGACATTTCTGCAAATAATGACAATGAAACGTATCCCGACGCTACATGTAGTTTTAATGTATTTTATCCTGATACTGTAACTGAATCTACCCAGTATGAAGAGACGGACTTTCTTATTCATGACGACCATACCTATGCTGAAAAATGGTCAGACATGCAGATAACGTCAACTCAGACAAAACTTTTATTGACAGAGAAGAAGGGAGTTCAGAGTAAAATAGAAGGGGGGGACCATGTCAGCAAATACGAACATTGTGACTGACAGTGACGACTTATTTTTGTAAGTTTGACTGTGATAATTAATATTAATATTTCTATTTTTATTTCTTATTTTTAAAGCTCAGTGTGATGATAAGTAAATCTTTTTAAATCTTTTTTAGATTTTTAGAATTTGAATTTTACACATATAGAGTAAAACGACTTGTTTTGTGAATTCTTTTAACTTTTAGATTTTAGAAATGTTTGTACATAAGTGTCTCATAAGTCTACATAAGGCTGGATATTTGGTCATTTTATTTTGTGTTGTTTATGTAAATGTATATATATATATATATATATATATATATATATATATATATATATATATATATATGTCTAATCAAATATGTGACACTATAATAAAATAAATCATTATTATTATTTACTATTATTCTTATTATATACTGGTGTAACCAAGTTAGTTTTCGTTACTTAAGTGGAATTAATACGTGCAGACAATCAATTTGATTTTCAACTGGATATTGCAGATCAGCTGTTGCTTGTACTGATGAGGTTAAAACTTTATTTGATATTTGATGATTTGGGACGTCGCTTTGGTATTTCAAAAAGTTTGGCATGTAAATTATTTAATTCTTGGATGCCAGCTCTTGCTGAAAAACTTAAAGGTTTGGTTGTTTGGTTTCCACGAGAAACAATTCGAGCTTGTATTCCCGCATCTTTTCGGGAAAATTATCCTCGTACAACTGTCATAATTG
This sequence comes from Mytilus coruscus, assembly GCA_017311375.1. Classification (NCBI taxonomy): domain Eukaryota; kingdom Metazoa; phylum Mollusca; class Bivalvia; order Mytilida; family Mytilidae; genus Mytilus; species Mytilus coruscus. The sequence goes on along the minus strand of CM029600.1, from coordinate 68,520,362 downwards.
ATTGTGCTGAAACATTTATACAGAGACCAACAAATCTTAAAAGTAGGTCAGAGACTTATAGTAACTACAAGTCGCATAATACTGCAAAATATCTTGTCGGCATTGCACCTCATGGACTTATAATAGATATAAGAAGATGTGGTATGAGTGCCAATGAGACAACTCTCCATCCAAGTCAAAATCTATAAAAGTAAACCATTATAGGTCAAAGTACGGTCTTCAACACGGAGCCTTGGCTCACACCGAACAGCAAGCTATAAAGAGCCCCAAAAATTACTAGTGTAAAACCATTCAAACGGGAAAACCAACGGTCTAATCTATATAAAAAACGAGAAACGAGAAACACTTATGAACCACATCAACAAACGACAACTATATATATGTTTATTTTTCGGGCTTTTGGTGGTAGGGCAAGCGATAAATTTATAGTAGAAAAAAGTGGCTTTTTACAGTATCTTTTACCAGAAGATGAGGTGATGGCAGATAGGGGTTTCACAATTGACGATTTACTTTTTCCACTGAGAGTTAAACTGAACATTCCAGCATTTACAAAATGCAAACCACATCTTAGTAATGAAGATTTAACTACAACCAGACGTATAGCAAGAGTAATTGATGTGGAGCGTGCGATTCGTAGACTTAAAGTTTTCAAAATTCTAAGCAGTACTGTTCCAGTGTCATCCTTGAAAAACTTTGATGACATTCTTCTTGTATGTTCAGCCCTTGTGAAAACTTAAGATCAGACTTAATAAGAAAACATGATGAATTTGCTGAAATTTAAGTTCTTTATTCAGATAGTTTCTTTTTTACTTGATCTCATGTGTACATTTGTAACATGTATTTCATCATATGTACAATTTTGTTATCAATCTTAACATCTTATAATGTATTCAATTAATATTTTCCACTGGACGTTAAGCAACAAACAATCACCATCAATTGTAATACCAGCCAGATACATGTATATATAGGCATGATATTTACTAAACTAAACAGTGCATGAATGAGTTGCTCTTTCAATAAATATATATATAGTGAAATAAGTCGGAGGCCACAAGCCGAGTTCATATATGCCGTCTCTGGATCATTCTTTGTAAACTGGTTTTGCTCACATATATTAGTGCTTCTTTCGCCATTGCTTTAAACATTTTCTGCAAGATTTACCAAATACCTTTGACACCGTTGCAAACTTAATTTATATTAATTTGTCAGTTTCATTCTATTTTTTCACATTCAGATGCAAATACACATGTATATATATACTAACATCACTGAAGAGACATTAATTGTCGAAATCCGGATATGGTGTACAAATTTTTGCACCTCATGTTTGTGGTATATAATCTTTTCCGCAAGTTTATTGTTTTCTGTTTGGATTTAAATTAATATTTAGATCCATTTCGTTAAAACTAGTGATCAATTTATTTGGCAATCGCCAATGGCAGTCAGCAGGGTTTAAGAACATCAGTTGTTCGACCTGTTAGTCAAATGCGTTTTGTTAAAATATACTTTTTCACTTTTTGGTCTTTTGGAAAAAGTTGTTTGTGCTGTATTTAGACCCTCTACAAAGAAAATTGTTTTACATGCACACGTATGAAAATTGCGGTTTTTATCCAACGCAATAATAGGTTTGAACGTTGTTTTCAATTTAGACTTGTTTATATATAAATATATATATACAAGCAACTCTAAATTGAAAACAACGTTCAAACCTATGATTGCGTTGGATAAAACCGCAATTTTTATACGTGTGCATGTAAAACAAATTTCTTTGTAGAGGGGTCTAAATACAGCACTAACAACATTTTCCAAAAGACCAAAAAGTGAATAGTATATTTTAACAAAACGCATTTGACTAACAGGTCGAACAACTGATGTTCTTAAACCCTACTGACTGCCATTGGCGATTGCCAAATAAATTGATCACCAGATGTTACATGGATCTTAATTATTAATTTTAATACCAAACAGAAAACAATAAACTTGCGAAAAGATGGTATATCGCAAGCATGAGGTGCAAATAAATTTTATGCACCATATCCGGATTTCGACAATTAATGTCTCTTCAGTGATGTTAGGGATCGAAACGGTATTTGGAAGGCCATATAATTTACCTCAATTTAGGATAGACTCTTGAATTTTAAAGAGTCGAAATAGGATGAACGGATCATATTAACCCGAAGGAAAATAAAATACAAGCCCAAACGAAAAAATATAAACAACTCTAAATTGAAAACAACGTTCAAACCTATGATTGCGTTGGATAAAAACCGCAATTTTTATACGTGTGCATGTAAAACAAATTTCTTGGTAGAGGGGTCTAAATACAGCACTAACAACATTTTCCAAAAGACCAAAAAGTGAATAGTATATTTTAACAAAACGCATTTGACTAACAGGTCGAACAACTGATGTTCTTAAACCCTGCTGACTGCAATTGGCGATTGCCAAATAAATATATATATATATATACATATATATAATTCGTCTAAATAACAGGCCAACAATGTTAGATATGTAAGTTTGCAAAAGCAAATTTTTTGTTCTTCCCTGGCCGGGATTCGAACTCATGCTACTGAGATATCGTGGCATATATAATGTTAGTTGTATAATGCAGGACAATTCATCAGTTTATAGCTTTAAATACAATTATTTTTCAATGTATGCTTTTTCCCCCTTTTTTCTTGGGGGGGGGGGGTCATTGTTGAAGACTATGAGGTGACCTATAATTGTTAAGATTGTTGTCCTTTGCTTTTTTTGTTGATACATTGTAGTTGTCTCATTGGCAATCATACCTGTACATGTACAACACCTGATTACAATTTTTTTTTAAATAAAACATCATTTTATTCTTCTTTACATTTTTTGTCACTGTTTAATGATTCAAATGTACATGTACAAAACCTGTTCTCATTGACTCCAAATTGTACCCAACAATATTTAGTTTTATCTTCACATTTGCCATATAAAAGAAAGTGTCACTACTTAAAAATGTACATGTGAAAGTTTTAACTTAAGTAAAATTAAATGAAAGAATATATCGAAATAATTTAATCAGCGTGTGCAATTTTTATTACTTCATAAAATTTCTAAAAATTCGATTTAGTACAAGACGATCATTGTCAATCTTATCGACTATTCTGTTCAGCATTTTATTAGAATAAAAAGTCCTCAATCTGCTAACTAGTTGTTGAATATATTCTTGATCAAAGGCTACATCTATGAGAATATTGTCATCTGGACTTCTCCAAATAAAATTTTTAGCTTGATGTAACCTGGTACAAAACATTGTTAATTGTATTTGCATAAAGTATGCTCTGCTCCCTTTTTTTTCAAAACATAAATCCCCTCACTATTTTTTTCTACATCATATCCTGTATTGGCGATTAGTTCATCTAAACAATTCCATTTGTTGGCGATAGAAAATGGGTATTTTACTTCGAGTATTGTGTCCCTATGGAACGCCACAGCTGCCTTATGTGGTACTTTGATATTACGTTATGTTGTATTATTATTACTTGATGATATTTTGTCTTTACATAATATGGTTTTGACATTACGTAATGATGTTTTGATATAACTCAATATGGAATAGTCATTACTTAATGATATTTCGATATTACATGATATGGTTTCGTATGGACTTGATATGGTTTTGTCATAACTCGATGTGGTTTCATCATTATTTTATGTGGTTGTGTTATTAGGCAATGTGGTTTTAACATTACTTGATGTGTATGTGGCTTAACGTAATGTAGTTGTTTCATTACATGATGTGGTTTTGTTATTTCGTAATGATTATTTGCCAATTCCTTATATGGCTTTAAAGTTACATAATGATGTTTCAAAATTTGACGATTTTACACTACATGTATTTGATGTGGTCCTGTCATTCTTTGATGTGGTTATCACATTACTTGATGAGGTAAAACTATGTGACTATTTGGGAAAAACTAGTTCTATTTTTAAAACCGATTTCCATGTTTTATTTGCCTCGGATGAGTGTGGCAATCCATCGAGTTAGAGTTCAAATTAAAGTTCGGGTTACTGTTCGATTTAAACTCCGAGTAATTTTCGATTTCGAGTTAGAATTCAAGTCATAACTAGAATTAAAGTTCGAGTTAGCATTGAGTTTCGAGTTGAACTTCGAGTTTGAGTTACCTTTTGAGGTAGAGTTCGAGTTAGACTTCGAATTTGGGTCTCATTTAGATTAATATTTCGAGTTGAAATTGGATGTTATCTAATATAATTCGTATTTAAATTTTCTATCGCGGATAAAGGGCTTTTGCTCGGGCTTCCGGAAAAAGGGTTAAGGGGTATGCGTACAAAAGATAAACAATGTTACAGTGTACAAACCACCACATAGAAATCGAAATAATGTTAGATGTAGTGTGATTGCCAATGAGACATATATCCACCAGAGTTTTAATGCAGTGGATGTAAGCAATTATAGGCACCCGTAACTCATAACTAAACAACTTACCCAAAAGAAATATGACACACATGAAAAAACGACAACCATTGAATTACAGGCTCCTGACTTGGGACAGGCACATAAAGAATGTGCACGTGGTGGAGTTAAACATGTCTGTGAGCGCTAAACCCTAACCCTACCATGGGTGAATAGTGTAACAGCACAACACAAGAATAACCTGAAAATCAGATGCAATTGGCTTAACTCTATATATCGGTATGACTGGGCAATATCAATCCATCAAAATCCTGGGGTGATCTCGGGTGCTCCGGAAGAGTAGGCAGATCCAGCTCAACGTGTGGCACCCGTCGTGTTATTCGTGAAAGTACAAACCCAGTGATTTGGTCTAATTCGGTAGGTCACATTCGAGGAAAAGAGGACGGGATTGTGGTTACGACAACCGGAACATATCCCTCGTCACCTGTGAAACAGATATTCCAAAAAGTTAAGTTTAGTGCGAGGTATATCAGAGAATGGAATTGATAAAAATATATATTAAAAGATTGATATTCGTATATGTTCAAATGATAATACACGCTAAAAAAAATCGGAGAACTGATGCTTTGTCGCTTAGTCCGATCCCCCTATTTCCCTGTAACATTAGTGTGAGTTGATTTAAAGTGTCTCATTTGTTGACAATAAAGTACAAGTCATTTGATGTGTGTCCAGCATGCAATATTAATGTCGCGGAAGTGAGATACAAGAAACCTATATTCCGTCGTCGGCGTCTTCATCATTTAGATCGTTAGGTTACTCGTTTGAATTGTTTTTACATTTGTCATTTCTGGAACTGTTATAGCCTACTATGCGGTATGGGTTTTGCTCATTGTTGAAGACCATCCAGTGACATATAGTTGTTAACTGCTACGTCATTTGGTATGTGGTGGAGAGTTGTCTCATTGGCAATCATACCACATCTTATTTTTATATAAGTTTTATTTGCATTAAATATTACCAAATTAAACTATTTTGTCATGATAAATTCGTAAACCTCCATGAATTGTTATAAAACTTTTATAGGAGTTAATCTTCTATATCGAGATAAAGCATGTACAGAAAAACAGTTTTTTTTAATTTTGTTTTTTACCGATAAATGGACGTTTTACAGTCAACATTACACTTTTACAATGACAGCAGCAATCTCAGGCGAGACACAGGGTTCCGTGGAATTTTTCACGAACTTATTGTAATACTGCTTCCATTTGAGAACTAAGGGAAAAAACGGCAGGACCAAGTGGTTTGGGGATATCCTCCTTATGTCCGAAATATTGATATTTGTTTGTACTTTTTTTCTTATTTTTGTCTGCCGTTCCCCCTTTTCATACCAAATAACTCTGAACAACAACTCGAACTTTAATTTGAACTTCAACTCAATGGATAGCGACACTCATCCGAAGCACATTAAACAAACGATATATGGAAATCGGTCTAAAAATAGAACTAAATTTTTCCAGAATTGTCACGTGGCTTTAACTCATCAAGTAATGTCATAACCACATCAAAGAATGACAGGACCACATCAAAGGAACAAACACATCCTGTTGTGTAAAATCGTCAAATTTTGAACCATCATTATGTAATGTTAAAGCCATATGAAGAATTAGCAAATCATCATTACGAAATACCAAAACCACATCATGTAATGAAACAAATACATAACGTTAAGCCACATACACATCAAGTAAAGTTAAAACCACATTGCCTAATGACAAAACCACATTAAATAATGATGAAATCACATCGAGTTATGACAAAACCATATTAAATAATGAAAAAAACATATCAAGTCAATACGAAACCATATCACGTAAAATAGAAATATCATTAAGTAATGACTATTCCATATTGAGTTATATCAAAACATCATTACGCAATGTCAAAACCATACTATGTAAAGACAAATATCATCAAGTAATAATAAAACAACATAACGTAATATCAGAGTACCACATAAGACAGCTGTGGCGTTCCATATGTCCCCATTCATTATGGAGTTCGGACTAGCTGATAGCCAATTTTCTGTCAATGACACATACATCCCGTTATGGCCCTCTGACTGTAAATATTTTTTCGCTATAGGTTCTTGCTCATTACCATACCGCGTAAACTTATTCCCTGTAAACCTTGGGTACAAATGTTCGTTGATAAAAGCAGAGCAATCTGTGGTTTCCTTTATTGGAACCTTGCTAGCACTGCTAGCTGTAAGGCGTATTTTTCTGGCATCCTTCTACAACACACTGCCACTCTGTCCTTTTGTATCCATATGTAATTCGTGTACCTTAGCAGGTGTCAGAGAAATGTACTTCTTCAAGAAGTTGGAACAATTTCCGCACGAGTTTCAGGCTGTATGATCGCCATGATCCTCTTGGATGATATCCTTTGCAAATGGTTTGCAGGTAAAACTTTTGCTTGACGTCGTTCCTTTGATGCTGTATGAAGGAAGTAAATTTGAATTGTTTACGGCTTCCTTAAACTCGCAATCTAATGTATACATGGGTGTATCCCGACTACCCGGTATGTTGTTATCTTCATCACTGTCAATAATATCTTCCCCTGCTTTTGGTTTTTTTTAAATAATGTTCAACAGGGGCTTTGGCTCTACATTTCTTGTTGTTCCACGATTCCATTTAGCATTTTCATCCGTAAATGCTACACCTGTCAAATTGTTTCTAACTGCGTGCTCAATTTTCCACAAATCAGCTCCAACATGACTACAGGTATGGCCTTGACAAGCCATACACAAACACCACCCGTTAACGATTGACCCATCTTCATTACAATGTACAAATACCTCATTTGTTCTTGAGACTGTTTGTGATGACCGTACCTCTAGATCTCCTTTAAACATAATTGTCTTATCATCGTAAATATGATGTGTTGTAATTCCTATGTTTCCACTGTGAAAATAATTAAAGCTTTGAAGGCTATTGAGGTTCTTCATTTGTTGACCGTCAACTGCTTTTGATTCAACAAGAAAATTGTAAATATCTCCGTACATCATATTTGGCCACACACGCATGTCGTCAATCCATGTCTTGACTTTATCAACACCCGGAGGTTTCCATTCTTTTGCTACTATTGACATTATGTTGATTTTCAACGTTAAGATAGATAGACGATAAAGGCTTGTTTACAATTGTTTCACGGTTGTAATGGCGGCGCTATTACGATGACACATAGGAGTCGCGTCACTAACTAAGGGGGATAATCGAAAAAACCTGTCTATAATCACATAAATTGTCTGACAATACAATATTAAGACCAGCATAAACATGAAAAGGCACTTGATGATATTCGTTCAGAAAATCTAATATGTAAAAGTATAATTTTGCATTGAAACAAGCGAAAGCATTTAAAACAAAAAAAACAGTGTCTGAGTTTAAAATGCTTTTTTTCAAAATATATCAACAACAGACCCTATCTCATAGACAAACATTAAGAACAAGCAGAATGATATAAATGGGAAGAGTATATATACATATATCAATTAATTAACGTCTCCATCTTGGAAATTGTCTGAATATATTTTATGATAACTCAATTGTTACCATGTTTTGTCAAAATATATGAGTTCATACTGCAGGTATACGCGACATATTTTTTTTTTCACCAATAACTTTTATCTTTATATGCAATTGTAATATAGTGCAAAGTATTTAACGAAGATATCCTTATGAGATAAAATGTAGTATTCCTTGATGTTTTAATTTTAAAACAACACATAATAAACTCATCATAGATACCAGGATTTTTGTACGACAGACGCGCGTTTCGTTTTTAAAAGACTCAAGCAGTGACGCTCGAATCAAAATAGTTAAAAATGCCAAATAAAGACACTTAGGACCATGCATACTAAATGAACCATAAACGAGTGTCCAGATTTTCACAATTGACAAACATATCATAAAAAGCTGAATAATAATTGCACGCTCTCTATTGTTATTATTCTCCTGTAATCAAAAGGTTCAAATGTTGAATTCATATTGAAAAAATCAAGAACAGTAGATCATATGTTTATTTTGAGGACCCTAATTGAAAAGTGTATAGCAAACAAAACTTACTTATACACATGTTTTGTAGATTTTAGGAAAGCTTTTGATTGTGTAGTTCATGAAGCCTTGTTGTTAAAACTCCAAAACATTGGGATAGGGGGTTATTTTTATAATATTATTAAGAACATGTATAATAATAATTTTTTACAAGTTAGATTAAATGATAAATTAACAGATAAACTTAAAGCTAACATTGGAGTTAGACAAGGGGATAATCTAAGTCCCAATCTTTTCAAGATATTTATCAATGATTTGCCGTGTATTTTTGATGATTACTGTGTACCAGCTGAAATAGGAAGTACAAAACTTAATTGTTTAACGTATGCCGATGATGTTGTGCTTCTTTCTATTAGTCAAACAGGTTTGAGTAGATGTTTAAATAAATTAGAAGAATATTGTAAAGTTGGTGTATTCAGGTTAATCTTAAGAAAACAAACATTGTAATTTTTAATAAAGGTGGTAAAATGATTAAAAGTAACTTTTATTTTAATCGTGAACCAATTGAGAATGTTAGAAATTATAAATATCTAGGTGTTATTTTTTCTGCTTCTGGAAGTTTTTCTACGTCTAGATATGATTTGTATCAAAGGGGATTAAAAGCTTTTTTCAAGTTAAAAAGTACTTTCGGTGAAAACATCCCAAAAATTGATAGTTGTTTACATATCTTTGGCCATACAATAAAGCCAATTTTAACAGAAATTTGGGGAACTTGTACTTTTAATTTTTCAAAATGTCAAACAAACAGCCCCTTTGAAATTGAGAAAAAAATTAGTAAGTTTGATTGCGAGAACTTAAGTTAAAAGTTCTACAAATACATTCTCGGGGTAAATAAAAAGTCATGTAATTTAGCTGTTATGGGAGAGTTAGGTCGTACTCCATTGCATATTGAAATCATTTGTTCTATCCTTAAATTTTTACAAACAATTAATGGTTTAGAAAAGGATCATTTGTTAAAACAAGCCCTATTCACAAGTATTGACACTCACAAATGTAATAAGTCATCTTGGTATTCTAATATTGTATATATTTTAAGATGTATTGATGTTGATATGGAAAGTTTTGACATTGAAAAGGTTAAAAATATTTTGATTAGTAGATATAGGATTTACTGGAAAATTACTATAGAAGATAATGCAAATGTTAAAAAAGGAAAATTGCGTACTTATTTTAAGTCTAAAAACATCTTCAAAAGGGAAGCATATTTATGTCAAGTTAATAAATTTCAGTATCGAAAAAGCTTAACTCAATTTAGAATCAGTGCTCATCAGTTAGCTATTGAGAAAGGTAGATATAAAAAAATCGATAAAGATTTTGTGGGCAGTGTAAATATATGCAGGTTGAAGACGAGTTTCATTTTTGAATGGAATGCACTGCATATGAAAAGGAACGGAATTTTATGCTTAATGAAGCATGCATTCAATGTAAAAACTTCCCTTATATTTCAAAGTATGAACAATTTATTTGGTTAATGTCATGTGAGTCTGAAATGTTAATATGTCAGTGTCAAGATTTATAAGTACTTGTTTTGAAATGAGAGAAAATTTGCATTCCAGTAACTAACTAAATATACATGTAGTAGTGATGTAGTTTATTTATTTTTATGTATTAGAGAGGGTTAGTATTTTATTTTATTTATTTGCAAACACCATCTGGTATGGAGTATAGTTATTTAATCATTTATTTCTAATGTAATATATCTTAAAAATTACTGTATAATTAATACTATATATATATATGTATATGCTCGGAAACGGGCCCTTTAATTGGATTCAATTAATATTCTTATTCTTATTCTTATTCTTATTGCACTTAAAACTTTCTTAAAATTCCGCGTTGATAAATTTAAAAATTAAGGTTTCAACTCGCTCAGGCAAAGTTGCCCTTAGATGAATTTGGCTATTCTTTTGGGTCCCCTGTGTTCATATATCCTTACTTACTATCCGTACTTACAAGTATTCCCTATTCCAAACTAAAAGACAAATTAAAAGAGTTGGTCCTGCTTTGTTTCATAAAAAAGAATGGTAAACGTAGATATGTTACAGGCATTTTCTAAATTTAGGCATTTTATATATTGACTAATTTTTCAGGCATTTTACAAAATCCCTTGGAAAATTGAAAGGCATTTTACAAAATGCCTGAAATTATTTTATAGTATGAAATATTCACAAAAACTGGGAAATTGAAAGTATCGAACAACAAATTTAGATCAGTTTTATAAATGATAACTACTGAATTTTAAAGCTTGCAATTTAAGAGTATTAATAATTTAAAACAAATTCTACTGAATTATTCAAAATTCCCACAAACACCGAACTTGACAATTATTTGTTATTTCATATAATGTTTGGTAACAGGATCTGTTACACTTTTGTCCTCATTATTTTGCAAATACATTGTTAGCGTGTTAAACAAATTTGGTGAGACACACATTTAGCTTTGTCAATATGTTTTATGATAAATCACTTAACGTTCGACCAACATTGGGTTTCGCAAAATACACACATGAATATCTTTTATTGCATGTTTTCCCAATAGATTCAAAGTCACATAAGCATGATTAGGTTGACTGACATCTTTCTGCTTATTAGGGGAAAAAACAGGCTGAGGCAGATATATACAATTCAGGTGATGCATCTATAGCAGATAATGTTTACCCTGTCGATGCACCTTTATTTGTTGCTTCTTGGTCTATTTTCCAGATTTTAACAATGGTTAACTACTGTCGATATACTTCACCAAATTGCAAATACCCAAGAATCCCTTTAGGCAGTGAAAATGAAGATCCTCACATCTTTGCAACACAACTTACCATGGCCTTGTTTGACGAAACCCATGCTATATATAGAGAGGGAATTTGTTTGCCTATGCAGAATATATAAATTGGAGGCAACTTTTCTGTCCCTATCAAACATACCTTTATTTTAAGAGGCAGTCAAAATTCCTGTCCTTTATCCAGGTCAATCCATTGCAGAACTTACCTCTTTGATTTGTTATCGATTTGTTCTCGTCTTAAAAATGCTTGAAATATTTGCTGCTGAATCCCCCAAAAAAAAAAAAAAACCAATAATCAGTCAATAAAAAAAAGATGCTTTTTTTTCTCTGCTCCATATTAGACGATACTGTTTAGATCTAGATTTTCTTAAAGTTCTTTTTCAAAACTTTGTTCTATTTTAAGAACAATTTGTCCTTTTGATATAATGACATAAAAATCATAAAGTCAGGAATATAACAGTTATTTTCCATTCGTTAGATGTGTTTGAGGTTTTGATTTTGCCATTTTATAAAGGACTTTCCGTTTTGAAATTCCCTTGGAGTTCGGTATTTTTGTTATTTTACTTTTTACTATCTCAGAGTGAGTACATACTTAACGTAGTTTCTCTAAAAAGAATACAAACTTTCTCAGCTTTTTTTGAAGAATAAGTTCAATTTTTACTGAACCATCAGTTATTGTATTTGCAAGATATGGTGTTTTGGTCATTTTACAAAATAACTTAGTATTTTTAGTTATTTTATATAATGCCTGAGTGTCAAGGTTAGAAATGGTATAAATTGCCTGAAAATTCAGTCATTTTACAAAATGCCTAAACTTAGAAAATGCCTGTAACAGATACAAGTATCTTGTCTTAGGGACAGATAAATCCTACTTTGTAAAAAAATCACTCTGAATCAAACAAAAAATTCTCTGAAACTGACATTATCAAGATTCTTGATTTCTTGAGTGACAACATTTTTGTTACGTTTTGAGGACGCGTTTTTCAACAAACAATCGGCATTCCCATGGGAACCAACTGTACCCCTCTTCTAGCCGACTTGGTCCTTTATTCATATGAAGCTGACTTCATGCAGAAACTTCTAAGAAAGAAAGAAAGAAGTTAGCAATAACCCTAAAACTTTACTTTCCGCTATATAGATGATGTTCTTTCACTGAATAATTCAAAATTTGGTGACTATGTTAAACGCATCTATCTCATCGAACTTGAGATAAAGGATAAAACAGATACAGTTAAGTCTGCCTCATATCTTGACTTACACCTATTAATTGACAATGAGGGTCGGTTGAAAACAAAACTTTACGACAAAAAAAAAAAAAAGATTTCAGCTTCCGAATTGTGAACTTTCCATTTCTATGTAGCAACGCCCGCATACGGAGTATATATCTCCCAGTTGAAATGATATTCCAGGGCTTGTATTTCCTATCATGATTTTCTTGACAGAGGGTTGCTGCTCACAATGAAGCTTTTAAACCAAGAGTTTCAAGTGGTGCAGTTGAAATCATCCCTTCGTAAATTTTACGGACGCCATCACGAGTTGGTTGACGTTTTGGAATATCCGTTTCACAGATGATAGCGGATATGTTCCAAATTTCGTAACTACAATCCCGTCCCCTTTTCCCGAATGCGAACGGGTTTGTACTAACATGAGCAACACGACGGATGCCACATGTGGAGCAGGATCTGCTTACCCTTCCGGAGCACCTGAGATCATCCCAGATTTTAGTGGGGAGTCGTGTTGCTCAGTCTTTATTTTTCTATGTTGTGTTTCGTGTACTGTTGTTTGTCTGTTGGTCTTTTCCTTTTTTAGCCATGCCGTTATCAGTTTATTTTTGACTTATGAGTTTGAATGTCCCTTTGGTTTCTATCGACTCTCTTTTTCCACATATTCATACCTCCCTGGCTTTCTAATGTTAAGATTTGAGCGTTTCTGATGAAGGAAAATCCAGAAAAGCTCTTGGAAATGTTATTTTCTTTAATTAAATGACAAAAATATTGTGGAACGAAAGTTAGAATTGCTATTGGTGCAAATCATTTTGGTAGAACTAACCGATGTAACTATTATTATGCCGTAACATCACATTTTCATTGTATAAAGTTTAAAGAAATATTTGCATTACAACATAAAAGAATTGCTCGAAAAACGATAAAACTATACCGGTATCTGTTATTATGTATAGTTACATAAAACCCATTGCATTCCTGTTTCTCATACACAATAAGGTTGCGAAGAACTTATATTAACTTCCTTTGTTCGTCGTCTTCATACAAATATGGTCCTGCAGGTCATCCTATAACCGTGTACCTTGGCATTAGAAATAACTTTAAAGAGTTAACGACAAATATATTGTTAATTTAACAGACATAGCCTCAAATAATTTGAATGCTTTACTAAAGAACTTGGAATTTACAGTAAATCTGGGAATCCACATCATTCACGCAACAAATTTGAGACGATCACAAATTTGTCCTTCTGTTTTAGCTTAAACATAAAAATGACGATGCTAATCTTCTATATTTATACTGGATACCTAGACTTAATGAAACCTTTATTAAGAAAGATATCGATGTTAAACTTAACATCTTCCTAAATTTTGACAACACTACAGTAAAAGATGTTCCCTTAAATGATGTGATGTGGTAGATTCAACCAGCGTTGTCAATCAGAGATGAATTCTTAAAAACTCTAAAAATCTATTCCAAAAATCTTCAAATACACCGAAGAAGAAATCATCAAAATGATGGACCGTTTGTGTTTTGTGGATTTATAGTTCAGCAAACAGTCCATATTCAATTTGGTGCTAATTTTGCACCATTACTGACGATTAAAAGTTAAAAATAAAAATAAAATATCATGTCAAATTGTTTAATTTCACCTTAAGATATATTGATGATACCCTATTACTCAATGAAACACAATTCTAAGCGTGCTTGCATCTCATGTACTAATATACCAGTGGGATTAATAATATTACCTAAACAAGAAGATCTGCTTTATATTTTGATATTTTCCTTAAAATTCTCACAACTAGAACCTATATTTACGTGTTGATTTCAATTTTCCAATTGTCAACTTTCCATTTCAATATCATACGCTCTGACCAAATGACAGGCGTTTACACATCTCAATTGACACGCTACAATCGTGCATGTTCACATTATACGAAATTTATTTTAAAATGTCCAAATAGAGAGATGAGGAAGATTGACTGAAATCGATACTAAATAAGTTTTACTGTCAATATCAAGAATTGGTTTATCGAAACGATGTGTCGGTGTCTCACTCTATCAACCTGTTTTTTTTTTTTTTTTTTTTTTTTTTTTCACGGTCGTTTGATCTGTGACTTTACCGATTGTTACATTTTGAATAAGTATACATTCGCATGACTGGGGATGCATGCATAGCAGGAGACGCTTACGCTGTCCTTGTACCTACTCTCGCCCCTTTAAGAGTTTATGCGATTCCTGCAGTTTGTGTTCGTTACCTTATTATGTCTCTTCCATATCGATTTACGAGATAGATTTGGACATCGGTAAACTACTGCCGCCTGAAATTATGCACTGCAAAAAAGAGGTAAAGATACAAATGAGAAAGTTTAAAGCCAAAAACAAACTGACATGCCATACGTCATTAAATATTCAGTAGAATGTTAGGAAGAATTTAATGGAATGTATACCTCCCGAAATATCAAGAATAATAAATAATTTTATGACAAAAAGGTTAAACATATCACACATAGAAAACGAATAATTCTTTACGTGCCTGTCCCAAATTAGGAGCCTGTAGTTCAGTGGTTGTCGTTGGTTCATGTCTGTCATATTTGTTTTTCGTAAATTGTTTTGTTATAAATTAGGCCGTTAGTTTTCTCAATTGAATTGTGATAATTTTTCATGCCGGGGCCTTTAATAGCCGCATATACGGTATGGTTTTCTCTCATTGTTGAGGGCCGTACGATTGCCTATAATTGCTTACATCCACTTCTTTTAACATATTTGATGTTGTTGAGAAATGATTAGAATGGTGTAGGGCTTGACACATTCAATTCTGCAGTCTAGTTCATGATTGATGACGAAATTAAAACTTCTCTAGACACAATGCCACTTCAAAGTTTTATAAGTTGTAGACCAAATTTGTATCTGGTTCTATAGAGAGTGATTTGACCTCTAGATGTCTTTCTTGTTTTACTTTATTACCGGTGTACACAACAACTCCATCGTAAATTTCTAAAGACATGGAATATTTCAAACTAATAAAGATTTTGTTTTAAATAGCGTGTTAAACAAATCGTCTTTACTTAGAGGAAAAGCATACATTATATAGAAAACCAGAATTACAAGAATAATTTAAGGTATATGTATGATATAAAAAAAAATAGTATTATCATCAAGACAATCTTTCTGTTTTACTTTCCCGTCGTAAGCTTGGTACAAATGTACTATAATTTGTGACATCGCCTCACAATTCTAGAAAGAAAATCCGTATACAGTATATAATACTTTCCAATCAGAGACGGAAATAAAAACACATTTACTAAATGCTTTTACAAATTATTACAAAAATATAATGTACAATACTAAGCGAGATTAAATGCAAAAAATCATTTTTGACTTATTGTATTAAATAAGTGGATAAATACCGGCAAGGCAGTTCACAGCTGATAGTTGTTGTTCCGTTAAAAAATCTGTATGTTTATTGTAAATCTTTTATAATATTTGCAGTTTCTTCAACAGTGAGTACATAATCTTGTAGGGTGTTTTTTAATGTTTATCACTGAAGTAAATAATATAAAAATAAAAAGATGTGGTATGAATGCCAATGAGACAACACTCCAAAAGAGGCCAAATGACGAAGAAATTAACAACTATAGGAACTTTTGTATGTGTACAGCACGATTGTTTAACGTATAACTTTTTACCTTAAGACCTATTTCATAAAAGCAAAGCTGCATGTGTTGGTTATAGGTAATAAATGAAGCACAGAGAAAGGTAATCAAAAAATGCTTTAACACAGAACAACATAAAAATACATTTTTATTATTTTACCGTAAGATGTCATTCTTTAACAATTTCAGTTCGGAGGTTAGAATGTAGGGGTAATGGTTAAAACTACCGTCAGCGTTATTGCCATATAAGTTTCATAAGTCGTACTGCTGAGTATGTTCTAAAATAAAGTTCATATTGTGTATTTTTTATCCTTTTGGGAACCAAAATGACTCCGTAAACGCGAAGAACCATGCACACATTATGGTAGTCTAGTTTTTAGAACTTATATCATGCATATTGTCAGATATAAAAATAATTTAGTGAAAAGAGTGTCATTTTTTTTTGGCACAAAAGAGAAGCTTAAATGATTCAACTTCTCTATAAAAAAAACAACTTTAAAATGATCAAATTTCACATATGATAAGCACTCCACTGAATGTTCATATTGCAGTTAGTTAACGAGTTAAAATAAAATCAAAGGATATGGGTATCTATGCATGACACAAAATCAGTACATGCACAACAAAAAACACACAAAACGCAACAGAACGGCGCTTTTATTGATGTTCTTCATCTCAAAGTCACAGTGAGACATTCAACACGGATAAAAACAACTCTCAACTCACTGCAAGTTTAAGGCAGCACCAAGCACCGGTTTCGGCGGAGTTCTTTGAAAAAAGAATTCGGATAGACTTTGTAAGATGTAACACTACCAATTTTGAATCCGAAACAAGCATATAATTAAATTGTTGAAAGCCGTACGGTACCCTTCAGTTGTTTACGTCTTCGTCCTTTAGTTTCTGGTGGATAGTTGTCTCATTGGTAATCATGTTTTATCCGGTATCCTAGACATCTTTAAATGTTTATAATTTGTTTACAATTTCCGAAAAACGTGTAACTGTGAATCTGGATAAATTAGGAAAGAAGCAATCAATTATGATATATCGAACGTTAATGTCTTTGTGTGAAAAGAATTCAGTGGATACTGCTTTTAACTCTAGAACTTTAACGCAATATCAAAACAGGAAAACCATATACACGGTAAACTCCGGTAAAAGTTCGTCCGTCAATACGCTACGGTTTATCAAAGCAATGTTACTACTGTATTAGATTTTGTGATAAGGCCCTTAAAATAGCAAAATGGATGAATGTTTTGAAAACTGGCTGATAAATTATCTTAAATCGGATTATATTATTTATGTTAAATTTCAAAATCATATATTGATAGTTCACACAAAGATATCAAATTCAAATTTCGTTTAGGTACGATGCAATTCGTTTTTGAATCATATCTTTTCCAACACATTTTAGACTTACGACACTTTCTAGAAATCGTATGTTTTTGATAAGGTTGATTGTCAACGTATGCAGTTGACCATGATTTTATTTGATTTTTATTTGTCGGAGTTATTGAATTTTGACTGTGTTTGGTCTATTGTGGTATAACAATACTCTGAGATAATTTGTCCAAAAACTTTTTTATGATATACTTAGATTCATTAAAAGCCTTTAGTTACGGAAGCCGTAAGGGGACACACAAAAAATAAGAAAATATTTTTTTTAATTCGAGATCACGATAAAATATTACCGTTTTAACGAGATCTCGATAAAAAATATATCGTTATCTCGATAAAACGAAATTGTTATATCGAGATCTCGGATTATTATATCGAGATCTCGGATTATTATATCGAGATCTCGGATTATTAAATCGTTATCTCGGATTATTAAATCGTTATCTCGGTTTAATATATCGAGATCTCGATAAAAAATATATCGTTATCTCGAGAAAACGAAACTGTTATATCGATATCTCGGATTATTATATCGTTATCTCGATTTATTAAATCGAGATCTCGGATTATTAAATCGTTATCTCGGATTATTAAATCGTTATCTCGGATTATTATATCGAGATCTCGGTTATTATATCGTTATCTCGATTTATTAAATCGAGATCTCGGATTATTAAATCGTTATCTCGGTTTAATATATCGAGATCTCGATAAAAAATATATCGTTATCTCGAGAAAACGAAACTGTTATATCGAGATCTCGTTATTATATCGTTATCTCGATTTATTAAATCGAGATCTCGGATTATTAAATCGTTATCTCGGATTATTAAATCGTTATCTCGGATTATTATATCGAGATCTCGGATTATTATATCGAGATCTCGGATTATTAAATCGTTATCTCGGTTTAATATATCGAGATCTCGATAAAAATATATCGTTATCTCGAGAAAACGAAACTGTTATATCGAGATCTCGGTTATTATATCGTTATCTCGAGAAAACGAAACTGTTATATCGAGATCTCGGATTATTATATCGTTATCTCGGATTATTTAATTGCTTCTTATCACGTGTTAACTTATTACACAATGGTGACAGTCAACACGGCGGAAAGAGTAAGTATGATTTGTGTGTTTTAAAGCTGGTTTTATATATGATGTTATGGTGATGTGTCACTATTATAGGTGCATTTAGCTGGGAATATATGATATGCGTAAGAAATCTGTATGGCAATATCTGAATAAATCAATTTAACAAATTCGTCAATTAGTCAATGTTTACAGTATAAACAAAACATGGTAAAGTTCTCTTAGAAATCATACTGTAAACACTGAAGAACACGATCATTTCCGTCAGGAAGGTAGAAAAAGGGACAGTACTTCTTGATGGGTTGATTAATCAACTTTAGAGGAGGTACATTTTATGTTTTGATTGTGTTTGTTCATCCTTTAGAAGAAATATTGACATCTGTTTAATGTGCCATTGACCGTCATATGAACGATCTAGGCTCAGAATCTAAGATTTGCTGTAGCGGCCATGTTTTTAATTGGACCGAAATAAAAGTAGGATTGTTGGTAACATTCCTGCATAGTTTCGTCAAAATCCGTCAAGTGGTTTCAGAGAAGAAGGTGAAAATGTAAAAGTTTACGACGGATGACGGACGCAACGTGATGGTAAAAGCTCACACTGACTTTCAGTTAGGTGAGCTAAAAGGATATATTTTCATCCCAATTTTTATCAATTATGTGTATAGTAATCCTTTGGGTAAACATTTTATCAATTCAATGAGATATGAGGAACTCTTTCTTTTGAATTCTATAGTCGGATAATCGGAAGATCTGCTATATGTATGTAGACAAAAAGACAAAAATTACAACAAAGTTCCAAAGTCATAACATTTGTATATACTAGAACACACCCGTGATATCACGGGTCCGTGACTGAATTAAAGTATATAACTATGCGTAAGCCTTATTTTAGTATTAGTATTGTCATCTGATAAAGTCATGCCGATTATAAGTTTCACAGTTTTCTCTGCTTTCAAAATCTTTCTGTTTGAACCCGTCGACCTGGAACTTATCAGTTATTGGTAATATTGGAGTATTCTTTAATAACAGCATTGTCCTATATTAGTTATAAATAAAGTTGAATTCTTTGATTCGCTGTTTTAAGTCATGCCGGCTAACAAATCGAAAACTGTACCTATACGCCTTATTTTAAGTCCAGATTTTTGTATTCGTATTGACATCTTAGATAGTCATACTGATTAAAATACTACAATAGGGAACAATATGACAATGATTGAATTTAGAAGTGTCAACCCTTTGATTATGACCCGTGTATATAGCAAAATCCTAAATATACCGTTTTGTGGTGCGCCTGTAAGATGCGGAACGTACAGATAAGGTAATAGGTAACAGGTGAATATATTATTTATATCGATATCGGATTCGACCCGGAACTTGTTAATTATTGGCAATATTAGTTATGTGGAAAACAAACGGGTCTGGAGTGGTGTAATTTCTAATCAACACCATTGTCCTATATTAGCTATATATAAAGTTGAATTCTTTGATTTGTCATTTTTACCCCATGACGGCTGACAAATTCGACCTCGTTATTTTAGTATTATAGATATATACAAAAATATTTGATCTTGACAGTTTCTTTTGTAGGTAAACGTGCTTCGTTTGGTGAAGAGATATTTTGAAATGGAATTCTTATATAGAGATATTGTCAAGATTTTACAAATGAATCATGCCATTAGTATATCACTTCGTCAGGTTAAGAGGTATTTAAAAGAAATGAATCTTGCTCGTAGAAAAGACTACTCAAATATTCGATCTGTATTTAACTTTGTTCATACGCAAGTCACGTCATACGGACCAGCGCATGGATATCGTTGGATGTATCAGAAGTGTAAGCGGCACGGGTTTAAAATAAAAGAGACCACATTAGCCTCATGCTTAACACAATTGATCCAGATGGGGTATATCTTAGAGCCCGGCGAAGACTAAAAGAAGAGAATATTTTCAAGGGGCCAAATTTTGTTGGCATTTGGACTCCTACGATAAATTGAAAAGATATGGCTTATGCATCAATGCTTGCATCGATGGGTTTTCAGGAAAATAATATGGCTCAAAGTTGGTAGATCTAGTAGTAATCCAAAAGTCATAGCTAGGTATTTTTTAGACGCCATAGAAGAGCATAGAGGTCATCCATATAGCATGAGAGGTGATATGGGCACAGAAAACGGGCTGGTTGCAGTAATGCAGACGTTGTTTGCTGGAGATGAAGTGACAATACCTTTCATTTACGGAAAAAGCACTATGAACACTAGAATTGAGTCCTGGTGGGGCATTTTGCGAAAGAAGTGCTGTCAATTATGGATATCAGCAATGAAAGGCCTTCAGGAACGAGGACAATTTTCAGGAGACAAACTTGACATTAACTTAATTCAATTTTGTTGCATGCAGTTACTTCAGGTACCTTTCTTTTCTATTTGTAGAAATGTTTTACGTTCCAATATGAGCTCATGGCAATAGGCTTTCTTTGAAAGATCCTTTTTGATACCAATTTTTATTTTACGTTTTACTTGTTAAAAATTCTTATTTTGATATAAGGAATGTATTATGTTTTTTAATCAATCCCTCACAAACGGTATTTTAAGGGAAAATATTGATTATTTGATACGTTGCTTGGAGCATAGTACGTAATTGGCTTACACTTCAAAATTGTTTTATTTTAGTTATCAGTTAGGTCATTACACGATCTACTGTATCTACTAAATCATTGGAATGTCACTCCGTATTCATCGTAGTAATCTTCATTTGACTAATTTATTTTAGGATGAAGGATTTGATATCGAGGTGCTTGGTTTTTTTTCTTTAATCAGTCGTTTAGGTTGTCTGAGCTGCCTGTCAGCAACAGCGAGTGTTCTCTTGTGAATCTTTTTTATTTATGTTTTGTCTTCTTTTTCTGTAAATTGTCTTATGATTTTTCTCGATGAATTGGATCCTTTTTAATTCTTATTTAGATTGTACGTTTTACTTGTTCAAAATTGTTATTCTCATCTTGGTATATCAGGGACAGGCTGCATTAAATACATTTAACCCCGCCTCATATTTTTAAGTGTGCGCCTGTCTTATGCCAGGAACCTTTGTCAGAGTTTGTATTTGAATTAATCTTTTAATTTCTTTCTGGGAGAAGGTTCCTCATTTGGTTTGCCTTGGTTTTAAGTTGGCATATCCTCATGATGCCCTATGGGACCATACATAGATGGTCGTACATGGTGTACATGCTGCATGGCGGCCTCCGTATGTCACGCTTTAATTGTTCGATGATTTGGTATCTGATTGGCATTTATTCCATAAATTGTACCTGACTTCTTCATGATTGTAACGTATAGGAGTTTTTGTAAAGAGAAAATATCCTATTTTAACATATAAACTCGTAAACGACATACATATCAAATGTGATCTGGAACAGAAAAAAAAATAACATCATAGAAAAAAGTTACCCACATTAGGATTTCTCGGTAACGCGAAATTACAGACATCTAAGGGGGCCGATCCGAGAATTTTGAAAAGGAAGGGTGCTAGAACAAATGAGGGTGGTGGTGTGCCAGGCTACTATTTGCCGATTTTGGCCTATATTTCACATGAATTTAACTAAATTTTCCAAAAAAAGGGTGCACATACCGGAACACCCACTTCCCCACCTTTTAATCGTGTGCTGTTGAATCTGGACATATTTTGAGAATGACCCATATACTTTCAGTTGACGTTTCGTCTTAATTTATGTTTGCCAATCAGAACCTAGAGAAGACCATTACGCCAACAAGATTGGATTTTACAGTGACATTTGGAACAAACTGATCAGCCCTACTTTTAACGGTAGTGTACAATTAATGGGGAAGATTTTAATCAGATTGCATTTGCAAATCTTGTGATTTGATTGGCCTTTTGTCCTGATTAAAAATGAAAATGGCTTTGTCTTTTTACAGAACGAACTAGATGACACTGCGCAGGTATGGAACACTCATTATATTAGGAGAAGTAGAGTATGTTTTCATGGACGGCCTGTCAACATGTATCTTTATCCCGACTTGTTCAATGCTGAGGAGCATATTCGACAGGTCGATGACGACGTGCTACACTTTTGTCGATCAGAATGCGCTGAAGAGGACGAGTACCCATGCGAAGAAGAGATTTTGAGTTGGGATGCATTTACATGGAGGAAAATCTACTGAAACCACCCGAAAACGTCGATGAGTCAATAGCGCTATACCTAAGTTTGCGTCGCTGGTTTATTCAACAGCTATGAAAATGAAAGAGATACAAAATAAATAAATTGGTTTATGCTCTCGCTCTTTGTATTTGCATGTAGTGATATACAAAGCAGTACTTTACGAAAATGGGTGTAACCGATGTTCTTCTATCACACAGGTACAAAATATGGTAGTTTTTTTTTATAAAGATCTTGGCTTTCGACTTTGTAAACGTTCCAAAATGATACATGGAAATAACCATGCTAATGATTTTTGTTGTATATCAGACCGAGTGCGTACATATATAGGTCTTTTGATACTTGAACTGTCAATCAACTGTTTGCTAATTACACTTGTTCCATCTTGTTCCGTATGTTAATTCTTTGAGATAGTCTCCAATGCTTCTCTTTCTTTTGCTCTATCTCACACCGTATCCAAACGTTGGTCTTTTGTTCTTTTGCTAAAAATTCTCCTTCTTTTGCTCTCTCTTACACCGTATCCCAACCTTTTCTTTTCTTCTTTTCGCTCAAAATAGCTCTCCCTCACAACATATCCCCACCTTTGTCTTTTGTTTTTTTTCGCTCCAATGGGCTCTTTTCCGTTCCTATTCCCGGTACCCCCGGTGATCCACACTGCTCTGATCCGTGCTCACAACCTTGCTTTTACTACTTTTGGCG
Organism: Mytilus coruscus; assembly: GCA_017311375.1. Taxonomy (NCBI): domain Eukaryota; kingdom Metazoa; phylum Mollusca; class Bivalvia; order Mytilida; family Mytilidae; genus Mytilus; species Mytilus coruscus. The sequence goes on along the minus strand of CM029600.1, from coordinate 68,496,835 downwards.
TTATTTTGACAGCGAAGGAGGAGAAGAGAGACTGTGGCCGATGCAAAATGTAACCATGAGTCGTATGAGCAAGCCAACGAGTCATACGAAAAAGCCACGAGTCGTATGAGCAACCATACGAGTAGTATGAGGTACCCTGCGAGCAACGACTCTCTCGGTCTCTTTCACTCACTTGTTAGGTGTTTGTGTCTTGTGTCCAAAATTCCTCAAAAATAGACATGAGTCGTATTAGCATAGCTTTGAGCACTATGAGCAACATTTCGATTCGTATGAAAAAGAGTGGACACACTGAAATGTCTCGCCTGTTCTAGTGTTCATAATATAACTTATGTTGTAAGTATAAAAAACAAGTTTAAACCACAAGCATTATAATTAAATTAACATTTAAATGATCAATGTACATGAGACGAAGGTGAGATAAACCCTTTCAGACAGAAATGTAGTTCATGCACTCATTCCATACAACAAATCTAGTTTACCTATTGCTAAAAGTATCTCCGAATAAACCTCTTAAAAAATAACCTTGACCATGAAATATAGGTCAAGATCAACTTACACCTACTTAACAGACATACACACCTTACAATTATTCCCTACACCAAATATAGTTATACTATCCCTTTAGTATCTGAAAGAAGGCCAAATCAGATAAATGTAACATTGGCCAATGAACCATGACCTTGAGGTCAAGGTCAAATGATTATTGCCAGAATGAAATCCATACACGAAATATAATTGACTTCTGAGAAATAGACCATATCACAAAATTTTAATTTGGCCAGTGAACCATGAAAAGAGGTCAAGGTCAGATTATTATTGACAGACAGACATGTACACCTTACAAACATTCCATACACCAAATATAATTGACTGGATGCTTATAGTATCTGCAAAATAGACCAAAACACCAAAAGAAATATACTTTGACCACTGAATCATGAAAATGAGGTCACGGTCAGATGTCACCTGCCAGTTGGACATGCACAACTTACAATCATTGCACACACCAATTATAGAAGACCTATTGCTTTATAGATATGGACTTATAAAAAAGAAGATGTGGTATGATTGCCAATGAGACAACTATCCACAAAAGACCAAAATGACACAGACATTAACAACTATAGGTCACCGTACGGCCTTCAACAATGAGCAAAGCCCATACCGCATAGTCAGCTATAAAAGGCCCCGATAAGACACTGTAAAACAATTCAAACGAGAAAACTAACGGCCTTATTTATGTAAAAAAATGAACGAAAACAAATATGTAACACATAAACAAACATTAACCTTGTTAACTGATCCATGAAATGATGTCGAGGCCAAGTGAAAACTGACTGACAGACATGAGGACCTTGCAAGGTAGTACATATCAAATATACGGGTATCCTATTACTTATATTAAGCGAGAAATTATCATTGCAAAAAAAAGATTTTTTTCTCAAGTAGTTACTGAACCATGGAAATGACAAGGAAAATCGTCATGACAGACGAAAAGTTCGTAACATAAGGCATCTATATACAAAGTATGAATTATCCAGGTCATCTACCTTCTGGAAAATAAAGCTTTTAAATCAAGCGCTAACGCCACCGTCGCCGCCACCGGATCACTATTCCTAAGTCTCGCTTTCTGCGACAGAAGTCGCTGGCGAGACAAAACCCTAAAGTAACGACTCTTAACGCTGTAAAGCATGATTCAGACTAACGTTTCACCGCACACACACCACCATTCCTAAAATATAGTCATGAGCCGTATCAGCAACACCTAAGAGTACAATGAATAACCCTGAGAGCGACCATAACCCAACCCAGAGATCCGACAAAATCTTTCTAACGTTATAAGACCCTTTGCCGAGGGTCATTAAGTGCAAAATCAGGGTCGTGTAAGGATCCTTAAAAATGTCTCTGTCTAAGCTTTAAGAAAGTTAGGTGTTTGAGTCTTTAGAAAAACTGGTCAAACGGTTATTGAATGGATAGTTCGGCAAAATGGTTTTATCTCTGAAAAGCTTTTGGGAGGGTTTCTGTGTTCAATTGTGGTCGTTCTCCGTATTCATATATTCTTGTAGTCACATGCAAAAAATTGTGGATAGACGATGCGTTAAATATCACACGTACTGCTTTATCAATCAATTTGATATAAATCAAATCCCAAATGTGACCGTTGGATGGCTTGATGCTTTTCAACTGATTGTGTATCCTTAGCTAGCTTACAGTAACTGCGAGCATTCATGGTACTATTTTTGTCTATCTGTTGTGTGATTCATATTTGTCCTTTGAATTTCATGATAACTTTTGACTTGAATTTTACAGTGCGCTTTGTTGTAATTTTATTTGGTTCGGAAAGGGGAGGTTAAGTATCTACAAAATAGTTTAGTTAATAATGAAAGGTATCGTCACTTCATCTCCAGCAAACAACGTCTACATTACTGCAACCAGCCCGTTTTCTGTGCCCATATCACCTCTCATGCTATATGGATGACCTCTATGCTCTTCTATGGCGTCTAAAAAATACCTAGCTATGACTTTTGGATTACTACTAGATCTACCAACTTTGAGCCATATTATTTTCCTGGAAAACCCATCGATGCAAGCATTGATGCATAAGCCATATCTTTTCAATTTATCGTAGGAGTCCAAATGCCAACAAAAATTTGGCCCCCTTGAAAAATATTCTCTTCTTTTTAGTCTTCGCCGGGCTCTAAGATATACCCCATCTGGATCAATTGTGTTAAGCATGAGGCTAATGTGGTCTCTTTTTATTTTAAACCCGTGCCGCTTACACTTCTGATACATCCAACGATATCCATGCGCTGGTCCGTATGACGTGACTTGCGTATGAACAAAGTTAAATACAGATCGAATATTTGAGTAGTCTTTTCTACGAGCAAGATTCATTTCTTTTAAATACCTCTTAACCTGACGAAGTGATATACTAATGGCATGATTCATTTGTAAAATCTTGACAATATCTCTATATAAGAATTCCATTTCAAAATATCTCTTCACCAAACGAAGCACGTTTACCTACAAAAGAAACTGTCAAGATCAAATATGTTTGTATATATCTATAATACTAAAATAACGAGGTCGAATTTGTCAGCCGTCATGGGGTAAAAATGAAAAATCAAAGAATTCAACTTTATATATAGCTAATATAGGACAATGGTGTTGATTAGAAATTACACCACTCCAGACCCGTTTGTTTTCCACATAACTAATATTGCCAATAATTAACAAGTTCCGGGTCGAATCCGATATCGATATAAATAATATATTCACCTGTTACCTATTACCTTATCTGTACGTTCCGCATCTTACAGGCGCACCACAAAACGGTATATTTAGGATTTAGCTATATACACGGGTCATAATCAAAGGGTTGACACTTCTAAGTTCAATCATTGTCATATTGTTCCCTATTGTAGTATTTTAATCAGTATGACTATCTAAGATGTCAATACGAATACAAAAAATCTGGACTTAAAATAAGGCGTATAGGTACAGTTTTCGATTTGTTAGCCGGCATGACTTAAAACAGCGAATCAAAGAATTCAACTTTATTTATAACTAATATAGGACAATGCTGTTATTAAAGAATACTCCAATATTACCAATAACTGATAAGTTCCAGGTCGACGGGTTCAAACAGAAAGATTTTGAAAGCAGAGAAAACTGTGAAACTTATAATCGGCATGACTTTATCAGATGACAATACTAATACTAAAATAAGGCTTACGCATAGTTATATACTTTAATTCAGTCACGGACCCGTGATATCACGGGTGTGTTCTAGTATATACAAATGTTATGACTTTGGAACTTTGTTGTAATTTTGTCTTTTGTCTACATACATATAGCAGATCTTCCGATTATCCGACTATAGAATTCAAAAGAAAGAGTTCCTCATATCTCATTGAATTAATAAAATGTTTACCCAAAGGATTACTATACACATAATTGATAAAAATTGGGATGAAAATATAATCCTTTTTAGCTCACCTAACTGAAAGTCAGTGTGAGCTTTTACCATCACGTTGCGTCCGTCATCCGTCGTAAACTTTACATTTTCACCTTCTTCTCTGAAACCACTTGACGGATTTTGACGAAACTATGCAGGAATGTTACCAACAATCCTACTTTTGTTTCGGTCCAATTAAAAACATGGCCGCTACAGCAAATCTTAGATTCTGAGCCTAGATCGTTCATATGACGGTCAATGGCACATTAAACAGATGTCAATATTTCTTCTAAAGGATGAACAAACACAATCAAAACATAAAAATGTACCTCCTCTAAAGTTGATTTATCAACCCATCAAGAAGTACTGTCCTTTTTCTACCTTCCTGACGGAAATGATCGTGTTCTTCAGTGTTTACAGTATGATTTCTAAGAGAACTTTACCATGTTTTGTTTATACTGTAAACATTGACTAATTGACGAATTTGTTAAATTGATTTATTCAGATATTGCCATACAGATTTCTTACGCATATCATATATTCCCAGCTAAATGCACCTATAATAGTGACACATCACCATAACATCATATATAAAACCAGCTTTAAAACACACAAATCATACTTACTCTTTCCGCCGTGTTGACTGTCACCATTGTGTAATAAGTTAACACGTGATAAGAAGCAATTAAATAATCCGAGATAACGATATAATAATCCGAGATCTCGATATAACAGTTTCGTTTTCTCGAGATAACGATATAATAATCCGAGATCTCGATATAACAGTTTCGTTTTCTCGAGATAACGATATATTTTTTATCGAGATCTCGATATATTAAACCGAGATAACGATTTAATAATCCGAGATCTCGATATAATAATCCGAGATCTCGATATAACAATTTCGTTTTATCGAGATAACGATATATTTTTTATCGAGATCTCGTTAAAACGGTAATATTTTATCGTGATCTCGAATTAAAAAAAATATTTTCTTATTTTTTGTGTGTCCCCTTACGGCTTCCGTAGTTGACCGCCTATTTTGATTAAATTAAAATCGCAACAATAAAAAAATAAATGTAGTGATTAAGATGATAACACAATGTTGACTGCTGTGCCCCTATTTTTGACATTTTTACCTAATGTGTCTGTTTGTTTTGTTCACGCATCGTTGTCAATATAATGGAATTTGATGCGACTGTCATATAAGTGAGAGATTTAGCTAGCTATAAAACCAGGTTCAGTCCACCATTTTCTACATAAGAAAATGCCTGTACCAAGTCAGGATGACAGTTGTTATCCATTCGTTTGAAGTGTTTGAACTTTTGATTTTGCCATTTGATTGGGGACTTTCCTTTTTGAATTTTCCTCGGAGTTCAGTATTTTTGTGATTTTACTTTTTTTTCACAAAAGTTCAAAATCATAGATGATGCTATCGTGTGTGTAGTTGTGTATCTTCTGTAGTCTACTCTTGGAACTACCATATTTCACCATTACATACCAGTAAAAATACTTCGATACTGCGTAGAAAGTTTGTTCCAATGATCCAGATACATTTGTGAAAAAGGGACGGTGGTACATGTATTTTTTTGGATAATATCATTAATTACCACAAGGAAATATTATTATTTCGAAAGTATATATATTTGTTTAGGGGCCAGCTTAAGGACGCCTCCGGGTGCGGGAATTTCTCGCTGTATTGAAGACCTATTGGTGACCTTCTGTTGTTGTCTGTTCTGTGGTCGGGTTGTTGTCTCTTTGACACATTCCCCATTTCCATTCTCAATTTTACATAAAATAGTAATATCAATTTTATTAGATATTAAAAAGGAACACAATCTTATATGTTATCACGTGAAAAATATTAACCTAAAAAAGAATTTATGTTTCTATAGTTTAGAGTGGTATTCATAACAGGTGAGAGGACGACATTGAATGGTGTACTGAAGTTACAATCTTGGTTGTTATTGAAGAATATCAATAACAATTGTCTTACGCGTGTGAAGATTGCTTTTTGCCTCAAATGAGATGTTCTAATGTTAAAAACATGGAGGGTCTTTCATTTCTTTTTCTCTATTCTATACCTTGTTTGCCCATTATTCTCTATTCTTTTTTTCTCCTATTTTTTTTTCTATTCTATATTGTTTTGGAGTCTTCTATTCTGCACCTTCTGCCCATTATTCTCTATTCTATAAACCTCATCTAGACCCTCTTGGCTGCTTGGAATCTTTTAGATACGTAATACCGACGTAACGCATTGGTTGTATAAGAATAAAACAAAGGTGCATGTTTGTTTATCAATCTTTACCAAATGTTGATTTCGAACACCCACAATTTTGTGTTACTCAGTTAAAAAATTACTCTGCTTAACGCCCATATAAATAATGGAATCAAATAATTTCAAGAATAACTCTCTGGGTTGTAATATGACAAGCTGTTTAAATTAATAACTTGACTTGATATATTTAAAACGGACATACATTTGATTATACTTAAAAGGATTGAAAAGATTAGGAATAGTAAGTGTTAGAACATGTACCCTGTGTATGTCCCTCAACATAACTGGTTCCGGTTGAAAAAATAACCCAATCGGTGACCGTAAAACAACGTGCAGGAACCCGAGATGAATGAACTAGAGTGCGTTTACGACAACTAAGCTGTTTTCGGTTCAATTATATTTATGGTAAAATAGAGAATTGTGAACATTTAGTGTAACAATATGAACATTGTTAAATCACATTTTCTTATTTTTTGTAATAATGCTGGTTTTATAATAGCTAATGATAGATACATGTACATAATAAAATATATGATAAATAGTTAATATATTAAAAGATGTCGGACTAAAGTTCTTTAATTGTAGCTTAACGTTGCTATCTATCAAATATTTATGGAAAGTAATTGACTTTCTAACTTTAATCAATTTTGGAGAGTTAATGATAATATTTTGCTTGCAAAACCAATGCATATTGCATATACTGTGTACTTTTATCAAAATGTATACCTCAGCTTGAACTTCCTTTTGGAATTTTATATAACTATTTATTTGAGTGAAATGTACAAGCTTCGTATCAAAAAAAATCGTTAGGAGTAAGTTCATGAAGGATTAAAATCTGTCCTAAGATTTTTTTTTTTCTGGCCAAAATACCACAAATTACATATAGAAAGAGTCGTGATATAACTATTGATACGAATATACTTTTCTTACAACCACTTTATTATTCTTAATTTGTGAAGTAACGTCAGTTTCGGTCAGTTTTTCCAAAATTTATCATGGTTAACTAGTACTTTCACAGCAACCCATGATGAATACAGCTGGTGTGTCTAGGGGTTTAACATGAACACTGCCAGCTTAAAATTACAAAACAGTTTGGATCGTAGGTTTCGGCAAAGGTTTTACTGAAAGTTTCAGGTCCATAAAATATGTAAAATGCATAAAATCATTGTGTTTTTACCAAATCTCCCCAAATAAACTGATTTTGGAGCCTAAATTGTACACTTATGTAGAGATTTCTTGTACCTAGCATTTAAGCTTTTAAATCAGATCCATTTCAGAATCTAATTATGGCCTTTTTTATATATGACAAAGCTGAAATTGAAGGTCGTATTTTAGCTAAAGAGAACCTTGTCCTTACAATTGGACTGCATTTGAAGGCTTAAATTCATAATTTGCCACAAAGTGAATGATACATATTTTTTCCAGTAGGACATATTTAGCAACTGAAGAAAAATTTCTATTTGAAAATTGACATGGTGAAGGTCTTGAAACTTTCAGCATTCTACATGGTAAATCATGTCTGAAGAAGAAAATATTTTTAGACTACAATGTAAAGTCTATTTAGAGCTTGAAATGTGAGGATTGTATTTATCGACCTCGTGATATATACTTTATAATTCTTTTTTTTAATTTGTTGTTGTCTCACAGACAAATATCGCAAGCTTTCTCTTGCAAGGCAGGGAAAATTTGAAACTACCAGAACAGTAATTCTAATTTGCTTTTTGGAAAAAAAACTAATTTTATATACCTTTGGTATACTACAAAATACAAGATACATAATACTGTGGACCAATTATCGTGAATATTGTGGGGAAAGGTGAACCTCGAATTTACATCTAGAAATTGACAATGAGGGTCGGTTGAGAACAAAACTTTACGACAAAAGTGATGATTTTAGCTTCCCAGTTATGAAATATCCATTTTTATGTAGCAACATTCCTGCATCCTCTGCATATGGAGTATATATCTACAAGTTGATACGATACTTCAGATCTTACATTTCCTATCATTCTTTCTTTGATTGAGGATAGCTGCTTACAAGGAAGGGTTCTAAATGGTGTAGTTGAAGTCCTCCTTTGATAATTTTACGGACGCCATCACGAGTTGGTTGGTCGTTAGGAATTATATCTATTTCACAGATGACGACGCATATGTTCCGATTGTCGTAACCACAATCCCGCCCTCTTTTCCTCTTATGTGAGGGGGCCTCGGTGGCCGAGTGGTCGAAGTAGTGACTACTGTAATCACTAGCCAGTCAACACTGAGGTTGTGAGTTCGAACCCCACTCGTGCGGGTGCACTCGACTCCAATCTTAATTGACTAGGATTGTCAGTTTTCCTATCGAAGGTCGGTGGTTTTCTCCGGGCACTCCGGCTTCCTCCACCCATAAAAACTGACCGCCACGAAATAGCCCAAAAGCGGTGCTTAAAAGTGGCGTTAAAACACCAAAAATAAAAAATAAAAAATCCTCTAATGTGACATCACCGTGTTAGACTTAGCACCGAATTTTTACCTAGATGAGAACATGACGGATACTACATGTAGGGGAGGATCTGCTTACCATTCCAGAGCTCCTGAGATCATCCCAGTTTGTGGTGGGGTTCGTATTGCTCAGTCTTTTTTATGTTGTGTTGTGTAGACTGTTGTGTGTATTTTGGTCGTTTTTCGTTTTTCATCTATGGCGTTGTCAGTTTCATTTTCGACTTATGAGTTTGAATATACCTTTGGTATCTTCCTCGTTCCTTTAGCAAGTAACTGAAAAGGGTATCCTTCATTTAATACAAGAAGACACCCATGAAATCACGGGCATGTGAATGTGATCACCATGTTTATTTCAACATATGCATTGTCAGCGATAAAATGCATGCAGTTACATTTTTTGAAGTACTTAATCCATGTTGCAAAAGGGTAGGGAAATATTTTCGTCAATTTCAATTGTTTCTAGCTTCTTGTTCTTGATTCCATTTTATTGTCTCATATCAAAATGCTGTGGTGCGTTTTTGTTAAAATGTCTTGTTTCATATACTGGTCTACGTAGCTACATTGTGCTGTGTTGTTAATTTTCATTCATATCTTTACTGATGCTTACATGTGAAAAACGGAAGTGTTCACAAAAATCAACTGATGGATGATGGGAAGTACATTCATGATGGTTAATGATAGAACTAATCATTTATCTAAAATGTGATCGTTTACATGTACTTCCTTTCGAAAAGTTGGTACTTCATGATATAACACTTCAAGAACGGAAATTTGTTCGCAATATATAAAACTAAAATGTCCCTATTAGTCACGGAAATTCAAACATTTTAATTAATATTTTTGTTTTAATGTTAATATCATATTCGATGAGGAAAATATAAAAAATAATGTACTTTGTTTAAAGCAAATGATGATAATTGACATACTATGAAAAGCTAGTGCAGAAATATTATCAAGAGAACTCATAACATATAGTTACTTCATTGAATAAACTGTAGAACTGGAGTTCATTTCAAAACTTTTAAAAGATCTATAGTCAGTTTAACAGTAAGTACAATATATAATTGTAGCTTCTATTTGCATTTTATTTATTATGAAGAGTGTAATGTATTTAATTTTTATATGTGTATCGCATGATTTTCATCCTTATAAAATTACTGAGTACAGTTATTCATGTAAAATACAGTAGGAGATAAATTACCGTAAAAGGTTACTGAAAAGTATATTTTTTATTGCTCTTTGGTCTTTTGACGCCACTTTCAGCACTAGTGGATATTTCGTGGCTGCCAGTTTTTATCGGTGGAAGAAGGCGGAGTGCACCGACCTTCGACAAAAAAAAACTGGCAATCCTAGCCAATTAAGATAAGAGTCGGGTGCGCCTGCCCCTTCGGGGTTCGACCTCACAACCTCAATGTTGACAGCTTAGTGATACAGTAGTTGAATTACTGAGATCAGTTGCTAACCAAGTATATTATTTTTACAAATTCAAATATGATATAGAAAAGAAGAAATCGACATCACCATGACAAAACCCGAAAAACGACAAAAAGGCAAACACCAGTCTTTAAAACACTGCTTAGAAAACAACAAACTGAGCAACACGAACCCCGATGACAATCTCATGTGGTCCGCAAGGGCAAGCGGATCCTTTACGTATGGTTATTGTCGTGTTTTTTAATTGTAAGTACAATTCGACGATAAGTCTCTTTTGGTAATGTCACAATCGAGGAAAAGATGATGGTTTGTACTATAAGTTGTTGTTACGATGCAATACAATGGATATCTTTCGCAATCATAATAAAAAGTCTCTCCAAAAACAACATCAGTTTCAACTTGTTTTTAGGTGCATAAGTCACAGTGACCTATAAAACTTCTGCCAGAAATCAACATACATTAAGAATTTATCCAATACATAACCAACGTCAACCATATCTTTAACATTTAATACAGAATGCCACTTCCGACTTAAAATATTTCAACAGAAAGTGTTTATCGATGTATTTATTTAGGAGCTTTACTACCAGACACACAAATGCACGATTTGAGGATGAGTTGTTTTCGTGTTTTGACATTGTCTTGTCGATTTTTCTAAAACGTATGCTTGTTTTCCCTTTGGTATCTTTTGCCACTTTTTACAAATATGTCAAAAAATCAAATATCTTAATATCTTTTTTGAATCAAAGTGATATTTAAGTATCATAATGATTCGGTCAGATATCATATCTACTTTACGTAACTGATTATGCTGTATGAAAAAAAAAATCATCAAATTGATTTTGCCTTTTAATTTTTTTTTATTTCAGCGTCACTGACGACTCTTTTGTAGCCTAAACGCGCTTCTGGCGTACAAGTTTATAATCCAGGCATATGTGATGAGTTTTTATATCACTAGTTCTTGCAAGGAAAGTCAAAGTTGTTTTTTATGTTGCGTTTTATATCACTATTTTTACTTTGATGGTATTAATGATATCAATACAACCATTATGTTCCTATAGGACTAAGTCGATAAATTGAGAGTACAAACTGACGCTACAAAGACAAACAGTTTTTTTTTTTTTTTTTTTTTTTTAATATGAAGTATATCGCAGTCAACGATAACAGTTAATCTGACGGTTTATCTAGCGTGTTTCCCAATTTGTCTTTTTATGTCGATACTCAATGATAAACATAATCGGAATTAATTGTTATATAAACCAATTAAGAAAAACTTATAGTTTTAACTGGAGTATCTATGGCATCAAACTTTACCCCATAACGAACTTTTCTCATTACAGAATTACAGACACGTATAATGTATACAAAATGCAATAATATAGTTGAATTAAATTGTTTTTCCCTATAATGTAGGTATTTTGATGAAACAAGTCTGATATCTTTTTCAGACTGTTTTAAAATACTTGCTGAAAAGAATGATCACGTGTCATAGTAGAGGGTCTGGATGAGGGGTCTTTCATTTCTGTATTCTTTAATTTTTCCAGCCGTTTTTCTTTTATAAATCTTTATGAAGTTTGCCCATTATTCTACATTCTTTCTATTTTATCACCCCATTATTCGCTATTCTTTATTTGTTTGCCTAATTTTCTCTATTCTTTATATTTCATGCCCTTTATTCTGCACTTTTTGCCCAATATTTTCTATCCTGTACACCCCATCCACACCTTCATAGTATGAAGAATGAAAGGCACTCAAATCGGTTAAAAGTATTAATAAAATTGGACCGTGGAGTAGGACATGCCTTTTTTGTTGTTGCTAAAAATGATTGCATACAAACAACTCCAAGCAAAATACTGTAACAACTCCTTTCCATACTCGTCTTACAGTTAAACGGTTGATCGATTAGAACTAACTATTTAATGCAGATTAACTCTACACCGCCATCTTAGATTATAAAAAGCTGTTCACGAAAGGTCTAGCTCGATGCTTAAATTTTGAGACAGACTGGCAATTAATGGGTTAGACTGTGTGTTGGTATAAAGAAAAATAAGTGATTTGTTGCATTATTCAGACTGATTTATCAAATAATAAATACTTGTGTTTGTTTGAATCAAATTGTCAACATAGTCATTTAAGGGGAGATAAATCAAAAGTATTTTTTTATAAAGGAATGATAGAGAAATTTACAATTTTTACTTGTAGCATGAAAACAGGGTCGTTGACACCATTTTTCCTTTTAATTTTTTTAAAGCATATTCTAAAACGTATCTTCTTATATTTTATTTTAAAAATCTATCTCATAAATTTCTTCTTATTCACAAAAAAGTATTTTACATGAACAATCTATTCAAAGTTGGACAATTTTGCACAACTTGTAGCTTAAAAGATAGCACATTGACCCATACTTTTTATTATTTATTTGAATAAAAAGCATGAACAAATCTACATTTTGGCAAAGTATAAGAAAATTTTATCTCAGGAAATATATTCCCATGATAAACCTTCTCTTAAATCGAAAATAAACTGACAACGCCATTGCAAAAAACAAAAAGATTAAAAGACAAACGAAAGTATACAATACACAACATAGAAAACTAAAGACTGAGCAACACAAACCCCACCAAAAACTTGGGGTGAGTCAGGTGCTCCGGATTGGTATGCAGATCCTCGTCCACATGTGGCCATGGCACTCGTCGTATAACATTTTTTTAACGAAGATGAACAATCGTAAGGTAAATTTAATACATTTTGAATCAAATTCTTCGAAAGTTTACAGCTTACGTGACCCTTTCAATTCTGAAAGTTCATCAAAGTAGAGAGAGCATACCGAAAAAAACCTTTTGTAAAATTATAAGATCCAATAAATTGCAATTTAACTGATTTACGTTATTTAATAATTGTCTGCCTATCAGTGGCAACGACACATGTCGCATAAATATTTCATATCAAATTTGATCAAAATAAAAAAGATACAAACAGTATAGAGACACATTTGGGATCATTTTGTTTATGACATTATTGGTAATCAATGTTAATAAGACAAAAATGATGAGCTACTTAATAATAAAGGGAATACGGACGAAAAATGAGCTTTACTAAAATTTAAACGTTTTGAGACTGATATTTAAAAAAAAAAAAGGGTTAAATATGCAAAATGACCCAACTTCGGATTGCAAAACATTAAACATTAAACTGCAAATTGTTTTATATTATAGAATAATATCTATATTTTAATTTCCGTCTGGTCGTAAAAGGTTTCTATAGTCACATTTTTGTTATTTAGCCCTTTAATTGGGTACCCCTCAATTTACGGTTTTGGGTAGTCACTTTAAAATCCAAAAACTAAATGTTTTTGTTAAACTTCCTGCTATTTTCGTAAATATTTTCGATACACATATCATCAGGTATCATCGGAATGATGAAGACATAAATATAATACCATCCCCGAGTAAAACTTCCAAACTTAAAGTTTGTTGTTTTTCAGGTGGAAATTTAACACGTTTTTCTTTAAAATGAGAAACTATATGATTCAAAAACAGTATTTGACATTTGAGAGGACAAAATATGTTATTGCGATACTGCATGCAAATTTTGTTGGGCAAATTCCAAACAATTTTGTCAAAAACTCAAAAATAAAAACATTATTTGTACCTTTTTAATTACGGAAATTTCCTATCCGTCAATCAGCTCCACCATTTATTTTTTCCTTAACAATGAACTTGAGAGTTTCGATGTGATTATGTACATTTTCTAGAATAAGTTAATTTATTTTTGAGAGATTTGAATATGTATAGAAGTTCTTTCGTGTATTTCTGTAAATAAGTTATATTTTAGTTAATAAAATTTTGACTTTTTATAAAGTTAACCAAATCCTTCGGATAAGATGTTTTTCCGGATAATGACTAGTTGATATTGTGTGGAAAATTACATTGTATTGTCAATGTTCAACCTTAGAGCAATTAATATGCATGCAAGCGGTCGGGGAAAAGTACTATTGAAGTTTCGCAGAGATTTGGTGTGTGACAAGGTGATGCTACAACAAACTTCTCTTGATATTCTGCTTTTGTTGGGCGAAAGAGTTGTGAATCATCAGTAATGTTATAAGACTTACACAATGAATGCAAAATTGTTGAGTCTTTAAATTAGAAAGAACAAAAAGCCATATATGTGATCAAACTGATCCACATGTATCCCCACAACCTGACACTTTTATTCGATCTCGCGCTTAGTTTCCTCCTTGTAGGTTTTTTGTGTTAAAGCACAACCGTTAAAAATGACAGAAAACTACACAAAACTGAGTCGTCTGAACTTGTTGACAGTCTTTTGAGGTGTGCTAATGTGAGTAATCATGTATCCATGCATGGTAAAGATAATCACGAGTACAGATTTATTTTCAAATGCAGTCTTCCTTTCAGCATACATTACCAGGTACTTATTGAATTCAACACCTGTGCAATCAGGTAAAACAGTTACTGAAAAAATAGAATTTGAACTAGCTGTCAATTCATTGATAACGATTGTAAGTGATGATCTGTTCTTTCATAAAAAGGCCTTTCTCATGTAGCACATCCTCCACATATACCGATTACTTTTACCAAAGATTGTCTCTGATGCTAACCAAATTGCCAAACTCCAGAACAAACTAACTAGATATTATTACACCTTACAATTCAGACACAGCGGGTCAAGGAATATCAAATATAGAGTTTAGCTCTAAAATCAATATAGGGGATGCCATATCTGCTGCAGGGAAACTGAAGTCTATGTTAAGACTTTCAGAATTACACCAAGGTGTGAAAGAAGAACAATTACTTCACTCTGCCGCCAGCGCTCTTATGAGCTATGTTGGATGTTCCTATGGAAAAGATCCTCGCATCGCTTCTGAAGTTCATTTGTTAGTTAATTGATGAAAAATCACAAAGCCAGGAACGAGTTAGACCCAATCAAGACGGTATTTACGCCCCAGAGATGGCATTTTTTCAAAACACCAAGGGGGATGTTTGATACAAAAAGGTGCCGACAATAATTATAGTCACCAACACGGAGACAATTGATAGTAAAAAACGTTTCATTCCATGGCACGAGCAGACTTTCAAGTTTCTCGCTGCATTGAAGACCCATTGGTGGCCTTCGGCTGTTGTCTGCTCTATGGTAGGGCTGTTGTCTCTTTGACACATTCCAAATTTCCATTTCGATTTTATTATCAATCCACAATTGATTCCAGAATGCGTCAGATGAAAGTGAAGAGTGGTCAAGATAACACTTTTCAATTGACTGATAATGCATCATCGTTGGCGGCTGTTTCATTATACCAAATGTAAGAGAGGTTCTGTTCGTGTTTCGAATTCTTTCACAAATTCGCACGGGAAGACAAAAATGGGTAAAACCCAACATTTTCCATGAGACAAATGTCATCAGATTACTTACAAGATTAACGTTGTACCTGCAAAGGTAAATCTTTGTGCTCAAAAGCTGTGTTTGCTTTGAACAAACTCTGTCCTGCGCCGAACTTGTTCGTGTCAAAAAAAGTAAACGTGTTGTAATGCTAATATGCCTACTGAATCCGCATATGATGACGAAGAGATTGATTCATATCCATATTTAATGAAAACTAGAGCTATTGTATGTCGCTATTAAAAGACAAGTTATATAAGGGTCATGACTGATTTTAAATTACAACATTAGCAAATTGGCATTACATTGTATTATTTTCCATTACATCCTTAAAAAATTGATTAGTCTACACACAGCTAGGATAATCCCACTAAGACAATGTTCATGCACCAAACTGACTTTGTTTTACACTCAACCAAACGCTAACTCAATGCAAGTTATTATGATTTGTTTTAAACCTCGCATTCACCTCGGTTGACTATGGTATATTTTGCATTATAACTGATCTGTCCAGACTTTGCAAATACACAATATGTATTTATCTATAACTTGATACTTATTTTAACAAAATACACAACTTTTAGATGCAAAATTAAAAACACTGTTTCAATGCTTGAATTTTGTTTTTTTCAAAGATAGAAAAAATATTGAAATAATTTGATAAACTGGTGTTTTACAGTTTAAAAAATAATTCTGTAATATACTGTAGTGAAAAATTATAAGCAATATGAAAGTTTATGGATGTAAAAAGGTCAAGGCCATCTCTTCTTTTACTATGTCATAAATGGAAAAAATCAGAAGGTTCCAGATCAACGCCATTTTGTAATGGCAGCTCTTCATATAAGTAGTCAAATTTGTCGTTTTAACATCGTTTATAGCATATGCATATGTTTGAACCGTTTTTGTAATATTCTATTGAATTAATATCAGAAAATTACTCCTTTTTGTCCTTGTGGTTGAAATATTGATATTTTTAGGTTTGACCTTTGACCTCAATTTCACAAAAATGTGACCACAGTGGATTGTTACGACCAAACTTTTCTTATTGTTCACGTTTTCTTCTTTCCGTCGATATATAATTTAGGTATGTGTTCTTCCGGAACATTAAAGTTTAAAAAAATGAACTCTGGTTGCAGTACTAATAGGCCAGAGTCTATAAAACTTATTATTGATATAAGTATACATATACATTACCGGGTCTGTATTCAACACCAAATTTTCAATATAACAAAATACATTCAGATGTAAAGAATAGGATTGATTGAATATCTGGTTGTTGTTGTTTCAGTACTCTTTGCTATATCATTTTTTATTGATGGAGAAAGCTGGAGTGCCTGGAGAAAACCACCGACCTTCTGCAAGAAAAGTGGCAATTTCTGAGTCGAACGCACCTGTCAAATGCGGGTTTCGAACTCACAACCTTAGTGTTGACAGGTCTAATGATACTGTAAATGAATTTCTTCGACCACCCTGCTACCGAGGCTCCTGAATGATCGGAATGGATAGACATAGATAAAGATCTGTATTTCTGTTTCTCATCGTGGCACTTGCTTGAAGTATTCAATGATGGAATAAATAGTTTATATCTTAACGCAAAGTCAAAACTGTCTCCATCGTCGACTTCATCGGTACTCAGTGATAATTCAACAGTAACTGTTGTAAACTACATTAAACATATACTGCCGAAATTTACCCAAAGGAACTTATTTTAAATAAATCAAATATAAATGATAATAACTGTCCTTTCCTAGATTTAGATATCTCTGTTTCACACGGGAAACTCTACACTAAAATTAACAACAAAAAGGACAATTTTTCGTTCCCTGTTATTCATTTTCCTTTTTTGGACGGTGATGTTCCTTTGGCACCATGTTAGGTAGCAATACATAGTTAGGAGTTTGGTTTCGCATTTTGGCCCCGGTGGATTTTTCAAATATGAAAGTTATTGTGCAATAAAATTCATTTTCAGACAGCTGAGTACTAGTTTAGCCTTCAAAGGTGGTTTATAAGAACATCAAGATTATGTTTTACATGTTTTATGGCCTATTTTCTGTTTGACTCTCCGTATTTTCATAGCTAGACCGGCCATAGGTCCAAAATTAATGTAATGTTTACAAACACTTTTTTCTACACGAAGTTTTTGACGCAATTTAACAAAAAAAAAATGAGATGAAAGAAATATGATTTTCTTGGATTTCTTGATAGATATATGTAAACAGTTTCAGAAAAGGTATTACTTCAAGCGATTGAAATTCAACTTCTGGCCAAATTTTGGAGAAATATGTGACACCTTTTTCCCCCTTTTTGCAATATTTTATAACAAATAAATACAGATTGTTGCCATGGATACTCCATAAATTATATTTTACCATTTTAACTACTGGATATAAAATCTATGAAAGATTCTGATTACTTGCATATGCACATATATGACACAAACAGTAAGCTTAAATTGCAAGAAAGCAATGAAAAGGGAATGGTAAAATTTATGAGGGTAAATTTTAATTTTTTTTTCCTAACTGTTTATTGCTACCTTACGGTATTTATATATCACAACTCGTTCGCTATGCCCGTGTGTGCAGTAACGTTTTTGATTTAAATGAACGTAATCTATACATTACTGGTAAATCATTAAGTCAGGGATTTCGTTACCACAAATTACTTAAAATCTTTACTAAATTCTTCCATAGATATAAAGATTTGGTTTTAAAGTTTGGTTGTACCTGTGGAAAACTTATTTATAACGGGATAGCACATCCTAATTTTTACTGAGATGTTGTTTTCCGATCCCGGGTAAACTATCGATCCTTTAAATAAACTTATTTTAAAAGGTTACCAATTCAACACTGTAATTTAATCTTTGAATAATGTTTTATTGGTATTAATATTGATTTTTTTATCAGTAAATTAAAATCAAACTAAATATTATTGTTATATACATATGTATATTCATGGCTCTACAATCTGTCGATACCTGTATCTTGCCATTGCACAAGATCATGTTTTTCTCTGACTGTTTATGACGTCTTTTCACTAAATCCATTGGATGTTGGATGTGAACTGATTGATATTTTAGTCTTAGATGTATGTTTTTTTTTATTAGTTGTTATTGGCTTTGAACAAGCTTTCAGTAACTGCGAGTACTCTCAGATCTGTACTTAGTGTCTTTTTGTTTGTGTGGATGTACAAGTACCCTGCCACGTCCACTCTGTGTTCTGCTTTGTATCTATCTTATGAGTAAGCCCTTTTCAACTGATTTTTATAGTTTGTTCATATGTTGTACTGTTACACCACTGTCCCAGGTTAGGGGAGGGTTGGGCGCCCGCTAACATGTTTAACCCCGCCTCATTCCATATGTGCCTGTCCCAAGTCAGGAGCCTGTAATTCAGTGGTTGTCGTTTGTTGCTGTAAATCATATTTGTTTTTGTTCATTATTTTGTACATAAATCAGGCAGTTAGTTTTCTCTTTGGATAGTTTAACCTTTGTCTTTACGGGACCTTTTATAGCTGACTATGCGGTATGGGCTTTGCTTAAGCCGACGAGGAAAGGCATTACATCGACCACTGAAAACATATATTTTATGTAGACTAAGTGGTCGAGTGGTGTAGGGCGCTGGGCGGTGTTGCCACGATGTCACAGACGCAAGGGTTCGAATCCCGCTGTGGGAAGAACAAAAATTCGCTAACAGAAATTAGAAGATCTAACATTGTTGGGCTAAATTTGAGACGAATTATATATATATATGGTGTTAGCCCTGTATAACCTAGTATTATCCGATGGAGAATGTCTGTCATAAAGTTGTCGCATGTTTAGACGTGTGTATATATATATATGCCACGATGTCACAGACGCAAGGGTTCGAATCCCGCTGAGGGAAGAACAAAAATTTGCGAACGCAAATTTGATGATCTAACATTGCTGGGCTAAATTTGAGACGAATTATAGATGTTATTAGCTGTGTTTTAGTGAACAAAAATTGCTTGTAACAATCTGTTGGGTGTTTAAACATTTTAGTCACAAGTATCACCAAAGAAACACATATTGTCGAAATGCTGTTCCGGTATTGTAATAAAAGCGTTTAAAACTTAGCGGTTTCTTTTGTGTCTTATTTGTCTGCGTTTTCCTTTGTCAACATTGGTGGCCGAGTGTTCTAAGTAGTTTAAGTACTATATCACTAGCCTGTCAACACTGAGGTTGTGAGTTCGAGTCCCGCACGTGACAAAAGCGAGGCGAAAGATACCCAAGGGACATTCAAACTCATAAGTCCGAACTAAACCAGGTGCGTTTGACTCCAATCGTAATTGAAGTTTTCCTACCGAAGGTCGGCGGTTCTCTCCCGGCACTCCGACTTCCTCCACCAATAAAAACTGGCCACCACGAAATAGCCAACAGTTCTGAAAGTGGCTTTAAACACCAAGCAATCAATCAATTCTGTCAACATTATTAACATGCAAGACCTTCCTATCTTTAAATTATTCGTCTTTCTGTCTACAGTAGAATCATTATTATAATTTGTTTAAGAAATTGTGGACCTTTTAAAACAAATAACTTTGACAGTAAAATTACAGGTATTACAAAAATTAATAGCCCGCTTACCCCCTTCCCCGCGCACTTCCTAAAAATCTAATAAGAAACACCCAACGAAACGCCAAAAACATACAAAATATATATATATTGGGACAAAAAAGACATGGTGACTATAGATTTTGCTCATTGTTGAAGGCTTAACAGTGACCAATAGTTGTTAACTTCTATATCATTTGGTTTCTCGTGGAGAGTTGTCTCATTGGCAATCATACCACGTCTTCTTAATTTTATATTATATATATTGTGTGGTACATGTCAATATTGGCATGTACTATCATAAAAACGGTTTAAGAGTTTAATTATTCACTACTCATATGTCAATAGTCGTGGTGGAGGCTTAAAAGTATTTTGTTGTCAAAACGTGTTCGGATTTGTCCAAACCCTTTCTTTCATATTGTAAATACGAAATGTATATCTTAATCAAACTATAAATAATGCATGGATTTCAGAAATTGATGGTAAGTGAAGTAAGTCAAATCGTAGATCTGCATTCCTTTTGAAGTGTTCAGTAGAAAATGAATTTAAAGTTAGAACGTCAGTCAACATTGGATTATAAAACAATGTCTACAGTTAGAACAATATACACTAATGTCCAAGATATGTATTCAACACTATGTTGTATCATTTGAACTGCTTGCACAATAAATACAAATATAACAAAAGCAGTTTCAAGACCTTTATCATTGAATTTAACCTTTTACTTAAACTAGTGATGACTTATTGAAAACAAATGTCAAATTAATCAAGTGCCACCACAGGTTTCCATATTTGAGTTGCATGGTATTCATTATGTGTTGAAAGTTCTCATTTTTTGAAAATTATCAACAGGAGTGTTTAAAATGTTTACGATGGAAAACATACATATTGTACTGTGTAGTGTTAAATGAAGACGCTTTTATTTTAATTTGTAGAGCTGATCTCTAATTATGGATATATCAACGTGGATATGTTACCTGTTTTTAAGTGCAAGTTTTTATCATATATATACATTCAACATTTCCAAGATTCTAGATATGTATGTCTCGGCATGTGGAAAACAAGTATGTAATCAAAGTAAAATAAGTCATGGATATCAACTACTTTATAATACTTCAGTCAATTTTGGGGTATGTCCCCATTGTGAATGTGACTTAGACTGTGTAGCAAGAGGCGATTGTTGTCCAGATTTATTTTTCTCTCTACATCTTTCATGTATTGAAACAATGCTCCTACATCAAAACAACATTTATAAACAAGATACCCCATTAGTTCTTATGGTAGGAAACTGCAATGGTAAGACAAAAGACAGGACAAGACAATGCGAGTCAAAATTAACACCTGGGGAACACTTGCAAAATGGACCTGTAACATCAAGAAAAACTGGATTGACATATAGAAATAAACACTGTTCTAAATGGTTTAATGAAAGTATTAAGGACTTAATTCCTTGGAGTTTGGAAATAGACTGCTTGAATTTTGCCGATTTCAACTTTGTTTCATCCTATTCAGAAATAATAAGTCTTGCAACGCAGCAAAAGTGTAATATTTTCTATGTTGTCAGCGATACCGTAAGACAACCAAGAAATTGTTCTACTGTTACAGGAGATAAAGGTTTTGTGAACAAATGTAATATAACGGGAACATGGCAAAATTATGATTCAAGTTTAGAGTACGCTTGTCATCATTACGATAACAGGTATAAATTTTTTAGGAATATCTTTTGTTTTATGTGCAATCCACCAGAACTAACACCGTTGATATCTGAGTGTAATGTTACAGGATACTGGGATACCTATCGTGCTGATTTACTTAAGGCATGTCTTCAAACATCTCAGAGTGGTATAACAGCACCATTCAAAAACTATTATTGTTATCTCTGCAACCGCAATAATACTATTGAAAGTTCTAAATATATGGATGCAAAAATTAGAATAAGCGAGTGGATCAATAAAGAACGTCATTTCAAATTTGATTTCCATATCGAGGCTCTGGATATTAAATTTATCAAAGACAAAACAATATATGATATGAAGGTCAAAGATGAGTTCGAAAAGGAAAAAAGTAGAACATTTACAATACATATCAAAACACAAGAACAATCTGAAAAAGATATAAAAATGCGTAACACGCTAAATTTAACAAATATAAACAGAAAGTATCATGCTATGATGGGAACTGGTAATTTATGTCACAAACAATCAATGCGAAAAAATATAAGTGCTTGCGACTGTGACAATAATTGTTATTTCAAATCAACACCTTGTTGTATTGACAAAATGTTTGAACTGTCAACGGCATGTACTGATAAAAGGTTGTCGCTAACAGGAGACAAATTTCTTGTATATAACCAATGCAAAAATACTTCTAACAATGAAATTAGCAGATTATGTAAGAGCAGTCTTGATAGAAGTTTATATTCTAGTTTGCCGATTGAAGTAAGCGTGAGAAATTTTTCAGTGCATTACAAGAACGTATTCTGTATGCTATGTAATGAAAATATTTCACCTTATGACCTTCGGAAATCAATTATTTATTGGAGTATATCAGTAACTTGTGATAAATATATTTCTCCAACCTACCATGTGTCGTTTCAAGAATACATAACACATGCGATTCACAACAATTGTAGCTACAGCCTGAAACCTCAAAAACAGGGAACGAAATGCTCATCATATTCAAGTTACGACAAATGTAATATTACAGGCAATTGGATAAATAATGACCCAGACATCAAATTTGCGTGTTCTGTTTTAAATTTGCCTCGTATATGGTTCAATGGGGAAAATCCGTTCTGCAGAATGTGCAATCCTTCAAATCAAAACAAAGTGATACATACAACCTGTAACGAAACAAAGTTGCGAAATTTGAATACACCAAATGACGGAGAAAATGTCATGAACTACCGTCAATACAGGCTCTTGCCCCTTATAAAAATTTTTTTGCCATGTCTGCATCACAGGAACTGGTCCAACATTTAAATGGCTACAACGTACACCAGTTTCACCAAGTACGGGTGCTAGAGTCGAAGGAGGGCCAATTGGACCGATAACATTTCGGGAAATATTTGCTCTTGGAGTATTTGATGACTTACAAGACAACAAAATGGAGAAAAGATGTACCAAAACTCAGATATTTGATAAACTTAAGGTAAATTATTCAATCATTTTCTTCAAAATTATTTAAGTTACTTAAAGATTAGTTACATGTAATAAATGCAATTAGCCCGTTTTAAGAAAATATCTACATGTAAAAAGTAAGATCATAAAAATAAATATAATAAGTTGCTTAAGTATGATAGACAAAACCAGTGCCCTTATTATTTTCCGAATGACAAGTAAATATTCGGTTTTGTATCATTTGATGATTTTACAAAAATGAATAAATTGGGACAAATATTTTGATAAATTAATCTGAGGTCAACTTCAACACAATTTTCCGGTTGTCAATTCATGATAATGACCATGATGAATACTACAATGTATGTCAATTAAACAAAACCGTTCTACAACATGTACAATACGACAGGTAAAACACACACAACAAACCAAATCCCAAATCTTCTGAGTACTCATTATAAGATATACGGTACACTTAATGTTCATAATAATATCTGTAATGTATACTTACTATCATGTTTAAACTGTTTTTCAGAATGACTGCCGCGATATCCATTGCTACCCTGGCAGAGTTCTGACGAACAATGGCTGTGTTCCTTTACTACCGTTTACAAGTAATCTTGGGTATATATTGTCATTAACATTGAGAAGTAAAGCTACGAGAACGATTAACAAAACAACTCAGTTTTTAAATACGTTTGAGGATTCGTTTTTTGATTTTTTGCAAACATATTTAAATGTAAAAGGTTTGCTCCTGGAATCATCTGCTTTGCATGTAAATCTCAGCTGTTCAACAACTTTGATGAAAGGAACGTTCATTGATATAATATTAGAACAAAAGATATTTATTAACGAGTCTGTTGATAGATCTTATATCGAAAAGCAGTTAATAAACCTCACTCACAACACGTTTTCTATACTATACAGTAATGTACTATTTAAATTCATTATAAAAGGGAACGGAAATTATACAATTTTCCAGAAGTGATAAACAGAATGGCCTCCGCTGAAAAGTGTCGTTACACAAACGTACGTACTTTTGTGAATGCACTTTGGTATACACATTCCGAGGTCAGTGGATTATTAGTTTGTGAACAAGTAGAAATCGATGAGAATGAATTTGAAGTTGACAATGATACTTATAAATTGACACTTAATATCAGTGGATCAGAGCAGCATTATGACAATGAATATATTTTGATGTCAGACATAAAAGCTAGACTGTGTCTCAAGGATTATAATGACATGTCAGGAAGTCAACCAGATTTCAAAAGTCCAGACATCACTGTTTTAGGTATACTCATGAATAGTTGTACACTTTTGTCCTTAGTTTGCCTACTTTTAACTTTCATTACATATTGCTTATTTAGTACTCTGAGATCACTTCCAGGAAAAATTATTATGTGTTTAGTTTTTGCCATGTTTTTCGCTCATTTGTTGTTCCAGTTTGGGTTATACGCAACTCAGTCGAACTCGCTATGCATATTGATTGGTATGTTTATGCATATGTTTTGGTTAGCAGAATTCGGTTGCTTGAGTGTTTGCTCGTTCCATATGTTCCGTGTTTTTCGAAGTAAGATATTACTGTATTCATCCGGGCAGTCGGGACACAATAAAGTCTTAATTTCGTATGTTTTATATTCATATGGACTTCCAGTTTTAATAGTGTCAATCAATATGATAACGACTTTTTACATGATGATTCTTTCGGATATGGAGGACACGTGTGTTTTTTAAATCGACCGACAGCCGTTATTGTTACATTTATAATACCAATAACGCTAGTATGTTTGACAAATATATATTTCTTTCTTGTGACGTCAGTAAAAATAATCTCAACACCGAAAGTAAAGAAAGAAGAACAGAACTCAATGTTAAATCGTGTTCATTTTTCTATTTTCATAAAATTATTCACAATCACGGGCATAACCTGGATATTCCAAATAATTGATGCCCTGTTTCCAGTGTCCGCTATTTCTTCCATAGTCTCAATGCTTAACTCTCTGCAAGGGGTTTTTATTTTCATTTCCTTCATGTGTAACAGAAGAGTCCTTAAGTTGTTCAGAAAAGACAAATCATCATCGTCGTCGTCTTCGACATCTAATACGACACGAGGCAACAGAACCAACACAACGACAACATCGCTAATTGACTCATCGAAAACTAAAGCTGTGATATCTGCAAAAAGAAAACAAAAGATTACTTCAAATCAAGACTATGGATAATGCCGATGTATATTTACATGTGAAAACTGAAGCTGTGATATCTGCAAAATGAAAACAAAAAATTACTTCAAATCAAGACTATGGATAATGCCGATGTATATTTACATGTGAAAACTGAAGCTGTGATATCTGCAAAATGAAAACAAAAGATTACTTCAAATCAAGATTACGGATAATGCTGTAGTACATGTACATGTGAAAACTAAAGCTATGATATCTGCAAAATGAAAACAAAAGATTACTTCAAATCAAGACTATGGACAATGCAAAAGTACACGTGTACACGTACATGTAAAGATTTTTTCAAAAAAAGAGATATCTGTAAGATTTGAAATTGCGTAAATCTGATTGGCAAACGAACAAATCAATTTAATTAATTCATTAATTTCATTTTTCGATACAATATCCTTCGACATACAACTAGCGTGTGCATCTGACATTGACTCCTTAAACAGTAAGAAATTTCATAAGAGCTTTTTTTTTTTTTTTTTTTTATCTCTACCTATATATGTATGGATAATAACAAATACCTTGCACTAAAATGTACTAAAATTGTTAATGAAGAATGTAATTAATTTTACGGACTAATTCTATTATCTTCCTGTTTTAATAAATATGTGTTGAAATTAAGAATTTGATATCATGTTCAGGAGAAATCAATTAATTACAAGTGAATAACATCTCTCTTTCCAACAGTCTGTGTCGTCTTGAATGATGATAATTCCTAACAAAAACAAGAATGGTGTGACGAATTCTTCGATATTATCAAGTACTATTGCAGATATTATAAAAAACAACGAACTTACAAAAAGTATTGAAAAAGTAACACATATTAAAGTTAATGTTTCTCCTGCATATAATCACATAATTATATATAAGATGTGTGCCAATACGATGTAAAAACAGTCATAAACATGAAAGGGCACTTGATGATGCATGTATGTGTTCAGACAATTTTACATAATAATGTATAATTTTGCATTTAACCAAGTTAAAGCACTGAAAAGAAAGAAAAAAGAAAAAAACATTGTCAGAGAATAAAATGCAACTTTTAAAACAATATCAACAGCAGACCCTGTCTCATGAACAAATATTAAAAAAGTGGTATTCTATAATGGGAATAGCATATATCCATGTATCAATTAATTATCCCTTTCATGGCGATTGGTCTATATCTTGGAGATAGTTTGGATACATTTTATGATAACCTAAAGAGTTTCTAGGTTTCACCAAACTTTTTGAGTTATCTGCAGGTATAAGTGATTTATTTTTTTCTCCAATAAGTATTTGAACTTTATATGCCATTGTAATATAATGCAAAGTATTTGTCGTAGATATCCGTGTACAATAACATCAGATTATTACATGACATGTTTCATATCAGATGTATTATCAGCCCTAGGTTCAATCTGATATTGACCGAGGGCTGATAATACATCTGATGGGAAAATTGACATGTTATGATGATATGCTTCAACAATGGAAAAAAATAACCGTTTAATATACTGGTCCTTTTAAGTAGGTCTCAACTAGAAGTTAAAAAATTGAAAAGTTTACGGACGTCGGACGCCAAATGTAATACATCCGCTATGAAATCTTTCTATCTTATGCCTCAAAAGAGGAGAACAACAACCGTTTTATATATTTCGATATTGACAATAAAACAAAAATTCAATAAAACATAATGAACACTGTTTGGAAGAGTCAGCATTTGTAAATTAACTTTATAAATTATGCTTGAAACTTTGAAATATGCATTTATTGTATCATTTGTTTTTTGCATTTTATATCAAATATTTTCCTGTTTCCTAATGTTTGTTTTGTACCGTACTTTCTTATGTTTTTTTCACTGAAAACGTACCATTGAGGTGTATTTTCCGGAGTTTCCCGAGTAATGCCGGAATGACATGCGAAAACGTTACGGAAAGGCATGTGATAATAGCCGGTGGCATGCGATAAATTATTTTTCATATTAGCCCGCTAAACACGATTTCGGAAAATATGGAATTCGCGCAAATATAATGCTATTATCATACTGTAAAAATTATAAGTTATTTACTCAAAGTATATGATAAGATAAAATAATCTTCGATGTTTTTATTTGTCAATCTTGAAACCAACATAGTATAAACTCATCATAGATACCAGGATTGAAATTTTGTAACCAGATGCGTGTTTCGTCTTTGAATGACTCTAGAAATAAAAAGGTTAAAGACGGGCCAAATAAAATACGAAGTTAAAGAGCATTGAGGACCTAAAATAATAAAAGAATCATAAAAGATTTTCCATTTTTCCCAATTGATCATGTTGATGAAACATATTTTTAAATGCTAAAAAATAATGAGACGCGTTCTGTATTCAAAAGGTTTCAATCGTTTGAATTGTTATTGCGCTTGAATTTTTGACATTTTTATCTTTTACTGTTTTATGTGTGTTTGTTTTGCTCACACATTGTTTTCAATTTAATGGAATCATATGCGTCTGTTATACAAGTGAGAGGATAAGCTTGTTTTAAAGCCAGGTTTAATCCACCCTTTTCTGCATAAGGAAATGCCTGTAACAAGTCATATGACAGTTGTTTTTCATTCGTCTAATGTGTTTGGGCGTTTGATAATGCCATTAGAGAAGGGACTTATCCTTTTTGAATTTTCCTTGGAGTTTGATATTTGTGTTATTTTACTTTCTAAACTTAAAAAAAACAATCCCCGTCGATAAATTAAGAAATTAAGGTTGCAAATCGCTCAAGCAGAGTTGCCCTTAGATGAATTTTGTTATTTTTGGGTCCTATTTTGTCATATAAAACTCCTTACTGACTACGGATTTATACATCCCTGGCTTACAAATGTTTAGGTTTTGCCGTTCTTGATGGAGGTAAATCCAGAAATGCTCTTTTGAGGTGTTATTTTCGTTTATCAAATGACAGAAAAATTGTGGATCGACAGATAAAATCACTATTGATGCACAGAATTTTTGTAGAACAGAACTAAGAATCAAGTGTTATGCTAGAAATATTTTGCATAACAAAATAAGAGGAATGTAAAAAAAAAAATAAAACTACATCGTGCCTTGCTTAAACCTTCACCAAACCTATTGCATCCCTGTTTTTTAACCGCAACAGGATTTTGAAGTTCTTTAACTTCAAGAATTTCAAACTCATAATTTCCAGAATGTTTTTGTTCATCGTCCTCATACAAATATAGTCCTACAGGTTATTCTACAACTGTGAACTTTGGCGCATCGGAAGTAACTTTTAAAATGAGTTATTATTCCAGCAAACAAATCTTCAAAAATTGTTGGAATGCAAAATATCTTCTTACTTCTATATTTAATAAAGAAATGGGAATTCACAGTAAATCTGGGAATCCCAAATATACCATAACATCATTCACGTAATAGGAGATATCATCAGATCACAAATATGTCCTTCTCGCTTTCGGCATTAACATAAGAAAGACGATCATGGTCATCTCCCATATTTATACTTTATCCATATGGTAATCTTTATAAAGAACGATATAGATGTTAAACTTAGCATGATCCTAAATTCTTACAACACTTCTAACTACAGTGAAAAGTGGCCTGCAAAATGGAGTTTTGTAGAAGATTTAACCGTTAGAATCAATCAGAAAATCTTCAAAAACACCAAAGAAAACATCATTTTTTGTCTTTTGAACAAAAAATACTTGTTGTATCTGGTAGGTTTGTATTTCAGCAAACAGTCGGTATTCAGTTAGTACCAATTGTGTACACCCACTGGCGACTATTTTATATACTCACGCCAAGCAGATTTCATACAAATCTTTTTCAAAATCAAAAAGAAAAAAAAAGAAAACTTCATGCCAAATTCTTTAACTTTACTTTCATATATGTTGGTACTTTTATTCAATAACAAACATTTCTTAGAGTGCTTGAAGCTCATAGAAAGTATATATGAACTAAGCTTACTAAGGATAAGTACACATTTTACAGACATAACTAAATATATTTTATATTTTAATAAAATTTTCATAACAGAAATCAATTTGAAATGTTTGATTGAATGAGGATTCGTTGATCGGGTTACGAATGCAGAATACCATTACCTTTCCAATATCTCGCACTGTTTGGGGAGAATGCGATTCCAGCAGGTTTTTTTTATAATGACTACTCGCCAATGCATTTCTTCATAGTGGCACAATGATCAAAACTGAAAATGCAAGTGTCCATATCATATCGTTTAAATAAAATAAAAAGTGTTTCCCCAGTTTTTGGGGCCTAAGACGGCTCTTATCGCACCTTCTCCTTTACTACTTTTGACTGTACAATGTATAGGCTTTCAAAATCACAACATGTCTCTGACTGTTTATGACGTCTTTACACTAAATCCATCGGATGTTGGATGTGTACTAATTGCTACTTAAGTCTTAGATGCATGATTTTTATATCAGTTTTATTGGCTTTGAACTAGCTGTAAGTAACTGTGAGTACTCTCAGATTTGTACTTAGTGTCTTTTGTTGTGGGGATAAGTCCACTGCCACGTCCACTAGATTGTAATGTGTATTTCAATTTGTATCCATCTGATGAGTTAAGCCTTTTCAACTGATTTGTATAGTTTGTTCTTATGTTGTACTGTTACACCACTGTCCCAGGTTAGGGGAGGGCTGGCGCCTTATTACAAACTTATTTAACCCCGCCATATTATGTATGTGCCTATCCTAAGTCAAGAGCCTGTAATTCAGTGGTTGTCGTTTGTTGCTGTGTAACATTCTTTGTTTTTCGGTCATTATTTTGTACATTATTTTGGAAGTAAGTTTTCTCGTTCGAATTGATTTACATTTGTCATTTCGGGGCCTTTTATAGCTGACTATGCGGTATGAGTTTTGCTCATTATTGAAGGCCGTACGGTGACCTATAGTTGTTAATTTATGTGTCATGTGGTCTTTTGTGTAGTGTTGTCTATTAAGCAATCATACCACATCTTCTTATTTTTATATAAAACAACATTAGGGATTTGAGTGTCCTCTTAAGGTCTGGCATCTCGATATTAACTTGTAATTCATCTGTTTCAGTTCTTAACTAAAATATTGTTTAAAGGAATATATATATTGTTTAAATATTTATTGTAAAATTAACAATTTCTTTGTTTACAATAACTGGGTTTTCATATTTTTTTCAAATAGTTTCCTAAGATTTTAAAAGTTGATATAATCTAGCACAGTGATGTAAATTTTAACAATACTTTGTTTTTATATTTTTTACATAATAATGTATTATTGATTAAAATGTTGCGATCCCGAATAAAATAAACATTTTATATTTTGAGAGCTTTTATGAATTTATAATAGCATATTAAGTCATTGAACTTATATAGAAGTATTAAAAGCTGCTTATGATCAAAGATATAGTATATAATCTAGCACAGTGATGTAAATTCAAATTTTACTTTGTTTTACTTTTTTCCCCTATTTTACATAATAATGTATTATTGATTATAGTGTTGCGATCTTGAATAAAAATAAACATTTAATATTCTAAGCGCTTTTAAGAATTTATAATAGTATAAGTCATTAATGAGCTTATAAAAAGTATCAAACGCTGATTATTATCAAAGATGTAGTATATTTAAATTTCTTAGTCAGTTTTTGCATTAATTGTCCAAAGCTTACGTGACAAATCGAGAATACTTTTGCTCACAAATTCAACAAGCCAGTTCCCACATTGAAACATTCTACAGTTTACATCGTAATGTGTACCCAATTTGAATTCAAAGATGTACTACTGACACTTTCGCCTGCTTAAGACATCATGTCAAGAACATTGACTTCGGCTCTTATGATATACAGACAGAACGACCATGTAGACGATATATGGT
Organism: Mytilus coruscus; assembly: GCA_017311375.1. Lineage (NCBI taxonomy): Eukaryota > Metazoa > Mollusca > Bivalvia > Mytilida > Mytilidae > Mytilus > Mytilus coruscus. The sequence continues at coordinate 68,465,530 of CM029600.1, read as the reverse complement.
TCTTCGTACTAGAAGACAACAGATTTCGATGACTATATACGAACATAAAACTTCGATGTTGCGCATCGTTTTAAATTTGGATATCTACATGTAACACAAATACAAAAACATATCAAGTAGAATAAATTTCTAGAATGAGGCCACGCCAAATTAATACCTCGTTCGTCGGATTCCCCGCGTGTTGTGAAAGGTCGACCAGAAAAAAAGTACTTTTTTAAAGACTGCGTCCAGTACGGAGCCGTGCGCGTCCGTCTCTAAATTTATGAAACAAAATTTTAATCAGTTGTGCGTTTGAAAGTAACGTCATACAGACACGGAAATTGACATCAAAAACGATCTAGATCTAACATTCACAACAGTGTTGTTACAATATTTTTGCCAAATTTAGTATGATAAGCATTCTTAACGTAAGACATGAGTGGACTATTTTATAGTAACAGTGGAAACGCAGGCAAACACATCAGTAGAATATGATTTGGTCAATTCTTTTACCGATTTGTCGGAAGTGCTCCGTGCAAGATCACAAACGTCCATAACATCAAACTACAATTAGTTGGATTACGACCCAGGAAATATGACAGCAATTTTTAGACCAGCTGCAACAACCATCCCTACAAGATCGTCGAACCAAAAACAGATAATATCCTCTTCTTCAATGGCATACACGGTGAAGCCAATTTACCATCTGATTAACTGAAAAAAACAATCTAGGACAACCAAGAACATGCATTGTTTCAAACTTTTCCTGAGACTGCAAACAAAACCAGACAAATTAAAATCCTGCTTCATACCAAACACAATTAAAGATTAGAACCTACTACCACCGGATATTTTCACCAAGATTCAAACAGCAGAAGAACCAGCTAAAACTTTCAGTGATATTGTAAGGGTCTAGTTACATGACTCACACGCAGTGTATTAAAATCCTTGAATCATACACGGTATACCTATCAAGATCAAATGGACAAAGCATCGATGCCACTGAATTGAAAGATTTAAATTATGACAATATAACATGCATAAGAATCAAAGTGAATCCCAAAGCTGATGGTCAATGATAATACATGAATTGAAATGGCACTGCAAATGAAACTTTTTTTTTATCTGTTTTAGAATAAAGGTTTTTCCTTGATTTTTTTAATCTTTTATTTATATTTGCTAGTATCATTACAAAGTTATATAAAAAAAATTGAGAATGGAAATGGGGAATGTGTCAAAGAGACATCAACCAAACCATATAGCAGAAAACAGCCTAATGCCACCAATGGGTCTTCAACACAGCAAGGAAATCCCACACCCAGAGGTTGGCTCCGGCTATCAATTATGTATACTAGTTAAAAGCATGGAATTTGACAAGAATATTTATGTGGTAATTGAATTTAACACGTTAATCCATCTTCACAATTTAGAAAATCTTCTAAAAATAAGAATTTGTATGATTGTCTATGAGACAACCTTCCACGTGAGACCAAATTTGTTGAGGTTTGCAACTAGTTAACGGTATGGCCTTCAGCAAAGAGCAATATCCACATGCATGGATATATAAGTTAGTATACAACATCTGACTTGTTCATTTGAATGGTATAAATTGGTGTGGTTTTTAAAAGACAATCCTTTATTAATTGTCAGCTTGTTGTATAAACAAATATTTATGGTTGTATATACAAGCTTTATACATGCAATTATGCTTTGCATACGTTCATTTAAAACAACATACAATGCATCAATTATAACTTATATTAAACATGGTTACAATGCATGCCTGTTCAAAGCTGTTGCACTTTTTCATGTTCAGCAGGATCATAGTTATTTGATCAGACTACACAAAGTTGTAGGTTTGCTACAAGTTAACCATTTTATACTTGGAAATGTTGTGAAAAGGTTAAACTGGGTGTAAGAGAACAAATTGAGAAGCACAGTATGGTAATAGAAGAACTAGGATATGAGAAATATTAAATATCAAACACAAAAACTATGTAAATTTCTAATCGCTCGCTTGCTTAAAATTCTTTTTATAGATTTGTTTTCAAAAATATTTCAAAAATAATATCGCTCGCTAGTAAAAAATTCTTTCGCCTGCCAAAAATCAAATTTCGGAAAAAAATACCAAAATGAAAAATTTCGCTCTCTTGCTTTCCTTTGAAACTTTTACTAAAATTCTGTGTAGTTTGAGCTACAAAAATATTTTTTTGTCATGCATCCGATTTCACCTTGAGAGATGCACACGCCTGATGAAGCTAATTTGTTTAGCGAAATATTGCGTATTTCTATTTAAAATCTGATAGAACTTTTAATGTATTAATTAGCGTGTTTAAGTTATATTCTTAGACATTTATATAATTTTAATTCAGTAACTGTATCAGTTTATTTTCACAAACTGATCCACGCCTAAATAGATTGAATGTTGACATATATATATATGTTAGCGGCAATAAGTAAAATTAGGCATTAAGCTTAAATCCTAGGCAATAAGCTAACGCCTAGGCATTAACTTATTGCCTGAAATTGTCAGGCATTAAGCTTATTTCCTGAAATCTGATGACGATTATTCAACCTATTGCCAAACATCATTTCAGGCAATAAGTGAACTTTGGGATTTTGCTTTATCCTCCATGTAAATGTATATTTGGTGAAATATTCTTGATGTAAATTGTGTTTATATTAAATTTCAAAAATTGATATACATTGATTAAACAGATATTCAAATTTTAGTATTTTGTTTCATATTCATAACAGAAATAACTTGTATTTCTTTGTGGTATTACAAAAATTGATATGATTCAATATATCTCTCAGGTGCGGGATTTTCTCGCTGCATTGAAGACCCATTGGTGGCCTTCGGCTGTTATCTGCTCTTTGGTCGGGTTGTTGTCTCTTTGGCATTTTCCCCATTTCCATTCTCAATTTTAATTCATACAAGTGATTGTATCTTATGAAAGGAGGGGGATTGATAATTCTATCTGAAAATTATTTGACAAAAATTCGCACTTCACTGGTCGAGCTGGATTTGGTCTGTTCAAAAGTAGACAAGTGTAGATATAAATTTTCACTCACATAATCTTTCCATTGATTTTATTGAATATGTAAATGAATGAAGGAATGAATGATTTTATTCTCATAAACTAGTACATAGCTACAAAGAAAATAACAGTTCATATATACTACAGATTTTGTTTTGCACATGTGAAAATAAATAACAATATAATAGTAATACAGTTCATCTAACCAGGAGGACAGACCTTCACGGATATGTAGAGTATAAATATAAACAATTTTTCTAGTATGACAACATTTTCACATGAGAATATATGATTAAATTTATTAATGTTAACATTTTGTTTACAATAATGTGTTAGATATTTTTTCTTTCTCTGTTGAAAAAATTGCATGACATAATGTAGTGAATCATTACTGTTAAACATTTTGTTAAAGGTATCCAGGCAATCTTGTCTTTTTCACTTCACAATCTGTATGATTACCATTTAAGTGAAATGTCTTTTGAAGAAAAATTTCTTGAATCTTTGCGGTCTTAATTGAATCAGTGAAAACAATGAGCATATACCCAAGATAGTACAATGATCTTTTGGCATATAGAATCTCCAGATAAAACGGCTATTATAGACTACTAAAATTAAAAGAGGTATGGCATTTTAAGCATTGGAGGCTTTGAAAGGAAAACGTAAAGGAAAGGAGAATGACGAGGAAAATTTGAAAAAAATAAGTTTTTCTAGAGGAACTGTAGGCACTTTGAACAGTCACATAAACAGGTCATGATGATAGAGACCGTATGATTTGACCAACTAAATAATGCATATTCAAATAGTTATCGTGATTCCATCAATCCATGACTATGCAAATATTTCTCGTGATTCCATCGAACTATTTCTTTCACTTTGTGCAAATTGTAAGATGAAAAAAAGAATTTAGGGAAAGGAGTAGTAGTAAAACCCATTTATCCGAAGAGTTCAACAGTAGAGGACAGGTTGGTGTAATGTAATTCCAATCAAACTCCAAAAGGAAATAAATTAAAACATATTAAATCCCTTTGGAAACTGTGTAGTGAAGATATTGCATGACTTACTTATATTAGGCTGTTTTGTTTTAGGACAATGATGTCATTTGGGGAAATCCAGCGTATTTAGGGAAACTCCGTTTTTCATCTATGATTGAATAAATTGCTTCCTAAAAGACAAAAAAGCAGCCCTACATTCAGAGGTGACTTTCGATCTAAATTGATGTTTTCACAATTTTTGGTGCGCCCCATAAACTTCAAAGTGACAATAGTCGTGAATTTACAGCTTTAGATATAAGAAGATGTAGTATGAGTGCCAATGAGACAACTCTCCATCCAAATCACAATTTGTAAAAGTAAACCATTATAGGTCAAAGTACGGCCTTCAACACGGAGCCTTAGCTCACACCGAACAGCAAGCTATAAAGGGTCCCAAAAATGACTAGTGTAAAACCATTCAAACTGGAAAACCACCGGTCTAATCTATATAAAAAACGAGAGACGAGAAACACTTATGAACCACATCAACAAACGACAACCACTAAACATCAGGTTCCTGACTTAGGACAGGTGCAAACAAATGCAGCGGGATTAAACGTTTTAATAGGCGCCAACCTTCACCCTACCTGAAACAATAGTGTAACATCACAACATAAAAAGACACACTATAAAATATCAATTGAAATGGCTTCACTCAATTATTGTTTATATCCGAGTAAAAACTTAGGTGGCCAAAACTAGTGACTTTATTTGTTTGACATTTTAAACTTCAGTTCTTGTCGTGTTATTATGTACCAACGGTATATAACTTTGAATAAATGTCTTTTTATTTACTCGTATTTGCATTTTAGGCATTAAGATTAATGCCTGGATATAGTTTTTAGGATGTAAGCTTAAATCCTAGGATTTAAGAATAATGCCTAACATCATTTAGACAATAGGCTTACCGCCTAGGCGTTTTAAGCTTAATGCCTAATTTCACTTATTGCCGCTAACATATATATATATATATATATCTTTTCAATTTAGACTTGTTTATATATACACATGTATACAGATTATAACTTGGCATTTTTCATATCATACCCCTTTATCAGCCCTAGGTCATGATATCAGCCCGAGACCCGACAGGCTCGAGTGATGATTTTGAGCATGGGCTGTTAGGGGTCTGATATGAAAAATGGAATGTTATGTTCTTTTTATCATATACTTCAGCAGAAGACATACAGACAAGAACTATTTTCAAAACTTTGAAAAATGCATTTATTGAAATGTATTATTTGTTTTGCATTTTTTATTTTTTAAATATATATACTTTCCTGTTTCCTAATATTTTTTTTTTATCCTACTTTGTTAAGTTTTCCCCTAAAAACGTACCATTGAGGTGTATTTTCCGGAATTTGCAGAGTGACGTTGAAATACCATGCGATAACGTATATACATCTATATGGCCCGAGAAATATGTAAATAAACTGAACGTGAAACTCCACGGCAACACGTCCGGTAATAACAATGTCGGATTCAACCATTGAAAATAACCTTGGATAATGTGAAGGTCGTGATTATACAGTGCAAATACAATAAAAGGTAGGACAGTAGTGTTATTTTGGGAGGATTTTTTAATCCGCTATTTGAAAAACGTTATCTCGAATGAACGCGGTTGGTATAGTTTTCGACCAGAAACACGGTGCCAAATTTTTAGCTTCAGAGAGAGAGAGAGACTAGCCTCAAGAATGACACAGACCTTATAGCAAAATGGAATAGTTATCATAAAGTGTGAGAAAGAAAAACACCACCAAAGATACCAAGCTTGTAATTTCTGAAAAAGATTCACCAGCGACGCGTTATTATATTGTATACAGTACGTATGCACTATATTAAACTTTACTGTGTAGCATCACCAAAGGATATAGGTACCCCCGAAACAAAGAAACAATGAAAGAAAAAGGTACCTATTCTAATCCCCGTACAGTATACAACTATTCGCCGCTATTCGCCGTACAGTTTATCCGCTTTATTTACATGAATTTCTCTGTGTAAACAATAGTTTATTTCGAAATACAGTGGTCAAGCTTTAATATCAGATTAGTACATGGATTTTTCATATCAACTTAAGAACTTTATTAAACAAACTCAGACGCAGTAACTGCGCTACAGGAGCATCAGTTATACATAATACATTGGTATTGCAGATGACAGAATGAGTAGAAATTATCTAATATATAGAACTATAAAATTTCAAGTTATCAAAACATATATAGATAAAGTAACTATAAATAATCGTAGTACTGTGAATATATTATTAACGTCTCCCCGGAGACGTTATTAAGAATTGAACAATGGACAGTCAGTGCGTGAATGCCTCTTACTATCTGATTGGAAGATATTACGAGACGTGAATAATCAAAGTTTGTTGATTGGTTAGGACAATCCAAACCTAGTAAATGTCTTTCAATCCCGTAGAGTATCGGATTTGTCCTCTCTATTTTAGCAATTAGATTTTGCCTGGTCATTAGTCATGCATATTCATGAGATTGGTACACAGGTAACTTTTATCTATAAATACTCTTCTGGAGTTTTGTAAACACACACAACGTTAAACGATATACTACTTCATAACGTGTGACCTCACGTGAGTGATAAAATTTGTTGATTGATATGCAAGACTATTCTGAATGAATTAATCTACAAAGCGAGAACACTTTCCATTTTCATCAGCTAAGAGACGGCTAGCCTTTTTTGAAAAGCTATTACTTGTAATGTATATTTTCAAAAGGTAAAACACAAGTTCACACTTCAACTATTTTTGTTTTGAGTACACTCGATTCGGTTCTTGTACGTCACCACCACGTGTATATATCAGATGTATTATCATCCCTAAGGCTCGAGGGCTGATATTGACCGAGGGCTGATAATACATCTGATATGAAAAATGACATCTTATGATCTTTTTATCATATGCTTCAACAATGGAGGAAAATAACAGTTTGATATATTGATTCTTTTAAGTGGTTCTCAAGTAGAAGTTCAAAAAGTGAAAAGTTTACGGACGTCGGACGCCAAATCTAATACATCCGATATGTAATATTTCTATCATATACCTCGACGTCTGACGTCCGTAAACTTTTCACTTTTAGAACTTCTACTTGAGAACCACTTAAAAGAATAACCATATTAAACTTATTTTCCTCCATTGTTGAAGCATATGATATAACGATCATAACATGTCATGTTTCATATCAGATGTATTATCAGCCCTCGAGCCTTCGGCTCTTGAGCTGATATTGAACCTTTGGCTGATAATACATCTGATATGAAAAATGCCATGTCTTAATCTGATATTCTTTATTCTACGAAAACGTTAAATGAATAGTTGAAGGATGAATGTGTTTTAACAAGATTTAACTATTCACATGCTTTTATGAACAGGTACCCTATCCGATTTAGATTATTTGAAGAGAGAGGTCATAATTAGCCCTAAGTTGTAGGTACATTATTAGGAATCAGTACCACAAAACTTTACTGGTCAGCAAAACGTAGAATATAATGACGAATTTGACCTTACCTTACTTCACATTTGATTTTCCCCGCTGCAGGGGTACCTATATCAGGTGGTGATTCTACACAGTGAACATTAAATCCTTGCATGATCTTATGATACATAAGAAATAATTGTATTTTTATGATTTCATAAGTTTTGATTTGATTTCCATATGCCTTGAAATCGTGGAAATATGAAGATAAAATATGATATGTCTTTTGGAGAAGCATTGCGATTGCTTAATTAAAGTAAATAATCTACAAAATATATTAGTATGAGATTGGTATTATGCGACTTTGTAACTCTTCAAAACCGTAACCTGCCTTTGGATATTTTTTTTTTCATATCTTCGTCAATAAAAACAATCTCAATAAGTCAACAATGATCGTAATTTGATGATTAAGTCTTATTAAAATATATCCATTTCCCAATTACAGTAATAAAAACAACGATATCAAATAGAATATTGAATCATATCACCCATCGATATAGGTATAAATAGATGATAAAATACGAAGTCATGTTCAGATTGGAAAGGGTTAGAAATGCAATAAGGTAGGTGAAATAGTCATGTTGCAAGTCCTATATATTTATATTATTTTTATTATAAAATGGTACTTTCAAATCGGTACAAACCTTCAAAATTCAGTTTTAATACCCCATCCATGGGCATTTTCTTTTTCGTCTGTGCGTCTGTTCATTCGTTCGTCTATTCGTCCGTTCGTCCGTCCGTCCGTCCGTTCGTTCGTCTGTCTGTCCCGCTTCAGGTTAAAGTTTTTCAGGTTAAAATTTTTCAGGTTAAAGTTTTTGGTAAAGGTAGTTTTTGATGAAGTTGAAGACCAATCAACTTGAAACTTAGTACACACGTTTCCTTTGATATGATCTTTCTAATTTTAATGCCAAATTAGAGTTTTGACCCCAATTTCACAGTCCACTGAACATAGAAAATGATAGTGCGAGTGCGCATCAGTGTACTATGGACACATTCTTGTTTTTTATATATACTGTTTAATACATGTACAATGTACAAAGTAAAAGTAAAAGTAAGTTTGATAGATAAATGCAAAGAAAAGAAAGTGATCATGAGTAAACAAACATGATTTATATGATCCTCATAATTTTAGTTAAAGAATGTCTGTTTTTGAATAATTACTCATAATTATTATATTTTTTTTTTAATGCACCACTTTTGAAAAATTATGTATTCAGTCTTCCGTATTTCATTGGCTATTTTCACTAGTAATCATGTTTAATTATTGTTTAATCATCTTTGTTTCTTGTTAGTTATTTTCATAAAATCTTTGGTATCTTTCGCCTCTCTCATCAGTAACGAATGATATACATGTAGTTGATATAAAGACTCTAAGATTTATAAGCAATTTACTGCTTACTCGCGCGGTTGTCAGCGCTAAGCGCCGTTTTAATGTTGATGTAAGGTTCGAGCTCAAGGTCAAAGTTTAAAACTGATCGGCAAGATGTCAAAATGAAGAACATCAACAAAGCGGTGGTCTTTTGATATGCAGTCCAATGGTTGTTGTCTGTTATAATTGTTTTTCGGTTAATTTTTAATGTTATTATATGAAATCAGGCCGTGGATTTAATCCTGTGAATTGTTTCATATTCATTAGCTTTCAATTCCGGCGCCTTTTATACTAGGTTACTTTACGCTATGGCTTTGCTAATTGTTGAACATCATACATGTGTAGGTACATTATGTAGTTGTTTATGCTATATCCTCAGTTTTTGTTTGGACCAGTGATTTATATCTTTTAAATCGAATCATGAGATTTAGAGATCGGTTAACAACTGTTTTTTTTTTTTTTTTTTTTTTTTTTTTTTAATTTACATCCTTATAGATTGGACTTTGATAGAAAGTTGTTTCATAAGCAATCAAGCCATATTTCCTTAATTTCATAGTGTTATATTTTTATATTTCTAAATTTTTAAATTCGTGTTTTATTATTTGCATCTCTGTCCTTCCTTTTCAAAATAAATAACCACATAAGTTGAAGGCAATAAAGCATAAAATAAACTTAGTATACGTTGATAATATTTTTTCGTTAAATAATCAAGAATTCTCTAAACAGACTACCGAATTTTACCCCAAAAAACATATTAACAGCAATTACTGTCCTTTCCTAGATTCAAATATTTCAGTGTTACACGATAAACTTTACACAAAAATTTGCGACTAAAGGGACGAATTTTCTTTCCTAATTGTGAATATTCTTTTTGGACGGTAATGTTCCTTTGCCTCACTGTCTTACTGTGTTTATATATCACAACTCGTTCGCTATGCCCTTGATTGTAGTGAAGTTTTGGATTTCAATGAGCGTAATCTTTGTATTCCTGGTAAATTATTAATTTAGGGATTTCGTTACCACAAATATCTTAAAATCTTTACTAAATTCTTACATAGATACAAAGATTTGGTTTGCAAGTTTGGCTGTACCTTTAGAAATATTATTTCCAACGGAAAAGCACACTTCAATTTTTATTGTGACGTTGTTTCCCGAACCCGGCAATATATATACGATCCAGGTAAACTTACTATTCGTTTAAAATAAACTTTTCTAAAAAGTTACCAATTCAACACTATAATTACATTGTAGATCTCTGAATAGTTTTTTATTGTTATAAATATTGATTGTGTTATTAGTAAATTAAAATCATACTAAATAATATTGTTATACACATATTCACATTCACGGTATTACAATCTGTCGATACATATATTTTGGCTGTTAATGACGTCTTTACACTAAATCCATTGGATGTTGGATGTGTACTGATTTATATTTAAGTCTTTTATAAATACATTATTTTTTATAGTTGTTATTGGCGTTAAACTAGCTGTCAGTAACATTGCGTACTCTCAGATCTGTACTGTGTGTCTTTTGTTGTTGTTAGGGGTGTATAAATACCCTGCCACTTCCGGTATGTGTTTTTGTTAGATGTTTTTTCTGCTATGTATCGATCTGATGATTGAATATAAAAATAAGAAAATGTGGTATGATTGCCAATAAGACAACTCTTTACAAGAGACCAAATGACACAGAAATTAATAACTTTAGGTCACCGTATGGCCTTCAACAATGAGCAAAGCCCAAACCGCATAGTCAGCTATAAAAGGCGCCGAAATGACAAATGTAAAACAATTCAATGTCCTTTTCAACTTATCTTTAAGGTTTGTTCTTTTGTTGTGTTGTAACACCACAGTCCAAGGTTAGGGGAGGGTTGATCGTTTACAATAGATATAGGAAGATGTGGTGTGAGTGCCAATGAGACAACTCTCCATCCAAATAACAATTTATAAAAGTAAACCATTATAGGTCAATGTACGGCCTTCAACACGGAGCCTTGGCTCACACCGAACAACAAACTATAAAGGGCCCCAAAAGTACTAGTGTAAAACCATTCAAACGGTAAAACCAACGGTCTAGTATATATAAAAACGAGAAACGAGAAACACGTATAAATTACATAAACAAACGACAACTATTGTACATCAGATTCCTGACTTAGGACAGGTGCAAACATTTGCAGCGGGATTAAACGTTTTAATGGTACCAAACCTTCTCCCTTTTCTGAAACAATAGTATAACATCACAACATAGAAAACACACGATAAAACATCAATTGGAAGGCTTAACTCAATCAAAACGTAAATTAACACACTATGAACGAATAAATTCGATCTGTGATACCTGAAAAACATGTTTAACCCAGCCACACTCTTTATGTGCCTGTCCCAAGCCAGGAGCCTGTAGTTCAGAGGTTGTCGTTGGTTCATGACTGTCATATTGGTTTTTTCGTAAATTGTTTTGTTATAAATTAGGCCGTTAGTTTTCTCGATTGAATTGTTTCATATTTTTCATATCGGTCCCTTAATAGCCGACTAAACGAAGTTTTCTAATTGTTGAAGGTCGCATAGTTGCCTATACTTGCTTACATCCACTTCATTTGAACTTCGTTGAATAGTTGTCTCATTGGCAATCATACCACATCTCCTTATTTTTATATTAGTTTCTGAAACTCATACTTCATACGTAATTAGCTAAAGCTATAAAATAAAAACTGTAAAAGTTCAATAAAGCAATGGAAATCAGCATTGTATATCTATAAAAACGATAAAACTACAATACCAATAATGATATATTGGCTCTCAATAATGACTTTAGTATGTACACTAAAGAGATGTATCCTGCTGATCTGAATTTAAATAAAGCTAATACTAACAATGAATTTAAATAAAGCTAATACTAACAATAAATTTAAATTTAAATAAAGCTAATACTTACAATGAACACAATCCTTTCCTGGTTTTTTTTTTTTTTTTTTTTTTTTTTATCTTTAACGGGAAGCTTAATACTAAAATGTACGATAAAAGAGAATATTTTACATTTCTTATTGTTAATTATCCATTTTTAGATTGTGACGTTCCATTGGCACCATATGATGGTGTGTATATATCCCAACTTGTACGATTCCCTCGTGTATGCAACAGCGTATTTGATTTTAACGAAAGAAATCTCTGAAAAATTATTACACCAGGGTTTTCGATGTCGCAAACTTGTCAAAACATTTATTAAATTTTATCATCGGTACAAGGACATCATTCGTAAATATAAATCAATGTGCAAACATCTAATAAGTTCAGGTATTTCACATCCCATCTTTTACGGTAATGTCTATACAAAGCACAAAAATGTCGTCATTCACCTCAAACGCTAACCAAACCTTTAAACAGACTTATTCAGAAGGGATGCAGGTACGATACTGTTGTCAAGTCATTAAAGAATGCATTTTTTTATATTAATATTGATTCAATCTAAGGGTCTTTTCGTCGGAAATAATATACAATTACTGTCTTTTGATGAGGTAAATGTATGATTTTTTGACTTTTGAAAAATTGATATTCACTGAGGCCAACGGTCGAAGTGAATGTCACTAGGTTTTTCAAAAGTCAATTAAACCACATATTAACCGAAATAAAAGACAGTAATTGTTTTATTCCATGTTCCGAGAGAGAGAAATATGTATTCAATTACAGTTATTTACCAAAACCAATTGCAAAAGCACGCGACGTTTTGCGCGGTGAAAATACTTTTTCAGCAGGTGAATATGCTTTTTTATTCAAATCCAATTCATATAGAAAACCCTACTAAAATTCTATCAATATGGAATAATATAATTTATACATTACTAAATAGTATATACCCTTTATGGGCCCCTGATATAACGTTTAAATATGTTAAATTAACAATAAGTGGGTATCCAGTCGTCCTGGTGTAGGGGTATGAATCGTGGCTTCATATGCTAAAGGTCTTGAGTTCGTTTCCCCGCTTGGACACTGGAAATTTAGTGGATTTTTTCTACATAATTTTAAAAGTTAGTCTTTGTTCCGATTAAATATTTCTAAGTTTTATTGTGTGTTCGACACTCCCGCCAAAATGTTACAGAACGAAAGAAAGCATGCAGAACAAAGAAACTCAAGGTAGGGTGATCTGGTAGGGGTGATCCGACTCGGATCACCCTGTTACATGTAGAACAAAGAAGTTGGGATGTAAGTGTTAATATATGTTCATAATTATCATTTTGCTAATTTTCTTCTGTTACCTTATCTAACATCGGACTTTTAATCTGGGTTTTACTGTGCGTATTACGTTGGGTTTTTTTTTTATTTCACATTGGATAGATATTTTGTAAATAAAATTCATAAATAAATAAATAGATAAAAATAAAGAAATAATAAAGAAATAAAGAAATAAAGAAAGAAATAATACACACAATTATTAAATAGTTGTTACTTTTTTATCATACAATTGAAAGATTATTTCAATTGCCATGTATTTGTTTGGTAAAATATCATAAGTTAAGCAGAAAGGTTAAAAGTCTGTCAATGATTACTATGATTTTGCCATTGTTTTCGTGTGTCATATAGAGGACAAATGTCGATAACTATATGAGAAACGTTTAATTCCGTTATAAGATTGAACAAATAAATATTTTTTTTCAAAACCACGACAAAATTCAATTGGTTTAAAGACTTTTAAAGACAGATACATTTGATAGAATTCATGCAAATATTAAATGACAAAATAGCGTTTTATCTGCCCAGTATCTTTACTGCATAGGTAGCTGCAATTAATTCCGAAAAATAAAGAAAAATCTTGTGATCTATTTGAATACATCCGCCAGATAAGACCTTTTGTATATAGTGATCATATCTTTCAATCAGTATGAGGGAGGGTTGAGAGCTAAAAATAATAAATATAATTAACAAACTTTCGTTGCTGTCTTACAAATTCGTTTTTCAGTTTCATGTTTCATTATAAATAAGGCAGTTGTATTAAACTTTTGAATTGTTTCGCGTGTTTTCATCTCGGGCCTTTTATAATAGCTGACTATTTGTGGTATTGGTTTTGTTTATTGTTAAATGTGTTGTTGTTTTTACATCCTCGTGCTTGTAAATTGTTATCAACGAATATTTCATTTCACATCGTGCTAAATGGCGTCTTTTGGACCGCTCAATCGGGTCTCAAATAAAAAAATAACATATGACCCGAAGCTTCGACGAACTTCACAAAAAGGGGGTCGATCTCAGGTGCTCCAGAAAATTAAGCAAATCCTGCTCCACACTTGTGGCACCAATTATGTATCTCATGGTAAGTATAAATTCGATGGTGTCATAATCGAGATAATGTTGAATAGAGAAAGGTGAAAATAACCATTTATTTTTTATGTAGATAAGACCGTTGGTTTTCCTGTTTGAATGGTTTTACACTAGTAATTTTTGGGGCCCTTTATAGCTTGCTGTTCGGTGTGAGCCAAGGCTCCGTGTTGAAGACCGTACTTTGACCTATAATGGTTTACTTTTATAAATTGTTACTTGGATGGAGAGTTAACTCATTGGCACTCATACCACATGTTCTTATATCTATTTAACTGTAGCATTGGACTCGTGTTCAAAGATTCGTGTACGAGACTTACACTAGAACCTTAGATTATAGTGTAACAACAAACCAACGAAACGAACGTTAAATCACAAACGAAATGAAATAATTACTAATGACTTTAATGAAGAAATGTCAGCTCCCGCTAGGGGAAGATAACTGGAGATAAATAACCATCGCTTTTTTAGGGGTCGGGGGAGGGTACTGTGTTTTCATCGTATTTATGAAAAATTCGACAACTAATTAAAAGCAGACACTTATGATTCAAACACCAACCTTGTCATATATTTTATCGTAAATGCTCGACCTTATCAAGAAATCTGCAAAAGTGACCTATTCTAGCGACCCATTCCTACCTCTCATTACATAGTAAGTGCCACCCTCCCTTCCGATGATAAATCTGATAAGATTACTGACCTCAATCTTATTTTCGTTAGGTCGTGGTACAGGTCATTGACGAGGATTCGTTAAGGAAGAAAATATGTACAAAGAGGACGACACATAAACTGTTCATAAGATAACTGTCAGGATTTGTTTTATGCAAAATGTTGAAGAACGTTATATAGGAAACATTTGAATCAACTGTCATTTCATTACCTTATTACATAGAGGGAAGAATTTTGCAGATATTGCTAAACACTGTAACAATCTTTATGAGTAAGTTTTATTTTCATTAAAAAAAAAAAAAACAAGACACAATTAAGAAGTATTATCGATTGAATTACTTCCCTTTATCGCTATACATCGCTTTGTTTTTGTGCGATTAAAGTAATCATTAAAACGTGAAATTGAATTAATCAATGTTTAAAATTTAAAAGAAAGAAAACAATTTTAAAATATACTGTTAAATCGCAGCTGCAATTGAAATATAAAGTCTTATATGGGGGTAATTAGATTAGCATGCAAACGCAATGCATGAGAGGGATATTGGAACAATCGCAGTTTATCCCCTTGGCATATACATAAAAAAAAATATTATGTTTTGATTTAGACGAATTACTTTTACCATGATTCTAAGTTACAAATATCACTTCTAAGTAACATCCTATTTTATTTAAATCTAGATTGCTGTTAAATATGAAATAACAAAATTGTCGAAGATTCCTATGGGCACCAATTGCGCCCCTTAAATGGCAGTTGTTTTTTTTCTTCTTTTTTTTTATCTGTACTGTTATGAATCACAGTTTATTGCAAAACTCAGTAAAGACCCATCTGAATTTTATCGCAACAATTTCCGTTATCCTGATGATATTTTTTCGTTAGATAATTTAAAATTCTCTAAACATACTGCATGTTTTTTCTCCGACTGTTAATGACGTATTTGCACTGAATCTATTGGATGTTGAATGTGTACAGATTAATATTTTTAGTTTTAGATATCCTATTTTTTATTTAGTTGCTATTGACTTTGAACTAGCTTTCAAGTAACTATGAGTACTCTCAGATCTGAACGTTTCGTTTTTAGTTTCTTCTGTGTATTTTTTATGTTTGACTGCGCTTTGCATCGATCTGTTGAGTTACGCTCTTTTTAATCTGATTTGTATACTGCACGTGTTAATGTGTATAATGATCACTGAACCGTCAAACAAATTAACATGATTATGTACATTTAAATTCATAGATCGGAAGGTGAGTTGGGCTCGTTAAGGGTAACAGGTAAGTTTACCTATATGAAAAATGAAACTTTCGTGAGTTATTTTCAGTTTCTTTGTCAAAATCATTCAAGTATTATACACCACGGCTACGACACCTTAATGTAAAAAGAGATTTTGGAAAATGACTCTACCTCGCCTTCACCAAAACTAAACTAGAACGGATTTAAGCTTAGACAGTTATATTTGAAGACTACGATAAAATTCCAAAATTTACCCAAAAACAACTTGGCGAGAAGTATGGGATCGTAGGTGCAACAGTGTCGGATATTTTGAAAATGAGAATTTTATAACCAGAAATATGCCGATAATTCTGCAGGAAATACTTGTGTTGTTCAAAAGTGAAACCTGAGTATTCCGACACCCTGTACAATCCGAAACAATTCTCTGGTCCCTTAGTGTTTCGGATTAGACAGGTTGCGCTGTAGAAGTGTGTTCTTATGTTGTACAGTGACACCACTGTCCCAGGTAAAGGGAAGGATTTGGAACAAGCAAACATGTTTTACCCGCCACACTCTGTAGTATCGGTTTTGTTTATAGCTGAATGCTGAATGCCGTACGGTGACATATATTTGTGAACTTCTACGTCATTTTGTCTCTGATGGAGAGTTGTCTCATTTGCAATTCTACCCTATTTTTTAATGTTTACCTCATTTGCCGAATATGCCAATTTTCATTCATACTTCAGATTTTTTACATTTTTTACTGATATGGTTATATGATGTTACCTCTGTCTATATTACTATATCCATCTTTTTAGGATGTACTTGGTGAAATTAAAAAGAATCCAGAATTTAAAGTTGATACTATAAGTGAGAAGAGCATTATTTAGTTAAGGAAAGAATTAAGCTAAAATATGAAGCTCCTTTTCGAGATATCTATTTTTTTTAAATTGCGGCAAAAGGCTAACTCGGACTTTTACCTAATATTTGCATTGGTATTATTTGGGTATCAAATCGAAAGAAATGAAATCTAGAATCTGCTTGAATTTTTGTAAATCACCTTTTGTAAGCTATTGCAAAATTATATGAAAAGAAATATGGGTGTTATGGGGTAAAATATTTTACCTTGTATCGTAATAAAAAAAAATCTGACAAATTTCATAAACCTGACCTACGTAGATCCATAAGTTCCTTTGGTCATATATCATTTGCTTTCAGTTATTTGGGTTTTTATCGTTTCTGGTGATATAAATCTAGAAAGGCGCTTCGAACGCACGATTTTATTTTTATGCCCCACCTACGATAGTAGAGGGGTATTATGTTTTCTGGTCTGTGCGTCCATCCGTCCGTTCGTCCCGCTTCAGGTTAAAGTTTTTGGTCGAGGTAGTTTTGGTGAAGTTGAAGTCCAATCAACTTGAAACTTAGAATACATGTTCCCTATGATATGATCTTTCTAATTTTAATGCCAAATTAGAGACTTTCCCCCATTTTCACGGTCCACTGAACATAGAAAATGATAGTGCGAGTGGGGCATCCGTGTACTATGGACACATTCTTGTTTACTTCTAATATTATCTGTTGCATTATAGTATACCTATGTAACTAACGCTTTACATTTCATCATGAATTTAAAAGGTAATAATTGTTATTTGTGGTTTTACGAGTCTCAGGGTAAAATGTATGTGCTTAAAACAGAAATAACGAAGTAAAAATATAATATAGATATACATATGTTTTGGGGACACCTTAAGCAGATCTCATTGAAGTGAATAATTTGCCAGAAAAAAATGGCATGAAATTGGAATTTCTGCGACGTCATCGTTCTTATTACCTATGATCTGTTTTTATATACGTTTTGAAAAACTAAAATTAAATTTCCACCAGCAACGTTGAAATCTTTTTCAAAGAAAAATAGTTTTAATTATTAAACATAAACGAGACAATTAAATTTGCTAAATCATTTTCTTTTTAAATTACAGTAATAAAAATCTCAAAATTGCATCTGAATCACCCCAGCACCAAGAACGCGTCTATATTTAAAGATAGCATACAAAATAAAGTATCAGAATTCAAATGGTTAAATATACAACTAGGTAAGCTATAATATGTTATCATTTTGAGGTACTATTTCATGAAGTTATAAAATGTAAATTTGTCTATTACTTAACAACTCATGTTCATTCGTTTTAGTAAGTAAGTAAGTAAGTAAGTAAGTAAGTAAATAGTTTATTATAGTGTAACAATCTAATATACATCATCAGATACAATATAAAAATCTTTAAATCAATATTAGATCTCTGCCTTTTAGACATATGATACACTTTCATCCTTTTCAAAATAAAAGTATATGCTATAATAATTATGTAAAATGAATATTTACATAAAACTTTTCATATGATACTAAAATTCTAAATACTTGTTAAAATTCATTTATACATTCAGTAAAGATTAAAATTTACAAATTTATCCTACGTTTAGACATAAGATGCAATGCCTTGGCTAATAAAACTTTGGTATCATCACAGTTCATAATAAAATCAAACTTGTCATCAGAATTAAAACCATTAAAAGAGTTGTTCATAGCATTAATATAATTAAAAAGTTCTTCGCTTATATCTGAGTAAAAATTACAGTCTATTGAAAAATGTTGTTCTGTCTCCATAAATTGTCATTGCAGAAAAGACAAAATCTATCACATAATGGAGTGGTCGGCTTGGTGTAACGTAGTATGCCGTTTAATTAAAATGGAATGATAAGTTAAATAAAAAAATACATTGAAAAGAAAACGAAAAATAAAAACAATGAAAAACGATAATGGCTGAATTTAATTTTTAAGAATTTTTAGCATGTTTGTTGATGAGATTATTATAAATGCCACATGTGGAGCAGGATCTTCTGTCCTTCCAGAGCACCTGAGTTTGTTAGCGATTTGGTTGAGTTGTTCATATTCTGGTTTCTGTAAAGTTGGTTTTCTTACCGTCGTTATTTGTTTTTATTATTTTGCCATGGTGATGTAGCTTTTTCTTTGATTGTGATGTTTGATTCTCCCTTTTGGTATCTTATGTGTCTATCTTTTATTCATAACTATTGTTATTCAATCATCACATCATAAAGTTTCTTTAATCATTTATTCAAGTTCTCCTACACATGTTTAAAATATGCATTCATGCTGTTGTTTCGTGATTATCACTGTGTAATCTTTTGCCTGTACCAAGTCAGGAATATGGCAGTTGTTATCCATTCGTTTAATATGTTTGAGCTTTTGATTTTACCATTGGATTAGGGATTTTCCTTGGAGTTCGGTATTTTTGTTATTATTTGTTTATTATTTGACTCATGTAGCTGTGCCCCTACAGCCCTGGACCTCGTCAGTAAACATCATGATAAATTAAAACATAAAACTTGCCAGTGAATTTCGTCTGCTGACTCGGGAAGCTAGTCGTTAATTGCATGTTTCGATCTGTTTACACTTCTTTTGCACATTTTAATTTTGAAAATTAATCCCTGACAGGACAAAATGATCACGAGATACTAAAATCCAGTTTCCGAATTTAAAAGGTCAATAATACCTTTGTCATTTTTAAATACCGGTAGTATTAATTGAATGTGTGAAATTATAAATAAATGACTGAGATTCCTTACCATTTTCATCATTGATAGTATATTTTACTCCTCATCTTGCAGTCTTCTTCGTTCAGTTGATTTAGAACAGTATTTGTAATTTGAATTTGATCTCAACCGGAAGTCAGAGATATACATAAACCCAGAAAATCCGAATGCAACAAAATTTTATTCATTGTAGTGAATCATCAATGAATCACACCACAATAGATAACTAAATTAACAAATCATTTTCAAATCATTTCATGTGATATTCCAAGTAAACAAATCATAAGGAAATCACACCATTTTAGCTTACAAAAATAACAAATCTTTTTCAAATCATTTCATACGATATTCTAAGTAAACAAATCATAAAGAAAACAGAAACAAATTGCTTACAAATCATAAAATTAAAAGAAATCAGTTTGGAGGAATTTGGCGAATTCTGATTTGTTTACAATTTCCTTAATGAATCGCAAGCAAATGGTAGCAGAATCACGATTTGAAAGAGATTTGAATACAATTGAAAGCAATTTGTTCTTTATTTTTCTGTTTGGGTAATGCACTTAGTTTGTAAGTTGTTTTTTTTTTTTTTTTTTTTTGCACCAGACGTGTTTTGAGTGGGACATGTCAACGCTCTATGCATTAACCATATATGTAGCTCAATAAGGGGGACCCGGGCAAATAATCTTTAATAATCTTTGGATTTTTATTATTTTGGCCTCGAGCATCACTGAAGAGACATTGATTGTCAAAATGCGCATCTGGTGCAAAAACATTGGTACCGTTTATTTTATTACTACCACTGGGTCGATGCCTCTGCTGATGGACTTATAGTCCCCGAGGATCTCACCCGCCCAGTAGCCAGTACTTCGGTACTGGCATAAAAATACGGATTTGTGTTATTAAAATTTGCTGTTACAAAATTTCGGAAATTATTTAAAACTAAGGAATGTGCCTCCCTCATGCAAAGCTCTGATTCCTTGCCCGGCTTTGACTTTACTGTTTTGTCCTTTTTGTTTTATAGCTCTCCATCTTTTTAAGAAGCTTTGGATTTTCAAATATTTTGACCTCGAGCATCACTGAGGAGACATTGATTGTTGAAATGTGCATCTGGTGCAGAAAAATTGGTACCGTGTATGTTATTGATAAATTAAAAAATACAATTTTGACTCTTTTTCTTTTTTTTTTAATACTCAAATTGATGCGCTATTGCATATATTGCTGTTTGGCAACAACACATGGTGTACAGCACTCCATCAAGTATCCTTGCTAAATTTACCACTGAATATCCAGGGAGAATATTCAGTAAAATTGACTATAAATAACATTAGTATAAATATCTGAATAAATGAATAACTGTTACAAACAGTCTTCACTACTACACACTTAGTATTTTATCTATATTTATAATAATATCTTTGTTACAATATCTATAACTACAAAAGTTTGTCAGTTTGTTTTACGGAAATTATTCATTACTCCGGAATGGGTTTTTTAACTTTAATCCGTCGGATTATTCAAAAGTTAATTTGAGCTGGATTAACTATAACTCCATTTACAGGTAAATTTAATAAATGCCAAAAAAATCACGTTTCTCCAAAAGGAAATCATTATTATGCAAAACTATCAAACGTTGTAGAAACGTGAACACACCTATGGGTCTGATTAAGATAAAGAAAAGAAAAGAAAAAACAAATATTAACATGGAAAACGTTGTTATTCTGACATGTGTTGAACCAAGACGATCAATTTAATAGATTCATGACAATTATGCAATTTGTAAAAGTCCTCCTACATTTTTTAAACAAATTAATTTATCGAAAAGAATGCATATATACAGGTATCTACATGACCTGTTTTATGATGGCGGCCCGCCATCGTTAAAATATCATCCACCACCGTCAAAATATCCCCGACATCGTTAAATTATCTTCCGCCATCGTCAAATGATACCCGCCTTTGTCAAAATTTGTTTTCGTTTTTCTAGCCGCCGCCATTTTTGTTAGCAATTATAATCAATTAACCCTTAGGCTTTTTGTATTATAATCCAAAGCAAAGGGTACTGCTGATTACAGTTTACAAGCCCTGTGGGATATCCGACTAAATTTCACTAATCACTTGTATAGGTAGATCGACACACCTGACAGGAGAACTCTTGATCAAGATAGACGACTGATTGCATTATTAAATTACGTTTTCAGCAAATGCAAATGGAAATTTAGAATAAAAAAAAATAAATGTTTAATCCAGTAAAAAAGTTTAACAAGTCGAACACGTGCTTATATTGACGGCTTACGCAATCAGCATCCCCCTTTTTAAACGAGTACAAAATAAGACGTAAAACTGAACATAATTAATGCCAAATAACACCAGCACAGCAATTATCGATAATATTTAATATCTTTTTGTAAGTTTAAAAGTAAATACATGAATATTAACTGCAACTTGATAATATCTGAAGAAATTTTGTATCGTATTTCCGAATTCATCCCGTAGTCTACACTCAAATGGATACATCCGGTCTTTCGGTTTTCATTCAGAATCGATAGATGAATGTTGCATAGTATATTACTATGAAATTAGGCATCTAAAGTCATTAAAAAAAAATTTAAGTTGTAAAAGTTTGTCCTCCAAATCTTTTCTTCAGCGTTTTACAAAACGAGTACGAAACTTCTGGTAGTTGATGCTGCAAATCATCGATACCGCATTACCGGTTCATGACTTCTGACTTTGACAATGACAAAAATATCCAACCGAATTTTAAGCCCTACACAATTACCAAAACAGCAAGAAAAACGAATTGGGAACCCCAAGGACAGCTTGTGATCATTCTTGACTAAGGGGGAACAATGCAGTTTTGGCATTGGAATTGTTACAAATGACAATTAATGAAAATATTTGTTATACTATATTGAAGTAAATAAAATAAGCAATATATCAGCCTGTTCACCATTCCTTACATGGAAATGAAGGAATGAAATATCTCGATCACACCACGCCGTAGACGCGGAATTTTGTCATGGTGAAAGTTCCTCCATCGTTAAATTTTCATCCATGGAGATCCCTGTATATATAGAAATGATAAAGGTCTACCTGGCCATTATATATGCTTGAATGGTAGCTGTAATAAATTTTCGCAAAAAAAAAAAAAAAAACAGATATAGCAAATCCTAGACTCAATAATTTACTAATAATACATAGATTCCGTTTATTGAAATCCAAAACGTCATTACAGACACGGGTATGGCGATCGAGTTACGGTATATACACCGTAATATGTAACAAATAAAAACATCACAGTTAAAAAAAATAAGGATCGAAGAATCGAACCTTATGTCGTAATGTAAGTGTAGGGTTTCCCGTGTAAATATGAAATACCAAAATCCAGGTGAGGATAGTTATTACTGTTTACATTTGATTCAGCTAATGTAAGTTCCTTTGGATAAATTGTCGCAGTATATTCAGAACATTAAAAAAAAGATAAGAAGCATTATCACCAAGATGACGGTTATTATTGTTGAATTTATCAATTAAATGGAATTATTATTTTAAAACTGAGTTTGGCTATACACGGTGATTCATAACAAAACAGGAATAAATCTGCTCTTAGAGAGGTGCAACTGCTGCCCATAAGAATACCTACAATCTGTTGATAAAATTTATTGCCGAAACGTACTTAAATGTTAATAAGGAGAAAATTTACAGCTTCAATCATTTCATCACATCTGCAGTAAGAATATTTACCTTTCTCGTTAGAGAAGAAGGCTTTAAATGATTTGCAGCAAATACATCTGCAATCAAATTTTTAAAATGACCTTCTTATCAAATAGGAAAGCTGTTGTTGGTTGCGTGGAAGTGAAGCGTAAAGATTGAACCTGTTAAAATGTTTTAATTATCACTTACTAACATAAAAATATGAAAGTATTATTCTATTTTGAGTGCAAGATCTGTCGATTTCTAAATCAAACAAAACCAATGCAACAAAGCTATGCTAGAAAGTTCCTAGCATACCATGAACCAATGAATTGATACGAAAGAGAATATTAATCTTCTGATCTTATGCTAGTCCATTTACTCGGCATATTCTGTCTAATCACATAAAAATTATTAAGGGTAAAAAAATTATTAGGACGTTTACGATGCAAAATCATTTATATTTAATCTGCTTTCTCAATGTAAATTTCAGGATCGAAATATTCATCAATATGAAAAGTATATTGCGCAGATATTGTTTCTTGATAGTATTTGCAGAAGCATTGCACGTATTTTCATACGAAACTGGAAGCGTCAATTTCACATTTATATCAGAACTATATTCATCAGTTTGCGGAAGGACTCAATGTGATGAGATAACAGAAAAAAATGAAAGTACCAAGCTATTGTTTAATGATAGTTTTTGCGGGTCTTGTTCATGTGACCGAACATGTTTCGTTTCCGGAAATTGTTGCCCTGAATTATTCTTCAAATATAAACCAAAGTGCATAGAAACAAAGTTCATGTCGCTTAACTCTAGATTAAGATATAGAAGTGAAGTACTGATGGTTAGTCAATGTCCAACTGAATCCGACAGTAAAGTGCGTGAAAAATGTGAAAAATCATATGATTTGGTAACACTATTACAAAAGGCACCAATAACATTGCCAGAAGAAGGACTTACATTCAGAAATGTTCATTGCCTAGAATGCTTTAACAAAACTTTGGAGAGTTCATATTTATGGACTGTTAAGTTGGAATGCGAAGAAGTGGCAGATTTCAATTATTTGTCGTCATACTCTTCTTACATTGCACTTGCGAAAAAAAAGAGATGCAATCTATTGTTTCACACCGACACCATTGACCTTATGACTGGATCGTGCCCATTTCAGGAAATATCGACAGATGACGTCATTAGCAGTTGTAACATTTCGAAAACATGGGAGACATATAATTCTGATATTGATTACGCTTGCCAGACATATGACAACCGTTTCCATTTCTTCAAAAATATATATTGCTATATCTGTAATCCACCTATCCAAAATGATAATGTAATTACAGAGTGTAATATTACTGGTAACTGGGATCCACTTGATGTTGATCTAGAAAATGATTGTTTGCAAACAATTCGAACACCAGTCACTGGACCGTACAGCAATATACATTGCTACTATTGTAATAGAAATAATACACAAGCCAACAGTTCAATAATATTTGGGGCTACATTAAACAACAGTACATATACAAATGGAAATTTTATGTTACAGTTTAACCAAATGGAGCTTAACTATGAAAGTGTCAAAAAGATTGGTATACATTTGTTTACAGGTAAGGGTAACGATTCTGGAACAGCTCAAGATTTTATAAAGCGAAGTGTGAATGTTACACACAACTTGAACACCACTGTAATATTTTCGTACTACTCAGCCTTGACAGGCCGCTCACAATCGTGCAGTAATGCATTTGAACAACAATGTTCATGCGACTGTAGCGAGCACTGTCATTTCAACAAGGAAGACTGTTGTTTTGAAAGATTCTTGGACACATCATTGGACTGTACACACAAAAGAAATTCTGTAGACGGTATCCAGTATCTTGTTTATGACGAATGTTCTTATGAAGAGAACGCATGGCTAACGGCACTTTGTAAAAGTGATGATGAAAACCATTTATATTCAGTATTGCCAGTTGAATACAGCTACCAAAATTACACTGTTCAATATAAGAATATATACTGTTATTTTTGCAATAAAAATACAAGTACAGGAGATATGAATATGGAAAACGAAAACATAAATACCTGGGATTTACTTATTAGATGTCAAGTATTTTTACCTATATTTTTTCTCGATAATATTGAAGATTACCTTACTTTCGCGATACAAAATTCTTGTGATATGTTTTTCGAACCATTTTCATTTGATGTTTCCGAGTGCGCAGAACCAGCCCAGTGCAATTCCTCAGGCATATCGAAATATACTCACCCAGATATTACATTTGTCTGCAATTCTGTTAACCTGCAATTTCGGGAAACACCTTTCTGTTCAATATGTAACCCTTCTTCTACAACAGAACCGGTATATTCAAGGTGCAATGTAACAGGACAATGGGAAGAATATGATAAAGAAATCGAAAACAATTGTCTTAATTTACCGGAAATAGAATACCATTTGCCGTTCAAGAATTATTTCTGCAAACAATGTAATGGAAACGTTATGGATAAATGTTCATTACCGGGATACGATACTACCACAACAGAATTAAGCACAGTTTCCACTAGAAGGCCACCGATTTTTAACAAATATTCATTTCGAGCTATGTTTGATTTTTATAATTATAAAAACCAACATACTCAAACAACGAGTATGAATAGATGCAACGTCACACAAATCCCAGATCCAACCAAGGTAAAGTTGACATGTAACGGTCATACCATTTTTCTCTCTCTCCTTTTGTATATGTATATATACATTCCATCTTCATGCCTAATATATCAATATATCATGTACTGTGTTACAACTCTAGATTCTACAGACAAGAAAAGGTAACAATAGGCCACAGAAAACTGAATTTTAAGTTCAGTCTAGGTGGCCGAGTGGTCTAGAGCGCTGGACACAATGCAGGCGGTGTTGTCTCGATATCCCAATAGCCCGAGTTTGAATCCCGGCAAGGGAAGAACAAAAATTTGCTTCCACAATTTGCAGATCTAACATTGTTGTACTGTTATTTACAGTAATTATGATTATATATATTTACGTCAGAATATTTAGATAAATACGAGCGATGGGAATTTAAATCATGTAAATTAATTCAAACTGATTTTTTTTAAACGAACAAACCCAACACAATATCTTTTTTAAAGATTTAAAAAATTGTAGTACTCTACATGTTCTTCATTAATTCGTCAATATTTTTTTAAAAGTGTGCGACATAATTGCACTTTAGCGGGTTACCTTCTAGTTCTTTATTTGGCTCAACAATGTAAGGTCTGTAAATGAGCAGTAAAAGTTTTATTTTCCCTTAGCAGGGCTTGAGTTTGAGGCAACAGTAGTTTAACCATGTTCAGATCTCAAAATATGTTTAAAAAGATACAAATTAAGATATAAAACAAAATCTGGGGTAATCGTAAAATCGGGTATGCACTCATTCCCATTGTGCAAATCAACATTCAGTCAAAACATCAGAATCGGGAATAGGACAAATTCAGTAAATTCAAAGTATACAATTCAGACGACTTGTTTAGTATCTTAAAATCTAAGGCCTTAAACACATTTCGTTAGTGCTCTGAGACATAGACACATCGTATCTGTCAGCCAATCGTGAAAGAAACCGTAAAAGTAAAATTCGATCTCAGTCGTTCTTCCTTATATTTCTGTTGGAGCAATTTTTGTATAAAGAGCAAATTCATGTTAGTGAAGTCCATATTTTAAGAAAAACATAAACAGTACCAATTTTACTGCACCTGATGCGCATTTCGACAATTTATGTCTCTTCAATGATGCTAGAGGCTGGAATATTTGAAAACTCAAAACTCAAAACTCCAAACCTAATACAAACGTTGAAGAGATGATCAAATAAACAAAAAACCAAAAGTATAACCAAATCCGAACAATACACCCCAAAGTATAGCCAAATCCGAACAATACACGCCAACAGTATACCCAAATCCAAACAATACAAACCAAAAGTATACCCAAATCCGAACAATACAAGCCAAAAGTATAGTCAAATCCGAACAATACAAGCCAAAAGTATAGCCAAATCCAAACCATACAAACCAAAAGTATAGCCAAATCCGAACAATACAAGCCAAAAGTATAGCCAAATCCGAACAATACAAACCAAAATTATAGCCAAATCCGAACAATACAAACCAAAAGCATAGCCAAATCCGAACAATACAAACCAAAAGTATAGCCAAATCCGAACTATACAAACCAAAAGTATAGCCAAATCCGAACAATACACCAAAGCGTTTCATGATGGAGATGTGTTTCAGTAGACCGCTTATACGAGTAGTCTTTCACATTTTAACAGACTACTAGTATTAAATTTTTTGATTCCTCTTTATACTTTTTTTATGTTTTAATGAGACTTGTAAATGTTTATGTGATTTTGTTTTTTATTTAACGATAACAAATATTTTTATTCAATCATTTTCTGATATATAAATACCTAAGTAGCCCAGGTCGCATACTTAGGGACCCCTGTATTTAAAAAGCCTCACTTGACCAGGGAAAAAAATCAAATGAGTTTAAACTTATAAGGTTTTTCATACATATATTTAAATAACCAATACAATTGATTTTACCCGATAAGCATCAATATATAATACATTATCACTATCGTATATCCGATTCACTGACTAAACATGTGTTGATTTAACTTGAAAACTATATATTTAATTGAGAAAATGAATTATAATTTGAATTAGAAATTATTGATGGGATTGAACAAAATTGAAATTATTCTGTAATATACGTATGGATAATAAAAGGATAAAGCACATGTGGTGAGTATTAATGTATTACGAAACAGGATATATGTAAGGTAATTTACTAATATACATAATATACACAGACATAGATTCAAATATCGATTACAATAAAAATATTGGTTTTCTTTCTGTAAAAATAACATATTGTTCACTACGTTCTACCTAAGATACAATAAGATTATTATATTTGGAATCGAACACACCTTTTATTTAGAGTAGTAGAACTAAGTATATCTTCCTATATTTTTCCGATAAAGAGTTCAATTTTTGATCTGCATAAATATACTTTATATCCGAGCGTAGCAAGAGTAGTTTTGATTCGTTTTTCATGTGCAATTTCAAAAAAACCTATATATACTGCATATTAAGAATTTTATCGAATTTGCATTTATTACGTATTTTCCAAATAGCCCATTTAAAATAAAGTATTATTGCATTAACAATTGTATTATTCGTATTATCTGTACGATTCCTAGTAAGATATCTTTTTCAACGAGTGCCTCGTTATTTATTAGGTTACAAAGTTGAAAATTTCTGACAACTGTTTCTATCAATGGCTTAACATTGTTACATTGATAAAATAAATGCTCAAGAGTTTCAATATTATTATTGTCATCACATAAATGACATTTTCCATTTGACATATGCATTATTTGCAGTCTGTTTTCGGTAAATATAATCCTGTGTATACATTTCCATTGAAATTCTTTAACTTTTCTATTAATATCCATTTTACTGAGATTTAGCCAAATTTTTCCCAATTTATATACTCGCTATACAAATTTTCCCAATTTGTTTGACACTTAGGGTCTCAGTTATGTTTATGTTTAATTGAAGATATTTTAATGTCAAATCTTTGATTTTAATGATTTTATTATCTGGATTTAGAAATTCAAGGTTATCAGAAATTTGGAATTTGTGGCTTTTTAAAGCGCGTTGAACATCGTTATTTTATTTTTAAATCTGCATGAATGTTAATGGTATGGAACTTTTAATTCGTGAATATTCAGAAATACTATTACGTTTATCTATTAATTGTCGATATATTTCATTGCACGATTTAAAATCTTTGGTATTATCGTCCCATATATCACGAATAGTTTTTATTTGACTTTTTGAAAAAGAAGAATAAAATAAAGATTTGCCCTGAAACAAAATATTTGAGTTTCCAAATAATCGCTGTTTCTTTATTTCCATTTCGTTAAATATACCCTGTGTGATCTTTGTCAATTTTGACCTCGATTGTAAAGCGCTTTTGTAATAATATTGTAGGTTTTTTATCTCAAGACCTGAAAGGTCAGAACATCTGCACAGAAAAACTTCACCTGCAAATTTCTTATCATATTTTTTTAACCAAAATTTACCTATTGCATTCCAACTAGATAATGGCTTATGTGATACCAAATATAACGATTTGATATATTTACTTTCTATCCAACTATCCAAATTAACCATCCCCATGCCTCCCTTTTTAACATCTAAACAACCAACTGTACGGTCTACTTGATTCACTTTCCCATCCCAAATAAAATTCCATATTATCTTATTCAAATCTTTTTTGTATTTGTCAGGTATACCTCCTATGTCTTACTCATAACCACACACTGAAATAGTTAAATTTTTAACAATAAGGACTTTTCCAGAGTATGTCAATTTTCTACTTTTCCAGACGTGTACACAATTTTGTACTTTTTCTAATATTGATTTCCAAATTTTGTCATTATCAATGTTATAACCATGGTGAATTCCTAGTGTTTTTATGTTATCTGTTTTCCAGCTTATCTTTTTAAAAGTAGGCCGTGTGCGTTTATTTGCGCCAATATTTATTCCCATAGTCTTTTCGTAATTTATTTTAGAACCCAAGGCCATTTCATACTTGTCTAATATTTCAAAAGATTTTTTAACAGAAATTTCATTTTTTTTTAAATAATTGTGTGTCGTGTGCAAACATATTCAATTTGGTTTCTAGTAGCTCCCCATTTTCTTCTCCAGACAATATAATGCCTTGAATGTCTTTTTCTGTCCTTATTGCACAGGCCAAGGGCTCTGCCTGTAATATATATGTAGGACTCTAAAGTGCGATGGGGACGCTAAAATACGATGGTCACGCTAAAGTGCGATGGTCCGCGCTAAAGTGCGATGCCTCCATACGCTAAAGTCCGAGGGTCCGCGAAAGTATAGACCTAAGAAACGTAGTTGGATTATGACGTTAACAGTCGTTTATACAAACCAAAAATGAACAAGCCGGAAGATAAATTTAGAATATTTGATTAACAACTTTTAAACCAAATGTCCATGACTTAATTAATTTAAACCTAACCGTGCTTTATCGGCTGATGCAAATGTGTTTTTTTTTTCGGTTGCTGGAAGAAGGACTTGTATCCTGCAGTCGACCATTTTGCTATATAGATACAAAATAGTATATGCATAAGTATCCTGTATACTGCTTCTATTGGAATTGGAAGCGAACGGATACATTTAAATCATTGTTTATGTAACTTGCAGTTTACTTTGCGGTCTCCATGAAAATATTGTGGATTTTATTGAAAATCAACGTTGGTAAAATAAAGGTACATGTTTTCATGCGTAAATTATAAGTTGTCGGCTAAAACATTAGTTTGTACATTGTAGGAAAATATAACATGTATTTGTGCTCGCTACGAAAAAGGAGAAAGCTCGGAAAACATCGCATTTCTCTCTCATTTAAATTAAAGCTTAAACAAATAAATGTTACCTATTCCGACAATGAACGAATTTTTTATTTGTAATTTACAATGACGACTGTAAGGGGAGGTGTTCATATTAGCGATAGACGGCGTGAACGGCAAGCTACACCCACTATCCAAATATTAAATACGCCCGAATTGTAAAAATCATTTACAGGAAATATAGTATTTTGTGACACCTAAATTACATTTTTGCAATTATTACGTGTCGGTCTTCTAAATTTAGAAACAATTGTTTAATCCTACCGGTAAATTATAAAGCCTATCACGTATGTTATACCTTAGTATACTAGCTTTTGCAAAAAGACGGTTTTTTAACATCCATGTACTTTAACGTTTTAAGCCCTCGAACCTTACCCTTTTGGTCCATCGCACTTGAGCGTGATATACCATCGTACTTTAGCAAACAAACAACAATCGCACTTTAGCGTGAGACACCATCGTACTTTAGCGTAGACCATCGCACTTTAGCGTGACCGTCGCACTTTAGAGTACCATCGCACTTTAGAGTCCTACATATATAAAAGGGACTATAGTACACCCCTGCCTGACTGATCTAGAAATTGAAAAATATTTTGAAACGTTGCCATCTGTTTTAATACACGTCTTTGCACGTTTTAAAAGCATTTGAACCCAACCCAGAAATTGTTCCCAAAATTAAATTCCTTCATAACGAAGTCTAGCCATCCCCATTCTATCCTATCAAAGGCCTTATGGTAGTCTAAAAAGACAATTATACCCTCTTCATCTTCATCATCAATATATTTTATGATATCCTGTATCATTCTATTCGCTTCCGTTATAGGTCTGCCTTTTACAAACCCTTTTTGATCGGGATGAATAATCTTTGGAAGGACTATTTTTAATCTTTCTGCTAGTATTTTTGCTATAATTTTGTAATCGCAATACAGTAGTGAAAGAGGGCGCCAGTTTCGTATATTTTCTCGTTCCCGTCCTTAAATAGTAATGTTAAAACTCCTTGATATTGTGAGTCCGACAATGTTTTTTCATTAAATATTTCTTTTATGTGAACTTAATCATGAATCATGATAGTCTCAAAATATTGTATGCCTTATGTCATTATCGTTATTTTTTTCAGAATAAATGTATTGATCTGATGTGTTATCCCGGAAGAATTCTGACGAATGATGGGTGTAAACCATTACTAAAGATAACTAATAACATCGGTTATATTTTATCTCTTGGAATGAAAACAGAATTAAGTAGCAACATCAATGAAACCCTGTTTTTTTTGCAATCAGCAGAATGGTCCTTAAAAATTTTCTTTACAGAGTATTACAAATTAATAGATTAAACTTAATTTCTTCGATTTTGCTCCCACATGTTAAATGTAAAGATGACCTAATATGGAAAAATGGAACCGAAATAAAAATCTCTATTTACCAAGATATGTATATCCCACAGGAAATAGATAGATCACGCATTGAAGATAAACTTCTTTCGATACAGAACAGTAACTTCACTGTTTTGCATGACTCAAGAACCCACAATTTCATTTTTTACAGTGACCCTGAAGCAATACATATTCAAAGTTACATTTCCCAAAACAGAATTTCAGATAGCTGCTATTTGCAGGTCATGAGAACGACGTCTTCTTCATATTCTCATTCTTATGTTAACGAGTTGTTGTCTTGTGAACAAATAGAATTAGAGACATCAGAATTTAATCTACATGCTTTCAAGCTAGTTTTCTTAGGGATTGAATTAGATTCAGATGAATATGCTATAATGACTTCGGGAAAAGCTAGAATATGTGCCAATACTTTCCGAAAAATTTTAATAAACTACAAAACATCACAGAAAAATGTTTGGGACATTATTCATGTATCATGTACCTGTTTATCTCTTGTAAGCCTAGCAGCTACTTTCATGACCTACCTTATATTTCCAACCCTTCAAACGCTTCCAGGAAAAAACAATATTTGCTTAGTATTTTCAATGTTTTGGAGTCATGTTTTGTTTCAGATTGTTTTATTTGAATCAATATCAGACATAAAGTGTACGATAATTGGAATGATGACACACTATTTTTGGTTGGTGACTTTCGGATGTTTGAATGTTTGTTCTTTTCATATGTATAGGGTCTTTATGAGCAAAACTGCAATTATATTTTCAGAATACAAAACATTATTGATGTACATTTTGTATTCATACGGATCA
The DNA here is from genome assembly GCA_017311375.1 of Mytilus coruscus. Lineage (NCBI taxonomy): Eukaryota > Metazoa > Mollusca > Bivalvia > Mytilida > Mytilidae > Mytilus > Mytilus coruscus. The sequence continues at coordinate 68,432,441 of CM029600.1, read as the reverse complement.
CCTGCGTTAGTTGTGATTTTAAATAGTGTTCTTACATTTTTAATTTCGGAACATGCATCAATCGGGTATGGAGGAGTTATTTGCTTCTTGACTCATCGTACATCCTTCATTGCTTTTTTTATTGTCCCTATTACTTTTGTTTGTTTCACAAACGTAGGTTTATTTATTACAACGGCAATCAAGATTATCAATAGACCAAAGATAGAGAATGAAACAAATAATAAACTTAACAGGATTAATTTTTTGGTTTATCTTAAATTATTTTCTGTGACTGGAATCTCTTGGTTGTTTCAGATAATTGATACATTTCTTCCATTGTCTGCCTTCTCAACATTCATTTCAATCTTAAATGGTGTTCAGGGCATTTTTATCTTTTGGTCATTCATTTGTAACAAACGAGTCCTTAATTTGTACAGGAGTATGTTTAGGCCAAGTCTTGGTAAAACTGCCAACTATGGAATTGTTAGATCGAGAATGAGCACAATAAGTACAGAACTTCAAACAATGTCAACACGAGAACAAACCTATTGAAATTGTCGGATTATTTTGCATTGTACACGGTCATATTTTCTCTGACTGTTAAATTACGTCTTTACAATTAAAGCATTCGATGAAGGATGTGTACTGATAGAAATTTTAGTCTTCGATATATGATTTTTTATTAGTTGTTATTGGTTCTGAACTAGCTGTCAGTAACTGTGAGTAGTCTCAGATCTGAAATTTGTGTCTTTTTCGTTGCGGTGATATATAAATTCCCCGCCACGTCCTGTCTGTGTTTATGTTAGTTGTTTTCAATCTGATGAATTAAGCTATTTTTAATTGATTTTTATAGTTTGCTCTTATGTTGTACGGTTACACCACTTCTCAGGTTAAAAGCAGGGTCTCCGCCAACACACATAGTCCAGCTTCGTTCTTTATGTCCTTGGCCCAAGTCAGGAGTCTGTGAAAAGAGTGGTGGTCGTTTGTTGTTTCTCATATTTATTTTTCGTAAATTGTTTTTCATACAGTTTGTTCTTGTGTTGTGCTGTTACACCACTGTCCAAGATAAACGGGAGAGTCGGCCCCTTCAAACAGGTTTATCCTCGCCAAATTATGCTTGAGCCTGTAATTCATTGGTTGTCGTTTGTTGCTGTATATCATATATGTTTTCGTCTATTGTTTTCTACATGAATCAGGCTGTTAGTTTTCTCGTTTGCAATGTTTAACATTTGTCATTTCGAGTCTTTTTATAGCTGACTATGCGGTATGTGTTTTGCTCATTGTTGGAGTCCGTATGGTGACCTTTATTTGTTAATGTCTATGTATTTGGTTTCTGATGGAGCGTTGTCTAATCGGAAATCATACCACATCTTCTTATTTTTTATATATATTATAATTATATATATGTGTATTTGTTGTTGTAAGTAATAATGTAACTAAATGAGTTTTTAAATAAAAGAAAAAAGCTTAATTTAAGTGTGTTCTTTTATACTCTTATTACAACTCTGCAATAAATTCGAGATGATTATCTTGTGGATACGTACACCATTTGAATAGGTAATCAAAACAATATAGTAGAAAGTAACAAAAATAGTAATCCGGTTGGAAGCCTCGTTGAACTATTTCCACTATTTCTGTAAAAAACCAACAGAGGTAAAGACCAACCAACATTTAGTACCAGTTTTACTTTGTTGAACAAAAAGAAAATTAATTAGCATAATTTTCGTCAAAAGAACTTACCCTTAATTGCCATTTTTATTCGAAAATGTTTTTCCTGTCTTTTTGGGACAAATATTGGTCAAATGTAGAATAATAACACCTTCATAGAACAATATATTCGAAACTTCCATGCGCAGTAAGTTCTACATTCGTCGTTTAAGCGCAAAATCTTCAATAATAGGTCGACAGACTCTGTCAGTCAATCGACATTAGTCATTTATGGCGCCCGTAAGATTGTCTCTATCTATAGCGGTTTTTAAGATAATAGATAATAAATGCATTTTACCCTTACGATCTATTTTAAGCTATGTAGACTACGTTTGAAAGCAGTGGTGTCATTGGACAAATTTGTTAACTAGATATCCCATTGATGTTTGCTGCTAAGTTTGTTTCTTTGTAAAAATTAACAGACGGTGGACAATGAAGGACAACGACGACGACAGACACGGGACACCAGGCGATGGCAACAGATCATGCTGGGCCCTTCGGGTCATGCAGGCTAAAAATCAGAAATAAGCCTGAATTGTTACCCTCATCTGGTTAGTTTGAATAGAGATATATTGGGGAGGTACAAAGAACTTATTGATAAATATTCCGTATCAACTTCATAAATATTACATGATGGTCTTGAAGTATAGATTCGTGGTACTGACTTGGTTTATCATGTTAATTACACGTGATAGTGGTCTTTTTATTTGTCTTTGTATTTTTTTTACCTTTACTGATTAGTTCTTTTTGGAAATATTCTTTTGTCGAGGCTCGGTAAATATCCATTCCGCCATTGTGTTATTGTGCTATGGTCATTTTTTGTACTCTTGTCTTTCATTTTTGCTTATGTACTTGCCATTTTGGTTTTCTTTGTTGACATAGTTATAAAAATAAGGAGATGTGGTATGATTACCAAAGAGACAACTTTCCAAAGTTCAAATGACGTAGATGTTAGCAATTATAGACAACCGTACGGCCGTCAACAATGAGAAAAACCCATACCATATGGTCGGCTATAAAAGGCTACGACGTGAAAAATATGAAACAATTCAATTGAGAAAACTAAAGGCCTTATTTATAACAAAGTAATTTACGAAAAACAAATATGACAGACATGAACAACGATAACCACTGAACTACAAATTCCTGACTTGGGACAGGCACATACAGAATGTGGCGTGGTTAAACATGTTTGTAAGCGTTTAACCCTCCCCTAACCTTGGTCAGTGGTGTAACAGTACAACATAAGAACAAACTATAAAAATCAGTTGACAAAGTCGCAACTCATCAGATGGATACACCTAGAAATACATCTAACAAGAATGTGTCCATAGTACACGGATGCCCCACTCACACTATCATTTTCTATGTTCAGTGGACCGTGAAATTGGGGGTCAAAACTCTAATTTGGCCTGAAATAATAAACCTGAAGCGGGACCGACGAACGAACGAACGCACTCACAGACCGAAAGACATAATGCCCCTCTACTATCGTAGGTTGAGCATCCCAAAAAAACGGAGTTGACGTGGACGGATACTTATACATCCCCACAACAAAAATATACTAAGTACAAATCTGAGAGTTTTCGCAGTTACTGAGAACTATTCCAAAGCCAATAACATGTAATAAACAAATATGTATTCAAGACTAAAATATCAATCAGTACACAGCCAACATCCAATGGATTTAATATAAAGATGTCATTAACAATATTTTTACCAATAAAAAAATTATATTCAAATATTTAATTCAATTTTGAAAAAGTAACCTTTTATGATAGGTTTATTTAAAGGATTGATAAGTTTACCCGGATAGTATCTAAATTTCCGGGCTCGGTTAACAACATCACCGAAAATTGAAAATGTGCATTTCCATTTGAAATACGTTTTCGACAGGTACAGCCAAACTTGCAGACCAGATCTAAGTAATTCGTTATAACGAAATACCTGACTTTATCAATAAATACATAGATTACACTGACTGAAATCCAATACGTCACAAAAGACACAAGCATAGCGAATGAGTTGGGATATATAAACACCGTAAGATGGTGCCGTAGGAACATCACCGTCCAAAAAGGGAAAATTAACAATAGGGAAAGAAAAATCATCCCTTTTGTCGTAATTTTTTGTGTAGAGTGTCTGGTGTAATACTGAAATATCTTAATCTAGGAGAGGACAGTTATTGCTGTTAATATTTGATTTAATTAAAGAAAGTTCTATTGGTAAATTTCAGCAGTATAATTAGGGAATTCTTGATTATTTAACGAAACAATATCATAAAGATAACGGTAAATGTTTCTGAATTTATCAATTAAATGGATTAATGACGGTTCTTTACTGAGATTAGCCATAACAGTAAAGGAACAATAGATATAAGAAGATGTGGTATGAGTGCCAATGAGACAACTCTCCATCCAAGTCACAATTTGTAAAAGTAAACCATTATAGGTCAAAGAACGGTCTTCAACACGGAGCCTTTGCTCACACCGGACAGCAAGCTGAAAAGGGCCCCAAAATGACTAGTGTAAAACCATTCAAACGGGAGAACCAACGGTCTAATCTATAAAAAATCGAGAAACAGGAAACACTTTTGAACCACATCAACAAACGACAACTACTGAACATCAGATTCCTGGCATAAGACAGGTGCAAACAAATGCATCGGGTATAAACGTTTTAATAGGTACCAACCTTCACTCTTATCGGAAACAATAGTGTAACATTACAAAAGACACACTAAGTCTGCTATTAAAGGACACAACTAGTGCACATAAAATACATACAACCTGTTTGTTTTATATTGATTAAGATTATAACACAATGATGACTGCTGTACCCCAGTTTTTTACATTTTCATCTATTATGTATGTTTGTTTTGCTCACACATTGTTGTCAAATTAATGGAAATTTATACGAATGTTGTACAAGTGAGGGGTTTAGCTAGTTATAAAACCAGGTTTACTCCACCATTTTCTACACAAGGAAGTGTCTGTACCAAGTCAGAAATATGACTGTTGTTTTCCATTCGATTGATGTGTTTGAGCTTTTGTTTTAACCATATGTTAAGGAACTTTCCGTTTCGAATTTTCCTTGGAGTTCGGTATTTCTGTTATTTTACATTTTGCTGTGAGAAATCTAATAAATCATTAACGATATGATTGTATAAATGTTTCTATATTATACTCTACCGAATGCTATTAATTTGTTTTATAAATGTATAGAGTGTTTACTCAATTTTTGTTAATAAAAGGGCGTTATTTTATCTATGTAGACATGGCTCGTCTACACCTTTCAGCTCGGCAAAGTTAGTGACTTTCTGCCTAAAAAGTCTGTATGCCTCGTCAGTCCTCATTAGGGAAATTGCCTTGACAGTCTTAAGTGCCATAACCTTTCCCTCTGCAGCGGATAAATCCTTGGTCTGAAGACTTGCGTTCAGATTGTCTGCGTTTCGTAGAAGACATTTCCCGAGACTCAGACCAAAGAAAAAGTCAAATCTTTGCATATGTGCCCCGACGCCTCTTACTCTCGCCCTCATATCAGTGTCCTTAAGTTTCTCTAGTGACCATTCCCATAACTTTTTCAAAGATTCATATTTGTTTATGATCGCTATCATAACATCTGCTTTGACGGTCCATCGGGTAGGACACAGAACGCGTATTCCAGCATACATGTAGTCATCTTCAGACTCCAATAGTGCAGCTCTTCGGATTTTTTCGAGCTGCGTGTCACGTTGGAGAGACTTCTTCACAAGCTTGGTAATTTCCTGGGTTTTATCTAAAGCATCACACATAATCTTAACCCTCTTTATACTATCCGAACATGCTAGGTTGAGGCGATGACCATGACAGTGATTGTACAGGGCTTTTGGTGGCTCGTCTTTGATTCTCTTCTGAACTCCGCTTTTTGGTCCCGACATAGCGCTGGCTCCATCGTATGTCTGGCATGACATTGAGATAGACTTATATTAAGTCTCAAAAGTACGTCTTGAATTGAATCAGATATTGTTTTAGCGCAAGTGTCGTCTATCTGGTACAAACCTGTGAAATCTTCATGAACTTCTAACTGTTCGTCTATCCATCTGATGCAAGCTACTAATTGTTCCCTATTGCTTACATCTGTGGTCTCATCTGCCATCAAGGCAAAATGCTAGGAGTTACGAATGTCCTTGGAAATACCTCCAACAAGAATTTGAGACATTATCTTAAGCAATTCATTTTGTATTTCTGGTGAAGTGTACTTCTCACTTTTTCGCACTAGCCATTCTTTAAAATTGGGGTTGTCTTCACATCTCATTACATTCAGTTGATTGACATTAGAGTCTGAATCATCAGCTCTCCCTCTTAACGGCAAGCATTGTCTACCTCGAAATTTCAGATTTGATATGATGGTCAGAAGAAAAGATCTTGTTTTTCCCCTCAAATCACTGACCTGTTCTTTAATAACAATACCGATATCTTTATTTAATTTGTCTAAATTTAATCTTTGTACAGACTCTAAGTGACAATCTGATTGTTCGTGTTTCATAAAACCCCTATGCATCGTTCCAATTGGTCTATTCTGTTGCTATGAATGTTTGGCTAATTTTTGATGATGTAGCAAGACCCTTTCTGGAATCAGTTTGGCATAAATGACAGAAAGCTCTATCTAGGGCTTCATCATAATGAATCCATTTAAACTTATGAAACCAGGTCGGTTGAAAAGATCTGTACTCAATTGACTTTTTTCCAAAAAATCTTTTCGGAAATTTGAAGAGTTTGGGTTGATTAGGTTGTTGATTTTCAAACGAGTCTTGATTTCTTTGAGAATCCAGTGTTTCATGCCTAGTCGGGATAGTAGGTGATTCAACCTACAACATAATGAAAAAGAAGTGACAAATTTTGATACAAACAGTATTACACATTGCAGGAAAACATATGTGTCTATGGTATTACATAATTATTGACACATGTAGGGATACTAGTATAGAAAAGTTAAACAAAGCGAATAACTCAGGTTTGATATAAACAATGACCGAAATTGCTAGGAAATTCGGGCATAGCATCGGATACGACAAGACATCAGACAAAAGCTTAAATGAGCAAAAAATGGCTGAACTAAAATTGTATTTAGAATGATACACATACTAGAAGGTTACTGTGGATACCAGAGAACAAACTGTTCACAGTCAGATAACATTAAATAACTTTCATTACTTGCTTCGTATATATATATAAATCTTTGAATTATTCGAAATACTAAGGATTTCTACCTCCAGTATCACCTTCTATTACCTTAGCCGTATTAGGCATAAACTTTTGAAATTTTGGATCCTCAATGCTCTTAAACTTTCTACTTTATTTGGCCTTATAATTATTTTAATTCTAGAAAATAAGTCTTGTTTAGAAAAAAATATAAATCTAGTACATTTTATAAGTATATATAAGACTCATGTATGGACTTGGTTAGCTTTATTGCTCTAGAATTGATTGTTGTCAGTTTAATTCATTCGCAATTTGCTTGACATAAAATATATATGTAGAAATTTTAGTATTAATGATTATTTTTTTTAAGTTAATCTCATTAACACGGTCGTCATTCAGTACAACGAGAGTTTGGCTCATGAAGGAAAACCTGGTCCTTCCCTTTTTGGTGTATAGCTCTTCAACATTTTCCGTCCTTATACATCATTGGCTTTCAAATATTCGGCTTTGAGTGTTCCTGATGAAGGTAAATCTAGAAAAGCGCTATGGACGCATGAAATTCATAACTTGTTGTTTTAATTTTTTCTGAACAACAGCAAGACTTGACCGCCGTTATCGATTTTGTCAAAACACTAATCTTACTATACCGAATGATGGCCATGTGACCATCAATTAAGTAATTAACCGGCTCCCTCTTTTCTGTCGCATTTTCGTCTGACTGTGGTTCTCCCTTTTCTGAGGCATTTTCGTCTGACTGAAGGGTTGCAGGTTTTGTCCGTTTTGGCTACAATAAATATTTATATACATCAATTAATATAGTCTGTTGACAACAAAAGTCAAAATGTGGCAAGATCCATAAGTCCGAACAAACAAAGGCAATTTCATGAGCATATCAACTCTTCTTAAATGAGCCAACCAGGATTAGACAAAAACCTGTAATTTTAGAAGGAATTAAAGTGTTTCATGGTTTTATTTAAATAATTGATAAAATATGAATGACAGAATAAAACAAATAAACTTGTACGCGTACACCTAGGTTTGTATAAAAATGAACAAAAGATTTTCTCAAATATAAAGCAGTAATTGCTAGAGGACCTACATGTAAGCGTAGCAGTACAAGACAGCCAGTCTATTTTCGTTGAATTGCAGTCAAACAGATTAAGACCTACCCTAAGTTCCCCTTGGCAATACTTAATATGCTAACATTTATAAATTTTGACTTGGATGGAGAGTTGTCTCATTGGCACTCATACCACATCATCTTATATCTAAAACACTTACTGCAAAATAGGAGAAACATAAATCATCTTTATAAACAACATCACATTTATTTTTTGAAAAGCTGAAAAATGAAAACATGTTATATATGTATACCTGCTACCGCCGGGTAAGCCCATGCATCGGATATTATTGACGATTGCTCAAAACGTAAAATTTATTTGAACAATATTTCTTTTTTTTTTTTACTAGTATAGATTTTTAGTGTCTAGTATGTTATATGTGTATCTAATTGACACCACATTCTCAAACATTAATTAAAAATGAACAACAATATTTCATTATTGTGTCATTATTAAATGCTTTTGTCTCCTTGTTTTGTTCACACGTTGTTGTCAATATAATGGAACTTTATGTGATTGCAAAAAAGTGAGAGGTTTAGCTAGCTATAAAACCAGTTAATCCACCATTTTCTACATAAGAAAATTCCAGTACCAAGTCAGGAATATGACAGTTGTTATCCATTCGTTTGATATGTTTGAGGTTTTGATTTTGCCATTTGATTAGGGACTTTCCTTCTGGAATTTTCCTCGGAGTTCAGTATTTTTGTAATCTTAATTTTTATGTATTATAATAACTATCTACGTATAAGCCTCTGTGTGTTGTAAATATTCATTAGTTTAGACTTACATTACTAGGATATACAGAATAAACTGGTCTTTTGAGTACACTTGCCAAGGCTGCTATGTGAATCAAACTGCTCCACTTAGGTCTAGGAATCATGCAGCAAGTTACCAGTGCTTCATGGCGTATTGCTGCTTCTCTGAAATTGTTTCCAGTTATTATGTCTTAATTATGGCAATATGCATAGCTTACTTAATCTGTGCACTAAAACATTTTAAATTTCAAAAGCTGTCTATAGATTTTAATTAAAAAGACTTTATCATATGTGTAAATCTACATTGGTTACAGAGTAGTTAAATTTGATTTTGATTTTTTAGAATCTAAATATCAACATTTTGAAGTTAAAACCGATTAAAAGCTCAACAGAGCTTATTTTAGTTTTTTATGTCACTGACTTTTAATTAAGTTTCTATCTGTCTGTCTAAAACATGTACAAAATCTCGCTTGTCGATATTAAGTTACTGTAAAATCGATAATATAATCCGACCCACTCAAAATACGTCATTTATCGAAGTTAGATCATGTTCAGCTGATCCAGTGAAGGACATCCCAAATTCACCATCAGTTCTAAAGGCATCTAGATTAGTGTAGAAACTTGCATTCGTGTAAAGTTCAGCTGCACACAAATATCGTAAATCGCTGGCTAATGTTTCATTATCTACATAAAAAAGCAAAATATAAAAATAAATAAATATAAATGTGGATAAGGTTTTTTTTTAATTAAATGGAGAGAAAAAAAATTCAAGAAAAAAGTTGGTTATGGGAAAGAAATGCAGAGTTGAATGTGTTTTCAGAATATAATGGAATAAAGTTTTTTTTTTTTTTTTTAATTTTTTTTACCGTCAGTGACAACAAAAGCTAAGAAATGAAAATGAGTCAATGAGGCCAGGGTTGGTCTATCATTATGTACTTTTTTTTAAGAATCAGGCAAAGGGTGGCACATCGACTATACGACTGCTGGATTAACTTTTACAGCGTAAATTCGTAACCCTTGTTTTCAGATTTTAGCGTCACGGAACGCTTACTTTCAGTTTTTTTTCACTAACACACAGTATATATATTGTAAATTTGTACAGGGTGAAACTCCAAATATGACGACAAATATATTGCTTCACGGAACTTTTGCATATTTGGTCTTTTTTTCATAAAATTTACTTAACAAGGCGTTTAGAATTTGAATTTAAAGTTTTACAAGTTTGGTTAAATGACGATAAACTCGTAAATTTTCCAATCAGAATAGAATGGAATTACAAAAGAAAATTACTCGCATTCTGTTTTTCGTGTGATTTGTTCAAAATGCAACTTTTTTTTGCGAGAACTCTTTAAACAGAGGAGTTGAGGATGTGCTGTGCTTATATTCAAGCAATTTACTGTTAAATTTTCCCGATTGATTTATAGTGTCAAGAAATGTGTGTATGGTGTGGTTAAATTCGGTTTATATTCCCATCGTACCTGGTGACTAGAAGCAGGGGTAATGTTGGATTCAATTATATGTTAGTAACCTATTTACCTGTGAATTTCGTTCAATTATTTATGCAGGAGCTTCGAGTTTTTACCACTTAATCCACTAATCAGTGTAACATCACATGATTTTTTTATTTTTTTCATAGCAGTCCCATATTTGAAAATGACCACATGTCCATTAAAATATCAACGACTTATGTCTTGGAAAAATGATCAATTACTAGTTGCTATTGGCTCTGTACTGATTGTAATAAATGCGAGTACTTTTAGGTCTGTACTTTGTGTTTTTTTTGTGTGTAGTAAGTTTCGATCTGATGAGTCAAACCTTTTTCAAATGATTTTGAACGTTTGTTTTTATTTTGTTTGGTTAAACAACTGTCCAAGGTTAGTAGAAGGCTTTAGCGTTCGCAAAGTGTTTTATTTTAATAAATTGAAACGCATATCCGAAAATTGGATGATAATCGATAAACACTATTCGAAATTCCATCGACCTATTTGTGATACCTTTGAGTAGACCAAAAGTTTTATAAGCTAGTTAAAGCCGATTTGACTCTAAATAAGAATCTTCGTCTGCAGGTTCTCGTAATGGTCGTAGGAACATAATTTTGCATATTACGCGGACTTAAATAGACAAACAGAAGGATTACCAGTAATGGTCTGTAATGTAACTTTCAAGACTGTCAGTACTATGAATCATGTACAATATTAATTTAATTGCCAGAGTAGCCATTTTAAAATGTACGAATGGTCATCATGATAGTACGTGTTGACGATGATTGTAAGCCATACCTTCCTTTAGGACGATATTTGTGATCTTTTGGTCATACGAAGGCAGATATGAACCAATTGACTACCACTATCATACTCCGCAGCATGTCTTTATTGAGGGAAAGGAATCGTTTTATGTTTTTGATTTGTTGGATAAGGAATTTTAAATACATTGGCATCAGATAATATAAAAACACAAACACGATATAATTTCATAGATGCATGTGCCAGGTAATTCAATAGAAGGACCGTATGTGACGTGACGTCTATATCAAAAGAACCAGTGTTATATAAATATTGAATTTTGTAATATACCTTGAGTCGTGTATAATTGTTTCCTAATCAGTTGATTTCTTTATATTGAGCTTTTCCTTATGAAAAGTTTTAATCACCTCCTGTTAATAATTAATTATTAAGACTCTCAAGATTACAGGACGCTTTTGTCTATCTCTCTAGCCGTAATGTGACCTGTAAATGTCTTTCGGTGTAAACTTTTCTAGCAACATGTATATCACTGTGTCATTAGTGTCACGTGATTGGTGTTAACCTTCATCTCCTTTTATTCAAATTTGGTAGTTTTACCAAAAAAGAGCAAAGCGCCTGTAAATCACCAACAGTCAGTATCCTGATTATCGAATTGATAAATTATCTAAAAATTGTATATAACCGCTTGTGGAACAGAAGAATTCATTGTATTGATCAGTAATTTTGTATGGTGGATTGGACATATTTTTTACTTTTTTATACAGATTAATGTTATACACATAATTATTCGAATAAAAGATTAATTTGAAAATTTGTATGATTTTGTTATTCAAATTTATCAATACTTACTTGATTGATATATATAAAAAGATGTTCATATATTTTATAAGAAGTCATTCGATTATATTTAAGAAAATAAAAGAGATAACTGTATTTTTTTCGATTTTAAGTTATAGTTCAACTAGCCAAAGTTGTATGCACAATATATGTAAATAGCTCATTTACTATACTTTGACCATAAGAGCAGTAAGTCATATAAGGAGACAATCGACGAATTCATTCATTAACCTTCTTTTGTAGATCTTATTTTGTTGATAATTTTACCTGTTCACAATTTCTCTCTATCAATTTGGTTTTCAAGATAATTGCCAACAAGCAAAAGGGGTGAAAATTGTTGTTCAGTAGTATAACTCTTTTGAGGATTTGGTTATCGATTTAAGTCACTTTTTGTCGTTCTAATTTGCTGATCATTTTTTGCTCAATACAGTTTCCCTTTTCTACTACAGTTTTCGACAAAAACACAACAATAGTTTAGAATATCTATAAGGATTTGACTGATGATTTCGATTATGCTATTAATAAGTTAGTTAATCTTGCTTAGCTAATCATTTTTATTGATTAAAAAAGTATAACAAAAATTTCGAACTCCAAGGCATATTCAAAATGAGAAGTCCATAAAAACTGACAAAATCAAACGCTGTCAATCAACAGAACAAGTGAAAAAACTGCCATTATGCCGACCTGGTACTGGTATTTTCCGAAAAAAATGGTGGGTTAAACTTGCCTTTATATAGCTAGCTTAAGCTCCCACTTGTATGACAGTTGATTACAGTTCCGTTATAAATTGACAAAATTTGGTTAGCAACCAAAACATACATACTTGGTAAATGTGACAATAATTGGGATCCAGCAGCCAAAACTATGTTAAGATACAGCACAGACATATAACTTAAATGACTTAAAAATTCAAACAAACATCCAATTTAATCTAAAAAAGACGCCAACAAAAAAGGTGTAGTCGACAGTAAATTTTAATTTGACACTGACGTCAACAAAAGAGTTTTTTTCTTTGATGGTACAAACCGTATAGTATATAGTGAATACACTTTCTCGATACAGTAAAAATCTAAAGTAAACCAAAAAAAAAAAAACAGTGTAAAAATCCTTTGTGTCCGAATCGCACATCAGAACCCACCTGCACAAGGAAAACCCAAAGTTAGAAAGTCAAAAACCTAATGCCAGAATGTATAAATACAGAATCACGTTAAAAGGCATACGACCAAAAAGAAACATCATAGCAAGAAAACACATAACGGGGAAACTAATGTAAAATAAAGATATACAATTCAGAACCTAGAATCTATAACTCAAGACTATCTTGTATTATTTGTGAAAAAGACATTGAAAATCTATATATTAGGTCTTGACATGGCAAAATGTGAAAAACGGCAAAAGGAAAAGTCCACATAACACTACAAAGTATAAGGAGGCAATTTATCATTTCAGTCATTCTTATTTTAATATATTGTCTTGTTGAGCAATTAAGCTGTTTATAATTAATTTCTAACAGCTATAGTTATAGTTGAAAAATCCAAAACTATTTGACCACTTCTGTGGTTTCTTGTAACTGTGGTCATGTTTGGGTGTTAAATTATAAATGACACACCTTTGAAATATTTGTGTATAGTTATTTTACTTTAGTTTCCAGGTTATTTGTCTTCATGCTAAGATGTTTCTGTCTGGTTGTATGACTGTTGACGTGATTATGTACTGAATTATTCCGGCATTGGGTTTTAACTTTCTTGCTTTGGGCCAATAAATCAATAATGGATGAAAATCGCCATTAAAAGTTAACTTACATAAACATTTTGCTCATGTTGACAATTTGCAGATCTATTTTTGCAAATCATTTTTATTTGTTTACAGACATTCTCTATTTACTTCAGTTTTTACAAAACATAGAAGCATTATAGGGTCAAAATCTGGTCAAAATTGTGATTTGAGGGCAACTGACTAATTAAGTTGGTTGATTTATTTATAGATATTTTCTAGCTGATAATTTTAGCAAGTTTAAGTTTTTTTTTCTGTATATATATATAGATTATATGGATCTGTGTCACATTAAGCGAGTATAATAATTGGAACTCTAACACACTATTTGTGGTTGGGGTTTTTGGTTGCTTGAATGTTTGTTCATTTCATCTATACTATTAAACGAGAAGACCTCATTTTGTGTGTCGCTTCTCTTCCTACCACAATAAATTAATCATCAAGCCTCTGTGTCCTAAAGGTACCATGCATAGTCGCATTTGTCATCCTCGCTTATGATTATTCAGTTTGGGTTATTTTGTGAGGAAAACGAAAATAAAGGCGTCCGGATATTGTTTCCGTCATCGGACGGACTTTTAAGTCATAAAAAACACTTCCGTTTAGGACTGTTTTAAAATTACACATAATTTTCATAAGAACTTGGGGACAGGACAATTGTTTTCGCGTTTTTCTGTATACTATGATCATACATATACTATAAATAAAGTGTATTTGCTATTTACTATCAATTCCAAGTTTACTATCCACGGATAGTCTCTTAGTCTATATAAATTATCAGTGACCGCCGTGGATAGTGTTGAATTGATAGCAAATAGAAAATACACTTTATTTGAAGTATATGTATGTTCATAGTATACAGAAAAACAGAAAATAAAAATAACGGACTTTGGAAAAAAGGGGGAGGGCTAAAAAAAATTGTCCTGTCCCCAAGTACCGATGACTTTTGATACCTTTCCTGAAATTCTCCAGTCATAATTTTTTACAAAAATTCATCCTACAACAGTTAACATACTTTCAATTACGCTCTAATGCACGCTATTTCGCGGGTGTGTTCTAGTATGTATAAAGTCTTCACGAGCAAAACGTCTTTAGGTTTTATAGAGAACAAACGATTATGTATATACATCTAATGTTCGTACGGGATACCAGCCATCATTGTAACAGCCAACATTTTATTGACATAAAAATTATGTATTTTCAGACAACAAATCCTTAGTTTTTTTAATCATCAATTGTTATTCATTGTTTCATTTATAGTTCTTATTACTATTGTTTGCTGCACCAACGTATTTTTATTTGCACCAACTGCATTCCAAGTTTCCAAGAGACCAAAACTAGAGAATGAAGGACACATGAAAATAAACCGAGTGCATGTAACTATATTTTTGTAATGGTTTTCTGTGACAGGTATTTCTTGGCTATTTGAGATCATTGATACGTTCTTGCCAATGTCTGCGATCTCTAAAATGTGTCCGTATTGAATGCTTTGCAAGGTGTATTGATTATTGGTCCTTTATTTATGATAATCGTGTTCTACATTTGTATTTGAAAAGCTGTAGATCAAGGTTGAGTAAAAGTACCAAGAATAGAGCATCGAATCTAGCCGGGAATCGATAAATACAGACCTTACTACAATATGAACGCAAGAATAAAAAATACTTGGTAAATATCATTCTCAAAATAATTCTATGTTTTAAAACTTTTAAGTTTTTCATATATTTTTGTGAATATAAATGAAATTTCTGTAAATAAAAATAAAACTCCAACGCGATACTCTATTTTATTATTTTCTCAATAAATCTCAAGAAAAAAAAACATTAAATTTAAAAGGTATCGGGTGGTCTAAAATTGACGATATTGCACAAACATAAAAAAACTATATAAGTCTAAAATTATAGACATTGTACGAATAAGCTGAAATATGATTGTTTTAGTCAATGATTTTGCAAAACAATGGCTTCCATTTTTCTTTTGAATTGTTTCACATTTTGTCATGTCGAGACCTTCAATAGCTTGCTGTGTGGTATGGCTTTTGGTCATTTTTGGCGCCTTACAACGACCTATAATTGCCAATATCAAAGTCAGTTGGTATCTAGTATATAGATGTTTCATTGGCAATCATACCACATATTGTTATCTTTATGAGAGGTTATTGCTTTGGGAAGGACATTTTCAATAATTATCAGTTCTAACAACGTACTTTACTTTAGAATACTTGAAATAAAGGACAACAAAAGCACAAGTACAAATAAAACAATCCACAAGTAAAAGCAAAATGAAAATACACACTTAATCATTTCTAAACAAAGCTTTATCATGCCGTTTTCAACTCTAACATCGACGACCGTTCTTCGGAGAAGGTATACAGAAAAGTTATAACCAGAACAAGAAGACGTAAATTTCGTTCAATGTTAAGAAAATGTACACAGAAATTCAATTCAGTGAAAATAAACGAAATATTTGTTGAGATAAGTGCATTGATATTTCAACAGACAGTTATTCCAATGGTGCACCACGTCTTCAAACTTGCAATTGTATCATACTCATTTGGTTGTACAGTCCTTGGATGGTGAAAACTTCCCAAAAAAACGTGTAGGGTGTAATGGTGTATGGCATATGGTGCAATGGTAGAAGGTGTATGGTGCTATGGTGTATGGTGTAAGGGGAATGGTGTAATGGTGTAACGTGCGATCGGGAATGGTGTGAATGAATGGTGTACGACATTTAAAACTATGCAAAATATTGATAAGAACTGATTTTTAATTGAATACATTAATTTACAATATTGTGATCAAAATTCGTTTTTTTTTTTTTTTTTTTTGTAGTCGCACGCTTTCTTTGAAATTAAATTGCATTATGGTGTAATGTGTAAGGTGTATGGTGCAAAGGTGTAACGTGTATGGTGTAATGGCACAGGGTGTATGGTGTAATGGTGTATGGTGAATAGTGTAATGGTGTATGGTGTTAGTGGGAAGTTTACACCATCCAAGGACTGTAGAAATTTCGAAAATAATAAAATAAAAAAAAAATCATCATCCAAAGTTCTTTAATTTCACTTTAACAACTAAAAAATACAATATGCTCGAGCATGTTGACATTTTACGGACTTAATAAACAAGAATTATTGAGAAAACCCTAAATTGAAAAAGTGCTCGATTAATTGAATTACGTCCTTTGAAATATTAGCATGTCTCAAGAGGAACACAATATTTGAGATTCTTACTATAATTATTTTAATAGTTTTGGCATTAATTTGTTCAAAAAGAGGAAACTTGGCCACAGTTCAGGGCATTACCTTGGACATGTTAGTAAATGTGGTGAAAAAGATCATAGTAGATGAAATATACCGATCTCTTCATAAAATAGTTGCGTCGATGACAAATACAGAATTAAACATTAAAAAAAACAATTCATCTTCATAGCAGTAACCTGGAAACTGTAAACTTGTTTAAGATTACACACAGAATGCAGTGGGTGTATGAAGAAGAAATGTCTACTCATATAGAAAAAATAGGAGATGGAGTATCAATTCAGGACACGAAATCAGTATATGCACTACAAGAAACCAAAAAGGGCAAGGCGCTTTTACTGCTGTTCTTCTTCTCAAAGTCGCAGACGGTTTTCAAACAAATACCAACAATTTAAAGATTTTTAATCTCCGACTTTGATGGCTTACATAGAAAATGCACTACTTTATTTTTTTTTTCCATGCTCTGCACTTCAAAATTGATGTGGCCTTCCAAATGGTTTAAATCGACAATTATTTTTGAATTTTGGTTAGTCTGAAGGCATTTCTGATGCACTTAATTGTAAACCTGCTTTTAGGTATCAGTTCCTAAATGACACTTTTCAAAATGAAGTGTTTAACTCAAACTATAGAGGCTGCCAATATCACATTAAAGCATGCTTTGGATTTCAATGCGAATGACAAAATGATTGTACATATAAGATTGCATAGTATAATGCCAACAATAATTTATCTTTTTCAAAATGAATTTATTGCCAAACGTCAAATCTAATCCGGATTTCAATCAACCAGCTTCCATGCATTTCATAGTAACGAAATATAAATTACACCAGGGCAGAATAAAATTTCATTCACATCAAAGATTACATCTTACCTTACGAAAAAGGAAAACCTGTACTGTTTGTAAGTTTGTAATGAATCTCAAAAAAAAAAATGGCATAGAACAGATATGAATAAGTTAAAATACTGTTCTGCTTCATTTTTCCTGACAGAAAAGAAAATGGAAGTTACATTGTATACATTAAATTGGTGTAAGCATATATCCTGGTTATCATATCAATTGTGTGTTTGTGTGTGTGTGTAGCAACATGCATCACTTTTCAATAGTAGTTTATAACCGCCTACCATTGGCAATGCCAGTTGAGAACGGGCTGTCGATTATTTTGCCTAATAGAAAATTTAACGTTTTTTGTGTATCATATTTCCATTTTTGCCACAAAAGAGATGCGAAAGATATAAAAGACTTTCCACAAGATATGTCTCCTCAAGCCAGTCTCCTTTTTGAGTTTGTAATTTATCGCGGAATATACTTTTGCTTCGAATATTTATTTACCACCAACAATACAAGGATAATCATTTATAAACAGAAAATGTGTACTCGTGCGAAGTACATTTTCCATCTTGTAGATTTTTTCATTATTCAAAAAAAGCCATTTTTTTTGTTAGTAGCATTAATACAAGATAATATTTCTACCTTAAATTATCTCTGGTGATATTCCGAATGACGTTTACATGGCAATTCGTTTTTGTATACGAAGATTTTAAACACTGTAAATAATAAACTAATACACAAAAAATAAAATAACAAAAATCCGAACTCCGAGGAAAATTCTAAACGAAAAGTTCCTAAGCAAAAAGATAGCTTCAATTACCAAGGTGTACCGGAGTTTGTTATACTATATTATTATGTAAATTGTTCAGATTGATGTCAATTACGGACATCATGTGTTCAATTAAAAATGAATCTTACCACTTAATATAAATCTATAAGATATTTGTTATCGCTATAATCATGATAATACAATACGCAAATGAACGTTTAAACCCGATGCATTTGTATGCACGTGTTCTTAATTGGGAATCTGATGTTCAGTAGTTGTCATTTGTTGATATGGTTTATAAGTGTTTCTCGTTTCTCGTTTTTTTTTTTTTTTTTTTTTTATATAGATTAGACCGTTGGTTTTCCCGTTTGAATGGTTTTACACTAGTCTTTTTTGGGGCCCTTTATAGTTTGCTGTTCGGTGTGAGCTAAGGCTCTGTGTTGAAGACCGTACTTTGACCTATAATGGTTTACTTTTACAAATTGTGACTTGGATGGAGAGTTGTCTAATTGGCACTCATGCCACATCTTCTTATATCTAACAACAACAAAAAAATGAATTTACTAAATTAACAATGTCAATTTTATATTTGTTGAAAATATTCTCATAATCGTTTTTATCTCGGCATAGTTAGAGAAAAATATGAATCATTACAAATAATGATAAACCTTGTGCAATATTAACGGATGTGTTAACTTATGTATTTTAATGGTTTAACTTTATTTATGAAGGGTATGTCAATAATAATAACATGGATCATGTCTGTCAACTTGAATCTGTATTTTGCCTGTAAAAAGTCATTATTGTTTGTAATTGTGTATTGTTGTTTGGCATAAGGAAATAGTACGTCTAATGGAAGAATGTAGATTGAATTGCGCTTAACAAAAATGTCAAAAAGACAAATCTGTCGCTTTTACAGTTGACAATATTTATATTGTTGTTCCTATTCAATAATCGACCATCAATAAGAAAAGTTTTGTCCAGTCTTCAAAAATAATTAGGTGTTTCTTCGATAATAAGAAACACAATCTGCTTGCTGGATATATAGACATATATTTTGTATCGGCTGATGTTGGACTCTTTGGCATTATCATGACATTTGCTCTTAATTATTTTCATACGAACTATTAGGTTTCACAGGTTCCTAATACTTGTCGCTGACATAACAAAGGAAGCATCAGATACCAAGGGGACATAGCATACTCAAAAGAAGAGATAAACTGAAGATAATGATCGTCTTTATAGTATAGTAGACCCAATAGACGTATTTCCATAGTTTGACGTTTATTAGATAGATAGTTAGAAAAATAAATCGTTTATTACAATCATTAAATAAAACTTTTAGAACAGAGTTTACAAATATTGCACATGTGCAGACATTCATGGATAGAAACATTTTTAAATACATCATCACAGCAATACTGTACCGAATCAAATGGTTCTGCATTAAGGTTAAGACTATGCTGATTATGCATAAGGTGTATGAATATATTTCCTTTAGAGTGTTTAGGTTATTCAGAAACCACTGAAATGAAAGCCGTAGTTCTAGTTCAATTTCTTATACTGCTTTGTACTGGAACACATAAAGAGTTTGTGCATTGTGAGGATTTTGTAAATTTTACTTTCATTACCGATGTGTATGCTGAATTTTGTGGAAAAACTAAATGTAACAACAAAAGATCAGAAAAATCAAACGAACAAAAATATATTATTCAACAATAGCATTTGTCCTGACTGTTCGTGTCATGTTTCTTGTTTTAATACAGGAAATTGTTGTCCTGACGTTTTCTTTGACTATGAACCAACATGCATAAAAACAAACGTTATATCAGGAAATCGTCAAAAGAGAATATTCAAATGCAATACTAAGGCAAGTTAAATGTCCAACTAAATCAGATGAAGAATTAGGTAAACTTTGTAAACAGAACTTCAAAATATACCGGTGATATCAAGACAAAGTGGTCTTACATTCAGAAATATCTACTGCCTAAAGTGTTTAAATGAATGTCTGGAATATGCAAAACCCTGGAGTCTAGAAATAGATTGTGAAGAGGAAGGCAACTTTAATTTTATGACAAACTATTCTCAAATCATAAAACTTGCAAAAAGTAACAAATGTGATACATTCTATTACACTTCTTCTCTTGAAAACTACACCAGATCTTGTAAAATGAATGAGAACATCATAAGTATGTGCAATGTGTCCGGAATCTGGAATAAGTACGACTCTAATATTGAATATGCTTGTCAGGCATACGACAACAACTTTTATATGTTCAAAATATATACTGCTGCATGTGTAACCCTACGGAGAAATCAGATGTAATTACAGGGTGCAATATAACCGAAAGTTTAGATAACACCTTTTATGTAACAAGAGTTCATCAGATCGTGAATTGTGGCCTTATCAATATACTGGAATTACATCATCAGGTTTCACTTTTAAATCATTCATGTAAACCATGCATTAGTTCAATTAGTTCTGAAAACAAAAGACCTGAACAATTTGAAAGGAAATTTTCCGTACGAAATCAATTTAATTTTTCAACGTTCAAAGATAGTTTCTATGAAACAAAAGTTTTTCGACCCGAACAAGGTAAGAAACATTTGTGAAATTTGAGAAAAAAGCTACATGTTTACCTCAATCTGTTCCTTTAGGAAAAATGTATTCCATTCTGAAGATAAAACGAAGCCTTGGACCACCTGGCGATTACGTTTTACACCGACAGCGTACCCCTGGTGTCAAACAACGCATCGCGGAATTTTCAATTTTCCATAACTTCTAAAAAAGATAATGAATATTAAACATGTTAAACGTACTAAGATTTGTTTATTTTGTATTAGAATAAAGTTATGTAAAATATCAATGTGTGAAATTTCGTCCGTCATATCGAGCGTTTTTCTATAACTAGCCTATGTTTAAGTCATTTTTCGAAACGAATACATTGAAATTGTAAAAACACGATAAGATTCAAAAATAAACAATGGTCGTTGAAAATAACAGAATAAAATTGTGTGTACATTTTATTTTTACACACCTGCGCATACTAATTTTTTTCTATCCCCAGGCAAAGATAACCTTTGCCACATTTGGCACATCATTTAGAGATTTGAGATGTCAGTGCTATTGGACTTCTTATTAATTAGGTCTTCAAAATTTTTGAATCCCAGCGCCCCTGACGAGTCTTATGTGGACGAAACGCACGTCCGGCTTACAAAATTATACGCCTGTTTTTTTTTATGAGTTTTTAAAAGCATTGGTTCATTATCATAGATTCTTACTTTTTGGAAATTTACTGTTCATACACTTTTAAAATCATCCGAAACATCGTTTTTCTGTCCATAGTCATATACTACCGTAGCCAGATTTGGCACAATTTTTTATTGTATTTGTTTACAATGCGATTAAACTTTCTAATTGATTTGTTCTTCCAAAGGTTTTGATGAGAGCGCCACTGACGACTCTAGCGATAAAGAAACACGCGTCTGGCGTACCAAAATTATAAATCTGGTATCTTTAAAGAATTTTACAACTGAATTTTTAGTCCCTAATCAATGCTGATAAGAAAACTGTTAACAAAGATACCAACAAAGGCATGTGCATACAAACCAATAAACTAACATATAATACATTCATATATGTCATGAAGTATTGAGATACAATAAACAATGTATACCTACATTAACAATAAACTAGGAAGACAAATCATGGTGGATTAACAACACATAGTATGATTTTGTAAAATTCAGCAATTTTGATAACAAGATCAATATCATCGTTATTGAACATTTCTAAGGCATTCGGTAATAAACATGTTCAATGTTTGCCGTTTGTTGATGTGGTTCATAAGGGTTTCTTTCTCGTTTCTCGTTTCATATATAGATTAGACAGTGGTTTTCATGTTTGAATTGTTTTAGACTAGTCATTTTGGGCCCTTTATAGCTTGCTGTTCTGTGTGAGCCAAGTCACCGTGTTGAAGGCCGTACTTTGACCTGTTTACTTTACAGATTATGACTTGGATGGAGAGTTGTCTCATTGGCACTCATACTACATATTCTTATTTCTATGTAGTAATGGAGATTTCAGACTAATATTGTATAATTGGATAAATAAACATTGCTTTACTACCTTAGATAAATTGACATTTTTGCTACAGACTGTGACACAAAATATGCAGATAAAGTGCAATCATTGAGAGTTTTATCTCTTTGAAATAAACTGATCACAGATACCAGGCTTTCAATTGGATAAGCCAGACGCACGTTTCGTCTACAAACGACTCATCAGTGACGCTCGAATAAAAACAAATAAAATGCCAAAGATCGAACATATCCATTTTAAATGGGAATATTTTTGCAATTCATTTTATTTGATATTTGTACAATGTAGCAGACATTTATTCTGCCTATTAAATATAATGATTTCCACTAACTCTTCTTTCTGGCGTCTTTACGTTGACAAGTTTGATCGAGATTATCGCATTTCAATAGCAGCATAACTCTTGGAGTTTATAATGAACAATGGGGTGTTATATATGGTGTAAAGCGGCAATCACTAGAAAATGGTTATATGGCTTGCATCAATCTGTGTAAGTCACTATGTTATTGTTGTAACGTAGGAAGCCAAATTTCAGTTATTTTATTTTCATTCTTAAAAGAATCTATACACAGTGAAGAGGCTGTTCTATGTTCGTTTGTAAAAACGGTAAAATCCAAGTTTTTATTTTAGTGTTATTACCTTCTTCAACATTATTTTGAGCAAATTGAAGGACGGAGATAACTATTTACATACATAAAAAAATCAATAATCTGATATAAACAAAAATTAAAAAATGCAAACACACCCGATCTTTATACTTACAAACATTTAAGACATATTTATAACTGTTTTGATCTACAGAAGTAAAATTATTTAACTTATAATATAGGTAACGCATGAACCAACTAAACTCTTCAAAACATTCTGGTAATCTGTCGATTACTCGGATGTTATAAATTTACCGTTAAACAGGGCAAAGGGGGACAACTATAATCACATCAGAACCGGCTTATTGGAATAAAAACCTCGGTTTGTTAATTAAGAGTACCCAGTATGAATACATTGTATTAGTGACGTCAAGCATTCTGGAATGGTATGTTGTTGTGAAAATTTAGATTACAAAAGTGCATAGCAATTGCATTTACAAATTAAAGAGAGAAAAGTTTTTACCTTTGAAAAAGAGAGAGAAAGTACCAAGTGGCATTGAGAGTTTATTGATTAGTGCCAGATTAATGATATCAACGATGCCAATTCAACCTGCACAATCATTCCTGTATCTTTTTAATTTTTAACCATGTATTTTCAGGAAAATCCGGTAAATTCGTTCCTTCAATACTATAGATTGTGTACTCTTTCACGAAGCAGAAAAAGTGTCACAATTTATTGTTTTGTTTTTTTTTTTTTTTCTAAATTTAATTATTTAGAAATTGCTGAACTGAAAATGTTGAAAATGCTAAATATAACTGACTTATAAATTTTTGGAATGAATATCGAAATATTATGTGCTATCCAGGAAGAGTTTTGACGAGTGCTGGGTGTGTGCCATTATTGCAGACGACAAAGAACCTGGGCTATATCGTTTCTCTTGGATTGGCAACAGAATTAGCCAGCGACATTGTTGCAACTATGCCATTTTTGAAGTCAGTCAAAACAGCTTTTAGAAAATACTTAAAAGAATCTATTAGATATAAGAAAGGTTAATTTTACGTCATCAATCTATTAGGCAAATTCAAACTGTGCAGAAAACATAATATGGCAAAACGATACTGAATTGAATATAAGTGTGAATAAAAAATGTTGATCTTAGACTATGTTGATAGATTTAAATTAGAGCAAAAACTCATATCAATTTACAACAGTAGTTTTCTGGTTGCTCATGACCTTAAAAACTATACATTTAAGGTATTCAAGAATGTTGAAGCGCTTAGTATAGAGAGCTATAGTTCAACAATGGGATTCTTAAAATCCTGTTTTATCAGAGTGGTAAAAGGCGATTTGTGTGTGTATTCAAAAGTGAACAGTCTCCTGACATGTCAACAAATAGAACTGGAAATGACTGAATTCAGAATAAATTCGCTTAAGCTAACTATTCTGGCAAAAATAATTCAACTGGATTATGAGTTTACTATTATATCTTCTGGTACAGCCAGAATATGTCTTGAAACATTTAGATATATATTTATAATCACTCCAAAATTAACGTCTAATCATGATGTAGGGCAGATTATTCAAGTCATTTTCAGTTGCACATTTCTCGTTTGTTTTGTATTTACTTTCATATCTTATTGTATATTCCCTTCTTTAAGAACACTACCTGGTAAAAACGATATGTGCTTAGTCTTTGCTATGTTTCAAGCCCATATTTTCTTTCAATTCCTATCAGTTGGGGCTAGATCACAAACATTATGTATGATCATTGGAGCTTTATTACATTACTTTTGGTTAGCGATTTTCAGTTGCTTGGATGTCTCTTCCTTTCATATGTATACAGTCTTTACTTGCAAAACAGTGTTATCTATTTCAGAAAACAACCGATTAATAATATACATCGCGTATTCTTATGGAATTCCAGTGGTTATCGTGTTGTCAAACCTTGTATTTTTCATATCTTTTTTCTGAACATATATCTATTGGATATGGGGGTGACATTCGCTTCTTGAATCATCATATCTCCTTCATTTATACCTTTGTGGTTCCTATTTGTATTGTTTGTATTACAAACTTGTTTTTCTTTACAGTATCAGCTTTTCATATCAATTAAAGACAAACAATAGAGAATGAAGGACAAATGAAATATAACAGAATGCATATGATTATTTATCTGAAATTATTTTCTGTCACGTGTATTATCTGGACATATCAAATTATCAATACCTTTTTACCAATATCTGAGTTCTCAACAATTATGTCTGTATTGAATGATCTGCAAGGTATTTTTTTCTTTTGGTATTTTATTTGTAATAAGCGAGTTCTAAATTTGTATGTGAAGAGGAGATTTAGATTTATGATGCATGTAACTTTGACAGACAGTTTGAATCAACCCAAATTTAGCTCACCAATAACAGAGCTAAATCCAATCTCAATACAGAAAAGAAATCAATAAGCTTTAATTCTATTGTTGAAAACAATCTGTTTTCTCACCGGAAATATCTTCAACTACAGTCGCATTTGTGAAACAGTCATTTTTCTTTTCAGTTCGGATAGTTTTTTTAAAAGTTTTAAGAGGAAATACATAATGTATTTTGATAACATACAATAGGTGAAACAGTCTTAACTTCGTTAAGACCCGAAATGATTATTTACATTTAAAGATATACATTGTAAGTGGAATTTATATTTGTATGACTGTTATTAGTGATTAAAAGCTTATCTTGTCCATAGTTTCATTTTTACTTATGCCAACACTTTTATAAGTATTGGGCAGTTTTCAAGAATCATATTGCCTAAATGGAATTGTTTTCGGAATTTGCAATGCATTTAACACAAGTATCTATTTGCAATGCAATGTAAATCTTTGAACGTATTGAGGCATTTGTCCTTCTTTACTGAAGACACCAATGTAATAAATTGTATACAAAATTCGGAAATATTCTGTCCTTTACTGATATGATTCTGATATTAAGGAAGACTTAGTAATGACAATAAATATCACAAATAATATGTTTACCCTTCTGGAGCACCTAAGATCACCCCAGTTTTTGACGGGGTTCGTGTTACTCAGTCTTCAGTCTTTTATTTTTTAAGCCATGCGCTTGTCATCTAATTTTTTACGTCTGAATGTTCCTTTGATATAGTTTGCCTCTTTTTTAGATGCAGCAGACAAATTATATCAGACCAAATAATAAAAAAGATCAACCCCTTTTTTCCGTATAGCAGGAAAAAGAATATAATACACAAATTAGAAATGAAATTTAAATGATACCAATTATTGATTTTCTTCTGATTATTAGGTCTTTCCACTTTTCTCTGAAAAGACCTATTGATTTTCTTCTGATTATCATTTTTTTTTCTTCTTCCACCACTTTTATTTCTTCCGTATAAATTTTGTTTCGCAAGATGTCGCTTAGATGTTTGGTATATGATATCACATGGTTTATGCGCCTTTGAAATTGACCCTGCTTAACCGAATACTTTTCTTTGTAGGAGTTATCTCCCTGAACACTGTTTTCCTTGTGAGTGCATCTCCTCCGTAACCGTAAAAGAAAGCGACAAATTTATTTTACCAAATTGCTCGTTGTATCCTCAGGATGTTTTGTCCAATTTTGACCGAAGCGATACGAAAACTCCATATGAGAGTTATATTCCCTTCTGTATTTGACATAAGGGATATATAAATGTATAGCATGAATGGCAAGTGATAAAGATCTAAGGTATATTGATTTGAGGTCCTTGGTTCATTTAAATGAAACTGAGGCAAAGGTCAAAGGTCAAGGTCATATTCTAAATTTTGACTTTTTCTTGTTATTTGATCTTCTCATTCACTTTTAAAAATATAAATAAAAGAACCAGTGCAAAATGTTTTCCTAACTGTGATTAAGATACGATACATTTGGTCTGAAACAATCCAAAGACATCTTTTAGAAGTTATTGTCCCTAAAATGATTCAATTTAAAGTTAATTGGTTATTACTCCAACTTGGTACATGATTAAGCGAAAGGGTCTTTTGCAAACTGTTGGTTGACATATGACATTGAGAAATATCAACCGGAAGTAACCTTGAGGAAAACCGGAAGTTGCAATTTTTGCATATATTTCATGGAAATGTCCCTAGAAACTATATATTTTTTTAAATATTTATACATAAATCTATCATTTGAGACCGGAAGTGACTTTCACTTAACCGGAAGTACCTAATATATTCCTTATGACAGACAAAGGTATATAGAAACCATATGTTTTTGGAATCAGTGAAAATAAAGCTATCGTGTGAGACCAGAAATGACATTTTTTAAACCGGAAGTTGACAATTATCTCCCGTATTTCAGGCAAAAATATATAGAAACATTTATTTATTGAATCAGTATGAAGAAACATATGCTTAGACGCCAAAAAAGTAACTTTGAATAAACCAGAATTAGCTTCTCATCATTAATTTAGAAAATGCATGTGGATGTTATTAATTTTTTTCTTCTTCCGGATATGAACAGTTTCTGCGCCTTTGAAATTTACTCTGCTTAACCAAATACTTTTCTCTGTAGGAGTTATCTCCCCGAACACTGTTTTCCTTGTGAGTGCATCTCCTCCGTAACCGTAAAAGAAAGCGACAAATTTATTTTACCAAATTGTCGTTATATCCTTAGGATGTTTTGTCCAATTTTGACCGAAGCGATACGAAAACTCCATTTGACCTAAGGAATATATTAATGTATAGCATGATTGGTAAGTGATAGAGACCTGAAGTTTGTTGATGATTTGAGGTCCTTGGTTCATTTAAATGAAATTGAGACCAAGGTCAAAGGTCAAGGTCATATTCTAAATTTTGACTTTTCCTAGTTCTTTGGAAATCAGGGTAAATACACCAACTTATTTCTTATCAGGTGCGCCCGAAGGCAAAGGAGATCCGAAAATATTTAAAACTGTAGAGCTAATTACCCTTAATAACACAAATAAAGGATGCTAGACATTTATAATGTTTCCGAAATTTAAAAAGAGTTATCTTTGTTTTCCTTGTGAGTGCATCTCCTCCGTAACCATAAAAGAAATTGACAAATTTATTTCACCAAATTGCTCGTTATGTCCCCAGGATGTTTTGTCTAATTTTGACAGAAGCGATACGACAATCAATTGTTCTCTGAACAGATCTGAAGGGTTGATACGTAGTATAATTGTTTGTTTGGTTTTTTGGTTTGTTTTTTTTTTTTTTTTTTTTTTTTTTTTTTTTGGGGGTTAATTGTTTCACATTCTGATTCATCCGGTGCCTTTTATAGATTACTATACAGTATTGGTTTTGCTCGTAATTGTAATTTTCATATCTTTGTCTTAAAAATATTTTTTGACTGACTCTATTGAAATAAAATTTATCACAGAACTGCTAATAGCCATAATCTTATACTAACGTGGACATACCAGCATGGGGTCGATTACATGTCAATAGATGAATATCTTATTTTACAGCATCTTCTATAAGTAGTCAATATTTGATGTGTCATATTACCCAAACGTAGCCAGTAAAGCAATTAAAGTTAGTCTTCGAGCAAACATGTTTGTGATAATGATAAGTACATATATAAACAATTAGATAAATAGACAAATACAATTATTATAATGGCATAATTTTAACAAATTTGTAATAAAGTAAATGATTTTATTCCCAGCCTTTATTATAGATTCTTTCTTATTTCTCAAAGGGATGTAGCGTGAGGATGTGTATTTGTTTAATTTACCGTGAATCTCTCTCTGACCGGTATTACTGACAAAAGGCGACAATATCTAGTCCTCTGAGAAGTATAATCATATTATTGTGGTGGAGACATTATTGCAATCTGAATAAATATACAAATTTTATAATGACATTTCATAATAATATCTTTAATAGGAATACAGCAAGATACTGGTGAACGAATTGAAATAACAATTCCAACACCACATTTCAAATACATGAATAAATATACATGCAAATCTCAGTGATGCTGTTTTGAATTTCGTTTTTTTCGAAGAATCTGGTTTTCTATTTAAAATATAATGCATTTAGGAGTGATTATTTCACTGAGATTGATACTCAAAGTCATATGAAACGAGTGACTGGTGAAAAATAATGTTTATCTAATTCTTGAACCAATGCATGTGTACATGATATATATCATAAACTTAGTATTCTGTGCACGATTTTATCATTTTTTACGCATCCTTATCGTATAATCGTAAAAAAAAATTTCTCTCGGTCTGTTATTATGCGAAAGAATGGCTGCTAATTAATTGTCGTGTTTTGAAGCCGTAGTTTACCGATTGTCACCTTAGTAAACAATCAACAGAGAAGCATGGATATTGAGCACGTGTATAACATGTACAATAAGATAATAGTTTATTTCAATAACAGATCCATGCGTATTGCGATCACCGGATTTTTACGAGAAAGGTCACGCTGAGTTCACTGCATACGGAAAATATATCGTCGAATTGTTTACTGGACGCAAACAATTAAAAAAAAGAAAATGTCTTCTAAATATGGACAAATTATAGAATTTTCTTGAGAAAAAAAGTATAATTTATGTACATAAGTTTTATAATAAAAACTAGCCATTTAGTTATGGAAAACAAATGAATCATTTTTTTTTTTTTTTTTTTAATTTGAAGTTTCATATGACTTCATATGAATGTGGTAGTGTTTCAGCTAGTATAACGAAAATTATCAAGTTATGTTCAGTATTTAGATAAAAAAAAATAGAAAAAAAAGAACCTGTAATAATAGCTATATCACTATCACTTGATAAGCACATGCATGTTATCCCCGTTAATCGATTAATTGGACATCACACACGTTCGGTGAAATTTCCATCATCCTCGGGACTAACCTTTAAACTTGAGTACACATAGCGGACCTTGTGTATATTCAGTGATTTTTTAATTTTCGGGTTGGAAATCGAAGTTATTTTATTTCATTTCTATTTCTTTTTCTAGAATCCTGTTAAAAAAAAACGAGAAATATCTATTCATGCAAGAAATAGATAACAGGCCACAACCATAAGAGAATTATCTATTATGGCACTTCCTCTATCATCGTACCATGGTAAGAGAGAGGCGAAAGATACCCAAAGGGCACACAAGCTCCTAAGTCGAAAACAAACTGACAACGCCATGGCAAAAAAAGAAAAACGACCAAAAGACAAACAACAGTACACAATACACAAAATACACAACCACGGGTAGTAACCTCGTCACATCGAAGAGCGTTTAGTACAGTGATTTTGTCATAGTTTGGTTAAGTTAGCCATGACTGTGTTAAGTGTTTTTGACGACAAACAATGCTAAAATATAAACATTCGAATATTTTGTTAAAGGAACCATAAATTCAAGCTGGTAAGTATCTTTGTTTATAGCTAATATGATAGTACATC
This sequence comes from Mytilus coruscus, assembly GCA_017311375.1. Taxonomy (NCBI): domain Eukaryota; kingdom Metazoa; phylum Mollusca; class Bivalvia; order Mytilida; family Mytilidae; genus Mytilus; species Mytilus coruscus. The sequence goes on along the minus strand of CM029600.1, from coordinate 68,401,902 downwards.
AAAGATTTTATCATACAGTTAATAATTTGGCACAGAATAATGCTTGCGTATGTCAAAATTTAAAAGTTGTAATTCGTTTCTAATGCATAAAGAAAAGTGGTTTGCTTACTGTCTGATACATCACATATTTCATTATGATATAAAACTGCCGTCAATTATTCCGAAAAATAGCTACAATTGCACACAATTTAAGATTTCAGAAAATTCAGTGTCATGGTTTGGTTCATTGGTGTCATGATTTATTTCATGTTCGACATGGTTCAGTTATGGAATTCTTGTCGAGTATGATGGAATATACACAGAATAGTAACGATCAGAATAAACAGACATTATACTACTATTGATATACTTTTTTATAAATTTTAAATTGTTTTATTTGGAAATTCCAAAGGACATATGAACGCACATACAATGTAGTATTATATAAGTACATGCGGTTTGATTGCCAATGAGATAACTAGCCACCCGAGACCGAAATGACGTAGATGTTAGCAACTTATATATGTCGACGTAAGGTCTTCAACGATGAGCAAAATCCATACCTCTTAGCAAGCTATAAAAGCCTCCGACAAAATTAATTTTAAAAAAAATAAATGAGAAAAAACAACGTATACAATACTACAAAACCATTATCATTTTTATTCGTTCGTAATAATAATTGATAAAAATGGACATTATATCGGCTTCATTCTCATTCGAAATTGTGACTTCTCATATATTCAAATTCGGTACTTTGTGAGTACTTTCTTTTTTTAATTTCACTAATATTTTATAAAACAAATAAGTTTAACTTAATTTGTCCATGTCACGCGTTGACATTTTGTTTTGCGGATGGTTGAAGACTTATGGTGTCCTCTTAATATCATTTGGTTAGTTTTGTAGTTGGGTTACTATATCACGGGAGTATAACCCCCACATCTCCTTTCATTCATCATAGACTGGTTAAAAATAAAACAAGAGATGTATAGTTTGCTAGAAAAAATTGTAAAACAAAAATTTCTTTTTAAATAGCTGATACGTTTTGCAACTTTAAGTAGACGTCTTAAACTATTTTATAAGTGATGCCGCTCACGATATCCCCGGCAGAGACCATCATGGACATATGGAGAAAATGATCTATGTGAAACAGAAATAACGCTTCTGTTTTTGAAATTATTATATCGAAAGCTAGTTTAAAAGAACAGTGACTATTTAAATTATATTGCAGGAAAAAGTAAAAAAAAAAAATACCGAACTCCGAGGAAAATTCTAAACGGAAAATCTCTAAGCAAATGGCAAAATCAAATGCTAAAACACACCAAACGAATGGATAACTGTCATATTCCTGACTTGGTACAGACATTTTCGTATGTAGAAAATGGTGGATTAAACCTGGTTTTATAGCCAGCTAAACCTCTCACTTGTATGACAGTCGCATTAAAATCCATTATATTGACAACAATGTGCGAACAAAACATACAGACATAATAGGTAATAATGTCAAAAATAGGGTTACAGTAGTCAACATTGTGTTATAATTCTAATAACTATAAAAACAAACAAGTATGCCAGCAAAGAAAAACAATAAGGCAAATAGACAACGCACATCAGCAAAAACGAAAGACAAGAATACAAAAATCTACCATAGCACAATAACACAATGACGGGATGTATAAGTACCGAGCCACGTCAAATGGATATTGCCAAAAAATAGACGAAACAGTTAAAGTTATAACTTACAAAGACAAATAAAAGAAAACTATAAGACATCATTAAGAAGACAAACAATGACAGTGCCTAGAGTCTATACTTCAAGACCATCGTTTATCATTTGTGAAGTTGATAAGGAATATTTATCAACAAGGTCTTGGTATCTTCCGATGAACTTTTTAGAAAATGGACGAGACGTTCTTTTTACATGCCCCTGGTCACAAGTTTCTGCTCGGACACTGGTGACGCTTTACAAAGTCTGAGTCGCAGCTGCAACTATTTGAATACCGAATGAGTTGGAAAATGTATATCCCATATGCAGGTGAAGTTGATATATTGCTACTAAGGTGGGGGAAATTGATAATTTTAAAATTAAAATCGTCTCGTTTGTCATAGATTCTGGTACTGAGATGAAAACTTATGTCAAGTATAATGTATAAGTCTAAAAATGAAACAGAGGAATGCGTGTCTGTTGTTTCTTTAATATCTAGTTCTGGGGGATGTATAAATGGAACCAAAATCTCATCCTTGTCAAATGATTTTTTTTTTTTTGTATGTGGGATTGCATGAGTGCTCATTTATTCAAAATTATTTTACAAGTACGATTTGTATACAAAGACAAGTCAAGAAAAGTAAAATTGTTTAATGTATTTCGATCACACCCTCCAAATTTGGTTAAAAGGGCTTTTTCCTACCTATTCTGTTGGTAAATTGTGTAACATCGTTTAATTACAAGCGTTTTCAAACAAACTATCAATATTGAGCTGAAACACACATAGATATTAATTTGGATCTAAACCATGACAAACTTGATCAAAACCATGACGAATTTCTAGACACTTAACCGAACCATGTCATCGCTTAATTAAACCATATCAATTTCGATTGTTTGCTTATTCTGCGTTAATTCCTTGAAAACAACAACTCCAATGTAGAATGTTTGGCTTACAATACAGATTCAAACATCTTATTTGCTTTTTACTTGCTCGTTTGAATAGAACTGAGGCAATCGTTGGGGGAAGTAACTTAACTAAACCATGTTCAACTTAACCAAATTAGGACAAAGTGACTGCATTAAACACTGCTCGATATGACGAGGTCACTACCCTTGACAATCTTTAAAAAAAGTAATTTGTATTAATTTTTATTTCTCTTAAGGTTATATAGTATTTAGATTAATAATAACTTACTTCCAGTACTGGTGAATGTCTCTACACCATTTATATAATAGAAAAAAAAACATTTCATTCAACAGAGGAGCATCAAGTCTGTGGTGAAGAATTAATACAAAATATCAATAAAAATGAAAAAACAAATTTTCAATAAAACCAAAAAGATATTTCAAATCAATATTTGAATTTAAAAATTTCTATGAAACAGTTTTGTTTAAACATAGTTTATTGTTTAAAACGACAAAAGGGTCAGAGACAAGTTTTCCTACTTACTAACGTCTTCTCCAATACATACATAAATACTAGAGGTTCCAAGGAGCCTGTGTTGCTCACATGATATTTTTATTTACAATTGATGGATGAAATAATGCAACCGTTGTACTTTTGCTTAAATTTCAGAGATACATATATAAGCCAAAAACTGCATTTCAACCCTATGTTCTATTTTTAGCCATGTCTGCCATGTTGGTTGGCAGGCAGGGTCATCGGACACATTCCTTAAACTAGACACCCTAATGATGATTGTGACTAAGTCTGGTTAAATTTGTCTCAGTAGTTTCAGAGGAGAAGACTTTTGTAAGATTACAAAAATTTACGAAAATAAGACATAAACTCCTTAAGGGGTCAATTGACCATTTTGGTCATGTTTGACTTATTTGTAGATCTTACTTTGCTGAACATTATTGTTGTTTACAGTTTATCACTATCTATAATAATATTCAAGATAATAACCAAAAACTGCAAAATTTCCTTAGAATTACCAATTCAGGGGCAGCAACCCAACAACGGGCTGTCCGATTTGTCTGAAAATTTCATGGCAGACAGATCTTGACCTGCTAAACAATTTTACTGCTGTCAAATTTGCTCTAACTGCTTTGGTTTCAGAGATATAAGCCAAAATTTGCATTTTACCCATATGTTCTATTTTTAGCCATGGCGACCATCTTGGTTGGTTGGCCGGGTCATCGGATACATTTTTCAAAATAGATACCCCAATGATGATTGTGACCAAGTTTGGTTAAATTTGGCCCAGTAGTTTCAGAGGAGAAGATTTTTGTAAAAGTTAACGACGGACAACGACGACGGACGACGGACGCCAAGTGATTAGAAAAGCTCACTTGGCCCTGTGGGCCAGGTGAGCTAATAAACATGATATATAAGTATACAAATATAAAAATATAAGTATGGGCTTTGCGCATTGTTGAAGGCAGTAGGGTGACCTATAGTCGTTTATTTCTGAATCATTTGGTCTTTTGTTTAGAACACCATACCACATCTTCATTTGTATAATACATATATCATACTTGAATAAATATAATATATATTATACTCAAACAAATATTACATATATCATACTAGAACAAATATTACATATATATTACAAAATCATACTGGAATAAATATTACATATTTCATACTTGAACAAATACTACGTATATCATACTGGAATAAATATTACATATATCATACTGGAATAAATATTACATATATTATACTTGAACAATATTACATATATCATTCTGGAATAAAATTACATATATCATACTTGAAAGTTGAATACTCATGTTTTTCTATGAACCAGTAACCGTCCATTACAAATTACAACTACACAAATACATGGGAAATTATATATAACAAATTAATTCATCTATTATTTTATAAAAAAAAAATGTTTGAGATTCATGAAAAAAAATATACTTTTAGCCGGCTTTTTATGTTCTAAAAAATTGCAAGTTGTGGCAGTCCTGGTAGTGGTGTGGTTTACCACTGTAGAGCTCTTAGAACTCCTTTACTGCAAATTATCAAGCAGGAGTCACTTGAATCTTCATGATTACACTACATGCAATTTTATGAGCAACTTTCCTGTTATTCTCCATTAAAGACAGGGAAGAACAACATATTTGTTTTATCCTGCAATCAGCCAACTATTGTACAGATGACAGGAACACATATATCTTTTTGCTTTATTTGTTCTCCTGTTACCTATGTTGAGCAAGTGGTTATGTGGATATTTCTTTTTTGTGTAACAGTTCATTTTGGAGTCCTCTTTGCGGTCTGCGTTTAAACTATGTTGATTTCTTTGAAATATTGAAAACAGAGATTTGGATTTTCAAAGTTTTCAAATTTTAGATTTTTGAAATTTTGGTCAAAGTTTTAAAATATCAAAATTCCAAGTTTTTGAAAATTTTTGAAATTTTGAAATTTTCACCAAATAATTAGAATTTTAAAGTTTTAAATATCGTTTTGAAATTTGATAGCTTAGATATTTGATCAAACTTTAAAAGTACTTAACTTAACGTGCAGTTTTAATTATGTCGCTCTTTGAAAGTTTGATTTTTTTCAATTTTTGATTAAGATATCAAAGATAGAAAAGGGGCGTAAAGAGGGGTACCTTTAAACTGCGAAACGGAATAAAAGCGGAACGAAACGAATAATTCAGAACTATTTGGTTTTCCCAGCGCCCATCATTTAGGAGTAACAGTGAAAACTGACCAACTCGCAGTAGGCCAAATAGTATGGTAGGGTTGAGTATGTATATATTTCTACTGAACTTTTAGCAATAAAACGGCTCGATACACGTGTTTTATCTCAACGATTTCATTTTTTTTTTTTTTTTTACTTTACGACTTCTTTATACTATCTGCAATCATGTCGGCAGATGAAATCATTAAATGTACATTTTGAACGATAATCTTTAACCTTTAATCAACTATTTCGGTTATTTATAAATTGTTGGCCTTCAAATATTCGATCTTCGAAGGTAGATCAAGAAAAACTCTTCGGACGCAATCAATTTCTAACGTTTTGTTTTCATTTTTTATCGATTGCATGACGATCATATATTGCCTTGTATCATTGATTTCAGTCAACGAGGGGCTTCAATAATGGTACATTTTTCAGGTGCGGATCAATGAATTTGAAAAGGTGGGGTCCTAGTAAGGGATCGACCATTTAACTTCAAAAGGGGGAGGGGGGTATGTTTTTTTTCCTAAAAAAATATTATGATCCCCAATTTGATGAAAAAAATATTCTGTTCAAGCAGAGAACAAAACAAAATATTCTGAATCCAGATTTTCCCCATACCTTATAGTTTTAAATTTTGACCCAAATAATTTGATTGATAGCGTTGAAAAACTTAATAAAATTGTTCGTGCGAAGAAAAAAAATTCTCACATCGACAAAAACCATTACCCCCCCTCTTTTTAAAGTTAAATGGTTGCTCCCTTAGACAACGTTTGGACTGATGCTTGTAAAAAGTATATGCATTTATCAGATAATATATATGTAGCTCCATTAGTGGTCCTAAATCCACCTTTGTTTTTAAATAGTTGGTTTGTTGCAAGGCAACATTTCTGTCCCTATCCCATATACCCTCATTTTCCAGTGGCATCTAAATTTGCCGATCTTCATCCTGATCGAACTATTACAGGACCTACCTGTTGTATTTATTGTTTTTTTTTTTTTTTTGTTATCGTCCTGAACATGCATGAAATATTTGCCACTGGCAACCAACAATCAATCACTTAAAATAGGTCGTGTGTATACAAGTTACAAAGAAACTTGGGTTTCAACTCCTTCGGGCAAAGTATCCCTTATATGTTTAACTTTCCTTTTGGTCAAACACCTCTTCAATTGTTTCGGTTCTTATATTTACTTGACTTTCAAATATTCAGTTTTCAGCGTTCTGTATGTAAGTGTAAAAATTCAGCGTTTTACATTGTCCTGGTTTTTCGAGAGCAACATTGGTGTATGGCCAAAATGGCAAAATCCATCGTGCAGAGAGCGTGACAATCTCTTTACACGCCCCATTCTGACTGGACGTAGCTGCATACTTGTACTTTGCTCAATGTTGATTGTCGTACGATAACTTAAAAATGCGCAAATTACAAATACGGAATTATCCCTTGATACAAAAATATCCCGTTTCCTTTTAGTCGCTATTTAAAAACAGAGGCGGATTTAGGGGCCGCCGACCCCTAACGGAGCTACATATAATTATGTTAAATGCATATCCTTTTTACAAGCATCGGTCCTAACGTTGTCTAATTAGGCCCCCACATTTTCAAATTCATGGATCCGCACTAGAAAAATGTACCATTATTGAAGCCCCTCGTGGAGGTATCCAAGTCAAATAGAGTGTCACCTTAGTGACAATATTTATATTTCCGATTCCCAAATAGATAACCATCTCGATTGGTCACTTCAACTTGATCATATGTTTATCGTTGATGTGAACTTTTTATATTTATTTCAAATTACCATTTCAAAATGCTGACACCTACAAATGAATAGATGGGCGCTTAATGTACAGCGGCAACTATTACATTAATATGCAGGATTAAAATAATGTTTATGGTTTACGTTTATATGGTATGAATGTATTCAGCCTCCAAGCTTCTTATAATTAATCTTACTCTAGTGTTAGTGTTATATTTAACATTGCCATAAAAGTGCGAGGTTTGGCTAGCCACAAAACCAGGTTCAACCCACCATTTTTTCTTAAAATGTCCTGTACCAAGTCAGGAAAATGGCCATTATTATATTATAGTTCGTTTCTGTGTGTGTTGCATTTGAGTGTTGTGTTTCTGTTGTGTTGTTGTTCTATTATATTTCATGTGTTTCCCTCAGTTTTAGTTTGTAACCCGGATTTGTTTTTTTCTCAATCGATTTATGAATTTCGAATAGCGGTATACTACTGTTGCCTTTATTTACTCTAAAATTCAGCGTGTATAATGGGTAGCAGTGTCAAAAAGATATTAACAACCTTCCACATTTGTGGCTAGCACAACGTTCATTGCGACACCATAATTTCAGTATTCCTTCCGTATCAATACTTAGAACTGAATTCAATGATACAAGGCAATATATGATCGTCATGCAATCGATAAAAAATGAAAACAAAACGTTAAATATCGCATGTGACCGAAGCGCTTTTCAGGGTTTACCTTCATCAGGAATGCTCAAAAGCCGAATATTTGAAGGCCAACAATTTAAAATAACCGAATAATTGATACATTCAATGATTTCATCTGCCGACATGATTGCAGATAGCAAGAAGTCGTAGAGTAAAAAAAAATGAAATCAAATTTGAGGGAATAAAAAGTAAATCATCTTGTTTAAATAGGTTTAAATATTTTTTATTTTTTTTTTTTTTTTTTTTTTTTTTGCAAAAGATGCAAAACCTTAAAAATTTCACGATACTGTTATCTCATGATGTCCAATTTGTTTTATAAAAAAAACCGACTTCTTCTTTAAATTATTTTTTTTTTTTTTTTTTTTCGGCAATTAAAAATGATTTGATATATTTCGTGCTTTTCATTCCTAACTTAGAATGATCATCATCAGAGCCGTGTTTCTTGTTTTAAAATGAATTCTCCGCTTTTGAGAAATATTTATTTTGTCATCCAACTTTTCACAACTTACAACTGTCTGCCTCTGGTTTTATTTTATACATTACTTTTTAAGTACCAGTAACTGTTCATTTCTTTTTGTTTTGATTGTTTTCGTTTTGTTTCGTTTCGTTCCGCTTTTATTCCTTTTCGCACTTTATAGGTACCCCTCTTTTCGCCCGTTTTCTATTTTTGATATCTTAATCAAAAATTGAAAAAATCAAACTTTCAAAAAGCGAAATAATCAAAATTAAGTTTAGTACTTTTAAAGTTAGATCAAATATCTAAAGTATCAAATTTAAAACGATATTTAAAATTTAAATTTTTTAATTATTTGGTGAAAATTTCAATATTTCAAGAAATTAAAAAAAATTTGGAATTTTGATATTTTAAAACTTTGATCAAAATTTCAAAAATCTAAAATTTTAAAACTTTTAAAATTTTTGAATTGATAAGTGTTACACGGACCATAGACCAATGGAAGTAGGTTCTCAATACTAACGGTATTGATGACTTGATCACTTTGATAGGCCACTAGTCTAAATACCACAAGTTAAGATAGTCGGCAAAATAAATTCGTTACATAGTGTGCTAGTGACCTAATACGATATATATGGGGTCAGTAAATTCAATATGGGATTCGCGCTTCGCTCTCACCCCATATATATCGTATTAGGTCACTAGAACACTACGTAACTAATAATCTCTGTAATTTTCAAATACCAAATGACTATATAAGTAAAATTTCTCAAGACAATGAGTATAAAAAAAATATGGTATTAATGTCTGTATAAAATTATTGCAATGGGTTGTTTTATTTATCAGGACTGTTTTTTCCAATATTGTTCAACATCTTAAGTAGACAGGCAAAAGCTATACATCTGGTCGTTATAAGCTGTTGGCCCTTAGGGGGGGCGTTGGGTATATGAGCTAGCTAACTAAAGGTTCTTTAATTAAGACAGCAACCTGGTAACACAGGTTATGACACTACGTATCGGATATGAGTGTACATACTTTAAATACGACAAACAGTTATTTGTTTTATAAAAAGCTATATGTATGGTACACTACAATCAGTAATTGTCTATCTAAATATAAAATGTAAAAAGATATTTTACATCAATAACAGTATAAATAAAGAGATGTAGTATGTATGACTAACAATAAAACAATAATACACCAGAGACAAAGGGGTTAATTAATTGTTGGTTACTTAACGTCCAATGACAAATATTTCATGCATGTTCAGAAAGAGCAAATGAATAATGATGTTAAGGATGTACTTAGGTGAGATTTTGGAATATGTGTCAGACGTTCGGAATCCTTGGTTTTTTTTCCATACGATACAAGGTAAAATATTTTGCCCCATAACACCCATTTATTTTCTCATATAAGACTTAATAGCTCATATAGGGTCATTTACCAAAATTTAAGCAGATTCTTGATTTCTTTTCTTTTGATTTGAGACCCAAAAAAATCAAATATTTCGAAAAGGAGCTCCATGCCCTATCAATTTTTTAGGTTATTTTGTTCCTTAACTAATGCTCCTCCGACTTATAGTATCAATTATAAATTCTTGATTTTTTTAATTTCATCCTCAACTACCATATTGTACTGTAGTTTATCTTCAATAATTAACTACATTCTGCTACGTTTAGTTTATGTTTATAGCGAGCTCCGTGCAATGAATGTTTCCGTGTCGGAACTATTTTCCTTTACTACACCAATAAGGGGTGTCGAGTAATCTACGTATCGGAGCTGGAACTGCCAAAGAGTTTGTGGTTATAGCGCACTGCTGTTTAGTGCGGTGGATGCTGTACGTCTGCTCGTTCTTGTCCTGCTGTATCCACTAAAAGACATCCTTGTTTTATTATACAGACTTAACACACGTTTGTTACATACATACGAGACGAATATGAACACACCCTGTAAAGCGTTCAAAAGTGAAACAATCGTTGAAAAGGCTGAAACTGGTATGAAAGAATCGATAATTTGAAAAATCCATGTAATTCCAGTTATAGAAAATAATTTGACGTACACGGTGAATTGAATTCGATTAAGATTCATCTGAGAATCGTTTTTCAATTTTGGTCTTTTTGCTATTTTATAAGTTGTCGCAACGAAGAAGAAAATATTAGTACAGCAAACGAGACTTATTGGAACTGCGAATGTAACAACATATGCGATTGGTTGGTCTAGAAAACAAATTCGACCTCCGTATCCAATTGATGTAATGCTTGAGAAACTTGTTACAATAATATTTAATGAAACAATTATAGCAGGTGTCCCATACGAATATATTATGTAAATAACCAGTCTAGATTTTTCGGATATACGGATAACAGTTTTGCTTGTAAACACTCGGTACATATGGAAAGAACAAACACTGAGACAACCGAAAGTAACCAACCAAAAATAATGTATTAAAACACCGATCACTTTACATCCAATGTCGGATTTTGTACCTAATTCTACAAACTGAAACAATAATTGCGCACAAAAAATTGCAAACACTAAACATATATTGTTTTTTCCTGGAAGTGTTCTCAAACTTGGAAAAATGCAGTAAGTTAAAAATGTTAAAAATAAACAAAGAAGCGATATACAAGTGAAAATCATTGCAACTATATTCCATACATCTCCAGAATTGAAGGAATTCTCACTTGCATTCAAAGTCTGCAGACGATCTATGCATATTCTAGCTTGTCTAGGTGATATCAGAATGTACTCGTCTGGTTCAATTACAGCTTTTCTTGAAATTACAGTTAATTGTAAGTTTTTCAAGTTGATATTGAATTCTGTATAGTTTAATTCGATTTGTTCACACATCAAAAGTTGAGTCACGTGTGAATGAACGTACGAATTTCCTGGGTATGACTCGGGTGTTTCCTTAGTATAACATTTATCAGTGAACTGAAATCTGGAAACTAGAGTCGGTAAATTGAAAGCATTTTCATCACGCTGAATTAAAAATGGCTGCTGGAATTCATCGTATGTAACATTAAAGGTTGATCCTAGCAATGAAACAAGTGTTTCCTCCGTCATTGAACGGTTGACAGAATCAGGTATAAAAAATTTGTGATAGGCTAAGATAAAAACCTCAATTCCTTTGTCTAATTTGTTAGGTTTACTGTCTGGGCAGTATAGGTTGGAATATATGATGGAAGTTTCAAAGTCAATAAACGACAGTCTCAAGCGAGCTTTTAGAAAATCCTTGAAAGATTGACCGACTGACTCTAAGAATGGCATCGTATCATTAATATCCGAAACTAAACTAGTTTTTAATCCTGCATATAAAATGTATCCAAGGTTTGCTGTTGTTTGGAATAGAGGGGTACATCTTGTGCCGATATGCATTCTACCAGGATAACAAAGTATATCACGACATTTATTCTGAAATGATCAAGTTATGGTTATGGCACGAACATTTTATATCTATCATTTTCACAATTTTTTAAATGAAAATTCTAAGATGAAAAAAATACCACTGCCCAAAATAGAATGAAAATAAATATATTACATACTACATAATAAAATGCAGGACAGAAATGTGTAGAAAAGTGAAAAATAAGCGAGACTCACTAAAGGTGAAAATGATATATAATCCGTCAGAAAAATCACCCTGTCCCTTCGCCCCCAGACCCCCACCTTTTCCACCTAATCAAATGCCCGTCCCTTTACGTGTACAGTAATTTGTCCCTGTCCCAAGTTTTTTCAGGAATTTGGTGTAGATGACAGACCTTTTGATGGTCACTGTTGAATTTGTTCTCAACTAATTTGTCATGTATTCTAACATAGGGGCTATTAAGTCTTCATGGTTGGTATATTTTAGACACTTTTCTATGGTTAAAGAACGGATTTGACCTTTATGTGTGTGTTTTTTAGTTGCTGTCTGATTGTCATATATCTTATTCTAAGTTTTATTTAGAGGTATTCCCGTAACAGTGTTGACAAACGTAATACATGTACTTGAATCATTTACCGTTAACTTGTTTGTCATCGGCTATTTATAACAATGAATTTACGTTCCCTCAATCTGTCAGAGGCCTTCCAGTGGGGGTTTGAATAGAACAAAAGAGTAAAGTTCATGCATGTGCAAGAGAAGAAAAGAGAATGTTTAAGTATTCAACATTTAAATCACCACACAATGTTAAGTCCTTTGCTAGTTATTCGTTTTATTTGATTTATGCATTTAGAACCTTTGGCAACCCCACAGATTTTTTAAATTCTATAACAAGTACGATGTGATATTTCAGCGTTACAGAGGAACGTTCACCTAATCTAACCCAGTCAATTGATAACCTGAGTGCGTCAAGAAATGGTCTCGTCCACACTGTTATGAAAACGATTCTATATCGTGATTAATGGGAAATATAATACTGTAAATTCAGAAATTTTTGCGTGCATTTATTATTGCGGATTTTGAAGAAAGGACAAACATGTGATTTTCAAAGTTATTACGATTTCAGGACAATCTGCATACAGTTATATCATCCGATATCAAAGTTCTTATTATTGCGATCCTCGCCCAGTCGCATTAATCGTATAAATAAAAACCTCGCAATTTTTTTTTTTTTTTTTTTTTTTAATTTTCAGTATAAAGTTTCTGTGAACGGAAGACAATAACTCTAATATTCTTGTAAATAAAGGGTAAAGTACACAGTATACTTGTCATTATTTCAAATGCCTGTCATGTAGAATTTATTTTATCTGTGGTCTCAATTAAGATTTTTTTTATTTTTGTTTTGGTAACTTTATAATGTTAGTTTGCTGTAAGTGTAGTTTTGATGTAAAAGCTGCAAAAATGGTAAAAATGGCAGTGTGATTCCCATCGACTAAGTTAACGTCCATTACAATAAGAACATGTAAGTTAAGTCTTCATAAATGAGAATACGGCGTTACTTACAAGAAATAGAATCTGACTTGCGTCACAGCTGGGTGTCTGTATTTTCTGTTTTGTTGATTGCTTGAAGTTCGAAAGCTCAAATATAACTCTAAACGTCGGTGGCATGAATTCTTTTATGAAAACAATATTATCAAATGTTTCGCTGCTTGTTGGAATGATATGTGTATATGGACCTTCTTCGTTATTACATATTTCACAAAACTTGTTTTTGTATGGTGCCAGGTATTCAATGCTTGGCATACTCAAACAATACTCCTCTGTGTCTTTGTCATAGTTCTCCCAAAGACCTGTAGTGTTACATTCAGAATATTCTACCTTGTGTTTTTGTTCCGGATTACACATTTCGCAAAAGACACTCATTTTTGATTTGTACAAATTCCTAGGCATATTTACATTCTCACAAGCAAACTTAATATCCTGGTCGCCATGCATCCAGTTCCCGGAAACATTACAGTGTTTGTCTTCTCGTTCTTCGCAGTTAACATTGGTATATTCAGATGGTTTGTATTTTACAGAACATCCGTTTTCTTGTAAAACCCGGAAATAGTCTTCGAACGACAAAAAGAAAAATGGCGGCAAATACACATTACAACTAATATTTAAGTCCCACATGGAAATAGAATTTAAAACTTGTGAATCGGACTGATTAAGTCCGTGACTACACAAAGCACAGTATATGTTTTTAAAGTGTGTATAACTTTTATCAATTTGAATTTCTACTGGTAGAAAAGTAAAGAATTTTGTAATATTACTCATACTACACAACGTTTCCAACTGCATGCTCATGGATTCAGTGCATGTATCAAAAACTAAATATCCGTTTTTCTGATCAGAATATTGTTGATCAGTACATGTAGTCGATTTTTGAAAGTACTTGTCTACACAACATCCAGATTGAAAATAGCAACTATCGCTGCAATCGCAATCGGACAATCTCGAGAAAAATGAATAATTGTGACAAAACACAGGAGAACCAGTAAATGCAAAATATTGTAGCATTATACTTGTTTTGTTCAAATCGTAGAAGTCTTTATCTTGAATTATTTTTGGTTTTTTCGTTGCTAAAGTTTCAAGGTTGGTATCTTTTAAGTACTTCGTTCCACTGTCAATAATCGATTCAAGGTTTAAATTCAAACTTTTTAACTGAAGCACTAATTCATTTTGATTTTCCATTTTTTCTACAATAAAGTAAACTAGTTCCTTAAAATGCATGTTGTGTGTTCTATTTCTGTCATTTGAATTACATAAATAGCAGTAAATATTTTTGAATGGTGTTGTTAAGGGACTTTGTATGTTATCAAAGCATGCCTTTTCTAATTCAGCACTGAAAACTTCCCACAAACCTGTCGAATTACATTTCGAGATAACTTCACCTATAGCTACATCATTGGGCGGATTACACAGTTGGCAAAATATATTTTTGAAAAAATGAAATCTATTTTCATAAATTCGGCATGCAAAATCTATATTAGCATCATATTTTTTCCATGTTCCCGAAACATTACATTTACTTATCATAGCCTTATCCAACATAGATTTATCTTCGCATATGTTAATATGAAGTCCATATATGTCTGCGCTTGAATAAAAAATGTCACATTTCTTTTCTTCGGCATAGTCGAATATTTCAGAATAAGTAGACAGAAAGTTGAAATCTGCAAACTCTGCACACTGAATTTCTATTTTCCATTGATGTATATTTTGGAGTGACTCGTTATGGCACACTGAACAATGAATATTTCTGTAAGTCAGTCCGCTTTTGTGTGAATAAACGGGAGTGTTTTGAAATTTTTGAAGGAGGCTAGTTGACATTTCGCATTTCCTTTTTGTGGTATTGTCCGAGGACACAGGACAATGACTGATCATTGCTATTGATGTTTTGTTAGAATAAGGGTTAAAGTCCAAGAGGCTTGCTTCTATACACGATAGAGGAAAACGAAAGTAGTGATCTGGGCAACAATTCTTGTAAATTATACATGTATCGTCACAGATGCATTCTGGGCAATATTCTCTAATCATTTCATTAGTGGAATCAGACTTTTGTGGTCCACAAACTTTATTCCCACATCTTGCTCTATATGCATCCATAATATACGAAAGTTCCAAGCAATACACGGAGACGACAGCATATGTCGATATTAACTGTAACTTAGTGGTTTGATGGAAACTATTCATTTTAAATCTGAAAAAAAATGGAGAAAAAAAAGTTGAACATACCAAAAACTAATGATACGCTCTACATGGTGACTCGGATAAGCATTAGTGGATACAGATTTTACCTCCGATATCCTTCTTTTCGGGAATATAACAAACATTAGACTGGAACTCCTTAAACTTCCATTAAATGAACATATGCGTCTCTATACTCACAGAAATCTGAGGTCTAGCGTCGCCAAGAGTTTTGCTAAAGGACAATTTGGCTTTAGTCCTACATTTTTCTGTCTTAATGGTGATGTGTGTTTTAATTTTGATTTAATCGTTTAATAGGATATTGGGTAATTTTAATTGCGTACTCTTGTAACGTAATAAGATCCAGTCATTAAAATATCACCGGAAGTCAAAAGATACGATCTTCCGGTTTCATGTTCGACCGATAAAATATCGCTTATATGAGTTAATCAATTTCAGCAATCGAAACAATTATCGGAAAGATTACAAAATGCTCATGTAAAGGTATAACATCTGTAATATGACGCTACAATGTCACGGAGCGACACGCTAGCGTGTTCAAGGACTATGACGATATTAAGAAAAGAAATCACATACCTTCTAATAATCTGCAACATAAAGTTTTTTTATTATCGAAATTTTAAACAAAGGAAGTTAATGTTTGGAACCAGTTATTGGTATGGTACGGGTTGTGTTTTTCTCGTATGATTTATAATGACATGATATTGAACCCATAACGGCCGGAATTTTAGTTGATTTTAATATAATGAAGACATAATCTTTAATCAGTTTATATAAAAAAGAAGATGTGGTATGATTGCCAATGAGACAACTGTCCACAAGAGACCAAAATGACACAGAAATTAACAACTATAGGTCACTGTACGGCCTTCAACAATGAGCAAAGCCCATACCGCATAGTCAGCTATAAAAGGCCTCGAAATGACAATGTAAAACAATTCAAACGAGAAAACTAACGGCCTCATTTATGTCAAAAAAATGAACGAAAAACAAATATGTAACACATAAACAAACGACAACCACTGAACTACAGGCTCCTGACTTGGGACAGGCACATACATACATAATGTGGCGGGGTTAAACATGTTAGCGGGATCCCAACCCTCCCCCTAACCTGGGACAGTGATATAACAGTACATCATAAGAACGAACTATAAAAATCAGTTGAAAAAGGCTTAACTCATCAGATGGACAAAAATACAAGTGGACGTGGCAGTTTAGTTCAGATCTGGAGCTGGCATGTTATTAACTGTTAAGTATCTTTTGTGAATTTCTTTTGATCATTGTCACTTTGCTTAGTTTTTTCTGTTACCATTTTCTAACATTGGACTCCGACTTCTTTGGACTGAGTTTAACTGTGGGTGTTGTTGTTTGTTTGTTTATTCCACATTGGCTAGAAGTATAGGGTGAGGGTTGAGATCTTACAAAACAAGTTTAGCCCTGCAGCATTTTTGCGCCTGTCCCAAGTCAGAAACATTTAACATTTGTAAGTACTGTGTTTTTTGGTTTTTTTTTAAACTGTGTGGCTTCCATTTTGCTGAACTAATATCCATTATTATTTTTTATTATTATTTAGAAGCCAGTTGGAGCCCCCATCTACGTATCTAGGTGTGGATTTTTTTCGCTGCGTTGATGACCTATTGGTGGCTGATTTCAGAACTTTGGTCGGTTTGTTGTCTCTTTAACACATTGCCCGTTGCCATTCTCTACTATATTGGAATATTTGTCATATATTAGAAAATGCAAAGTATTTTTCACCAGAAACTTTCTTATCAAACCAGAGGTTCACTGGGTATACAAATATGGTCATCTGGAATTTTCCTGTCCAGCTGTAAAACCCTTACTGTGTTGGATGTACTAATTCACAGCCATGTTAAATCGGTTTTAAATCCGTGGCTTTGTGTAGGATTTGTGCCTATTCATGTTAAACCCCCACCACCCCATCCCCCTCCATAAAACTTTTCAAAGATCCTGTTAGAGTTCGCACATTTGTCCGAAGATAGCTCCGTAAAACAATCTCCTGGTGTTGAAGTAAATTTTGAAATACATTATGGGTATTTTTCCCATTACTTTATTTCGCATTTCAGTATTACAGTTATTTTTTCATAGTTTTTCAATCTGTTAAATATCTTCTCATTAGGGGAGTGGGGTCTCAACGTACACATTTGGGTACAGACGTCAAGCTGGTGTTTGAACGCACCTCCCTGTTCATATTTTGATTTTTGCGCAATTCCCATCCCATAAATACATTTCATAGCAAAATCCTAACCCATTCATATATTTTCCAGTTGTCAGGTAGATAAATATTGTGAAGAAATATGGGCGGGGAAGTACTGTTCGAATAGATCTTTCTCCCCTTTCCCTCCAAACCGTTAATTACTATTATCTTCTTTTTTGTATTTTTACGGGGGTCAGATATCTTTTGCTTGTAGACTTCTGATATCTTCGTGCATTTTGGGGCTACTAGCATCTTCCAGATATCTGTGAAATTCTTGCTTACTCATGTCTAATGTTTAAACATGAGTGAGCCGTAGGGATATGCCGAGTAGTACCGAATGTATGGTTGGTATGAAAATTACATTAAGGGGCAACTTTGAACCCCTGTGGTGGCCAGGCAGGCCCGGATCCGGATTCCGAACCAGACCTAGCTCATTTCAAAGGTATTGACCGAAGGCTTTTACCCGCTTAAATATTTTTTGGGACCCGAGCACGTCTGGCCACCACAGGGGCTCAAAGTTGCCCTTTAACGTACTTTTCATATCAACCACACATTCTTTCGGTACTCCTCGGCAAGTACCTACGGCAAAGTTTCGAACCAGTCCTAGCTCATTTCAAAGGTATTAACCGAGGCTTTTCGCCACTTAAATAAATTTCTGGGATCCGGGTCCGTCTGGCCACCACAGAGTTAAAACGGACTGTCATCTTTTGAGAATCACGACAAGACGTGAAAATATCGAATTCTGCAGTCAAATTATATTTAGCAAAGAGATTTAGAGTATTTTGGAACGTTTGAGTCTTAGAATCATTCCCGAAACAGTGTAGTCCACCGTGATACTTTTGTTGATAATATTTAATACTGAAACTTGTTTGTCATCGGCTATCGATAACAATGAATTTACGCTCACTCAGTCTGTCAGAGGCCTTCCAGTGGGGATTTAGATAATCACTTGTTACACATTTCGTTATATAAAATAAAATGAAACTCTTTTCTCAAAACTTTAAAAGTAATTTATTTAGATATTATTTATATCAGCACACACAACAATTTCATTTAGAGAATAATAAATGTTCAGAGCTAATATCATCATATAACTGAAAAATACATTTACACCTTTGGATTCTCATCAAAAATAGGTCGATTGGGTTGATTCACAAAATATATTAAGAGAAAAAATGCTCACAAGGAAGCCATTAAACCAAGAGTTCCAAATGGTGAAGTTGAAATAATCCCTTCGTAAATTTTACGGACGCCATCACGAGTTGGTTGACCGTTATGGAATATCCGTTTCACAGATGATATTCAGGATATGTTCCTTATGTCGTAACTACAATCCGTTTATTTTCACGAATGTGACCTACCGAATTAGACTATTTACCGTTTGTAATAAAATGAACAACACGAAGAGTGCCACATGTGAAGCAGGATCTGCTTACTCTTCCGGAGCACCTGAGATCACCCCCAGTTTTTGGTGGGGTTCGTGTTGCTGAGTCTTTAGATTTCTATGTTGTGTCTTGTGTATTATAATTTGTTTGTCTTTTTCTTTTTTGTATAGCCATGGCGTTGTCGGTTTAATTTCGATCTATGAGTTTGAATGTCCCTCTGGTACTGTTTGTCCTTTTTTGTGATCATTTAAGAGTAAACTTCCATTTATTCAATGCGTGGGATTTGTTTGAGAAAAGAGTTCTGGACGACATTTTTTTAACTGGATATGTTTCATATGGATCATCGTTTGAATCATTCAGTCATACAGAGAATTCATACTATTAGTTTGCCTTGGATATTCTAGTACTACTCAACTCAATTGCTTCTATTTCACGGGTGTCATTCGGTTTATCGAGAGAAATAATCGTGAAAGAATACCTAACTGTGGTCAAGCATTGCGATTGGATCGTGAAAGATCTTGTATCGGATCGTGAATGTAATTAAATGTAAATTCTACTTCAAAATATGTGAACAAATCCGAACAAAAAAATATGTCTGTCAAAATGATTCAACTTTCTCATCATTACTGTGCAATAAGATAAAGAAAATATGCAGTACTTTATGAGAAAACACAATACATGTCTATTGGATTCATTAAAAAAACACGCTTTTTGTACCTATAATGGTCATATTCCAATATATCATGATATATTTGAAACTTAGTCTTTGGTGTGTCCGATAGTACAGTAAAATAAAAGTATGCTCTTCCCTTGAAACCGTTTATTAGTTTACGAAAACCTTGAATTTTGTTGATTTTTCCTCAAACTTGATCGTGAAAGATCAGGCAACGCATTATTTTGATCATGAAAGACAATGCGTGACCAGACTTGATAATCAGAAATCAATATTTCTTTTACCACTTGATATACTTGCAACTGGTTGAAGCGTGTAACTATTTTGAAAAGAACGAACATTAAAGCTATCATATTTTTTTTTAAATTCAACACTTTACCTCGAAAGTTAAAAACATAACTAAACACGTGTCTAGATCAGTTGATTTTCAAAATAGAAGGACCCCCAGGAGCGTACTTTGTCGAAAATTAAAGGTATGTATGTATCTTTAAATGCATCCGCCTTGGAAATATATGCATGTGTACGAATTTTTTTTGTAAGGGTTGTAACTTTCAGTTTGTGGAGTGTTGTTCGTGCATACATAGTGTGACAATATTGACAAATGTATTGTTATTTCGTGGCTGCGATGACACAAACTAAAAAGGTACAAAGATAAATTATTTCTAACTAATTGTGTGTTTAGTCTTTTTACAATAGCTATACGTCACTGTACCAAACTTATCATTCAACGTACTTCGACTGGGATGCCCAGCTTGAACTGTAATTTGACCGATTCAGTTCTATTCTCAAGCGTTACAACTTTTACTGAATCTGCATTGGCATGGGTAGCGATATCATACCTTTTTCAGTTCGCGTGTGAAAAATTCAGCTTTGAGAATTGGTCTAGTACAATTCAGGCAGACCTATTTACTTACCGCTACTATGTAGCCAATAATATGGGTATGCAACGTTTGAACCAAACAGTTAACCATCTACCGTATCTAATAGCGAAAACAACATCTTTCATTAACAATTTGAGATTGAACGATAACCAACCTTTTGTGTAACAGTACTTTCTCAAGTTCTATAAAATTGAGAATGGAAATGGGGAATATGTCAAATAGACAACAACCCGACTGTTACATCTCAATATTAATTAAAAAGACAATATCGAGTTCATATACAATATTTATATATTGCAAACATGTAACCAACTTTTCACATCGAGCAACAACCTTAAAACTGACCAGAATATACATTAAATCTGTCTTTATCTTTGAATGCTACACATATTAAAATAACTTTAAGTGTTCTTCAGTGGCGACTTTATGGCCATAGATAAATAGCACTAATTAATTGCGACAGTTCTATAGAGTTCATTCAGATGCTAAGAAAATATCAGGGTCTTTCTATGGTGGTGATAACAAGCTGATGTACATAAGAAAATCGCATAATAATGAGTTTATTTATTTAAATTATTAAATAGTACTTGGTATTTGAATAAATCATAGATCATTAGAATAAAAATATAACAAATGCTCATAATATGGTTATTGTTTTATGTTATTTAATAAAACTGTCAGCATTTTCCGATAAATATTGGCATCATAATGGGACACGAATTGGGTGCAAAAGTAAAATTCGTATTATAATCCTGAATTCAAAAATTCTATCATAATGAAAGTTCCAGTTTGTTTTGTGATAGTATCTGCTACAATTTGTGGCAAAATTAGTATCTTAAGTGCTATAACATTAAAATTATTACAATATTGCTATAGCCAGTTTTGCTTGTTACAGTGGTGTCCAACTTTATTGCTGAGAATCCTAATTCAATTTTCAACATGGTATTGTTATAACAGATTGATAAAATGATTTATGAAATCATCTGATATCCGTGTGAATGTATCTTATATCTCTAATGCTTTAAGTGCATAGATTTTGCAGAATAAACAGTTTTATAATTGTAGGTCATTTCGTGTCCATATTTTAACGATCGATATATAGCTAAAACAATGAGTCTATCACATATTTTGTCAATTAAATTTGACCTTCCACTAAAACCAATCCCAACTTAACCTAATTGAATTAGAATACCACAGATACTTTGACTGCAATTTCAGAAAGGATTGTTCTATGTTTGTGTCCAGGACTGAAACGTTCGTAACAGGTAACGATCGATGTCTATTTTATACTGTAACTTGTTTATATGCTTCTGGTTTCATTTTATTCATTTTAAATTGTTGAGTTTTACTGTTTTTAAAAAAATATGAACCAGTTAACTAGAGAAAGATGATATGAATTGATAATATTGTAATGATACAGCACATTGGACACAAATAAGTTTACGCTCGTTACACATGGAAACCAGGAAGCAAATTCTTTTGGAAATTTGTAACGATCGTTATACTGTCAGCTGTTTTAATAGTTCAAACGAGTTCAAGGCTTCACTCTATCTATAGAATTACATTGCGTTATGCCAAGTAGTGTTACAAATAATTATTTATTAGTTAGAAAAGGTTAGAATGTCAATAAGTACATACTATGTTCGCTCGTTACAGAAAGACACTCACAAATTTACACGATCGTAACATGTGGAAACCAGAAATCAAAAATATGTAACGATCGTAATTTAATCATGGCTTATCTTTAATCAATAAACTAATACAATTAAGTGAACTATTTCTATTTGTATAACTTTGATTTAAATGTTATAACAAGATATTAGGTTTTGTTTTAAATGATAAGATTATTATTAAATCTACTTTTGGTAACGCTTGTTACAGAAAGACATCTGAAAGTTTTAAAGGATGTTACATTTGACACGAAGGCAAAATATAAATCGTTACAAGGGACACCAAGCAAAAGTTTCGCTTGAAACGATCGTGATGTGATATTCATACAATTGTATTGATGATTGTTCTTACATTAATCAATCATTTCCATTCGCGTTTTCAATTCTACAACAAAACTGTCATTGTCTTTAGTTCTACATGTTCAATTCCGTGCTTTAATTATAAACAAAATAATTGAGGTAACGATCGTTTCACGTAGATTCAATTCCTAAGGGCTTTACAAATTTCAGAACAATGCTGAAAGTAAAGCTGAGGTCCAGTCGCAGGGAAAAGAACAAAGCAACACCGATACATAATGAAACGACGACAGTGAAATTAGAGAAAAAATCTTCCAAACAGAAAATGAAAGAATATAGAGACAGGTTAAAGGAAAATCCAGACACATACAAAGCATATCTAGCATCAGAAGCTGAAAGAAACAGGGCATATAGGGCAAGGTTAGACGACCAGCAAAGAGAGAGGCAGCGTGAAAAGACCAGAATTCGGGTACAAAAATTCCGAGAAAAGACAAAATCTGCGATGATTTTAAAGACGCCACAAGATGATGCCTTGGTACAACCAAAAACACCCAAAACGAGACAAAAAGTTAAAGACCAGAGGGAGTATTGGCGAAACAAAAAGAAAGAGCAGAGAAAAAACATGACAGCTCAAAAAAGGAGGAGAGTTAATGAAAAAAGAAGATTAAATTATGCCGAAAAGAGAGATAAAAAACTAACAACAAAAGAAAAAGAAAAGGAAGCAAGAACAACCACCACAGGGTACAAAACCAAAGAGGCAGAAAGGAAAGCAGTATATCGCGCTAAACAATCTCTGCCATCTTCACCTAACAAGTTCGCAAGTGTTCTCGCTGGTATTGCTGCATCGGCCACCCCAAGAAAAAGGGCAGCATTGGAAAATGATGGAATCATATTAACACCATCAAAGCGACGACGACTGGATATGTGTAGTCAATCCCTTGCGAAAATAACGGATGAAATTCAAAGTAAAAAATATAAAAGATCGAAGTTGGCATTGAGTAGGAGACGCATTTTAGCATCAAGCATAGTTTGGTCCAGTAACACAAACATGAGAAAAAACTGTGGTATGTCATGGGCTTTTGCATACAAATGTTCAAAACTAAAGGGAGTATGGACTGACAAGAAAAGAAGTGACGCCTTAGACGAAGATACAATAAAAAAAGTTGAAGATTTTTTCAGGAAACCGTGTAATTCAAGATGCCTACCGGACAAAAAACATGTGTCAAAGAAGACCATGGAAGCAAAAAGAATATTGGAAGTTAGCCTTGTAGATACATATGAAAAGTTTAAAGAACAGAATACAGAGTGTAACATCAGCTTCAGTAAATTTTCTTCCCTACGACCATCGAACGTTAAAACAATGAACAAGAATGCTTTCAACAATTGTTTGTGTGAATACTGCACAAACATTGAACTTAAAGTCAAAGCCATTGAAAAGGTAGTTGGAAATAGAAGTTTTGTCAAAAACCGCTATGATATATCTAAAGAAACCCTTTGTATAAAGGCGAATTACTCACAGTTCTACCATAAGAAATGTTTGGAAAGAAAGTGTGATAAATGTGGTCCTGCAAAATTTACAAAATCCCTAACTGATGTTTTAAACAAAAAATCAACTACTGTAGAGTGGCACAGATGGGAGAACCAAACTATAATACACAAAGGGGTGAAAAAGACGAGAAAGATGCTACAGATGAAAAAGAATAACGTTACCCTTTTCATGGCAGAACTTGCAGCCGAAATTGGTCCTTTTAGTGCTCATTTGCATAATGCAGCCTGGCAATACGAGCAATTCAGCACACTTATAAAGAATGTACCGAGAAGTGGGTTGTATTTTGCATGGACTTTGCTGAAAATTATACATGTCTGTATCAAGACGAGGCTCAGAGCGCACTGGAATCATGGCCAAGTTACTTTGTTTTCAATAGTAGCATACTACCACTGTCAATCATGTTCAGCTAATATGAATGAAAGTTTGATTTTCATCACCCCAGATAGGAAACATGATAGCCATGCTGTTCATTGCTTCAATACAATAGCAAACGAGTATTTGAAAAGAAAGAAAATTGTCATCGACAGACAAATACACTTCTCAGATGGAGCTGCAAGTCAATTCAAATCCAAAACGCCTTTTGAGGATTTGAGAAAAGGATCAGACGACTTTGGATTCCACATCGAAAAGCACTTTTTTGGGTCGAGGCATGGAAAAGGTCCATGCGATGGAGAATTTGGGGTTGTAAAAAGAACAGTAGCAAACGCTGTAAAATCTAGAACTACAATCGTAAGAACCGCAGAGGAATTCTATATGTACGCAAAGGGTGCTTTGACAAAACCAAAAGACACAGATGAAAAATGTTGCCACACACAGCGTGCCTTTTTTCTTGTTGAGGAAAAAGACATTCAACGACAAAGACCAGACCGAATTAACGTCAAAGCTATTAAAGATACAAGAAAGAAGCATGGTGTCAAATCTCTAGCTGACGGAACATTGGCAACACGTTTACTTAGCTGCTTTTGTAGAGAATGCACCACACAGAATGGCACGTGCATTAACCTGGAACATGTTGATGATTGGGAAAGCACATCAAAGAAAAATAAGAGTGTTCCCTTAAACAAAAGGGACATTGGAAGCAAAATTACAGACAAGACCCAAAGAGAAATATGATAAAAAGATGAGAACCAAGGGATAAAATCAAAAAGAATGACAATTTAAGGAAGAAAACAAAAGTCCCCTGAACAAGAAATATGTTAAAAGGACCAGTGATGAGGCTGTTAATGATCGTTTTGATATTGAGTGGCCGAAAGAACGTAGTGCGTATTTCAGATGGTTTTACTTTATTTACAGTCCTCAGAATCATTCGATGACCTTCAGGCAAAATGTATTGAGATTAATGAAAGTCAAATGTTCCACAGTTACCCATTTACAGTCGATAAAGACATTGATATAGTGACTCATAACCTTGCTGCAGACAGACAAGCAATAGATTGTATGCCTAGAGACGGACTTGCATTATTCAGCTCAATGTTACCAGTTTGTGTTGTTGGAGATGGAAATTGCCTACCGAGGTCTGCTAGTGTCGCCTGCTTTGGCAATGAAACTGCCCACAAAGAAATAAGAGCGCGTATCGTGGTGGAAATGTGTTTATACAAGCACCAATATGTTGATAACGAATACCTAAATAAAGGTGTTGATTTACCTCAAAAAGAAGCTAAGAATCTTGTAAAAACATACGCAATGTTTTCAGAAAAATACACACCCGGCGACAAAATTACCAATGAAGTCATTAGCAGAATCTATGACGCCGAAGTTTCTGAGATTGTCAAATGTGGCATATTTATGGGAATTTGGCAGTTATTTGCATTGTCATCATGTGCAAATACGAGAATGTATTCTGTATACCAGGATTTAGGAGCCCAATTACCAAGGCTTACACTCAACAGACAAATTTTGCCGAGAAATAACCTGATACAGAGCTCAAGTAAAGAAACTCCTTTTGTAATCATGTGGAGCTCTACAAGAACCGATATGACCAGACACAACTGGGTTCCAAATCACTTTGTTCCCTAATACCTTCATATCATCTAAAACTCCAGAAGTTGACATAGACTTTCTTGAGGATGGGGACGAAGCGTTCTCTTTGGATGACAGTGTTATGATGACACTATTGCAGACTGTGACCGAGTAAGTAGCTCACATTGCTGTTAGTTTGGAAAATGGCAAAATGCATCAACACACTCAATTATATCGTAAACTGCTTTTATATTATCATATCAAACCAATGATTTGAAAAATGGCATGTTTCCTAACACACATGTACAGCCTATTTAAATCGATACTATGCAATTATTACCAACAGTTCAAACAATTAAATCAGCACAAGAGTATTTTGTCAAGGCTTTTAGAGAATATGAAACAGACATAAATAAATAATACTTGTAATGAGATAATAATGTAAGACATTGGGAAAACTTATATACATAATCTTTAAACATTTAAAGAAAATCTATTAAATCTTTATATTGTTTCCTTTTTCAGTGTCGAATTCGATGACAATAATGATGTGGTTAGTGATAAAAACACAGACATCAATACCACAACTGGTGATAAACCCCACGACATCAATGGCACAACTGATGGTGAACCCCAAGACATCAATGGTTCAACTGTTGGTGAGACCCAAGACATCAATGGCACAACTGGTGATGAACCCCTAGAAATCAATGGTACAACTTGTGGTGAGTCCCAAGACATCAATGACACAAATGGTGGTAAACCCCAAGACATCAATGACACAACTTGTGGTGAGACCCAAGACATCAATGGCACAACTGGTGATAAACCCCAAGACATCAATTACACAACTGATGGTGAACCCCAAGACATCAACTGCACAACTGTTGGAGAGACCAAAAACATCAATGGTGCTACTAGTGGTGACATCACAGACATCAATGGCGCATCTGGTGATGAATTCCAGGACACCAATGATACAACTGGTGATGAACCCCAAGACATCAATTACACAACTGATGGTGAACCCGACGACATTAATTGCACAACTGTTGAAGAGAACCAAAACATCAGTGACGCAACTGATGGTGTACCCCAAGACATCATTTGCATAACTGATGGTGAACTCCAAGACATCAACGGCACAACTGTTGGACAGACCAAAAACATCAATGGCGCTACTAGTGGTGAAATCACAGACATCAATGGCGCACCTGGTGATGAGTTCCAAGACACCAATGATACAACTGGTGATGAGCCCAAAGACATCAAAGGCACAACTGATGATAAACCCCAAGACATCAATGGCACAACTGATGGAAAACCAAAACATCAATGGCGCAACTGATCGGGAACCTCACATTATCAATAGCTCACCTGGTGACGAGTCCCAAGACATCAATGCCACAACTGGTAATGAGCCCCGAGACATCAATGCCACAACTGGTGATGAGCCCATTGAAATCAGTGGCATAACTTGTGGTGAGATCCAAAACATCAATGGCGCAACTTGTAATGAGCATCAAGACATCGATGGCACAACTGGTGATGTACCCCAAGACACCAATGGCACAACTGGTGTTGAGCTCCAAGACATCAATGGTACAACTGTTGATGAGCCCCAAGACATCAATGTCACACCTGTTGATGAACCCAAAGTCATCACTGCCACAACTGGTGATGAGCCCCAAGACATCAATGGCACAATTGTTGATGAACCCCAAGTCACAACTGCAACAACTGGTGATGAGCCCCAAGACATCAATGATACCACAGATGAGTACCACAAATGTATCAATGGATTGACACACGATGAGAACACAGGCATTAATGGAGCCATTAGTGATGAGCATAAAACATTCAATTGTAGAAAGAGGATGACCAACACAGGTGAGACTCAAATGGTTAATTTTAAAAGATAGACAGTTTAGATTTATATGATAAATTCTTTTGTAAGTTGTTTATTTGTCATGTGCATTTTCATATACATCCTGCAAACACATTGCTCATTCATTTTCTTATTCGTTTTCTCATATTATGTCATGATCTCAGCAAATTCATCAAGCTTTATTTGATTTTTATTTCTCACCATTTCACTATTAATTCATATATTCATGTTCTCACCAATTACATTATCACCACTCACAGCTATCAGATCACAGGGACATATCTACTTGTTGCTCATGGTGCAACTAGCTTTCCAGTTGTTGTAAGTTGAATGGATCCAAAATAACAAAACCTTAGTCCATCCTTAGTACACATGGCGGAAATTAATACAATTGCATGGTGCTTTGTTCAGCATGTTGATAGCATGAAGGTTTTACTTATTTTCACAGTCATTAGTAATTTAACATCATGCATGTGTAAAATAAGAAACTTTTTCTGAAATAGAGGGTATACCTACTTGGATAGAACAACAAAATTTCATGAACAATTTTAAAAGCAAGTAGCTTATGTACTGTTTTAAAAGAAGGGTTGCAAATTTACATAAGTAATAATATACATTGTGAAGTTTAAATGGCTAATTCAATATATTCTTTTTTCATTCATTAGTTCAATTTCAAACAGAACAAATGCCTTCCAATATGAATGTTGTATTATACAGGTTACAGAATGGCCATGGGTCAAGTTTTATTCAAAAGAGTCCAACTAATAAGGCATGTACTTGGTGGATAGAGAATGAGCAACAGTATATTATATCAAATGATGAAGTGTTAAAGGAACTTTGCCACCTACTATCCAAATGAAGGGACGTCGGAAATATTACAGCTATAATGGTAATTAGCCATCTGCGAAAATAAATAATATTATACTATTTATACACAAGTTCCATGTATGGAACTGAAAAGCCTACCTTTCTTATAACCTGATTCACTCAGTTTCACTGGTTTCAGAGTGTCATGAAGTTGGTCCAGACCTGTCTTTTAAATTATTATCACTGTGGTCAGTTTATTGTCTGATTCTTCCAATTTTCAAGTCGTTTTATTCGGTGTCTTTAAATTTCTCTTAAGCTTACACACAGAAGGTAAGAACAATTAATTATAAATGAACAAATTCAATAATTTGTCAAGGATATATATGTAGTAAAAATTATGGTTTTAATTTAAATGAAATGGAAATTAATTACATGATTGAAACAAAATCATCTATGAATATGTAATATATTTCTTTTATTTTCAGGTTTATAAGAACAACAAAAGGAGAAATGCAGTCATGACTTTGGAATATTTCTCAATTAAAAATCAACTATATTTCAATATTTTATTTTTCTACCGATTATAGTACATTAAAACAAACCCTTAAAGTTATCTATAAATATCTTTGTAATGAATCTAAGGAATCACAATATCATGCTAAAGGGCAAGAAAGGATATGGTGAACATGACTCCGACATAAAACTGAAACATTTACATAACATAGTTGCAACGTGTATATGATTCTTTGTAAATCACATAAAACGCTGTAACATTAAATAGAACACTTGAAGACTTCACTAATTCGCAAAACATTATTGTTTTTACATAGTGGTTAAAAATAGCTAAGTTCATTCTGACCGAATACATCTTTTTGGTAACGATTGTTACATCGTGTCCAAAATAATGAAAAAATGGGTTACAAAGTAAGCAATTTATATTTCATTATGTTTTCAGTTGTTTTATCATTTACAATTTTGATTTGGTTTATAAACAATTCAATGAGACATTGAAATAAACTTGTATATTCACTTATCATTTGGACACTTAATGTAACCTTCGTTATTCGTGTCCACTGTAACATACGTTATTATAATTCAGAAAATTAAAAATCGATATATTCCAAACATTAAATCAATAGATTGATGTTACAAGATACTAGTTTTGATAATACCCTATCAGCAAATATAATACAAGGGATAAAAATATTTAGAGCTAAAGCAACACAATGAAAATAGAGTAAGGATGTAGAGTACTTTTAAATCAGGTGCATTTAATGTGCTTTAAATTTTCTCAAATCAATAATACAATATATTGGAATAAGAAAACCTGTTGATGGATCCTAGATAAGCACTTTTCGCTCAAAAACCAAGCTTAATTATAGTAATGGCTACTTCTACATGTATTTGTTGGAAACCATGTAACAAGCGTTACTCTGATAATGACTAGCATTAAAACAGGTAAATAAATAATATCCGACTTTAAACTATCTTTTTGTCAATTTAGTTGGACTATTGATAGGTTCAACTATTAGAAAATGTACAGATACCATATTTTCTTTAATTTTTAAAATGCTATGAATGTCCCAGGTTTTGTTATCACCACCATAGAATG
The DNA here is from genome assembly GCA_017311375.1 of Mytilus coruscus. Classification (NCBI taxonomy): domain Eukaryota; kingdom Metazoa; phylum Mollusca; class Bivalvia; order Mytilida; family Mytilidae; genus Mytilus; species Mytilus coruscus. The sequence goes on along the minus strand of CM029600.1, from coordinate 68,371,616 downwards.
ACCCATAACTATTTAACGGTTAACAGGTGTCACAGTCAAAGTTCTTGTAATGTCTATTTATTACACACATAATATTAAAATTAGCCTTTTAACACCGACCAAAGAGCAGACAACAGCCGAAGGCCACCAATGGGTCTTCAACGCAGCGAAAAAATCCCGCACCCGGTGGTGGTCCTCAGCTGGCCCCTAAATAAAATTGTGTACTAGCTAGTTCAGTGAAAATGGACGTCACACTAAACTCCAAAACATATAAATGAACTAAAATTAAAAAAACATACAAGACTAACAAAGGCCAGAGGCTCCTGACTTGGGACAGGCACAAAAATGCGGCGAGGTTAAACATGTTTTGTGAGATCTCAACCTCCCCCTATACCTCTAGCCAATGTAGAATAAAGAAACACATAGCAATGCGCACAGTAAAACTCAGTTTAAAAGAAGTCCGAGTCCGATGTCAGAATAGGTAACAAAAGAAACTAAGCAAAATGACAATGATACATAAATGAACAAAGGACTACTAGCAGTTACTGACATGCCAGCTCCAGACCTCAATTAAACCGATTGAAAGATTATGTCTTCATCATATGAAAATCAAGTACAATCCCTCCCGTTAAGGGTTTAGTATCATACCATCATAAAATATATGAGAACATAACCCGTATCATGCCAACAACTGGTTTTATAATAAATGTGTTTATTTCCGATGCAAAGACCCTATGAGTGATTCAATATTAATACCAAAATATGCAATCCTTAATGACTTGACAACAGTATCGTAACTATATATGTATCTTTATATACAACGTAGCAGATGTGGAATGATTGCCAATGAGAGAACTTTATATTACAGACTAAAGAATACCAGAGCGCAAATGCTGAAATATCTCGTCTGCCTTACTTATGATAGTATATATGCTGAACGTCTGTAATATTAAGGGTTTTACTAGAAGTGTCACATAAGCTTAAGATTATCAATGATTCATAAAAAAGAGGTCTAGATCAGATGAACCATGTCATACAGACCGGTACAAAAATCCCGTACACAAAATATAGTGGTTCTGATGCTTACAGTACCTTAGAAACTGACAAAACTAAAAGTTATGTTTGGCCAATGAATTCGGAAGATTAGATCGAAAGTATATGAATCCTGACCGACAGCCAGACATAGACATCTTACTATCATTCAATACATCAAATACAATTGAACTATATTGCTTTTAGTATCTGATAAACTGACAAAACCATGAAAATTTAACAAAGACCAATGAACCATAAAAATGAGGTCAACGTCTTATATGAAACAAACAGACAGACATGTACACCAAACACCAAATACAGTGGCCCTATAGCATACATGTATATAAAAAAAAAGACCAAACCACATAATATAAACATTGCCAAGTGATGCATGATAATGAGGTCAAGGTTAGTTGAAACCTTTCTAGTCGAAAATGTACACCTTACAATCATAACTTACATCAATTACAGTTACCCTATAGCTTAACGAATCCGCGATACGGACTAGACTATACACAAAACTAAACATTGATCCATGAAATGAGGCACAGTCGAGGTCAGGTGAATCCTGTCTGACGGACATGTAGATTATAGGATCCCATATACAAAATATAGTTATCCCATAACTCGGGATAAGTGAGTAGTTTACATGATAATAAAAATCTTTATCCTGCAATCAGCCAACTTTATAATACAAATAACATGTTCACAAATAAATTTTTGCATTATTTGTACTTGTACAAATAAAATCTCCTGTTACCCCGCTTATATCTTGAGCAAGCGATAATGTGGATATTTCTTTTTGCGTAACAGTTCATTTTGGGGTCCTCCTCGCGGTCCACGTTTAAACTATGTCGATTTCTTTGAACAATAAAAGATAATAATTTGGATTTTAACAACTAAAGTTTCAAGTGCCGGGTGTAAATTGCAGGATAAGAACAATATACGTACATTGGTGGATAATATAACTAGAGGCTCTCAAGAGCCTGTGTCGCTCACCTGTATTTACTGATGCTTTGGAAATCATGTAAAATAAGGTTAAAATCATAATTAATAGTATTAGATATTAGATATTATAATGATATCTAAGATAATATCAAAAAACTGCAAAATTTTTGTAAAATTACTAACTCAGGGGCAGCAACCCAACAACGGGTTGTCAGATTCGTCTGAAAATTTCAGGGCAGATAAATCTAAATCTGATGAACATTTTTGCCACCTGTCAGATTTGCTCTTAATGCTTTAGTTTCAGAGATATAAACCAAAAACTGCATTTTACCCCAATGATCTATTTTTAACTAAGTTGGCAATGATGGTTGGAAGGCGGGGTCATCGGACAAATTTTTAAAACTAGATACCCTAATAATGATTATGGCCAAGTATGGTTAAATTTGTCTCAGTAGTTTCAGAGAAGAAGGTTTTTGTAAAAGATTACAAAAATTTACGAAAAATTGTTAAAAATTTACTATTAAGGGCAATAACTCCTAAAGGGGTCGACTGACAATTTTGGTCATACAACTTATTTGTAGATCTTACTTTGCTGAACATTATTGCTGTTTACAGTTTATCTCTATCTATAATAATATTCACGATAATAACCAAAAACTGCAAAATTTCCTTAAAATTACCAATTCAGGGGCAGCAACCCAACAACAGGTTGTCAGATTTGTCTGAAAATTTCAGGGCAGATAGATCTTGACCTGATTATCAGTTTTACCCCATGTCAGATTTACTCTAAATGCTTTGGTTTCAGAGATATAAGCCAAATCTACATTTTACCCCTATGTTCTATTTTTAGCCATGGCGGCCATCTTGGTTGGTTGGACGGGTCATCGGACACATTTTTTAAACTAGATACCCTAATGATGATTGTGGCCAAGCTTGGTAAAATTTGGCCCAGTGGTTTCAGAGGAGATTTTTGTAAAAAGCTAACGACGACGGACGACGACGACGACGACGACGACGACGACGGACGACTGACGCCAAGTGATGAGAAAAGCTCACTTGTCCCTTCGGGCCAGGTGAGCTAAAAATTAATTGTACTCGCTACGAAACAGGAGAAAAGCTCGGCGAGCCTCGCTTTTCGTCCTGTTTCTAAAGCTCGTACAAATAAATTTTATATTTTCCGACAATGTACATATATTGTATATATACTTTTTTGGGTTCACCCGAGTGCATAAATTTCATAAAATAGCACGCATTTTGTTTGGGTATTAGTTTCATTTGCTCATTAAATTCCGGTAAACCAACTACTCAATTAACCAATACATAATGCCTTTAATATATGAATATAGTTCCTAACGTGCATGCAGAAGAAAAATGTACCGGTTTTTACTTTTTTGGCAACTGCACTATGTCCTACATTGCAGTGATATCGGAAGTTGCGTGGCACCAAATCATCATTACAGCTAAGATTGATTTTGAACATTTTATCATTTCAACATATATAATTTATGAAGAACGGACAGATAGACTGATATTGCTATATTTCACCTAGTCTGCGTGGTATTATAAGATAATTAGATCCAATGGCATTGCACGATTATAGCCCTATTCGCAAACAAAAGAGACCCGGACCAGTCATGCAAATCTAGTTTTTTATATACCAATAACAAATATAGTTTATCATATAATTGAAGAATGATTTGAACGTCTTCGTATCATCAGATCTTTCACGATCCTTTTCACGATCTTCAAAAAACGGTACGTGATCTTTCACGATCCGAAATATTAATTTTGTGTAAATATTTCTTTTTTTACAAAGTTTCTGATTGAGCTTACACAAAATAACTTTGAGAACCATTTGATTCATTCAAATGGAATGACCTTTTTTGGAGAAAAGTAGTTTAGTCATTCGAATTATGAAAAAAAAACATGTTTGTCTTACATTTCTAATGTCATTGAAATGTCGAGGAGTAATCTGCCTTTTGTAGTTTTGTAAAAACGGTGTACTTTTAAACCTGGATTTTCTCACATACTGATCATAATATTGAACCATTTTGACAGACAGTTTTATTTTGTTGTAAATTTGTCCGTGTAATTATTTAAATTAGATTATTTATTGACCTTTTATATGTCTTCTCGATTAGATTTCCTTCACGATCCTATACAAGAACTTTCACGATCCAATCGCAATACTTGACCACCGTTAGGTATTCTTTCACGACCATTCCTCTCGATAAAACGAATGACACCCGTGTATTTATGTATACATCTATAGATTATGTATATCCAATTAATTAAAAGGTTTTTCTGTTTATATAATGCTTTTATGTAAAGGGGAAAACTGTTACGCGTGTGTGTGATCCTTTTTTGTCTCTTTGGCCAAAGATGGTGTGTCATAAACTAATTTGCAGCACCGTCGATAAATCATTCTTGCATCTCATGCATTTGTGTACTTACAAAACATATTTTCTTGTAACGTATTTTATTCTTGAAGAATGAATATTGCCAGTTTTTTTATTGTCGTTTGTTTGTGTCTCGTTGACATACAACCGGTTCTCTTTTTCTTTATATTTAAAAACATACAGGATGACATCAATACAAATTCATGGCAAAAATAAGAAAGGAAAGGAAAAGCTCTTTCATGATTGTACTCAATGTCGAAGTCACAATTTAGTCTTTTAAAAAATGTAAATAGATATATAAATAAATAAAAAATATTGGAAGAAGGTTAAGTTGTGTAAATTATAACAACTATTTCAACTTCAACTGAAATATAATACGCATATTTTACTGCGATCTTAAAAAGAAAGTTGATATATAAACTGCCGTCAATTATTGTGTGGATGTAAGTTGGGCCGTTTAAAATAAAAATTAATAATTGATTCTAAAAAAGAAGAGATTAAAAAAGTAATGTAAAAATGTGAAAACCCCCCTCCCCCTCCAAACAAAAAACCAACATCACTTACACACACACACTCAGAAAAGGAAGAATAGTCGGCGAACAAACAAAACAGTCTGCTACCAATGGTTTTTCACAAGTGTAGTAGTTAGCAGAAAAGTTCCAGTTTCCAAAATACACCAAACTATACATTTTACCTACATGTATTTCGTGAAGTAATGCAAATTTCATAAGGCTTGGTCCAAATAGCTTTTTATTGTTCAATATCTTGAAAGTACGAAAAAGACCGTACGAATGTATATTTTGTCTATATTTTGTAATCATTGCACAACTATTTAAAGTTGATCAATAATTATTCGAAAAAAAATTTCACACAAGATAAATTTTAAAAGATACTAAGGGAAAAAAAATAGACAACTGCAACGGGTTAGTCGCTTTTAGTCTGAAAAAGATAATAGCTAACACATATATTGTAACTTTTAAACAGGAACATATATATTGACGGGACTTGACACTACCTAATTGTAGCCGATTTTACCGTCGGGTCATAAGTAATAAAGATACGATACGGAAACGGACATGTGTTAAAACGTACTCGCTAAATTATCCTAAAATTTCTAATAATATCAATAAAATGTCATTCAATCTAGTTTTACAGTAATGCCAGTGTATCAAACTTGTATTCTGTCACTTCAAATTTGTTATAATTGCATTCATTTTATCACAGAATGGTACAGAATGCAAACAGGGTAATAAAAAAATGGCGCCGATTGCCTTCCCAAATTCAAATACATTATAAAACACTTCACATCAAATAAATTACACTTATTTTGGTCATTTTATATGCCAAAATGTATCTACTATGATAAAACTTGTATTTATTTACGATTAGAATTATATGGTTAATTTATAGAGCTGTTCCGATAGTTTTTCAGTCAGACGCCACCAAAATCCATAAATCTCGCGAAGTCTCGTGGAGTCTGAGATTTTATCAATTTTATACTGAAAAGCCTATGAGATTCATTTCCCGTTAGATATACTGTTACCAGCTTTTAAAGCTAGTTGAAAATAATTTTATGTTTAAAGAACGTGCGATATTATAAAAATTGTTTATCAAAATCTAACAAAAACGAAAGTAAATAAAAGAACGTTCAAGTAGTCAATATTAATCAAAACACGAAGGTTATTCCTGTACTAATTTTTCGAATTATAAAATTTAGGCGTTGAGATCCTTTGGTGACCCCACAGTTTAAATGTCTATAATAATTACGACGTGATAAGTGGGCGTTACAGACCATCGTTCACCTAATTTAACCCAGTCAATGGGAAATTTTAGCCCGCCCAAATATGCTCAGGACTACACTGTTTCGGGAATGATTCTATGTCTAGGTCAGTCTATGAAAAGGTATATACTATGAAATTTAGAGCGAGGGTCTTGCTCTCATAGTATATACCTTTTCATAGACTAACCAATTTAGCACATATTTACAACTCCAGTAATATTTTAATTGGTCTATTGATAGTTTATTTTGGCTGACTACTTGTGTTTGTAAAACGGAGCTCATTAACGAAATTTTGTAAATCTACGTAAAAGTTATCCCATGAGGACGCGGTGTGTCAGTATAAGATCATCCCAGCTGTACTAAATTAGATAAAAGACCATTTACGCTTCATAAAATCTAGTTTAGAACGCCACAATCATTATAATATACTTTATATATTACAATATAGTATATACCCTTTATGATCCCCGGACACAATGTTTAAATATGTTAAATTCACATTGATTTGTATCCAGTCGTCCTGGTGTAGGGGTATGACTCGTGGGTCTAAATGCTAAAGGTCATGAGTTCGATTCCCAGTATAGACACTGGATGTTTTCAACATAAATTTTGAGCTAGTCTTTTCCGTATAAATATTTCTAAGTGTTATTGTGGATTTGACATTCCCGCCAAAATGTAACAGAACAAAGGAAAGCATGCAGAACAAAGAAACTCAAGCTAGGGTGATCTGGTAGGGGTGATCCGGCTCAGATCATCCCTGGTAGAACAAGGGAGCTGGGATGTAATCCCTAGTATCAATGTAAAATATGTCATTTCAAACATGAAAAAAACATGGGGGTGAAATGAGTAGTTGGTCATTTATCGCTCCGACCAAAACCGACCTTTTGATGACTTATGAGAACACTTAGAACTTGATTTTTGTGAGTTAAAACTGCTTATTATGGCTGGATTTATTCTGTGCTACGATAATTTTGAAAAATTTTAAAAATGAACTTTAAACACTGGACACTTTTAATTTGCAAAACACTCATTTGCAAATCCGCCGCCGCCTCAAATAAGAGCTACAATGTCATGTATATAACCAAAATGTGCGGAATTACATGGGATTCAATAATTTCATTGGTTTTCTACTGTTACTATTATATTTATTTTGCTATTTGATTTATAAAAACATGGGATTTTCAATATCCCATGGGACATGGCAAAATCCCATGGGATTGACCATTATCCCATGGGATTTTGGTTAAATCCATGGGATATAATTGTAGTCCCATGGGATATTTGTTGTCCCATGGGACAAAAAATCCCATGGGACTATAATTATCCCATGGGATTTTAATATCCCATGGGACAAAATAAAATCCTATGGGATTCAAATTATAAATATATAGATATAAATATACAGTAATGTGTATGTTACAATGAATGCTGTTTGGTAGTAAAAGTTTTAAATGTATACGAGTTTTTATATTTTTATATATATATATATATATATTTATTTTTCATTTTGTCACAAACATGTTTTTTATTTGTTTATATGACAATAAAGATTATTCTTATTTTGCAATTTGGAATGCATAATAATATTTATGGTCAAAGAGTAAAGTCCTTTCACTGAAACAAAATGATGACATGTCTAAATAAATGAAAAATATTGTTTTGAAATCTTTGTCTTGTTTATTTTATTATGAAAAATAGAACTGAAAAAAATATTTCATATTCTGACTGACAAGTTTACTCTTTTCATGAGGTAAGGTTTTCTTTGTTATAGTTTCATTGCAATACATGAATATGCAAACAATTTGAATTATATACCTTTGTGGTGTACATAAAATTAAGCTTATATTTGCAAATTTATAATATAAACACTTTTTCTGTTAAAGTTTTAGTTTTCTTTTTCACTGCTTGCTATGTACAATTATTCAGTCCACTATATAAGAGTCAAGTCAATAAATTATTTCATCCACTAGAATATTCCTGCAATTCTTAGACAACACATTTTTTCAATCTGTTCTTCAAAGATCTTCCTCCGTACATCTTTATTGGTTGAAGCGATTCAAATGAGAAGACAAAGGAAGTTTATTTGGACAACAACATACTAATATTTTTATCATTCGTTCCTTCTTTCAATTGATAATTACATTGTTGCATTTACATGATCAAGTTCTTGTGCATCTATGATCGTGATGATATGACTCCTTTTTGTTTAAAGTCATTATGTTGAAATTTCTTCTTTCTAATAAATGTAGGAAAAAACATGTTCCATTTCAAATTAATAAAAAAAGTCGCACTATGGAGAAAAATATCAACTTTAAGTTTTCTGCTCAGTATTGATCTGTTAAATGATGACCATGAAAACCGAGATGTCTGACCTACAAATACACAAAACTCAAAAATTATCAGTGAAGAGAAATACAGCAATAAAATGGCTATTTTATCATGTTTATGAACATTTTGATAAACTTTCATTTGAATATTCATTGTTAGTACTCTTATTTCAGTGCTTTGTGTCTATGATTTACATATTACCGGTTGCTGTTTGGTTCCTTGTTGCAGTCTTTTGAGTTAAGCCCATTGCAACAAATGTTTACAATTTGTTCAAATGTTGTGCTGTTATTAAAACCACTGTCGGGTATAGGATTTGCTCATTGTCTAAGGCTGTACAGTGAACTATTTTTGTTAAATTAAGGGGGCTCGCAGGTCTAAATCAAATTTTTTTCTTAATATAGGATTTTGCTATATTTTTCTATAAATGAACTTTATCTTATACTTAATAGAAAAATAAAATAAAAAAAAACGGGTCACCGTTCATTTACGCTCACAATCCGCCTTCGAAAGAAGCATACATTTTTGTAAAGGTACTTTTTTCTGTTGAACTAATAGGAGAAATAGAGGTAATATCGAAATAAAAAAGAACTAAATTACAGAAATCGCTTAAATTTTACAATAGTTTAGTTTAAGTACAGCTTATTTGAAAATGATAATAAAAAATATAGGTCACCGATGAGTTAAAAAAGATATTACAATTCTAATGTCAAAAAATGGCATTTTTGCACCAAAGGGAGATAATTTGGAGCTTTTTCAATGATATATACATTTTAAAAGTCATCTGGGGCCAAAACGAATAGATGGTTTTGAATGATTTTGTACCATATGATAAAGTAACAACTAATAAAGTTATAATTAAAATTAGTTATGAAAATTTTTTTTTCAATATTTTCTGAAATTTTATACCCTCAAGCCTCCTTAAACACATGTTAAATGTCATTTGATCTCTATCGGAGAAAAGTCTCATTGAAATCAGACTGCTTCTTATTTTATATCAACCCAGCCTTATTATGCCTGTCCAATATCAGGAGCTTGTACATAGTTCAGTGGTTGATGTTGGTTCATATCCGTTATTTTTGTTTTTCATAATTTTTTGTTTTTATAAATTAGTCTGGTATATTTGAAGTTTGAATTGATGTTTTGTTTCAAATGTTGTTAGTGTTGTCTTTTATAGATTACTATATCATGTATAGGGTATGGGTTTTCTCATTACTTACAGGTCATCATTGGCCTCTAATAAGTAATTACAATGCTTACATCCATTTAATTGAACTCTGATGGATAGTTTTCTCATTTATCATACCACATCTTATTTTAATAAATATTTAATCATTATTCAAGGGCAAAAACTTTTATAACAGTGGACTTACCATTTAGGCTTTATTGACCTCTGTAAATCTATTTTTGTTGATAATTTCTTCTGTTTATAGTTTCCCTTTATCTTTAATGTTCTTGCCCTACACATAAAAGGGTAAACATTATCATTTAATGACAAAAATAACTACTATTACATAATTAGTAGGCAACTGAAAATTTTGCCTCATTTGTATATAATGTCGACTTGCTCATCATTCTTGCTGTTTAATATTATCATTATTCTATGAAAATGAGGTCACAGTAAAATTAACCTTGGCAGACAGACATCTTTTATTCTTATATGACACCTTGCAGTCATTCCATACAACAACAAGTAGACCTATGCTTATAATATCTGATAAAATGACAAAACCAAGAAAACTTAGCATTGACCAAAGAACCATAAAATGCGGTCATGGTTATATGAATCTGCCAGACAGACATGCACACCTTACATGCCTTACAATTGTTACATATCCACCAAATATAATCTAGCTGTAACTTTAAGCATATGATAAACTGACAAAACAATGCAGTGTTTCATTGACCAATGAACCATGAAAATGAGGTCATGGTCATATAGAATATGGCAGACAGATATGTGCATCTTACAATCATTCCATTCACTAAATAAAGGGGCCTTATTGCTTACAGTATCCGGAAAATAGACCAAACCACAAAAACTAAACATTTTCATAGTTCCTTATACCCTGCCACATTCGTTATGTATGTGCCTGTTCCAAGTCAGGAGCCTATAATTCAGTGATTGTCGTTTGTTTATGTGTAACATATCTGTTTTTCCATTTTTTGTACATAAATTAGGTCGTTAGTTTTCTCGTTTGAATTGTTTTACATTGTCATTTCTGGACCTTTTATAGCTGACTATGCAGCATAGCCTTGGTCATTGTTGAAGGCTTTACAGTGACCTTGAGTTGTTAATTTCTGTTTCAATTGGTCTCTTGTGGAGAGTTATCCAATCATATCCCATCTTCTTTTTTTATATTGTCCAATGTACTATGAAAATAAAGTAAGATGAAACTTCTCAGTCAGACATATGTACCTAGTTGACCTTTTGCTAATTTGAAAATAAGAAAATAGAAAAACTGGCCAAAAAACAAAAAGGTAACATCAAGCAATGAACCATAAAATGAGGTCAAGATTGAATAAAACATGTCAGACCAACATGTACATCCCTAAAATTTTCATACAACGAATATACTTGACATGTTGCATACAATATTAGAAAACCCGACCAAAACACAAAAACTTAACAATAACCACTGAACCATGAAAATGAGGTCAAGGTCAGATGAAACTTGCCAGTTGGACATGCATACCTTACAATCATTCCATACAATAATTAAAAGTAAATATAGTAGACACATTGTTTATGGTATCTGAGATATGGATGTGATCACAAAAGCTTAACTTGTTCACTGATCCATGAAATAAGGTCAAACCAAGTGAAAACTGTCTGGCGAACATGAAGAGTTTGCAAGGTATGCACATATCAAATATAGTTATCCTTAAATTTTTTAGTATTCTTGATTTCTCTTATAATGAGTAATAGGAATCCTATTACTCATTATAATCATGATAATAGAAATTAAGGATACTAAAAACACCTTAACTTTTTTTCAATGCAGTCACTTAGCCATGAAATGAGGTCACTCAAGGTCAATAAACATATGACAGACGAAAACTTCATAACATAAGGCATGTATATACAAAGTATGAATGGTCCAGGTCTTCTGCCTTCTTAATATTAGGCTTTAATTAAGAAGTAAGTTAACATTTTATCACTAGTATTTTGGGGTTCGTGAGGATAGAAAACCAGAAAAATTGACACAAATCCCTGTGGTACGACAATATGTGCCATAATATGAGTCCAAATGATAATGACGTCTTGCATGGCTATTTCAACTTTTTTATGGGACGCCGTCATGGTAAAAAAAAAGCCTTGCAAGACGTCTTAATTGTTTGTATTACAAAAAGAAGTAACCTAATTCTTACTTGTTAGTTGTTAGGGGCTAGCAAAAAAGACTTATTTAAAGTCGGTTATACATATAACAATACAACATAAGCTCTGTCATTCTGTAGAGCTTTTATCCGACATACATATATGACAAGCACAATACATAAAACATAAAGCTCATCACTGAGATGGTAGTCTCAGATAGAGGAGACAGGTCAACCAAACCCCTATTCAATCTGAATGTAGGACAGAAAGTCACAGGACAAAAGTCACGGTCAAAAGTCACAGACAAAAGTCACAGGACAAAAAGTCACAATTAAGTTTTGAGATTATTTTTCTTTGAACATGTTGAACAAGAAAACACTTTTTTTTGTATTTTTCTTGAAGTTTTATACATGAAGCAACTTTGTAATTGAAATGTATTCAATAAATATCAATAATGATCAAATAATTGTTATGAAAACAAAATGTCAAAGTGGCTTGGTACTTAAATGGCTTCAATTTGCCAATAAATATATCCTTTGCATGATTAAAACTAATACATTTTCATTTATCAAGGTTTATGACATGTATGAGCAATTTCCTTAAATTAAAAATGAATATATGTAATAAAAAGAAAATATTTCAAGATCTTTTCATATATATTCAAACAATTGTCAACAATTTGTTTGTGACTTTTGTCCTGTGACTTTTGCAGTTGCGGATCCAGAGGGTGGTTCCGGGTTGGAACCCCTTTTATGGACGATCAATGCATTTGAATGGGGACATATAGTTGGAACCCCCCTTTACAATGGGTTGAGAACCCCCCTTTTTAAAATGGATGTTTTGTCCTATCAAATTTGTGACTTTATGTCCTTTGACTTTTTGTCCTGTGACTTTCTGTCCTTTTACCTTCCATCTAAATCAGTGAACTGAATAATTGTTTTTTGCAGTAGTCCGGGTAGTGAGTCGATATCTGTTATTAATCATGCAAATTGAGAGTCAACACTTACACAATACCTTTTTAAAAACAAAGAATCACTGATGATAGAGGAGTGTAACCGATGAATTGATCCTGAATCAGATAAGATTTTCCAAGTAACGGAGAACCTCTTAATTGAGCACAGTCGCCTGAAGATTTAATAATAGTGCTACTAAAAATATTTTATTTCCCCCATTTGTCGCTATTTTTTCGCTATAATTTTCGCTATAATTATTAAATCTCCAGGCGACTGTGCTTTGAGTGAATATAAATAATGACGAGGGCCTCACGAATAAATATAAATCTGAAATACTGGAACATCGATTAGCAGAGCTCGAGCAGCAGAGTAAACTTACACATAAATCTCGAAGTTATTTACGATTAACAGACTGTGCTCCTGAATAAAGCTGTTAAATACATTAATTTGTGTTTTTTACTACTACAAGATATTTGAATCAAATGCTAATTACGCACCAGTTGCTGAGCAGAGAATCATTCTAAGTCAGGAACAGTCTATTACTAACTGTTAACAGTAAGAATAGAAAGTCCCTGTAAAAAGGCAGTCAAATCCTAACAGAACCATAACTTAATGATACATGTTATCAAGTTCCAGCACCTCACCCAGCACACTGAGTTAGCAAACTGGTGTGTGTCAGTCTTATAATATAAAACTGCGTAGGTTTGATTCAACGTTTGTTTGCATATTTTCTTAGGATCGTTGTAAAATTATATCTTAATCCTTCTCACTATACAAATCCTTGATCTTTGTTAAAATACGATTTTAAATTGTTCAATTCTTTCTATTTCTATTTGTAAAGTTTTAAATTTTAAAGATAAAATGAATATTCCATTTTGATTTGAGGAAAATCTTTTTGAACTGTAATGACATGGTCAGTCAACTGATTTGTTGCAAAGCTGATTACAGGTAATTATAACATACAGTAATTTCCATTACGACAGTGCGTGTACCCTCGGGTGTGTATAACGTATAGTTTTCTAGAGAACATCCTGTCTACGCGTAATACAGATTGATGACATTACACAAAATTTCTTTTGTTAAATGTGCTTAGGTATCTGTGTCCATTCCTATTTCAACACCACAAATTTAAAAAAAAATCAAAAAATCATTTATATGAAATAAAGAAGAAAAGTAGCAAATATAAACTTCAGTAACTGCGCATTGAGTAAACATAATTTCAAAATTGCATGAACCAACCCTTGAGAAAACGTATACATGTATGTAGATGTGTTTAAAAGACCAATTCCATTGGCTTTATTTCACACTAGGACCTAAGATAACTAGAACTAAGCAGTGGTTGATCCAGAAATTTTCATAAGTGGGGACCCATTGACTGCCTTAGAGGGGGTCCCTTCCAGTCATGCTTCAGTGATTCCCTATATAGTCTACCAATTTTTTCCAAGATGGGGGGGCTGGGAAAAAACCTAAATCAGCCTCTGCTAATTGGGAAGTCATTTGGTCTGTTACACACATATATATATACCTATTATGTACAAAATTAAAAACAGCTTCAAATATATGCATATAAATTAATGGTACGTCTAAAAACCGTTCAGGATCTCCTGGGTGCACGCAGGACATACAAAGTCACTTAGGACATGTATATATAAGTTTTAGTGAGCGTTGAGGGTATACATTCGATTGATAATTTATTTTATAATTTTGTAATTTTTGTTTTGATAAAATCAGAGACATATAATACATGTATTGAGACATATAATACATGTATTATATGTCTCTGATAAAATCAAATGATTGGTGTGCCTTATATTAAACGCTAAGGTAACATTGATGTTGATTTTTATTATTAAAAATCAGCGTATTATTTAATATTACAAATTCATTTATTAATATTAAAAATCAGACTGAATATTTAATGTTAAAAATGATTTTTAATATTAATACATGATTTTTAATATTAATACATGATTTTTAATATTAAATATTCATTTATTAATATTAAAAATGACAGTATTTTTAATATTAAAATTCGATTTATTAATATTAAAAATGATTTTGTAATATTAAAAATCATTTTAATATTAATGAATAGGAATAAATTCCACAACGGCTTGCCATACAAACCATCTTTATCTATCATTCTATCTATCAGCATGCGCCGGTATTTGGGATACGCGACGGATGGCCGATGATCATATTCAATACCAATCATCATTTGAATTTGGTTAATTGATCTTTAATGATTAGGACTGATTGGTGATGGCAGAGAATATGTCTCTGGTGATGGTTATAAACACATAGAAGTAAACTTTTCAAAAAAAAGTTTCTTTGGAAAAATTATAAAAATATATGAATATGCTAAATAATTTTTCTTTCGTATGTAATAATTGAAGACGTTTAGAAATATAAAAAACCTTCACATAGCTGGAAAATTTTTCAATTCAAGTTATTTCATTTAAAAACGTTTAGAAATATAGATCTTATTCGATGTGGCCCGCTTGGAGATCAAAACCCCTGTCTACTTTCGTCTATTTATATTGCCGAACATTCTATAATCAAGGATTTGTACAAGCCCTTGCTATCATATAATGAATCTCGTCGCCAATATCACCATAATTACATAAAGTACAGATACAATCTTCTCCTAAATAGTTTGCCATCTAACAATTCCAAAAGAAATTTTGAGTCGAAACTGATCGAAGTACCATTTCTATAAAATAATCACTATTTTTTGTAGCAGTAGACGTCGAAAATTAAACTGTATATATTCTTTTTTCAAAACTCCTGAAATAATTTAACATTATCTATAGACAGCTTACATATGCAAATCTTTTTAGAAGTATGTGAGCGTATAGTAAAATTCGTTTCCCCCTTTTCCTTCTATAAAATTTAACTGTAAACGATTTTGTTTCTTAATTTGTGTTTGCTAATTAACTGGGGTTCATGCTGTCAAAAGTCAAAAATGTCTCCTTGTGTAATAAGTTATTGATAAAAAAAAATTTGAAGCCGCCAGAAGAATAAATCATTTCCGGAACTAAAATACATTTATCTGTAAATAAAGACAATTCGCCTAAAACATTCTCTCATATTTTTAAACAATTGTAAAATAATTAATTCAGCGACTTTCTGTCTGTTTACTAATACTTTTCTTGTTCAGTTTTTTTTTTTTTTTATACCCATTGCTCTTCATATATTCGAATGATAATTACTGATCACAAATTTTCCGGATGCTTTTATCCTATTTTCGTATCGAACTAACATGTTAGCAGTTGAACGGAATTAAGTACTTTTTTGGAATTTACAACTTAAATTTTCAACAACAAAATTCTACACTTTTTACCTTGATTTTTTCTCTGTTTCGAAGCCGCCACCGGTGACCCCATAACATAGCCAACACCTCACATGGCGTATTCACGATGTTGTGGTATTGACAATATACTATCACGTTTATCAATATACAGCAAGTAAGTAATTTGGTGTTGAATGCCAGTAGATCAGAATTTGTTAATTGAATTTTACCTGTTAAAGGGGCACTAGCTGTCAAATTCATGTTCATCCATTTTGATCAAATTCACATAACGTGTAGTGTTGAATTGTTTATTAAAATTTCACACACAATCTTGGCTGATATCAAGGAATTGTATGTTTAAATACAATTCCTTGCTGATATGCATAAAACCATTATTTCATGAAACTGCATGAAAAATTGACTTATCGCATAATACAGGGGCGGATCCAGAACCTCGATGTCTGGGGGGGGGGGGGCACCATGAAACCAAAATTAAAGATTTTTTTTATATATGCATATATGCGAGTGTGGGTGGTGGTGGTGTCATGTATTGGGGATGATGGTGGTCGTATGAGGGTGGGGTAGGGGTCTTCATTTTTATACCTTTTCATTATTTTGGGGTCCGTTTCTTTCTACTCTTTTATTTGTTGCCAATTGTCCTCTATTCTTTACAGTGCATCACAGTTTTAATCTGTTTTCTATATTTTTTGGGTCCATTTTTTTCTAGCCTTACCTTTTTGACCATTATTCTCTAATCTGTAAAACCCGTTCATACCCTCATTCAGGGTAAACCATTCATACCCTAGTTCACGGTAACCTATTCATACCCTCATACATGGTAATTAAAACAAGAAAAATATAGGCCTACACATATTACTGTACTATAATAGAAAAACAAAGGATATGGGGTATCCATCCATGACACAAAATCAGCACATGCACAGCAAAAACACACAATAAGCTTTTATTGTTGTTCTTCATCTCAAATATAAGTAGGTTTTCTATGATACAATATAATTTTATTAATGGTTATATATAAGGCACAGACCACTCATGTTTTGCAGAGGGGAAGGGTTTGTTTCCTAAAAAAATAAGAGGAAAAAACCTTTTATATGTATGGAAACTTGTGGTATAATTTCAGAGAGATTCATTCACTTAAACACAAGTTATTGTCTGAAACTGCAAAATGCTTATTTGGGCCCCTTTTGGCCCCTAATTCTTAAACCTTTGGGACCATAACCCCAAAATCAATCCCAACCTTCCTTTTGTAGTTATAAACCTTGTGTTTAAATTTTATTGATTTCTATTTACTTATACTAAAGTTTCTATCCGAAACCATCTGTCTTCGGACGACGCTGACGACGACGACGACGTGATACCAATATACAAGGATTTCTCACTATACAAATCCTTGCAATATACGACCAAAAATTTTAATTTTGCGGTCGTATAAAAAAATGCTGTATGCATTGAAAAAATCGTTTTTGTTTAATAAAATCCGAAAAGACTGTTCTGAGACAGGCACATTCCCCAGAAACCGTATACAATGTGAGTGTTTGGTAAAAAGACATATCTCATATCGATACTAACATTCCTGACACTAAACATCTATTTTACATATTCTTTAAAGACCGATTTTATAGTTGGTAATTTCTTTCCTGATCAGAAGATTTCACTTGTTAATCGATCTTGATCCTGTAATATTGTATTAGAAACCAATAAATATGTTCGTATTAATTCCAATCAGCATGTACATGTACATGTAGTTTACATAAATGCTTTTGGATATAGACATTATATATACACAAAGTTGTCAAATTAACATCCATCGATAAGTTGTCATAAATCACATGTTGAAGCTGGGGTTAATTAACGACCAGTTTAAGAAGTCAAATCAAGCTGTGTCTTGATTTTCGATCTAGATATCTAAATAAGCAGATACAGTAGCAATAAAACTATGTTAGAAAACTTTTTGGTGACCTCGACTGGGGGGGCACTAGCCCCCTGTGCCCCCCGGTAAATCCGTCACTGTAATACCAGAACTAAAAAAAACCCACCGAAAGTCCACTTAAGAGGGTAGGGATGTGAATTAACAGAATAGAGAATAACGGACAAAGAAAAAAAGGAATAAAGAATAGTGAAAGAAACAGAATAATGGAAAAAAAGTGTAAGTTATTAAAATTATAGCTAAAAAAGAAGACCCCCCCGAGACGATCCTTACTTCAACTGTTATTTGACGCTGCCGAGTTATTTTGAGACAAAGACATGTATTAGTAGTCGGCCGGTAGCACTCTTGCATCAATTTGAGGATTACCCAAGGTTAATTTTACGGCGGATCATCTTATTTTGGCTTAAATATAAACATAATTGACAAGTTCCCTTCCCTGCATTATCGATCGCACATGTTAATAGCACGTTGGCCTCAAATAAGACATTGATGATCATTGATACATTACAACACTTGTCTTCAGTATTTGAAAATATTGATTAAGAAGGTACAGAAAATTAATGCACGCACACTATTATCCACCACAGGCCTAAATCGTTAGTCCGCAAACAACGAGGGTGATGAAAACCCAGTACTTTGAACACAGCCACCGCATGTTGTGAATTTGAAAGCTTCCCAAATTAGTAACTATCCATTTCTACCCATAGAAAACTTTTGCCCTTCTTTTATCAAAATGAAATATGTTGATATTAATGAATGGTATAAAGGTTAAATCAATTTATTCATATATTTAACCGACTAGAATTATTGGGAATTTAAACCATTCCTATTGTAAGTGATAAAATTAAATTTATATCAGGGTGATTGAAATGAGGAAAAGGGGGCTGATCAGGAGTTCAGGGCCCCTTTTGGAAAAAATTGATTGATTATGTAGAGAATTACTGAAGCATGACAGGAGCAGGCCCCTCTTAGGCAGTCAGTAGGCCCCACTTATGAAAATTTCTGGATCCACCACTGTGGGCTTCAGTTGTATTATCTTGAAAACTTTATACCTGTATTCTAAAGTGTAAATCAAGGAAAATAATGTAAATTAGCTGTGCATTGGGGTCTATTAAGGGTATTTTGGGGAAGAAAGAAGGAGGGTTTACTATAGAACCCTATGGGATTTTATTTTCTACAATTTTCAAATGAATATAACTTGTAAACTGTAAGTGATAGACACACGCAGTCTTCAGAAATGATGATAGGACAATAAAAAAATCACATGAAATATAGGGTGAGTCCCTGGGGTAATACCCACCCCTTCAATTTGAGAATATGCTATTATCTTGTAAACAGTCCAGATCCCCACCCTAAACCATACATATTCTTGAATGGGACAATAAAACAAATCAATTAAAATTAAAGGAAGTCCCTGGGGTCACCCCACCCGTTCAATTTGAGAATGTGCTATTATCATGTTAACAGTCCAGATCTCCACCCCTATACCATATATATTCTTGTATGGGACAATAAAACTAATCAAATGAAATTAAAGGAAGTCCCTGGGGTCAACCCATCCTGTTCAATTTGAGAATGTGCTATTATCTTGTGAATGATCCAGATCCCCACCCCTAAACCATATATATTCTTGTAGGGGACAATAAAATAAATGAAATGAAATAAAAGGGAAGTCCCTAGGGGGTCACCCCACCCCCTCTTGTTTGAAAACTTGTAAACGGTCAAGATCCCCACTCCTAAACCATATATATTCTTGTATGGAACAATAAAACACATCAAATGAAATATAGGGAGAGTCCATGGGGGTCACCCCCACCCCCACATGTTTGAAAAACTTTTAAATGGTTGAGATCCCCAGTGGTTAGGTGAAAAAATTTCCGGATCCCTGATCCCCACCCCTAAACCATATATATTCTTGTATGAGACAATAAAACAAATCAAATGAATATGGGACAATAGGAATGGCGAATTATGTGAGCTTTGTTTGGGAGACTTCGTTACAGCATCCTGTTACAATTACTTCTTGTTTGAACATAATTTTGGTTTTTATTATGAATGTCTTTCTTCTACATTTTTGGATAAATAGACCCATAATCAGGCAAATTGCAAGTTGAACCTTCTTCAGTAGGCCTATCCCCATCAGAGACCAAATGATGTACAAGTAAGGTATAGGTAACGATATGAATGCAACTATGAGCAAAAGCCTTACCAATGGCGGATCCAGGGGGAGGATTCCAGGGGTTGGAAGTTCAACTTGAACCCCCTTTTTTCAAATGCATTTGAATGGGAACATATAGTTGAACACCCCTTTGTCTTGGGTTTGGAACCCCTTTTAAAATGGCTGGATCCGCCCGGCATACCATCTAGCTAACTATAAAGGCTTTAAAAATATGAAATAAATCAAACAAGGAAATTAACGGTGTAGGCAACTGTTTTGAATTTTAAAAACCTTTAATAACAATGTTAAATTTTGTGTGCATTTATTTTGCTTATTTTCAATAATGGATGAAATTGCGTGATTGATTATTGTAATTTAAGAAAATCTGCATACATGTTATGAAATGGGAATTTGTCAAAGAGACAGCAACCCAACCAAAGAGGAGACAACGGCTGAAGGTCACCTATGGGTCTTCAATGCAGTGAGAAAATTTCGGCACTCGTCTTCAGCTCATAAATATGTATCAGAAATGAGAATGAGATACAGCTCTCAGTTGCATTAATAAAACCTCACAATAAGTTCTGAATATCAGAATATACAGTATTGCAAGATTCTCTCAAAATGTACACATGGAGCTGAGAAACTGTAAAATTAATCATGCTAATTTAACATTAAAGTCCTCGGAATCAATCTTAATATGCATACTCTTGTACAAAGGAATATAAGTATGCAATAGACATATATGGTCTTCAAAAATAAGAGTATCGATGCTATTAATTTATGACAAGATCTTAATCAAGTTATAATTTTGGTTTGTTTAAAAATTTGGAGGTTAGTATGACCTCCTTTTTTTGTGATGATGTTTTCGTTTTAAGTTGGGAAAAATTGTTTGTACCAACAAAAATAAAAACACAAAGTTAATCTAGAATTATGTTTTTATCATTTTTTTATGTTTAGGTTGTCAGCAAGATGAAAAGAACAAATATGCAGTTCAAAAATCAAAATGTGGATAAGCTGAGGTTCAAGGTCCTACCTTTGCAGATTTCCATATTTTGCATGAATAAATTTAAAGTTTATATCATGGACGGCAGAGAAAGAAAAAAAAACTTTTCAATTTTCCTGCATCTGAAGGATAAATGTAAAACATCTTGTTTTCGGTAAGTTTTATGCTCTGTTTTAATAGTGTTTGTGCATTCATCTGTCCAGTCCTTCCTCTAAATTGTATCCTCTTTAAGTTTTTGATGAGTGTTCGCCATGAATTTCAGTAAGTATTTTGTGGATTTACATGTATATACGCAAAATTTAGTACTAATATTAATGGGATTTTAGCAAGACATCCTGTCAAATGCTTGTTAATCATGTTTATGTTCCAGAACATATGAGTATCTGGTCTGTACGCGTACAGTCTGCCCAATTTTAAGAAGTTGGTCAAGTTTATTAGAAACAAATGTACATTACAGATCAACATAACTGAAATCTTTAATAGATTAATACAAAAAGTTTAATTGCAGTTGAAATAAAAACACATGTTTGGTAGAGCTGGTACTAGACAGTACAAGTATACTCAAATGGTCTGACTATATGCATATGGTTGGACTATAAGAGTATACTTATATGTTAACGTACGGTCCAAATACTGATATGGTCTGGAACATTTATACATGTCTTAAAATTAATATAAAACACATTGGTGTTTGTGAATTTGGTAATAAGTTATTCGATAGAACTATAATGTTTTGGGATATCAAAATAAATAAATATCCCATTTTTAGCTCACCTGGCCCAAAGGGCCAAGTGAGCTTTTCTCATCACTTGGCGTCAGGCGTCCGACCGTCGTCGTCCGTCGTCGTTAACTTTTACAAAAATCTTCTCCTCTGAAACTACTGGGCCAAATTTAACCAAACTTGGCCACAATCATCATTGGGGTATCTAGTTTAACAATTGTGCCCGGTGACCAAGCCAACCAACCAAGATGGCCGCCATGGCTAAAAATGGAACATAGAGGTAAAATGTAGATTTTGGCTTATATCTCTAAAACCAAAGCAAATCTGACATGGGGTAGAATTGTTTATCAGGTCAAGATCAATCTACCCTGAAATTTTCAGATGAATCGGACAACCCGTTGCTGGGTTGCTGCCCTGCATTGGTAATTTTAAGGAAATTTTGCCGTTTTGGTTATTATCTTGAATATTATTATAGATAGAGATAAACTGTAAACAGCAATAATGTTCAGCAGAGTAAGATCGACAAAAAGTTGACATGACCAAAATGGTCAATTGACCCTTAAGGAGTTATTGCCCTTTAAAGTCAATTTTAACAATTTTTGTAAATTTTGTTATCTTTACAAAATCTTCTCCTCTAAAACTAGTAAGACAAATTAAACCAAACTTGATCACAATCATCATTAGGGTATCTAGTTTAAAAATGTGTCCGATGACCCCGCCTGCCAACCAACATGGCTAAAAATAGAACATAGGGTAAAATGCAGTTTTGGCTTATATCTCTGAAACTAAAGCATTAAGAGCGAAATTGACATTTGTAAAATGTTCATCAGGTTAAGATCTATCTGTCCTGAAATTTTCAGACGAATCAGACAACCTGTTGTTGGGTTGCGGCCCTGAATTGGCAATTTTAAGGAAATTTTGCAGTTTTGGTTATTATCTTGAATATTATTATTGATAGAGATAAACTGTAAACAGCAATAATGTTCAGCAGAGTAAGATCTACAAAAAGTTGACATGACCAAAATGGTCAATTGACCCCTTAAGGAGTTATTGCCCTTTAAAGTCAATTTTAACAATTTTGGTAAATTTTGTAATCTTTACAAAATCTTCTCCTCTGAAACAACTGAGACACTTAACCATTTAACCAAACTTGGTCACAATCGTCATTAGGGTATTTAGTTTAAAAATGTGTCCGATGACCCTGCCTGCCAACCAACATGGCAGACATGGCTAAAAATAGAACATAGGGGTAAAATGCAGTTTTTGGCTTATATCTCTGAAACTAAACCAAAAGAATAACGGTCGCATTGATTTATGCATCAATTGTAAATAAAAATATCAGGTGAGTGACACAGGTTCCTTGGAGCCTCTAGTTACTTTTAATAAAGAAGAAGATTATTGATGTATGTATAACTGTATATAAAAATAAGACAGCAAGCCAACAACACAAAAATAAGGATAAAACAATATAATTTTTGTATCAATGTTATAATTTCAATATGTCCAAAGAGTTCAAGGTATTTTTCATTGAAATAAAACACAAATTGAACTCTGTCAGAACTTCAAAAGCTTAAGGAAATATTGTTTCTGTTGTCTGCGTTTTGTATAATATATTGCAAATTCTTGTGAATAATGGAATGTTATTATAATTGCCTAAAGTTTTTAACATTGATCTTTATATATATATTATATATATATTATATATATAACCTGGGAAAATACCCAAATGTTATAAAGAAGAATAAATTAATTGATTGTTATATAGTATTAGAATAGGAAGATGCGGTATATTGCTAATTTGACAAATCTCCATCAGAGACAAAAGGATGTAGGAGGTTAGCAACTGATGACACTGGACAACTTTTAAAAAATCAGTAAAATCCATACCGCATAGCTATTTTTATTGAAAATCATATTATTGCTACATGTATGCAAACAATTTTGTATAATACATAACTTCAGATTTTATTGGTTCTTTTCAGAAGGATTGAAATTCATCACCTAAAATAAATGGAGAAAACATAGAAACAAGACCAGAATAAATTCAAAGACAAAAGTTGGATCAGTTATTATTTTCATCACTCAGTCAATGAATCGAAGTTCTATTAAAAACCAAAAGATATTGAAACCACAATAATGTCAATGTTCTGTGTTGAATGACTAAAAGTGGACTATACAATCACACAATGCTGGATGATAAGAAACTATTAATGTTTTGTGTGGAGGGATATTGTGAAAAAAATAGATTTACTTAAATAGCTACTAGTATGTTAAGCCTAATGATAGAGTTTTTCATTGATTTCAAATGGTAAATAATTGTGTTTCAAGAAAGTATTCTATAATTCATAAATAAACATATATTGATACTTACATTATCTGCTTTGTTGTTTAAAAGTTTAGTTTTGAACAGTTATAGAACAATATGTTGAATTAACATTTCCAAAGAAAAAAATATTCAATTAAAAGATTCATCTTATAACAATTTACTACCAAATAGAATACATATTGTAACATACACATTAATATATATTTATATCTATATAATTATAATTTGAATCCCATAGGATTTTAATGTGTCCCATGGGATATTAAAATCCCATGGGATAATTATAGTCCCATGGGATTTTTTTGGTCCTATGGGACAACAAATATCCCATGGGACTACAATTATCCCATGGGACCAAAAAAAATCCCATGGGATTTAACCAAAATCCTATGGGATAATGGTCGATCCCATGGGATTTTGCCCTATCCCATGTTTTTATAAATCAAATAGCAAAATAAATATAATAGTAACAGTAGAAAACAAATGAAATTATTGAATCCCATGTAATTCCGCACATTTTGGTTATATACATGACATTGTAGCTCTTATTTGAGGCGGCGGCGGATTTGCAAATGAGTGTTTTGCAAATTAAAAGTGTCCAGTGTTTTTACATGGGCAAAAGAAAAAGAAAGGCAAAGTCTACCCAAACACCACCCAACATGGCGGCGCCCATGCTCATACCAAATCATGTAAATATGAGTGGATCACCAAATCTTTCCCAGGTATTAGCTAGTGCAAATGACTCTATTTATGGTAACCGGAATCAATTACAAACTGTTAGCAACCAACAATTCCATCACAGTACACCAATGAATATACAACAAGGTCCACCCATGTTTAAAATGACCCATGTTCTACCAAGTGTTAGTGATTCTCTACCTATAAATACTCAGCAACTCCCAACCTTACCTACGCAACAGAGACCCCAGCCTTTTTGTGACAATAATACACTCCAAATGATATTAGAAAATATTAATCACATGAACAGCAGATTAGCAAAACTCGACATGTTGGATGACTTGTGCTCTAGAATGGCATCCATTGAATCTCATTTTAATATTGTTAAAACTGAAATCAGAGACATCAGATATGATTTGAAACAACAATCAGAAAGAATAACTAATGGAGAGTTCCAATACAATATCGTTGAAACTAGGGTATCTGGTCTTGAAGCTGAGAATGACAAACTTCAATATGAAAATATTGAACTGAAAGAAAAGTTACTGGAGATGCAGACACACTCAGTAAAATATAACCTTATATTTAGTGGTATTAAAGAAAGCAGTGAAAGACAGAATGAAAAAGTAGAAGATACTATCAAAGAATTTATTGCGAATGAACTTAACATTAATAGTGAGACAATTCAGTTTCAGAACGTGCACAGGCTAAAACAAAGGGGTGATGGCAAACCTGGAAATATTGCAAAATTCGTAAAATATTCTGACCACGAGATGATCAGATCTGCTGCCTATGAACACCTGAAAGGTAAAAAAGATATAGCTGTTTTTCAACAATACCCAGCCGAAATCAGCAACCGCAGGAAAGAGCTTATCACCAGAATGATAGCACTGAAGAGAGAAGGTCATCAAAATGTGCGTTTGGTGTTAGATAAACTCTATGTTGGAAATCAACTGTATAATGATCATGAAGCTCCGTATCCTCCAAGGAGTCGACAGGATGCATATACACATGGACCTCAACCCGGATTTGTTCCCGGTCGAGAGAGATTTCATCCGAGGGGTCCACCTCCAGGACATCATGCCGGTCCAGGATTTCAGTCAGGATTTACATAGGGACACGGTAACAGGAGCGTTACTGACAGTCCGGTTGACAGAGAATCGAGTGACATTAAAGTGTTAAGTTTGAATGTATGTGGTCTGAAATTTAAACTACAATACCCAGAATTTATTGAACTTATAGAATCTTATGACATATTACACCCCAGTTCTATTGTTATACTTCATAGTTTCTATTTCTAAAACAAGTGTATACTGAATAGATCTATTGTTACGAATAACAATGGATTTTGACAACAGGGTGTGACGAGCGGGGTTTCTGGAAACCCCTGCTTCTACATCCCGAATGCACAGTCCATTGTTATTCATAACAATAGAATTTTTTTTATAATTGCATGAACATAAGAGATTACTAATAGTGTTCACTACAAGTTGTTTCAAAACATATTAAAAAAACATATTTTCAGGAAATTCCAATAGCGAAAAAAATATTTAGCATCTATTTTGAATTAAAAAAAACCATTTAAATATGCCTTTGCTTGAAGCTACAATTTTAATCCCATAAGGCAATGTCTTAAAGAATATACATGTAAAGAACTTTAAATTTATTTGAATTATACATTAAAAACATAT
Organism: Mytilus coruscus; assembly: GCA_017311375.1. Taxonomy (NCBI): domain Eukaryota; kingdom Metazoa; phylum Mollusca; class Bivalvia; order Mytilida; family Mytilidae; genus Mytilus; species Mytilus coruscus. The sequence goes on along the minus strand of CM029600.1, from coordinate 68,345,061 downwards.
AGTTTTCATTTGGATTAACTCTTAATCATAAAATAAATATTAATGTTTGGATTGTTGAAGACTAATGATGGCACCCAGGGGCGGATCCAGCCATTTTTAAAAGGGGGTGCCAACCCAGGATAAAAGTGGGCAGCCATATGTCTCCTTTCAAAATCATTGATTGTTAAAAAAGGGGGGTCCGGGGGTTGAAACCCCCCTTTTTTAACAATCAATGATTTTGATGTCCAAAAAAGGGAGGTTCCTACATATGCAATCTGTAATTTTGTATGTTAAGCGTGTCCGGTCGTCGGGTTTCTAATCCAAACACACATATCCCTCAGTATGAATGTTTGTGTAATGTTGAGAAGAAGGGGGCTTTTTTTTTTATAAAACCGTAACATGTGAAATACATTTATGATTACCTTCATTAAACTGATACATGTAAGTACTGTGGGTTATAAATATTGCGTTATCTTTAGTCACTTCTTCCAAATCCAACGCCTGACTCAAAATGTCGTCCGTCTTATACCCGTCCATATTGACAACTGCATACAAGGATCATGATGGTTTTTTTTTTATAATAAGAATGCACGATACGGCCAACCTTGACCTGCTGATCCATATTAGCATATGGAATTAACGGGAATATGCAAAACGGCAACTTTGACATTTGTAAAATCTACTCACTTGTCAAAGTTTGAATGAAGATCGTCAAAGTTAGGTTACTAGTGGGGTTTCATTTAAAAAAAAATCTTATTAATCATGGTTTGATATTGTCAATAAAAATGCTATCTGTTCTTTTTCATCTAATATTCCATGTAAACAAATATAGGGTTTAGCATCGAATGTAAGTTAGTTATACACTTCGGGATTCGGCGTGTCTGGATAAGAAACCCCTCCGGCCTCCGGCCGTCGGGGTTTCTTATCTAGACACACCTATCCCTCAGTGTATAACTATTACTTAATCTTACTGGAATCCAAATTAGATAAACATGACATCATAGAATTACCAAAGGGTTATTTGTACTTCTCGAAGCATCGTTCCAAATTTATAAAAAGATCTGGTGGTATTGTTATCATTTACATGGAATATTTGGCCAAGTTTCTGAATTTTCCAAAAACTAAATCAGATTATGTACAATGGTTGGTAATTAAATCAAACATGTTACTGATAGACAAAAATGTATTGCTCGGATGTATTTATATACCTCCCGAAAACACTAAGTATGCTTCGAATGATGCATTTAATGATATAGAGACTAAAATGTCAGACTTGATTGAAAAAACAAAATATCTATGTCTCTCTAGTTGGTGACTTGAACGCAAAAACAAAATTATTAAGTGATATTGTAATACCAGATACTTGATGATATTGCTGATGATGATGGTATGACTATGATAATTTATTACAAAACGATGTACCGATGAAAAGATACTCTACTGATATATCTGTACCAAATAATTATGGTTATAAACTTATTGATTTTTGCAAAAGAAATAATTTGTATATAGGAAATTGTCGATTACCGGGTAAAGATTTTCTGGTTGGAGAAAAAACATGTAAAAATGTTTCATTGATAGATTATATATTGTTTTCTTCACATGTATTTCCGTTATTTAAATCTTTTTAAATCTTTTTATGTGAGTGAATTTAACCCATTGTTTTCTGATGTACATAGCAGTTTGTGTTTCAAATTTCACGCTCCGGTAAACAATTTTACTATAAATTCCTCAGATGACAGTAGTAACACACCCACGCACGTACCTAGGTGGATTCCCACAAAACAAAACCAGTTTATAGAGTCTTGTATCATTTTTATATGTTGTGTAACATTTTTATATGTTAGGTCAAGTGTGTTACGTAATTGTATCAGGTTTACATACATTTGTATTTTCACAAATAGCCATTTAATACAGTTAGAGGTCATCAGAGATATTAATTAAGAGTTATATTTAGATTTCTTTGTTTGACTAGTGAGCCCTAATGATTTGCATATGGTGCCCTAGTAAATTTATGTAAGGAGCACGGAACACTGGGAGCCCGGATAACCGGAGCACCCGGATTACCGGAGCACGGAATACACGGAGCCCGGTTGCCCTAGTAGTCTATATTTGTATCCGGGCTTGTAGGAGTGATATAAAAGAGAGAAAGAGCGTGAGATATAGGGAGAGAGAATTTATAGTGAGGAGAGAACAGTTACGTGTATAGTAGAGAGGAGAACCGTATTGTTGAGCCTGAAGTTAGATGTACATTTTGTTATACTTTTAACTTTGTTATAGTCGTGTGATTTTGATAATACAGTATTGAACTTTTATTCGACTTCGTGTTTATGTTCACTTACAAGACTTCGTTCAGACTACACCAGGATCCATTAATTTATTTATGTGACCAGGATTCCCTTAATCACGCTACCAGTAGATTTCTAGGGTAACCCTGTAAAAGTGTATCATTGGCATTTGTCGTCCGTGTACGAATGAAAGGCACGACCTGAAACTCATACACCCAACAACACAGCAAAAACACACGGATACGCACTTTAGTTTAAGTTGCATGACGGCAACTTTTTCGTCACATTGGTGGCAGCGGTGGGATCTACTGCATGTGTGTGACTTCAACGAACTTGTTAGCGATAATTGTATTTGCTTAATAATACAATGGAGACACCAAGAAGAACAACAAGGACATCAACTCAGGCTCCAACGCTCTCTCAGGTAAGGCAGAATTGCTTTAGAAATCAACTATTTTCCCCAGCAGATTCTGGGTTAGGTAGTTCGCCTGCCACTGGTACTCTTAATGATATTCGCATGGAGACTATGCCAGAAGTCCGGTATCGCCGAAGAATCGGGCACTGTTCCCCAAGAAACAATCATTATAGAGTTGTCCAGGAGAGGAGTAATACGCAAAGTGATAGAGGAAATGGTTGGAGGAAATTTTGGCTGATATGGATTAGCTTGCTTACTCTCAGTAGTGGCCTCGTTGCAGTTGCATGGATCTATTTCCCAAACAATAGGGCAGTACAGAAGTCTCAGGAATATGTAATGATTGGATTATTAACGATAATATGCCTGATAATTTCAACAATAGTTTTGAAATTTGTATGGAATTCCGTCATTTCTGGCTATAAGTCAGAAAACACTGCATATACATGGTCCAGGAACAGGCGAAGCCCTAATCATATGTATAATGGGCTAAGCCGTACTCCGGATATGTTATCAATGATACTGATACGCCCTATGACTCAGATGAAATGCCCTCGTACTCGAGCCCTAGTCCTAATCGCCCTGTTATAAACGGGCAAAGGCAAATGGAGTTTGAGTCACCCGGGCATACATCGGAAAACATGGGCTTATCACCAGGACATGTTCAATTGCCAGAGTCTGATAGTCGGGAAAATGAATGTACTGATATAAACGGAACGACTACGAAATACCCGAATACTTGGTGTATCCGTGGACGGAACGTTCCTCCATCTAATGAATATCCTGTTCGAGGGACCTTTTCCGGAGCAAGGAATGATGTTTGGAATGAGTTTATTCAATACTTTGAGAATCTGTCGGAGTTAAATGTATGGAACAACGAAAAGTCACGAATGGTCCTCCTTAATACTCTTAGGGGACCAGCTGAGACGTATGCATACGGGATGCCATTAATTATACAGAGAGATTATAATCGCCTTAAACAAAAGATGGAGGAAAAATTTGGACACACGGCCATGAAAGAAAGGTATGTGACTGAGGCAAAACTGAGAAAAAGACAACCTGAAGAGTCCTTGAGAGATTTCGGCCAAGCTATAGAGGATTTGTACCGTAGAGCGTATCCGGGCAGTCCTGAGATTGTAGAGGATAACTCTATTCAAGCGTTCCTTGACAAGTGCGGGCAATCCGAAGATTTTCGCCTTGCTGTCAAGCGAACCAGACCTAATACCCTGCAGGAGGCGGTAAATAATTCAATGCAGGAAGCTTAAGAATGCTTACGAGTTGGAGAGAAGGACCTCGCCAAGCATTTCAAACCAGTTCAGCGGCCAATATATGAAGTTGAAGACGGGGACAGTGACGCAGATGTAACTGCAGAAACAGAAGGAACAAAAAGAGAAAATGTCGACAGAAGTAAGATTCCTTACAATTATCCACGGAATAACGGGATAGGTCCCAAGGGCGATTCTATAACCGTGATAGATGGCGTGGAAGAGACTGATCCCCGATGTTTAAATATCGTCCACCAGAATTTCAGGAACCGAGAAGGGGACCGTAGAGATTCTCGAGAGACAGATTTACGCAGAGGAGATCGACACCAGAGGCCAGGTATCGGTCACCCGGCATGGACGGCCTAATGAAAAGAAAAAAAAAAACACAACGAAACGGCGGAAGAAGATAGTGGTTAAACCAAGTGACTTTATTACAGTTTTTTTATTGTTTTAACTATGTTGTTTTTGTTTTTGTTTGTTCATGAGTAGAAATTTAAACTTTATTTGGTGCTGGAAATCCTAAATACAATTTTATGGTGTCTCGAAGCCCTTTAAAAGTACAACTTGGTGCTTGAACCCATTCATTCATGGTGTCTCAATGCCCTTTAAACAATGATTAACTACATGTTTTTCTTAAAGACAAGTAAACTCTATTGTTAAGTCTTAGATCTTTAATTATTTTGTAGACTTAATATCATTGTCAGCACTAGTTGACACATATATGTTTTTGGTATTTTTGTTATATTTCTTATTTTGATAAGTGCTTATTTTTTTTTTTCATAGACTTCAATTTTGTTCGCAAAAATTAGTTTAAAGTCTTTATATTAATTTGGAGCCTGTGACCCTAATTATTTGCTTGGTGTCACTCGGCCCAAATTATTTTTATTTTTATTAGTTACTCTTGGATCCCATACTTTTTGGTGTTCCAAGAATAGTTAGGATATCACTATGAGATGCTTATTTTTTTTTTTTTTTGTTATGAAGAGATGCAATATACATAAAGCCTAGTCAGTCCAAGTTTTTTTTTTATGTACAATTGTGATTATTGTTTTATTATGAAACATGATATGTCTCGATCAGGGTTGCTTTGTTTTATATATGTATATTAATGAAATTTATGACGGTGAAAAATGAATTGGTTTGATATGTTTATTATATATATACATTTTTAGCTCACCTGGCCCAAAGGGCCAAGTGAGCTTTTCTCATCACTTGGCGTCCGTCGTCCGTCGTCGTCCGTCGTCCGTTAACTTTTACAAAAATCTTCTCCTCTGAAACTACTTGGCCAAATTTAACCAAACTTGGCCACAATCATCATTGGGGTATCTAGTTTAAAAATTGTGTCCGGTGACCCGGCCAACCAACCAAGATGGCCGCCATGGCTAAAAATAGAACATAGGGGTAAAATGTAGATTTTGTCTTATATCTCTGAAACCAAAGCATTTAGAGCAAATCTGACATGGGATAAAATTGTTGATCAAGTCAAGATCTATCTGCCCTGAAATTTTCAGATGAATCGGACAATGGGTTGTTGGGTTGCTGCCCTGAATTAGTAATTTTAAGGATTTTTTCCGTTTTCGGTTATTATCTTGAAAATTATTATAGATAGAGATAAACTGTAAACAGCAATAATGTTCAGCAAAGTAAGATCTACAAATAAGTCAACATGATCAAAATGGTCACTTGACCCTTAAGGAGTTATTGCCCTTTAAAGTAATTTTTACCAATTTTTGTAAATTTTGTAATCTTTACAAAATCTTCTCCTCTGAAACTACTGGACCAAATTCAACCAAACTTAGCCACAATCATTATTAGGGTATTTAGTTTAAAAATGTGTGGTGACCCAGCCAACCAACCAAGATGGCGGCCATGGCTAAAAATAGAACATAGGGTAAAATGTAGATTTTGGCTTGTAACTCTGAAACCAAAGCATTTAAAGCAAATCTTACAGGGATTAACTTGTTTATCAAGTAAATATCTATCTGCCCTCAAATTTTCAGATGAATTGGACAACTGGTTGTTGGGTTGCTGCCCCTGAATTGGTAATTTTTAAGGAAATTTTGCCGTTTTTGGTTATTATCTTGAAAATTATTACAGATAGAGATAAACTGTAAACAGCAATAATGTTCAGCAAAGTAAGATCTTCAAATAAGTCAACATGACCAAAATGGTCAGTTGACCCCTTAAGGAGTTATTGCCCTTTATAGTCAATTTTTAACAATTTTCATTAATTTTGGTAAATTTTGGTAAGTTTTTACAAAATGTTTTCCTTTTGTAATCTTCTTTTCTGAAACTGCAGTAGAAAATCAATATAGAAAACAATCTACTAATGTACTGGCAATAAAATAATTGATAATTCTATAACATGAAAAAAAAACACATTAATACCTGATGATGGTGTTTCTTTCTTTACATTGAAAATGATGTCACAACTATAATCCCGAACAATAGGTCGAATGTCAGATATGTTTCAGTACTTTGGCTTCATTTTCTGCAAATGATGCTTGAATTCCTACACTAATTTATACACACTTCATCCCCTTTCACAGGTAATGCCTGCCTCATATTATATTTAAAACTTTAATAGAATATCAGAAATTTTGAGAGAAAATTAATCAACCATGCAAGATCTAAAACTTAATTAATATTGTTCAAATTATCAATTAACTATTAAAAAAAATTCTCATTAAAAAATATAGTTCTTCATTTTATATTTTATCAGAAATTTAGGAAAAAATTGAATTTAATTGTGTCCCTTGTTCTCATTTCCTGGGATAAATCCAATACAAATTAAAGTATTGGTATTGAATTAATATTTAAGAAATATTTCAAACCTTACCATTTTCTTCACAAGAATGAAGACCATATTTTCAGTGTCATGAGTATCAGTCATCATATTTGTTGTACTTTGTTGTTTAAAAGTTGAATACAAAAAAGATCAACAAAGCAATTCAAAAACCACTTGAATTTTGCAACAACAAATGAGAGTTTTTAACGACCTCAGCTGGCTATACAACCCTTGCACAATCAACTGAATTTTGCAGAAATCATTAATAGGAAAGATTGCCCTTAAACATGTTAAATGATAAGTTTTTATTACCTTTTTGTTTTTTTTTTTTTGGGGGGGGGGTGTTGCGCAACAACAAAACTTCACAACAAACTTTCTCATCACTTCGCATTTCTCGTTAGATAAATTTTACAAAAATTCTCCCCTGAAACTACTGTCAAATTAAACCAAACTTGGTTTAAATCACCACTAGGATATCCAGGGACCACTGTGTATGATGACCCTGCCTGCCAACATGGCACACATGGCTGAAATAAAACGCACTTTTTAGTCTTATATCTCCATGATCTCTGAAACTAAACGACAGTACAACAGTTGCATTTATCATGCATCAATTGTAAATAAAAATATCAGGTGAGCGACACAGGGTCCTTGGAGCCTCTAGTTTTATATACATTTGTGCTTGTTGGCTGCATGTGTATTTGTTATAAGGTGCTCAAGAACAATGTTTTTTTATTTTTTTAATGGTGCTACACATGTATATACTGAACAGTGGAAGTTCATAGTTCAGAGCGGGGCTGTGTAACATTTTTATATGTTAGGTCAAGTGTGTTACGTAATTGTATCAGGTTTACATACATTTGTATTTTCACAAATAGCCATTTAATACATTCTATGTTCACTTACAAGACTTCGTTCAGACTACACCAGGATCCATTTATTTATTTAAATTCCCTTAATCACGCTACCAGTAGATTTCTAGGGTAATCCTGTAAAAGTGTATCATTGGCATTTGTCGTCCGTGTACGAGTGAAATGCACGACCTGAAACTCACACACCCAACAACACAGCACAAACACACGGATACGCACTTTAGTTTAAGTTGCATAACGGCAACTTTTTCGTCACAGTCTATTAATAATGACGTCACAATGTTTACGACAATAGAATCTTTATTGAATGAACTAGATGAACAAGGTCAAGGTCAATACACAAAAAACACTATAAACTTAGTAGTGAGCAAAGTTGGCGAACTTTTAAAAATTCTGCAAAGAAAGTTTTTGGGTCTGATGGTAAAAAAAGAAAAACAAATAAAAATAAAAAGTTTCAAGTTTGGTTTGATAACAAGTGTTTTGAAACAAGAAAAATATTCCACAAAGCACGTAACAGATACAGTTTTGTAAAAAAACATAGAAAACAGAGATGCTATGAGAAAGGCAAGCAAAAAATACAAGACTCAGATGAATACTAGCTACAAAAAATTCCAACATAACTGTGAACAAGATTTTAGAAATACATCAAAACGAGACAGTAAGAAATTCTGGAAAATTTTGAATCGTTTTAGAAAAAGGGAAAAAAATAAAAATGTTGATATAACTATAGAACAATTGTATGAATATTTCAGGTCTCTAAATAAAAATGATTGTGAAGATGATGATCCAGATCATCTTAATGAAAGTGTAAATAACTTAGATAATCAGGTTCACAGTGTAGATACTATTCTGTACGCTATCAGGAAGTCGCGATTTTCGAAGCGATGATTTCCAACTGGCTAACAGGACGGTTTTGCCTACGGTGACTTTTCTCATCATTTGTTTACTCCTATATCTATAAAGTGCTTTGAACATCTTCAAGGTATGTATAGCATCATAAATATGAGTAACTGTAACAAAAACGTGCATTAGAATATAAAATATACGTGTGCATCACACCAACTTGATAGAAAAAAGTGAAATCGATGGACAATTTTGCTCTCGTAGTACAAAGCAAATAATCTTTTATTGCAAATATTTGCATCAGTTTACAGTTAAATTTATACTGTTTCAATATTTTTTTCGTATTTAAGTAGAATATTCGTATTTCCCATAAAAAAATATGTTTTCCTTGAGGATCCCAAAATAAATTACTGTACGATCAGTCTAGAACTGACTGTATTCTAGAAGCGATTTCAGATTTTTTGACTGTATGACCAGTCGTGATTTTGAAAAAAAAAAAAACGGCAATTTGAAGGTATATACGTGTCTATGTGATATTATGAACTGTCCAGGGAACTATAACGTGTAATTTCTTTCATCAGAAAATACAAATATATTTCTTATGATTTTTGTAGACGGCAAAATAATTGTATTTTTGTTCCGTTAGTCTTATTTAATATCAAATGCCTAAAAAGCAATACATGAGAAAGTTTTATTAATATACGGTAAGTTTAGGAAAGTTGCGTATAGTAAATGGGTACCACCCAATAAGGTAGTGGAAAAGTCCTTATCACGGAAAGAGAAAACAGTGATTTTTCGAAAAATCAAAATAAGAGGTGCACAATTGAATTAAATGATGAAGAATCTGAAAAAGATTCATTAAGTTAGGACAAGTGTCTGAATGAAGTTGTGGATATAAAATAGGTACGCCCAATATAAGGCTATGGCAAAGTCCGTATTTTAGATATAGAAACATCAAAAATATATTTACCAAAAATTCGAAATAGAAGGTCCATAATGCATTAATTGATTAAAAATGGAGCAATTTCAGAAAACTTTAATAATTGGGTTAGGAGGTGTTGGAAATACCTGATGGGTGCCCCCATATAATGCAATGTTAAAGTCCGTATCTTATATAAAGAAACCCCATAAAAGATTTTTACTAAAATTTGAAATAGACGGTGCACAATACAGTCATTATCATTTATGATAAGGAATCCGAGAAAGATTAATTAATAGTTATATCAGTGACGGATCCAAACAAAAGGGGATCCGGCGGTTTGAAACCCTTTTTTAACTGTCAATGCATTTGTATGGGAACATATATTTGGAATCCCCTTTTCTCCTGGATTGGACCCCTCTCCATTTAAAAATGGCTGGAACCCCAAATGTATATTTAGTGGTTTATGAGGAGATGCGCTTACAAAACTGGCGAAACATATTGTACCGGTCCAACGGACGAACGGAAAGACGGACTTCATTATCACTATAAACCCCCGCTTTACAAAGTGGTGTACAATTGAGTGTCAAAGAGACAGCTCTACATCCAAAACAAAGTGAAGGAACTGTGATCAATTATAGGCTACAGTACGGCCTCGAATGTGTGTAAATACATGCATTTTATATAACAATTAAATCTGTGTGTTTGTACAATTTTAAGTATAACGGAGGACATTTTGCGTTGTAACGCAAAGGTTTGCGTTATAACGCAAAGATAGGGAAAAAATGTGTGGCGCTAATACGCTTCCGTACATTTCTGAAACTTATATATACAACAAACCTTCCTCTTATTTTAGCATTTAAACATCCTTATACTTTAGCAACATTTAAACATCCTTATACTTAATGTAGTAAGTCGAGTACACCCTATCAAGCTAAAACATGTTTCATAAGTTTTCAGGATGTGAATTTATTGAAATATATTTGTGTTATTTAGAAAATGCCACCTTCTAGTGTATCGTAAATAACTTTGAAATCACCACTAGAATACAGTGAAATAAAGACTGATCATACAGTTTCAAAATATACAAGCGAGACTGATCGTACAGTGAGAAATTCAAACAAGTGTAATTTTCTTATTTCTGGCTTCAAAGATCTGGTTGAAACTTTTACCACCACTTGAAATATACTTCATTTAGTTAATTAAGTTGGTTTTATGTTAATTTGTACACTAAGAGGGTAAAAGATTGTTTTAGGTTCACCGACTGATTTTCCTTAGTGATGCACTTGAAAATCTCTTGATTAAGGCAAAGATACGAATAATGAACGTGCTGAATTTAATTCTAAACCATTTTAGAATATCGATGTCAGCTGAATTAATCATTAATCAATGTACAGATGATCAACTTACCGTTTAATTCAGTATATCCATCAAATTTAAAATGTCATCCAAAAAGTTCTCGCTTCGAAAATCGCGACTTCCGGATAGCGTACAGAATAGTATCTACACTGTGAGGTTATTATTGATATATTAGATTGTGAGATAACTGGTGAAGAAATATGTAAGCTATACAAAGTTTAAATAATGATAAAGCACCAGGTGATGATGAAATTGTAAATGAATTTTTGCTGAAAAGTACTGTTGACAAATTATTGCCTATATATGTGAAAATATTTAATACTGTATTAGATACTGGGATTATTCCTGATGCATGGTTAATTGGTATTATAAAACCTGTATCTAAAAATAAAGGAGATAAAATTATCTCGGTAATAGTTATACACCGAGGGATAGGTGTGTCTGGATAAGAAACCCCGACGGCCGGAGGCCGGAGGGGTTTCTTATCCAGACACGCCGTATCCCGAGGTGTATAACTAACTTACACCCCATGCTAAACCCTATATTTCTTAACATTAATTACTAAATGAAAAAGAATGGACAGCATATTTATTTACAATATCAAACCATAATTTATAGATTTTTTTTACATGAAACCCCACTAGTAACCTTACTTTGGCTCTCTTCGTTCAAACTTTGACAAGTGAGTAGATTTAACAGATGTCAAAGTTGCTGTTTTGCATATTCCCGTTAAATCCATGTGCTAATATGGATCAGCAGGTCAAGGTTGACCGTTTCGTGCATTCTTGTTTTAAAAAAAAATACATCATGCTCCTTGTATGCAGTTGTCAATATGGACGGGTATAAGACGGACGACATTTTGAGTCAAGCGTTGGATTTGTTAAAAGAGACAAAAGATAAAGGCAATATTATTACCCAAAGTACTTACCTGTATCAGTTTAATGAAGGTAATCATAAATGTATTTCATATGTTACGGTTTTATACCCCCCTTTTTCTTCTCAAGTATAAACAAACAATCATATTCGGACATACTGAGCCTGAGGATAGTTGTGTCTGGATTAGAAACCCGACGACCGGACACGATCAACATACAAAAATACAGATTGAATATTTAGGAACTCCCTTTTTGGGGGCAATCCAGGGGTGGGAGGTCCGGGAGTTAGAATCCCAATTTTTAAAGATCAATGCTTTAGAATAGAGACATATGACTGGGATCAGTGGCGGATCGAGAGGGGGTTCCGGGGTTGGAACGATCAATGCATTTGAATGGGGACATATGGTTGGAATCCCCCACAATGGACTGTGTTTTCGGGATGTAGAAGCAGGGGTTCCAGAAACCCCGCTCGTCACACCCTGTGGTCAAAATCCATTGTTATTCGTAACAATAGATCTATTCAATTTACACTTGTTTTAGAAATAGAAACTATGAAGTATAACAATAGAACTGGGGTGTAAATAATTATCGAGCACTTTGCTTGACTTCAAATTTGGTCAAGGTGTTTACATCTATTTTAAACACAAGACTTAATAAATTGTCTGATGAAATAGGATTCCGCAAGGGATACTATGTCCATCATTTCGGACTCACAATTGATTTTCTCGGTGGATTCCGCAAGGACGTTGTCATACTATGTCCAAGATAACATGTTTGTTTTACATTCTATTATTTCATCATATTTAACTGCCGGAAAGAAATTGTTCTGTGCATTGATTTTTAACGGGCGTTTGATACCGTATGGAGGGCCGGGCTTTTCCAAAAACTTATAAAAAATAAAATCTTATGGAAAATGTTTACGTTGATACAGAATATGTACACAGATATTAAGTCTTGTGTTAAACTTGATAATTTGAAAACTGCATTTTTTCCATGTGAAACGGGTGTTAGACAAGGAGAAAAATTATCTCCATTTCTTTTTGCCTTATACTTGAATGATTTAGAAGACTTTTTAAGTCAACATTTGGACCATGGTTTAGAATATCTAGATTCAAAATGTATACATAGCATAGGTATTTACTTGAAAATGTTCATTTTACTATATGCAGATGATACAGTTATCTTTGCAGATAATTCTGAAGATTTACAAAATACTTTAAATATATTTGAACAATATTGTAATACTTGGAAACTTAAGGTCAATGTCTCAAAGACAAAAATTGTAATTTTCTCTAAACGTAACTGTAATAAGAAATTCAAATTTAATCTATGTAATGATGAAATTGAGATTCAAGATACATATACATATCTTGGCTTGTTATTTAATTATAATGGTAATTTTTGTAAAGCCAGAAACAAATTAGTAGATCAAGCTCAAAAAGCTTTATACAGTCTGTACCAGAGAATTAATAATATTAGTATTCCTTTAGATTTACAGATAAAACTATTTGATTCTTTGATAGCCCCTATTTTGACTTATTCCTCCGAAATTTGGGGATATGAAAATAAGATGAATATTGAGAAGATACATTTACAGTTCTGCAAAACAAATCTGGGGGTTAGGTCATCGACCGCAAATTTCATGGTCTATGGTGAACTTGGCCGATTTCCTATCGAAATTAGTATCAAGATGAAAATGATTTGTTTCTGGTACAAGCTTGTAACAAATGTTGATAAACTGTCTGGAAAACTCTACAAGCTTATGTTCAATTTATTTGAAAATGGAAATAATTCTTTCAAGTGGACTAATTATGTAAAATCTATTTTTGATGAAACTGGTAACAGTGAAATTTGGCATGTACAAGGAAACGTTGATTTGATTTTTTTTTAAATTAACGTTAAACAAAGACTCCATGACCAGTTCATACAAAAATGGTTTTCGGATATCGATAACTCGTCAAGGGGGAAGTTCTAGTCAAAATTTAAGACTGATTTCTGTATGGAACCCTATCTAATTAGACTTAGAAAATTTAGTAGACTTTATATTTGCGAACTTCGCACTTGCAATATCAATTTTCCTATCGAAACGGGAAGATGGAATAGAATTCCAGAAATTGAAAGAAAATGTAAGCTTTGTAAGACTGGTCTTGGAGATGAGTATCATTACATAGCGCTTTGTAACAATACTGATGTTATTGAAGTAAGAAATGCATATATTCCTAATTACTACAGAATCACCCAAATATCAACGAACTTTATGGAATGTTGAAATATTGCAACTTAAATGTATTAACTAAACTTTCTATTTTCATTCAAAAGGTTGAAAAACTACTGCTTTCTCTGTAAATCATCACATATGAATATATTTATATATGTTACACTTTTTGTTACTATCTATTGTCATTTTATTGTGTTCATGTGATAACGTGGTTATTTAAACTCTACAGATTGCACTGACTTTTTGGTCAATAGATGTAGTATACATTTAGTTTTGTTAAAAAAATATTTATACTGTTTCATTTTATGTATTCTACTCATTTCGCTTCTATGTTATTTGTAAATTTATGTGTATTTGTCGCTCTTGTTACGCAGGAAATCTGCGTCTGAGTGTATTTTGAATAAACAGTTAAACAAAAGGCCCTTAACTCCAGAATGAAAAGATGGTAGTAAGTATGTTTATTGATATAAAGCGGTGTTTTACTATACATGTACTTCTTTACATGGTAAGATAACAAAATTAATTGACCAAAAGCAGGCAATAATTAAATTGCATTGGAAGCTTTACATGTCTTGAAAACAATTTTCAATTTCACAGTAAAACTAAAGCTATAATAAATTTGAAACATATAGATAGTATGCAGTGGTGGATCCAAAGGGGGTTAAGGGGTTGCAAAACCCCCTTTTTTGGACGATCAATGCATTTGAATGGGGACATGGTTGAACCCCCCCACACCCTTTATCCTGGGTTGGAACCCCCTTTTAAAAAGGCTGGATCCACCCCTGGTATGTCCCAATAGATAGTCTAGCGGATAGTCATTAAAAAGCAACTACCAATAGATCAAAGATACTAGGGTTTACCTATATTTTATTCATTTCAAAGTAAAAACTAAAAGACTTATCAGAACATATATATATATATGTGGCACATTCTCTTCAGAAATTATCACGGTTTTTCGACTAATGACATTGTTCTGAACGTGCATGAAATATTTGCCACTGGACATTAAGCAACCAACAATCAATCAATCAATCAATTCATGACGAAATAGATCAAGTTGCCTTAATTTCCCTTCACAAGGTTTCATAGTACACACTTTTTGGTGTACAAAGTAATTGCATGGATGATAAATTATCACACTTTTAAGATGGCGTTGTACTCTAATCAAGGTATAAAGAACCATATTTTGTTACTCTTTATTTAAATGAAAGAAACTTGCAATCGTCAAAAACATTTTTTTAGATCCAAAGATTTTAATAGCAGGATATTTAAAAATCAATGTGAAAACTAATTACAAACTATTTAATTTGATTTGGAACACAGCATTTTATTTCAAAATAGCCAGTGGCAATTTTTGTTTTAATATCTTCATTACGATACAATGAACTCTTATCCTTGTGGTCATTCATGCGTAGTTACTTAGTACACGGAAAAAGTATGTACTGTGAAAATTAGAAGGCAAATTCAAGCAATTTGATTGGACGAGAAGTTGTAAGTATGTGCTAAACAGTTTCATATAATGAAAATTGGCTGTTTGAAAAAAGTGGCTGCTATCTTGATTGGCTGCTAAAAGTGGCTGCCAGCTTGATTGGCTGCTAAAAGTGGCTGCCAGCTTGAGTCTGGTAATTTGAGGTGTGATTAGTGATGTATTTATTTCAATGGAAAACTTTATTTTTAACTGTTTCATATTAATAAAATATCTCTATTCTAAATTTAAGTAAAGTTTTAAATATCTAACTTTATTTATTTATTCAGAAGATAAATTCATATATTTGAATTAAAAATAGTTTATTCATAAATAATTTACAAAAACTGGTGAATGAAATACAATGTTATTTCAATGATTTCTTAAAAACAGCAATCTAAATTGATGTGCGATATGTGATATTAGGAGTTTTCGGGCTTCCCTGAACTGTTTTATTCACCTATGTAATTCCAGTATCAATTAAGAATTTTATTAAGTTACGTTTTATTGGTCAACTATTCTTTTTTCTGCTATAGATTAATATGATTGACACATATAGTTATTTAGTTATGTAAAAGGAATTAACGGATTTTAGAAATTTAACTTATTTTAGAGCACAAAGAAACACTTAGTACCCTTTTCCTACGACAAATTCAAATGACATACATTTTTATTCTTTTAGGATCACACCTACATGAATCATTGTTGAAGTTCTGATAATAGGTTGTCGAATTTCAGAAAATGTTATCATGTATGTACCAATACATGAAAGCTTTAAAATCTTGGCTGAAAAAACGTTATTTTTGGTAAATTATGTTAATTTAGGGTACCCGTAAAAAAAAAGAATATTACGGACGCGTATTAGCGCCACACAACCTTTTTTTAATAATTTTGCGTATAAACGCAAATATAGGACATCTGGATAAAAATCTTTTGTGTGACGCTAACACGCTTCCGTAAATAATAAGGTTGTAATCATTTTTTTTTTTTTTTTTTTTGTCGTCTCTGTTTTATCTATAATTTAATATTCGTGCATTTCATAGGGTATAGAGCATAGTTACAAAAATTTACTGACCAGTTGTTGAAGGCCGTATCAAATTTTTTGAAGACTTCCGTTTTTGTGTCTTTTTGGGTTGCTGTCTCATTAATGCTTACCTAATGTATACCTTTATTCATAAAAAAATATCCCACAGCTGCAACAAATTTACATGTCATTCATCACTTAAAATTCGTTAACATTTGACTTATATAATTGTTTGTTAATAACATCTAACTTTAATTTGTTTGTTTCTATGTAGTATTGTGTTAAAATGTTATATTTAATGACAGTGTTATTAGCTTCGTTATTTTCAAAAAAAAAAATATGATTTGACTGATGTTCGTAACCTTACGGGACGTTTATACAGCCACAAGTTGTATTGTCATTTTAGTGGTTCTAGGACAAATACATGTACGATGTTTCAAATATTACTAAATGAAACATATGTTACTTTGATAGTTTCCGTGAAAAAAATTAGTCTCAAAAGTAGCTACTTTTTGTACATTTGTTGATAATTTCTGAAATATTTTCAATTTCCTAAATCTTGTATTTTACATAGGGACAGCCAATTTGGTTTCATATTACAACGCAGAAAATACGGATATTTTTTACAACTGAATCAGTTACTATGTAGTATTGTGTTAAAATGTTATATTTAATGACAGTGCTATTAGCTTTGTTATTTTCTAAAAATAAATATGACAAAGTGACTTGCATTTGACTGATGTTCGTACTTTTGTACATTTGCTGATAAATTAGTGAAACATTTTCGATTTCCTAAATCTGGTATTTTACATAGGGACAGCCAACTTGGTTTCATATTAGAGCGCAGAAAATACGGATTTTGGGGGAAAATATAATTACATTTCAGTAGTTTTGTCTCATTTCAGAAAGTACTTTAGATTTCGAACTACAGGCTAAAACGGCAAATGTGTGGACCTCTATTAAGACCATTGGTTTTACAAAAATCTTTGTACAGTTATTTTTCAAATATCTTGCATTTAACATTTTAAAATAAATATAACCTTAGTTTTCTTCAAATATTCAAAACTTTATTTGACGACAGAAAACTTTTAAATTTTAATTCTAAATTTCATTTTTCAGTTTCATATTTCTTCGATCAGATTCAGTAACTAACAAATGCGGTATAACCCAAACTTTTACCAACTGTATTCTAAACATTAATTAAAACTTCAGCCCCCTCTTTCACTGCATCAATTCCCCTCAAGCTATTTTTTTTTTTTTTTTTTTGGCTTTCATTTCATCGCTTTTATTTTTACAACACCATTTGCATGTAACAGCATAGATTCTAATTACATAAACGTATTATAAGAAAAATAGTTTTACACTGCAAAGATGTCTGTGCAATGATTTAAGTAATACATTTTTAAAAATGTATTCTATACACAAAACACACTATTAACCTTCCATAGTTTCTCCCACACCTACGATGTCATATTTGGAATGTACACATGTAAATGAGAAAAAACTTTGGTTTTCTTCTTCTCTAAATGTTATTGCAGCAATTAGATGAATTCCTTATATAACTTTTTATAAATCGTGCATTTAAAATATCAGAAATATTTTTAACCTATTTTTTCAAACAAATATATTCATTCTTATAAATATTGAAAGAAAGCTTACCCTTTGACTGCTGTGGATAATATTTACGGATGTTTAATCTCTCAATTATATACAGTCAAATGAAAATGTCACGAATGTCCGTGTAGAATTGTTGCCAATGATATGATTACAAACACTAAGTTATTATATTACCAATGATTTTGTTTTTAAAGCCTTCATGGAATAACATATGAATAACTCATCAATTTCAATTGATGTATATGAAAGTTATTCGACTGTGGATCCGGCAAAGAACTATTTGTTATTCTTGTTGATGAGAATATGTGCCGTCGGCATATCAACACGTAATTGAACGAGCTGTGACCTCTCATCAATTTCAATTTTACCCAGAATGCATTATTAGATTTTGAAACGGCGAATTGACAAACCATTATCCAAGAAACTGTTTGACCAAATAATGTTCGTGTACAGCTATAAATGCTTCAATCATATAGTGTCAAAATTTATATATTTCTACAATACAAAATGAAATAAGATGAAAATGAACTTTTCTTTACGGGCAGCATGCTTACATTTTGTGTATATGTATTGATCTTTCAATTTATTAAAATTATACATCGCAAACAAAACATAAAATTCACATTATTCAAGCATATACTACTACCTCATCAAAGAGTAGCTGTAGTACTGTGACTTCAAAGGAAGTTACGAGTCGCTACATCAAACTGAAACATTAACGAAGAGTTAGGAATATAGCATCAAACGGTGTGAAATGTTGAGCCTGACCCAGTCCATGACAAACAATAGGTAAAATGAAGTATACCTACTATCCATTTTTGTTAAAATTTATTACATTTTTTTTTTTTTTATTAATATTTATCTATCGGTATGATAAGCGTTACCACAGCACATGCCACCCTATCATATAAGTATTTGCTCCATTAATAACAAAGTTATTAGTATTATTTGGCTTCTTGAATTTGAAACAAATTATACTCCATATACTGTACAGGGGCCAGTATCATGAAAACCTATCTTAAGTTGCATTTAAGAGAAAACTTACGAAAGCTTTACGAGAATGTAACGATGGTGCTAAGAGCGTATCTCCAATCCCCTCGTGGGTTACTCTTAACAATTTTACAGCTATCTTCGTATACACTTACGACTGCGAGTTAAGATAGTACTCTTATCGACTTTTCCGAAGTGACCGTCTTTGATTTTTGAAGAAAATGTTAGAATTCGAGGCAAAATCGAGAGTAAAAGTCATCTGTGCGTTTAATAGAACGGCCGAAAAACATATTTAAATTGAGTATTTGTTTTTTTATTGTTTGTTCTTATGTTGTATTGCTACACCCATGTCCCAGGTTAAGGGAGAGTTGGCGCCTATAAACATGCTTAACCCCACCACATTCTATATTGATTGTTGAGTATTGAATGTTTTTCGTAAATTGTTTTGTTATCAATTAGGCCGTTAGTTTTCTCAATTGAATATATAATTTCGTATTTTTCATGTCTATTCCTTTTATATCCGACTATATAGTATGAGGTTTTCTCATTGTTGAAGACCCTATGATTGCCTATAAGTGCTTACATCCACTTCATTTGAACTTTATTGAACAGTTGTCTCATTGGAATCATACCATATATCTTTATTCTTGTACTAGTATTTAAAAAATATTTCAGTTATTGCATACAAAAACAACAATGGCAGAAGGAGGTGCTCCAAACGGTCCGAAGAAAACAAGGGACGATTTTTTTCTCTATTGTTAATTCTCCATTTTGTGACGGCGATGTTCCGTTGGCAACGTCTTGTGGTGTTTATACTTCCCAATTCGTTCGCTATGTCCTTGTCTGTAGTGACGTTTTAGATTTCAATGAACATTATCTTTGTATGTATTACTGGTAAATGATTAAGTCGAGGATCTCGTTACCACAAATTACTTAAAACATTTACTAATTTTTCCATAGTAACACAGATTTGGTTTGCGAGTTTAGCTGTATCTAAAGAAAACTTATTTCAAACAGAATAGCACATCCTAAGTTTAACGATGATGTTGTTTGAGGGTTTTAATGGGGGTACCTGAATGAAGAATAACAAAAAAATCTTGCCTAATGACGTTAACGGTACGTAGTTTTTAATGCATGACGATAAAATACATTTTTTTTTTTTTATGACGATAAAAAACAACGACTGTTTTTGACGAAATCCCGATAAATTCTTTCCAAAATTATACGGGAACGGATGATTATGTGAGACCTTTGACGAATCACGATAAGGATATTTTGACAAATCACGATAGGTAGTCGAAAATGACCGTTTGACGACTGACGTTAAAGGGCATTCCTACCCTCTTGTTTACCAAGCCTGTAAATTGAGATACGATCCGGGTAAATTTAGGATTTATCACTCCTTTTAATGAACTTATTCTAAAAGGTTATTAAATTCAACACCTTAATTATTTTACCTTTAATAATTGTTTTATTGATATAAATATTCATTTTGTTTATCAGTAAATTAAGACCATACTAAATGTTATTGTTATATAGACATAAGAAGATGTGGTATGAGTGCCAATGAGACAACTCTCCATCTAAGTCACAATTTATAAAAGTAAACCATTATAAGTCAAAGTACGGTCTTCAACACGGAGCCTTGGCTCACACCGAACAGCAAGCTATAAAGGGCCACAAAATTACAAGTGTAAAACCATTCAAACGGGAAAACCAACGGTCTAATCTACATAAAAAACAAGAAACGAAAAACACTTGTGAACCACATCAACAAACGACAACTACTGAACATCAGATTCCTGACTTAGGACAGGTGCAAACAATTGCAGCGGGTTTAAACGTTCCAACCTTCACACTTATCTGAAACAATGGTGTAACATCACAACATAGAAAGACACACTATAAAATATCAATTGAAATGGCTTAACTCAATCAAAAGACATATTAACACAAGTATATATGCACTTTCACGGTACTAAAATCAGTCGGTACCTATTTGGCAATGCAGAAGGTATAGACGTTGCGCACGATGTTGGTACTACTTAGCGTTTCACGACGTTCCTCAAAATAAGGCGATTTCGACGATTTCAAAGAAAGTTTCAGGCGTTCAAGCATATTATTGATGAGGTCAATTTACTGCTTTGAATTTGGTAACCGATTTCAGTTTGTCTGAAAACATGCATAGTTTTACAAATAAAACTCAAAGTGGTCGTACAAATATTTTTTTTAATGAATATTCACTTACAGGAGTTGTCAGTCTTTCCAGGCCATAACTTATAATTTTCCTTTCGGCAGCAGTTCGCATTAATGAATCCGATACATTAATTTCCAAATTTACACAGATTTATTTTTAATATAAATTAGATTTTGAATTCATATTCTCCTATTTTTTTGCATATTTATACATTTGTACGTACTCCTTTTGTTGCATTTCTCCCCGTTTCCGATTCCTTTCTATATTTTATCATTTCCCGATGCTTTCTTTGTCGCAAAATATTTAGGAAGTTAAACATTCGGGATTCATGTTTTAACTTTTCTCATTTCCGTAATTTATAATTGCCAGCAATGGATAATCCATTTCTCTATTTTATTTTATTAACAAAAAAAATATACATGTTACTTTTGACGATTTAAAACATGCAGATAGACAATGTTCATTATATAAAACAAATATGCTATAAAAAAACCTAAGATCCCGATATTTTTTTTTACATCAATCTCATTTGGTCAACATTTGAATTTAAACTTAAACTATTACTTTCTCATACATTGGTTGTATTGTAATTTATATATGTATTTTTATTTTCATTCGAATTAAACTGGAAACAAATAATTACGATATAAAATTAAAAACCAGAGCATGACATCAATGACGTTTTCCGAGCGTTGGGACAAAACGGCTATACTTTTTGAAACGATCTAAAAACTTTGTGGCCTAACGAAAAAATATTAAACACTATATTGTTTAAAAAGAAAAACTTTACCGCCAAGTTTTATTTTCTATGATTTAACTATGCTTATTTGATAGCTGGTTAAAACCTCAATTTTAAAGAAAATACAGCGTTTTTTTTTCGTTGGGACAAGATGGCTAAACTTTTTGAAGTCATTGCAATAGAAACTATACGCATGGTTTCCGGCAAATAAATATCATGAACCAGGAGAAAGGTAAACAAACTTTCAAAATATAATAAATATTTTTCCTCTCAGCTTTTTCAATTTCACGGTATAAATGCGCAAACCCGAAATATACTTACCTTGCATATGCTTGGACATTTTTCAGACCGTTTACAAAAATAACATTTCCGAATTACGGTTTCAGTGATATTGATTTTACTTTAACACGCGAATAACTATAACTATAGCAATAATCTTGTGAAGTTTTACGATGATCGGAGAAAAAATACCGTAGGAAAGAAACGGAACTCTGATCTTTTGCACATAAAATGAAACGTTGGACATTACGTTTTGGTGTTAAAATGGGATAATTAAGTGTTATAATTCCTGGTATTTTAAATTTCGGTTCCTTTTTTTCTTAAATTTCAAGTCTAATGTAATGAATTCAATCAGAAATCACTATATTTTTATCGAACTGGCAAGTCTACGTATTTATTTTTATGCTAATCTATAGCAAAATGGAATTGGTACTAACATCGTGCGTTACGTTCATGTGTTTCTCTGACTGTAAATGACGTCTTTATACTAAATCCATTGGAAGTTGGATAATTACTGGCTGATATTTTAGTCTTAGATACATTTTTTGTATTAGTTGTTATTGGCTATCAACTAGTTGTCAGTTACTGCGAGTATCCTCAGATCTGTACTTTGTGTCATATTTGTTGTTGATGATGTATAAATACCCTGCCACGTCTGGTTTGTGTATTTGTAAGCTCTTTTTTTTCCTGCTTTGTATCGATCTGATGAGTTAAGCTTTTTTCAACTGATTTTCAGAGTTTGTTCTTATGTTGTGATGTAGCTCCACTGTCCCAGGTTAGGGGAGGTTTGGACGCTCTCAACATGTTTAACCCCGCCACATTGTGTATGTGCCTGTCCCACGTTAGGAGCCTATAGTTCAGTGGTTGACGTTGCATTATGTCTATCATATTTGTTTTTCGTAAACTGTTTTGTTATAGATGGGTTTCTCAATTGAATTGTTCATGTCGGGGCCTGAAATAGCTGCCTATGTGGTTAGGATTTTTATCATTGCTGAAGGCCGTACGATTGCCTATAATTGCTTACATCCACCACATTTGAAACTTGTAAGATAGTTGTCTCATAGGCAATCATACCACATTTTATTACTATAAGAAAAGCCAACTTTAACAAAGATGAATCGGAAACAATGCTGACAGTTATTCAAATGAAGAAAAAAATGCTGTTACTGTACTGGGGACGCTTTACGATTTTGTAATCACGGACAATCATACTGTCGTCTAGGAAATGCATTGGATTTGTTCGATCTATAAAGATCCTTAAGGATATCCTTTTTTTGCTCTCTTGAACACACAAGCAAGATCACTGCAAGCGCCATTTTATCAATTAAGAGAGAGATAGGGGTGCTCCTGACCACTCTTAGAAATTTCTCTTAACTCTTAAATTTTCAGTAAAAAATAATGCCGATACACAGTAATCAAAGACGATCTTAAGTTGATTATCGACGTTCGAGATACCCAGTCGTTAAGATTAAAACTAAGAAAGCGTTCCGAGAAGGATAAAGAGTACTCTTAGGGTTGCGAATGCAACATGAATTTCAAGGGCTGTCAATCATTCTAAGATTACTTCAAGATACACTCTCAGCAGATAACATGATCTTAAGATGATCTTAAGCACTAAGATTGCTTCATGATACTGGTCCAGTATGCTTTTCGCTGATTTTTAGTAATTTTTTTTTTCGGAAACACGCATGTTCTCATTCTGAACTCGGCAACGTCTTGTCACGATGTTGATGATGCGGCCATTATCCCTGACATACAGATTATAGGTAACCAAATATTTTCATTGTAAAGCTATCATATTCCAGGCTGGCGTCCCCTCCACAGTCGTAAGCGGCGGAGAAATTTTAAAAATATAGAAAGATTTTATCCGCTGCGACTAAAGCCCAAGGTTATTCTGAGGGCTAAATTTCTCTTCTAATAACATGTATATATATACCTTCGAAACTTCTATGGAAAAAAGCACATCGGACAAATACTCTCAAAAATTATTAGGATTTTGACGATTAGAGGAAGAACTTCTTACACTTCCGGAGAACGTCGAGTTGGACCATTATAGATTTTTTTTAGCTTTCATTTTTTTCAGTGCTGTATTGTGTCCTATCGTATATATCAATTCTGTGTTGTTTCTACATATAACAGTCTAATAGTTTCTATCCTTTTATCTGACAAGTCTGTTCGCCCTGATAACATGTTTTCCTTTTGTCCGACGTTTTTCCTCATAATGCAGGCGTCACATTCTCCCGAAATTGACACCAGATGGACATACGAATATGGAATTTTGAATTTTGCACGAAGATGTTCCCGAACTTGGTCAACAGCCAATGATCAGCCGAAGCAAGTTTGATGCCTACAGAATGTCACACGAAGGCAGCACGAAGATTTTTATTACGATGTTAACCCGCAGGACACACGAAGGCTACCCGATGGCTATACGGTGTCGTATTGAGATCACGATGCGTTCGAACTTGGTCACGAAAGCGACATTCAGATAGTATAAAATTTTCGGCCGACCGTTGGAAATTTAACTTAATTACCTAATATTTTTTTCCTTTAGCCTTAATATTTTTCCCTTTATCCTTACTTTACAGTTTATTTTAATTTCTGTATTAAAGTAGTTTTCAATAAAAATTTCAGAGATAAAATGTATTACTACATACATATTTTGCTTTAAGTTACAATGCAATATGTGAAAATAATTTGTACATTGTCACAATGTGAGTGTCTATGTTTTAATTTTACCGCCAATGCTTTGTGGGAATAATGACTGGATCATCAGGTCCTATACCATGGCACCAAACAGGCCTATGAGGTAAAGTAGTGACCCAGGTATCTTTAAATTTGCCTCCCCTCCTGGGTTTCAGTGTCCTTACCCTCTCATGGTAAACATCAAGAAGTACTTTGTCATTTTTCCATGCCCCTGGGATGACATTCTGGTTCTGATCCATCAGGTTGTTATGGGTGGCTGGATATCTCAGTCTGATGAAGTTGTGAAGGATCACACAAGTTGTGATGTTTTTTCTGCATGTCTCTGGCATCTGGTTCATGGTCCTCAGTAAAACTCGGAACTTGTGTGCCAGATATACCAAAGGTAATATCCACTACACACCTTGCTCTAGAGAGTCTATAGTTTAATATTCTCTCATGGCGCTCAATGTTTCTGATGGAAAACGGGTTCATTAGGCATTTGTTAATCCCAAAATCATTGTCAACTATGTAGTATGGGACAGGAACGTCATCACCAGAGAAACTTGTAGTCTGTGTAGACCAGGGCCATAAGAACAACGGAGAAGAAGCCCTTGTAAATTATGTACACCGAGCCAGTATTCCAGGGACAAGTAACCTCCACATGCTTGCCATACGCTTCAACAGCAAACTCGGCTTTGGTGGCATCGCAGACATCATTGCTGATAAGAGAGATTGAAGCAACTCTGAAGATTAAGGACAGACTTGGATAATTGTTACCGCAAGCCAGGTGTCGTAGAGTGGTGGAAAGCTTGAGACGAGGCGGGAGAGCCTTTCTGCAACATGTATTTTCTATTCTGCCTTATACCATTCGCAGGACCTCATCGTAGAGGTCTCTGGGAAGTCTTGTGTAGTGTAGAAGGCCTTTTTAAATTTTCCTCGGAGTTCAGTATTTTTGTGATTTTACTTTTTGCATCTTCCGTCTTCAGCTCCGTTATAAGAGTGTTATAGTTGCAATAGCGTTCTCTTCTTTTGTCAGACAGCCATTTTTTTTACCCAAATGGAGTTCGGTTTCGTCCTTCGTCTCGGTTTGTCCTTGCGCTGGAAAATAAAAAGCAAAACAAGATAAGGACATTTTCAAATATTACAAAGGCATATAGCAAGATATGGCAAAGTGAAATAAGACAATTTTTATATGTAAGAGGAGTTGCGTGGCCTGTAAGAGTTGCTCATCCTTTTCTCTGAGAGCAACATAAGAAGCAATGCTGCTGTCTTCTTTTTGCTGATTGTCTCATCATCAAAGTATGCCATTCAGCAGAAACTGAATTGTGATTAATTGTGATTGAATCTTTGGGAGTTATACAAGCCTCTGTTCTGTAGAGTTGTTGCCCAGTTTTGTCTGATGAAGATGCTTAGAGGCTGGTCATTTATATGTCCACGCTACCATGACACATATAAAACGCTTGAACTCCTCAAATTCGGCTGTCATCCCGGACATCGTGGTCCCATCTCGATGTCATCGTTCTATAACACGATTGCTATACGACGGCATTCCGAGGGCTTCACGATGTCATATGGCCTTCCGAAGACAATCGGACAGCTTCTTGTTTCCTTCGTATTGTCTTCATGAGGCAAAAAATGTCCGATGGCACCGATGATCACATGTATAAAGACGAAGATGACCCGATTGGAGAAGATGCACTCACGACAGTCTTACGAACGGCGAAATGGACATACGAATTCAACACGAAGATAAAACTTTGCAACGCCTTTCGGAAATTTTATGGCATGCCAAAACTTTTGCCACCACTCACGAAGTTGCTGCCGGAGCCTGAAAACTCAACCAGCTGTCAAACGATGGTTTATTATGCCCTCACGAATGGCCCAATGTTTTAACGACCAGACCCGAATTTGAACATTTCCTTTACCGTGTGTCTATCTGATGTCAATTTTGGGACAGTGTGAAATTTCAATTATTCTAATATTGTACATATTCTGAAAGCGCTGAGGATGTAGAAATATTTTATTTGTTATTTATCACTTGTTGACTTGTTTGCTAAACATAGTTGACAGTCTGTTGACATATTTTATTGAACATCCAATTGTTCAGAGCACACTTATTGAGGAGAATATCTTAACAATTGTTAGCAATCCAATTTTAAGTCACAAGTGTTCTTCTGGTATCCAGCTGTTCTATATTAGTCAGAGGGGAGTTTTGTGACTAAATAAATCAATCGAGATAGCTACATGGATAAAGGGATGACTTGAAATTAACCTGAAAAACAAGCAGCTCTTCAAAAACTTTACTGACTTATTTCTTTGTGCTTCAACAATTCACAAAGGTTCACTTACACCATATCTTGCAGGTCCATTTGTCAGGTACTTTCATGACTTTGTTGGTCTGCACCTTACTTTACAATAACTTTCCTTCTAGGCATATCTCACTGTAATAAACAAGTCTGTTATAAATTACAATTTATAATGAAGATCACAAATGTATGATACTGTAAACCAACTAATTTTTGCGAGCAACTTACATTTACTTTTGAAACTTTTGTGAGCAGGAAAATAAGGCGAATATAAATTGTTGCGAATGTTTTTAAAATGTGGGTCTTTCCTTACAGAAATCAATAATTCTTTTTTAGCAAATTACAAAATAAATCGCTGCGACGTCGGCTGCAAAGGGCTGAACACGAAATCGAGTATCAATGAAAAATAAAGGTTGGTTTACAGAATGTATATTATGTCAATGTTTTACCATCATAACATCAAAGGACATAAAACTTTCAGTTAACTATCAAATATTATGATTTTTATCGGAAAGGCCAAGACATAAGCTTCAATTAGTTCAATCCTACCAAAAAGATAATTCTATTTCATTTATTTTCACTAACTAACCAGAAAAAAAAGCTTTGTACATTCAATTAATCAATTATACCCTATATGGAAAATTCTCCAATAGTTGTGGAAGGCATAAAAGCATTGTATCCCAAGTAAAACTACTATACCTATTAAGAAGCGGGTAGATGGATAATATATTCAAATTTTGTCTCTAAGTGGAGCAATATCACATTTCCTAGTAAGTCTGGCTTTTTCTTCCCTACTTCATCTCTGAAAAAATACTAAATTCAAGTTTTAAAGTAAATAGAGGGAATAATTTTTCAAAGGTAAATGTCAAAATCAAACTTGTTCTGTAATTCATAATCCATGACAGTGTTCCATGTTCTGTAATTCATAATCCATGACAGTGTTCCATGTTCTGTAATTCATAATCCATGACAGTGTTCCATGTTTAAAATATTTGGTCCATGTTAAAAATATTTGGTCATGTTTTTTAAAAAAGCAAACTGTTAAGGTACATTGTAGGTAAGGGCATAACTCTTGAACAATAAATATTGCAGGGCAATAATACACCAGCGATGTTTTTGAGTTTATTTTGACAAATTTCGGCCAGACTGACTGCTTATAACGAAATATTATTTCAAATTCCGTTTTTATTAACATGACTAATATACTTGGAAGAAAAAAGAATCGTGTTTTAAATTTTTGTCTAAATCTTAGCTACAATGTAATGCCACTTTGAGTTTTTTTTTTTTTTTTGTCATGTCAGGGCCCTTTATAGCTGACTATACAGTATGGGTCTTGTTCATTATTGAAGGCTGTATAGTGACCTGTTATTTCTTAAACCCGAGTCATTTGGACTCTGGTGGATAGTTGTCTCATTGTGAACAGATATATCATGTTTAGGAGGGGTATTTGCGAAAAATACCAGCCGAGAGAATGTTAAATTTCGCGAGCCTTAAGGCGAGGGAAATTCATTCTCAAGACTGGTATTTTTCGCAAATACCCCTCAAGAACATGCTATATCTGTTTAATTACACCGAATGTTAACGTTCAAAAACGCATTGATGATCGTGACGTTACAAGCGTCCAGTCGGATAGAGGATTTTTTGGCAAATACCACGGCAGAGAGGGTAAAAAAGGCATATCCTTTTTGCATATACCCCGGCGGCGTGAAAAAATGAACGATATGCATTTGATAACAGTAAATTGGTTAAATTTACACTATCTATCAACCAATCAAAACTCAGGATTCTTACATAAGGTGTAACTACCAATCATACCACATCTCCTGTTTTACAGAAATACCTTTAGGCATATCAAATAAATGGTAGTGTGAAAATGGAAATCACAATGATTTTATGAACAATAATGCAGAGATGACTAAAAATCCTACAATTTTCAATCACATGTATAAGTGACAAAAAGTTAATTATACCCTATACTAAATACCTATGATTACATGGATGTGTTAGCTGTCCATTTGAAAATCCTCAAAATACAGTTTCACTGGTTGTGATCTGAGGAGTATTCCCTTCTCACAAGATACTGCCAATGGAACATTTTACATGGACTAACCATGCTAACATCTCGGACAGATATAGGGGTATGGGAAAAGGCCATGTATTAATCTGTATGCCGAGGCTGAATGTCATATCTCTAGGGTTGATAAATAATATTAACATATACTTAACATTGACATGATAGTTTTTGCATATGTGTAACGAGCGGAAGTAAACTAGCCATAATTTTACACCAAGGCTGATAGCCCATATCAGGGCCTCTCGTGCAAATAACCCGTTGCAGTGCCTCTCACGCAATTTACTTCCTGTATTGCCGGTGTCATCTGTTTACAAATAATATCTGACACACAAAGACATGACAGAGGGCGATCGGTATATCAATGTTCCATGTGTGCTGTTTGAACAGTCAACGAAATATCATTGACTGTATATCCATATGTGATATACACTAACCGTATATCGCCTTGTTTATGACATTGCCAATGCGTTTCTGTAGAGGTTTATAAATGACGTCAATTCAGAATACAGGTTCGAGGAATTTTACGTCGTCCTCTTTAAATAATTAAAAATGTACGTTTTTTACCCCAAATATTTCATCTGGAATAGTTGTAAGAGTTGCAGTATATATAGAATAACCATACATTTTCTCTAAATATAAATTTTATTTGTACTCGGCTCAAAAAAGATCATTACATTTTATTTGCATCATATAAAAACCATTTGTCGGAAGTATATGATAAAAAGATTAAAACATGTCATTTTCCATATAGGCTTGGGTATCATCCCTCAACCCATATCAACCCTCCACTTAACGTCTCGGGCTGATATGGGGAAGCAATCCAAAATAACAAAGGGCCTAATTACCTTCCCCTTTTTACAAAAATGGTTTAACAACAGGATTATCAATTTCATTTATATGTGTCAAATGTAGAAGATTACATAAAGGAAACTAGACAGGCTAGACGACGTTGCGACATGGTTTGCACTCATTGTTCAAGCCCATACGTTGATCTATAGGTGGAAAGTTGTCTTGATGTCAGTCAGACTACATCTCCTTATTTTATATGGAAACAAAGACAAGAGATTTCATATTCTAAAGAAACATGTAAATATCGAGCAAAACCGATTCAAAATTGTTAACAAAAGGCTTACTGTTATCTATTAAATTATAATATGGTGTTATAATTGATTAGTGAGAGTTGCATATTGTACAGTGTACTGTAATTGCATTTTGGCCATTTTTTTTTTAACAAAAGCTTGAAAGTGTAGTTTTGAAACACACGCATTTTTTTACGATATATATAGAATAACTTATATTATTACGTTCATAAATATGATAGTTAAACCATGATGAAATTAGATTGAATAAAAACATGTGGAAATATCTGTTTGGTTCAACTTAAGACTTATTTTGCCTCGTTTTCATCACTAATCTATTC
Organism: Mytilus coruscus; assembly: GCA_017311375.1. Taxonomy (NCBI): domain Eukaryota; kingdom Metazoa; phylum Mollusca; class Bivalvia; order Mytilida; family Mytilidae; genus Mytilus; species Mytilus coruscus. The sequence goes on along the minus strand of CM029600.1, from coordinate 68,314,447 downwards.
AGATAATTTCCAAATATATGAATACCTACAGGGCGTCGCGTCATCTATATTGTATATTGGTGATGGAAGTATTGTCTTTTGTAATTAAAACAAAATGCAGTAATGCCCATCAAAGTATAAGATGAATACAAATTCTCGTTTTGTCTAATTTGACATGTTTGATTTAAAAAAACGATCAATTTCATCACAACCATGACATGCACGAGACGACAGGTGCCACGTGGGATGCATTTCTAGTTGTTTGAATAAATGTCAATAGGAATATTAATGAAACATGCATGCATTACAGAGATTAAAACAAACCATCTCTGCATTAGATTACTTGCTCTGGATATTATATTCGGCGTATTAATTATTTGATTCATATTAAAAAGGAAAAGAAGTTGCAAGCGGCAACATGTTATGTAGATTAATTAGAATATTTAATTATCAAATGATTCTATATTGGCTGTACATATTATTTTTTAGTATAAAGCTGTCAATCGATTCATGATAGTCGTAAACACAATCCCGTCCTCTTTTCCTCGAATGTGACCTACCGAATTAGACTTATCACCGGATTTGTACTTCATGAGCAAAACGACGTGTGCCACTGATGGAACAGGCTCTGCTTACCATTCCGGAGCACATGAAATCACCCCCAGTTTTTGGTGGGGTTCGTGTTGCTTATTCTTTAGTTATCTACATGTTTGCTGTGTTTTGTGTACAACGATTGTTTTTTTCTTTTCGTAGTTTTTCATATTTTGCCATTTCATTTTCAGTTTGTTTTCGACTTATGAGTTTTAGTGTCCCTTTTAGTATCTTTGAAATTCGCTTCTCTTTAACATTGAACAGTTGGACATTAGTATTGGAATTAAAGATGTAGGACCGATTTCCCCTGTATTTGTTTCAACTGCAGTATTAAAAAAAATCGGAAGTTTCTTGAATTTAAATATACAGTCTTCATGATATACTAAAAAGATTTTCGACAATTTAATAGACTAGTAAAGGCTTGAGTAATTTTGTTATTTTTCTTTTTTTAAGGCCAAATAATTGCTCTTTACCTCCTTCTTTGTATCAAAAATTGTATATAATTAAAAAAATAAGTATGGAAATCATAAAGTAAACTAATGCACTATCAATAACAATAACAATGCTTAATTTTGTTATACTCTGACACACATACATGATTTACAAAATACATAATCATATTTATGGTGCTTCAGAACAATGTTAACATACTACTATAATTGACAGTATAAAATAGGTGTAATACCACCAAATCATAGTACGTCACACCCGGTTGCATACGAAAAAGGGTAGAAAAAAATATTCCGTTGAATTTGACAGTTGTAGGAAATTAATCCTATATTTCATTGCATTAAAAAAAATCTGAGTCATAGACAGCACCATTCTTCTTTTTTATTTGGTGGTTTCAGAGAATATTCTGGAAACTTGAGGTTACATGGTTAATAAAGCTGGTACACATGAAAACAAGGGTGAAAACTTGATTGGTTATTTTCCATTGATGGTTATTATCTTCTATGCAATGAAATTTTGTTTGTACATAGTTCTGGACAGGATTAAACTTTACTCATGCCAAGTATTTCTTTATTTGAAACAAAGATAACTCGGAAGTTTGTTGAATTTTAGTATAGTCTTCATGATATACATGTTCTTAAAAGATTTTCGATAATTTAATATACTTAAAGAACAAAAATGTATATATCATGATAGATTTTTTATCGTTTTGATCAAATCCTCAAAAGTGAAACCTTTCATGGAGATGTACCGTGAAAAATTGTAATGCTAGAATCAAAACAGACAATGGGACTACAAATATTTTGAATCAGAAAAATGAACATTATCACTCACAATGTGATGACAGAAAAATTGAGCGTCATCACGCATCATGCCAAACGGAAGGCTGTTGACGACCTGACACAGACCATCAAACATAATTTATGCTGGATTGAAATATGTGGTTGGGGATTCTTTGTATCCTAATGATTTGCAGTCTGTACCAAAGGCTATGGACAGAGTGAGTAGAAAATCTCAACCGAATTTGCCTAAGTCAAAGAGAAGATGTTCACTCACCATTTGAAGGTTGTCCCGTACAGACCACAAAAACAACTCATCCTGCTAGGTTTTTAAATTTTCTTGAAGATTAGCTTTAAACAACAGTCGGTTAATTACATTGAAATTCGTTGTAATGATGTGAACACGCACCTCAGTCAACAATCGAGAAAGAGAAATTAGCACATACTTACAACTTCTCGTCCAATCAAATTGCTTGAATTTGCCTTCTAATTTTCATAGTAGCATGAATGACCACAAGGGTAAGATTTCATTGTATCGTAATCAAGATATTAAAACAAAAATAGCCACTGGCTATTTTGAAATAAAATATTGTGTTCCAAATTAAATTAAATAGATTGTAATTAGTTTTCACATTGATTTTTAAATATCCTGCTATTAAAATCTTTGGATCTAAATAATGTTTTTGACGATTACAGATTTCTTTCATTTAAATAATAAATAATGAGTAACAAATATGGTTCTTTATACCTTGATTAGAGTACAACGCCATCTTAAAATTGAGATAATTTATCATCCAAGTGTGTACTGTGAAACCTTGTGAAGGGAAATTAAGGCAACTTGATCTCTTTCGTCATAAATTGATTGATTATTGGGTGCTTAATGTCCAGTGGCAAATATCTCGTGCATCTTCTGAACGATGTCATGAATTGAAAAACCGTGATAATGTCTGAAGAGAATGTGCCACCTATATATGTATATATATATATATACATGTTCTGATAAATCTTTTAGTTTTTACTTTGAAATAAAAAAAAAAACAGAAACCCTAGTATCTTTGGCTTTTTAATGACTATCAGCCAGACTATCTATGAGGACATACCAGGGGCGGATCCAGTCATTTTTAAAGGGGAGTTCCAACCCAGGATAAAGGGGGTTTCCAACCATATGTCCTCATTCAAAGGTATTGATCGTCCAAAAAAGGGGGTTTTCCAACCCCCGGCACCCCCCCCCTTTGAATCCGCCACTGCATACTATCTATATGTTTTAAATTTATTATAGCTTTTGTTTTACTGTGAAATTGAAAAATTTTTCTAGACATGTAAAGCTTCCACTGCCATTTAATTAATGCCTGCTTTTGGTCAATTTATTTTGTCATCTTACCATGTAAAGAAGTACATGTATAGTAAATCACCGCTTTATATCTATAAACATACTTACACCAGCAGCTACCATCTTTTCATTCTGGAGGCAAGGGCCGTTTTGAAATCGCATATTATACAATGCTACTAGTGAGTAGATTTACAAAACTTCGTTAATGAGCTCCATTTCACAAACACCTGTGATACAAGGGTCAGCCAAAATAAACTATCAATAGACCAATTAAAAGATTACTCGAGTTGTAAATATGTGCTAAATTGGATAGTCTATGAAAAGGTATATACCTTTTCATAGACTAACCTAGACTTAGAATATTTATTTTAAAAGTGGGCAAAATACCAGAACTATTACAAGAGCTAAATTTGTTCATTCCCTTGGCTTCAGATATCAAAAGAAAATTGACCGTAATGTCTATTCGTGTCTTTTATGTCTTTAGAATGCGTACTTTTAGTTGTTTTTAACTATATCAATGTGCTATAAATGGAATGTGCTTCTAAACTTTTAACCGTAAAGAAAATAATGACTTCTGCCAGATCAAACCTCCCGATCCCAAGCCCGGATAAAAGAGGACGGAAGTCATAAAAAGCAAATATTGCTAAAGCGCAAATGTCCTAACAATTGAAACACAAATTTCCATTAAAAAAAGCGCAAACTTGCTGCGCTGATATTTTCTTCGGGGTTTCTAACTACGTCCATTCAAAGGAGCTTTATTTGAGGACCTTTTGTGAAGATTAAGATATGAGCAAAGGTCTTACCCTAAAAAGGATAGCTAGCAAAGACTTTATTTTTAAAGTGACGTGTCCACGTGCATATCAGGTAATCCATTTATGAATCAAATTACATTAATTTAACACAATTTTGAAAGGCTTGAGTAATTTTGATATTTTTCCGTTTTTTGAGGGCCACATAATTGCTCTTATCTGTCCTTCTTTGTATCAAAACTTGTATATAATCAAAAAATAAGTATGGAAATCATAAAGTAAACTAATACACTATCATTAACAATAACAATACTTTATTGTGTAAAACTCTGACACATATACATGTGTAACAAAATACACAATCATATTTAGGGTGCTACAGAACAATGTTACCGTACTACTATAATTGACAGTATAATATAGGTGCAATACCATAGTATGGCACATCCGGTTGCGTACGAAAAAGGGTCGAAAAAAAATCCATTGAATTTGACAATTGTAGGAAATTAATCCTACATTTCTTTGCAGTGAAAAAATTCTGAGTCATAAACAAAGCATCACTCTTTTTTTATTTGGTGGTTCTATGGAATATTTTGGAAACATGAGGTTACATGGTGTCTAGAGCTGGTACACAGGAAAAAAGGTTAAATAATTGATTGGTTAACTTCCAGTGATGGTTATTATTTTCTATGCAATGAAATTTTGTTTGTACATAGTTCTGGACAGGATAAAACTTTATTCATGTCAATGATTTCTTTATTTGAAACAAAGATAAATCGGAATTTTGTTGAATTTAAATATAACGTCTTCATGATATACATGTACTTAAAAGATTTTCGACAATTTAATAGACTTAAAGAACAAAAATGTATATATCACGATAGATTTTTTTTCTTGAATTTGACAATTGTAGGAAAGTAATCTTATATTTCATCACAGGAAAAAAATTTGAGTCATAAACAAAGCATCATTCTTCTTTTTTATTTGATGGTACTATAGAATATTTTGGAAACTTGAGGTTACATGGTTAATAAAGCTGGTACACAGGAAAATAAGGTTTACAAATTGATTGGTTAACTTCCAGTAATGGTTATTATTTTCTATGCAATGAAATTTTGTCTGTACGTAGTTCTGGACAGGATAAAACTTTATTCATGTCAAGGATTTCTTTATTTGAAACAAAGATAAATCGGAATTTTTTGAATTTAAATATAAAGTCTTCATGATATACATGTACCTAAAAGATTTTCGACAATTTAATAGACTTAAAGAACAAAAATGTATATATGACGATAGATTTTTTATCGTTTTGGTCAAACCCTCAAAAGTGAAGACCTTTCACGGAGATGTACCGTGAAAAATTATGCTAGAATCAAAACAGACAATGGGACTACAAATATTTTGAATCAGAAAAATGAACATAACAACTCACAATGTGATGACAGAAAAATTGAGCGCCATCACGCATCATGCCAAACGGAATGCTGCTGACGATCTTAAACAGAGACCATCAAAATTAATTGAAAGATGTAGATGAGGATTTTTTTGCATCTCAAGGATTTACAGTTTGTATCAAAGGCTATGTACAGAGTAAGAAGAAAATCTCAACCGAATTTGCCTAAGTCACAGAGAAGATGTTCACACTCTCTTTGAATGTTGTCCCGTACAGACTACATAAACAACTCATATTGCTAGATTTGTCTTTTTGAAGAGTAGCATTAAACAACAGTCGGTTAACTTAATTATGATGATGTGAACACGCACCCCAGTCAACAATTGAGAAAGAGAAATTAGAAAATTTATTTGAAAAATGGGCAAAATACCAGCTATATTACAGAATATTAATTTGTTTATTCCTTGGGCTTCAAATATCAAGCTCAAACTGACTCACCATCACACTAGGACAATGATCCCGCTACGACCTAAAACATTATCGGAAATTTGAGAAGTTGTAGTAAGATTGTGGTGGTCGATGGAAGGACGTGCCAAGGTCTTCATGATCGTTGCGGTTCACGACCAACTTTGAACATGCTCAAAACATTCATAGTGCAGTCGTGGCCAAAACTAGTCGTACTATAAGCGAAGGAATGTCGTTGTAAGGACGTACTTAGAGCGGAATGAGCGTAGAAGCAACGTATTGGAAATCGTGGTGCAATCGGGAAGCCAATGGAAATGATTTCGCTGCGACCTTAAGCTGGGGTCACACATTCACGATTTTTACTGCCGTCCTTGACAGGACCATTCCCGATTAAAATTTGTCAAAAGTCTGATCAAGATCCTGAGAATCGTGGATGGAAATTCAAACTTTAATTAAAATTTGTAAAAAAAATTATTTAATCACGACAGCAATCAGATGTTGTTCAGGAAGCGTCGATATTCAACCGTTTCCAAGCAAATTTGTCCCGATAATCCCGTTCTCAATCCGATTCTAATCCGATTTGTATCTTTCGCATGGTAAACAACGACCGAATCTGTCCCGATAGCGTCCCGATTCTACCGAATGTAATCCGACAGATATCAGACAGTGACCAGACAGTGAACCGACGCTGACGGAAGATATCCGTAGAAAACTGTCGGCATATTCGGGATGATCAGGCACTGGCGGAACGTAACCCTATCATGGTCCGCTGTACCGTATTGTAAACGGCTTTGTCTGGACTCAGTCGTATTGTATTCTGTAATTGTCGAGACTCTGACGTGGGTATCATTGCCGAATTTCGTATTGATAACGGGACTGTTCCGGAACGGTTTCGGTAAAGACGGTTCGCATTCGACAAGATCTGGATGCGATCTGGACTCAATCGGCAGAAAAACAGCAATCATGACAAATTTCTCTAGATCGTTCCCGTTCCACAGGACACCGTCCAGAAAACACAGAACATTGTTAGGATTTTGATCTGATACAGCAGAATCTGTCACGACATAGTCACGATTGTAATCCGACTACACAAAATCGGCTGAGTTTCCCCGAATGTTACGGGACGCACCTAACTGTCGGGGTACTTGGCCGACCTCTCCGGACCATTCCCGATCCGTAGGAATCTGTTACGAACTTATACGACTGCGTTCAGACAATGATAGGACATTCCAGATAATTGAGGATAGTAATCCGACTTTTTTACTGTTCGTGTCTTATCGCTGTCTCTCAAACGGGAGCCATAATCGGCAATGTGTAAACGATGCATAACTGCGATTTTACTGCGACTATCCCGATTTCACTACGTCTTGATGATATTGTTACAATTATGATATGACGAGGGTGACAATAGTACGTACTAACTACAATAATTGCACGCCCTCATTATGTTGATATAAAAAACGGAAGCAATAAATTTTCCTTGATATTGACACAGTTGGAAGAATATAAAACTAGAACTGATAATGACAAACGTTAATATACAGCGTAACGCTCGTACATCGTCACACAATACTAACTTCCTTTAAAAGAGTGTGCTGCTGACACAAGGAAGACGATGCATTCATATAGCAGGAGACGCTTACCCTGTCGACGCACCCGGTCTTAATCCGTTGAAGTTAATGCGATTCCATCAGGGCCTTTTTTGTTTATTTGATTTGAATCAACCAAATGAATGTATGAGATCTGAACATCGGTAAACTACTGTTGCCTCTAGATTAAATAGATATGATGGGATTGATTATGCCCATGCCCCCTTTTTATTCTCGTGCAATTTGGAGTTGATTGCATGTATATTTTTAGCTGGACATGAGACAAGCAAAACATGAAAATCATAGCTGTTCATCGTCATTCTTTAGATATTAAATTTTTGATAATTGGTATGCATTCTGTCAGTAACCTGTTGATATCTATTCGAAATAGTTTAATATTTTATGATGGTATGATACTAAACCCCCTAACGGGAGGGATTGTACTTGATTTTCATATGATGAAGACATAATTTTTCAATCAGTTTAAATGAGGTCTGGAGCTGGCATGTCAATAACTGCTAGTAGTCCTTTCTTAATTTATATATCATTGTCATTTTGCTTAGTGTCTTTTGTTACCTATTCTGACATCGGCCTCAGACTTCTTTTAAACTGAGTTTTACTGTGCGTATTGCTATATGTGTTTCTTTATTCTTCATTGGCTAGAGGTATAGGGGGAGAGTTGAGATCTCACAAAAACATGTTTAACCCCGCCGCATTTTTGCGCCTGTCCCAATTCAGGAGCCTCTGGTCTTTGTTAGTCTTGTATGTTTTTTTGTTTTTTTTTATTTTAGTTCATTTATATGTTTTGGAGTTTAGTGTGACGTCCTTTTTTACTGAACTTGTACACAATTTTATTTAGGGGCCAGCTGAGGACCACCTCCGGGTGCGGGATTTTCTCGCTGCGTTGAAGACCCATTGGTGGCCTTCGGCTGTTGTCTGCTCTTTGGTCGGGTTGTTGTCTCCTTGTCATATTCCCCATTTTCATTCTCAATTTTATTTTCAACTTGTCCTAAGATTTCAAACAAGCTTTGCAACTTCTAATTCGTTTTCATATTCAGTGAAAGATTGTTTTAAACCTTTATCGTCAGACATTGTCGACCTTTTAAGGCAAAATCAAGAAAACTTTGCAAGCAGCATCCCATCTTTATATGAAGGATGCAGTAAAACGCATTATGGATATAACTATGAATTCGATTGGTTGATTGAAATATATGCTATAAAAGTGTGCGTAAACCATTAGATTGTAGTGATTGATTATTATTTGCGTAACGCCAGGTGGCTAACATTTGATGTCTTTTCATGACGAGAGAAATAAATAGGATTGGTTTGCTCTTCGAAGTTTGACAACCGACATGAATCCTCGCTTTTTGCTGCTTCGCCGCTAAGAACCCTACATTTAAGAACATGACTGCTCGGCGGAGTGTCAGATTATTGTGTTCAAATAATTTGTGTTGTAACAATATTGAAATAAATAAGAGATATAAAAGATACGATTATTACAAGCGTTTCAAAGGCATACAGAATCAAGTGCAAATTCATATTTATATACCGGGTATATCTACGATCTAAATTATGCTCGACAGCAGAAGACCAGATTGAAAGCTATTTAAATATATGCTGGTTTTTGGGGTTTTTTTGCGGGGGTGGACAGGGGGTCGCATTTTGTTTAACTGGGGCCGGTGTTCTTTTTATGACTTACAATACGGTACTTTTGTTAATGGTGTTTAAGAAGGCTACACCCTTAATTTAATTGTTAATTAAGTCGTCATCGTTTTGTTTTTGGTTGTCTCATTGGCAAAAATACCAAGTCCCCTTATTTTCATTTAAGTAAATAAAATACACACACCGAGACAAGAATTTATTAAATCCATATGCTTTTTCAACCAAACACCTGTCATATTAAAAACTGTACTTCTCTCTTACATTACGTGTATCTCTGAAGAAACAACGGTTTAAAAATCTGTTTGGCAAACTGTCCCAGAACTTTCCGTGGATTAACTTTTTAAGTATCAATATTTTCTCTACTCTCTTAGCATACGTACAGTGGAGATCACTTCTAACCTCTCATTAGAACTGTCATAATAATCTGTCATAGAACTGTTCTAACCTGTCCTAGAACAGTTCTACCTAGAACAGTTCTACCCTAGAACTGTTCTAAGTAGAACTGTCAGAATCAGTTCTAGGTAGAACTGACTAAATCAGTTCTAGGTAGAACTGTCAGGATCAGTTCTAGGGTAGAACTGTCTAAAACTGTTCTAGGTAGAACTGTCCAAATCAGTTCTAACCGTAGAACTGTCAGCAGAACTGACTAAATCAGTCAGGACTGTAGAACAGTTCTAAATGACGTCACTGCAGTAAGGGTACTTTAGAATTTAGAAGAAAAAAATCAGTTCCAATTACTTTACTATATAGTAGCAGATTTTCTATATTTTTTATTGATCAAACGTTACATGTACAAATATCGAAGTGGATAGAAAGGTTATCCAACTCATCGGAGAAATAATTTTATAAGATTGCATATAAACATCATTGTTTACGTTTCTTCGTTCCCCGTTTTTAACAGTCTCTTCCTAAATATAACTCTGCATTTAATTCATGGAATTTTAATCGTAATTTACCTTGTTTGCCTTGGATTTACATTCATGATTTAAGATTCTGTTTTGACAAATGTTCAAACGAAAATTGCACAGTGGATGAATTATGGGATATTAAGGAAAAAAGTGTTGTATAACGTAAAAAAACTATGTACATTTGCACCATCTCGTCAATTTAACCAGACTTATCCAAAACGATTATAAATGATATGTGGGAGTCTGGAACGTCAGAAAAATATACTCGATCTGAACATGAATGAAACATTTGCCCCTGGACGTTAGGCTACAAACAAAATCAATCATTTTTCTTTGCCTGCTTCAAATTATATTAACAGTATACTATTCCAAGAAGAGAACTTCTCATACATGTACTTTTCATTTTAAGATAAAGTATATGAATCAGTCATGTGAGTGTTGGATGATGCCGTTTAATAGTTTTGTTTAAAAAACAAACCATCACGAACTACTGACTTAAAAAGTCACTTTAGTGACGGTTCATTATTATGGATACAGAGAGGAAATAATGGCACGGTAAATTGATGTGGACAAAATGTTTAGATATGGTATACATTGTGTTCCAAAGTTGGTGTCATCTTTATCATACGATCTGTCCTAACATAGAAATATTATTGGTTTACAATGAGGCCATATATATTTATTTGATAAAGTGTAAATATGTTCAGTTTTGGTTGATGCGGTCAAATAATTTTGTTAAAACGAATCAGTCTGATATATTGAAACTACTGAAATTTGTTTACGATTCAATATTTTGAATAAAAAGAGGACATGCTGGTACTCTAAATTGATGTGGAAATTTTTCCAATATTGCTGTCATTTGAATTATACAATCCATCGTGATATGTAACTATAAGTGATTTACTATGTGGCTATAATATATATATTAAGACTTACATAATAAAGAGTAAATATGGTCAGTTTTGGTTGATGCTGTCACATATGGTCAGTTTTGGTTGATGCTGTCAAATATGGTCAGTTTTGGTTGATGCAGAAAAATAATTTTGTTATATGAGTCAGTCTGAGATATCAAAACTACAGAAATTAGTTTACGATTCAAAATTTTGAATAAAAAGAGGACATGTTGGCACTATAAACTGATGCGAGCATAATTTTGTAGTCATTGTTTTCCAATATTGCTTTCATTTATATTAAACAATCCATCCTGATATAAAAATATAAGTGATTTACTTTGCGGCTATTAAGATTTACATCATGAACATAATAAAGTGCAAATATGGTCAGTTTTGGTTGATGCGGACAAATAATTTTGTTATACCAGTCAGTCTGAGGTATGAAAACTACTGATATTTGTTTATGATGCAATATTTTGAATAAAAAGAGGACATGCTGGCACTCTAAATTGATGCAAAGGATATTAGGTAGCATTGTGTTCCAATATTTCTATCATTTGTATTATACAATCCATCCTTGCATAAAAATATTACAGATTTACTATGCGACTATAAGAGTTACATAAAAAAGAGCAAATATGGTCAGTTTTGGCTGATGCGGTCAAATATGGTCAGTTTTGGTTGATGCTGTCAAATATGGTCAGTTTTGATTGATGCAGACAAATAGTTTTGTTACATGAGTCAGTCTGAGATATGAAAACTACTGATATTTGTTTCTGATGCGATATTTTGAATAAAAATAGGAAATGCTGGCACTCTCAATTGATGCAAAAAAAAATTTGTGGTCATTGATTCCAATATTGCAGTTATTTGTATGCTACAGTCTCTCTTGACCTAAAATTATAACTGAATTACTGTGCAGCTATATAGATTTATATAAAAAAAAAAAGCAAATGGTCAGTTTTGGTTGATGCGGTCAAAAGATTTTATTACACGACTCAGTCTGAAGTATGAAAACTACTGATATTTGTTTACGATTCAATATTTTGAATAAAAAGAGGACATGCTGGCACTATAAATTGATGCGAACAAAATTTGGTGGTCATTGTTTTCCAATATTGCTGTAACTTGTAGTATATTACAGTCCCTCTTGACCTAAAATTATAACTGAATTACTGTGCAGCTATATAGGTTTGCAGAAAAAAAGAGCAAATAATGTCAGTTTAGATTGATGCGGTCAAAAGATTTGTGTTAAACAGTTCCGTCCGTCCGAGGTATGAAAACTACTCGTAAACAGATATCGCATTTGTTTACGATTCAATATTTTGAATAAAAAGAGGACATGCTAGTACATTGTAGTACTATAAATTGAGTGCAAACAAAATTTTGAAGTCATTGTTTTCCAATATAATTGCTGTCATTTGTACAATACATCCTTGCCTAAAAATATAACTGGATTACTGCAGTGTGCGGCTAAATGTATATAGATTTACATGATGAAGAGCAAATATGGTCAGTTTAAGTTTAATTTAAAAACATATTTATTAATAATACATGTAATAGTGGATTGGGAAACAAGTTAACGGCCTAATTTATGTACAAAAAATGAACGAAAAACAAATAATTTATGTAACACATCAACAAAAGAATATCACTGAAATACAGGCTCCTGACTTGGAACAGGCACATACATGCAGAATATGGCGGGGTTAAACATGTTCTCTTGATTAAAAATCTGAAATAAAACCATCAAAATAGCAAAACTCTATATAAAATTAATCGCTATTTTGCCGAAGCCTTTATATTTAGACAAAGAGTTCTTAAAGCTTATAAATCAATTCTAGCCGTAGAATTTATAAATCAATTCTAGCCGTATAATTTATAAATCAATTCTAGCCGTAGAATTTCAATTTGTAATCAATTCTAACCGTAGAACTGTTCTAGAAGTAGAACTGACCAAAATTTGGTCAGTTCTAGGTAGAACTGTCTAAAACTGTTCTAGGGTAGAACTGTCAGGATCAGTTCTAGGTAGAACTGTCCAAATCAGTTCTAGGTAGAACCGACCAAATCAGTTCTAGGTTAGAACTGTTCTAGCTAGAACTGACTAAAAGGTGTCAGGCTGACAGTTCTACGTACTGTCCTAGAACAGTTCTCCTGACAGATTCTGACAGATTTAATGAGAGGTTAGAAGTAATCGCCACTGTAGATCTTGCAGAAGACAGAGACATGGTGACTATATTATGAACAGTTGTCATGGATTTACTGACATGCATCGTCACTAGATTTCTAACAAAACTGTTACCGATAGTGGCCAATTAAAAACCTAATATATCATAATTCTGAATACTTTTTCAGACAAATTGGTCAAACGAAAAAACTAATTGAACACTTTAAGAACGTATTCTTTGTCGCTAACAATCCCAACCTTTCTAATAATATCAATCGCATACAGAAGGAAAATTGCAACGTTATTCTTAAGAATTATAATTTATTATTTTTTTATCAGATAAATTAATTTATTCACAGTTTATAACAACAAGAGTTGTTCTTCTTTGTACAATTGTGTCAAACAATACATTGAGACAGTCGGGCATATTATATGAATGGTAATAATTTATTAAAGAAGTTGAAAAGAATCGTACATTGTTTTAAGCTGTAACGATAACACCCCCATAACACTAGGACCACGATCCCGCTACGACCTAAGAAATTATGAAAAATTTAGAAGTGTAGTAAGATCGTGGTGTTTGTGGTAAGGTCGTAGTAAGGACGTGCCAAGTCTTCATGATCGTGGAGGTCCATGACCAATTTTGGACATGCTCATTACATTCGTAGTGCAGTCGTGGACAAAACTAGTCGTAGCAGACGCTTGGAAGGTCGTAGTAAAGACGTAGTAAGATCGGGATGGGCGTAGAAGCATCGTATTGGAAACGTGGTGCAATCGGGGAAGCCAATGGAAAATGTTTCGCTGCGACCTTACTACGATTTCACTGCGACTACCCTATTTCACTACGTCTTTATTACGCTTCTACTACGACATTGATACGATTACGCTACGATGAGGAAGACGTTAATACGCTACTACTACGCGCTTGTCGTCCTCAGTAGGACCTCTCTACGATTCTACTACGTCCTAGCCACGATAATTGCACGACCTATTTCTGGTGATACCTCTACTTTTAGCACCACGACCTCTAAGTGTTTTTGATACCTTTAGTGACATGTTTTCTCACGGAAACTGGTGTGCACAATGGGAAAGTCATTATACTTGTAGGGACGAAGAGCGTAGTGACAACGTAGTGGAAACGTAGTGAAGTCGTGGTTCGATCGTAGTAGACTCGAACTGAGATCGTAATGCGATCAGGAAGGTCTTGGTAGAAGCGTACAGAGGTTGTGTAAGTCGTGGTAAGGTATTATTAGACGTAGCAAGAGTGTGACAAGATCGTAGCGGAATCGTAGCAGAATCTTATCAGAATCATAGCAAGATCGTGGTAAGAACGTTAAAACTGAAATATTGAATATATAAGCCGACCATAACACGATTTCACCGCGATCTTTTCATTTTTTTATAGATCGTAGTGGATCTTCATGGTCTTGGTCTAGTGTGATGGGGGCTTAATAAGAATATGAATACATGATGTAGATTAAACAACAGTTTCCTTATAGGCATGATATAGCTATAAACAGTGATACTCAAAACTACTAGCAAAAATACTCCTATATTTTGGTAATGCACATGGTCATGTTTTTATCTGACTGTTAATGACGTTTTCACACTAAATCCATTGGATGTTGGATGTGTACTGATTGGTATTTCAATCTTAGATACCTGAATGTTTTTATTATTTGCTATTGGTTTTGAAATGTCTTTCGTTAACTACGATTACTCCCAAATCTGTACTTTGTATCTCAGTTGTTTTGTGCTTTGTATCTATCTAATGAGTTACGCTCATTCCAACTGATTTTATAGTTTATTCTTATGGTGTGCTTTTACAATACTGTCCCAGGTAAAGGGAGGGTTGGGTGCCCGCCACATTCTGTATTGCCTGTCCCCAGTCACGATCCACAGACCACAATACAAAATACTTATTTATGTGTACTGTGCTTTGAATGGCATCGGCCCGGCTTACATTCGGAAACTAGTCAACAAACACGTGCCATATTGATCTCTCCGTTCAAGCTCTACACAACAATTGACCGTTCCAAAAGTGCTGACGAAGACGTTCGACAAAGGACAATTCGAATTTGGCAGCGGCTTTTCTGTGGAACAATCTCCCGAACAGTTTAAGACAATGCAAGTCCCTAGAGTGATTTAAATCTCAGCTTAAAACTAATTTTTATCGCATTGCTTTTTAAAAAAAATAAAAATCTTTTACGGGTTTTTACTTGTTTTGTATCTACTTTTAATGCAACATTTCATATTCCGTTTTAGGGAGTTTGCCTGTTTCGCATGATTTTAGACAAGATTGTTAAATTTTAATATTTTGTTTTAATATGTATTTCCGTATTGACCTTTTTTATGGTAGGCATTTTTAGTGTTTTATTTCGGTGTTTGCATCTGATATAGTGTATGTTTTGTGTTTTCTCTTTGATTTGAATCATTTTGTTGGAGGATGAAAAACACTTCCTCCTTGAATGTAAAATTAACAAAAAAACTAATGGAATCATAATCTATTTGAAAATTGTTTACCTTCTCATAATTTTATGTCTCTTACCCAAGAACAAAAAGTAAAAGAAATGCTTAGCCCCTCTATCATGGAATATGTTAAAAATATTGGCTCCTTTATCAAACAGTCATTAGAACTAAGATCAGAAGTCTTATAATTTTTTTCCATGTGTTCATTTCTTTTAGAATTGTTATTTCTTTGCTATATTATGTTTGTTTTTGTCACAAACTAATTATGTTAATATGACATTAAAGATATTAATTAGTAATGATGATACATGTACGAATATTTTCGTTACTTTATTACAAATCTTATTTGTATGCAATTCATTCCTTCTTAGACTTTTGCAATACAAGATACGTTGTTCAACAGGTCTGAATACATCATGGTTAAACCTTCTTGGAAAGGAATATATAATAAATGACAGAATACGTTACATGTATGTCTGTCAAATACGATCTTTCTTTACGTAATGTCTGTCAAATAAGACCTTTCTTATGCGTTATGTCTGTTAAATACGATCTTTTCTTTACCTGTAATAAAAATAATATTTTTTAAAATGTTCTTTTTTGACGTAAGATAATAATAATACCAATTAAAAAAAGATTAGCTTGACCATTAATAAACAAAATCATTAACGACATTAACGAAGCTTTAAATGTTGTTATGATGTATGCTATTCTGCTGATTAAGTAGTTATAAAAAGCACAAAGATGCTTTCCTGGAACGCCTACATTTTATAAAAAAAAAGATAAACCTCGAGAGCCAACAAAATAGATTGAATATATGGCGTTTTAGTGAATGGGTGTTGATTAAGATCAAAATATAATTATTAGGAAAAAGGTAGTTTAAAGGTAACAAATATTTTACACCTTAAATAGATATTTTTTCTTTAATAAAATTAAATTGAAATGAAATGAAAGAATAAGAAAAAAGGTATACAACTTTTTTTTCAGTAAAAAACACAGAATTGAAACATTTAAATAAGATAAGATATCAGAACGGAGAGATTTCGAAAATTCATTTCGTAGATGCTACCTCATACTTCTTACACTTTGAATAAATTTGACAATATGCTGTGTGCTTGTCATGTGACTAATCATGTTGTAAATTTTAAATTTATTCGTGCTTTATTAACTTGAGTGACATGCGTTTTGATATTTACGTTATTTTCTTCTTACTCTTTATATATATCTATGTGCTTGTTTACATGATTGAATACACATTAAAGGTATCCTTAACAGTTACTTGAAAAACTATCTATTCCTTGATTTAGTTATCTTTAATATGCTTTCAATAAACTGTCAACAAGAGCTACAAGTTTTTTTTTAATCATTCCAAATACAAAAATATTTATGCCAGGTAAGCAAACAGAAAAAGGGTAAATTACCTTAATTTTAATTGGAAGACTGACGTTACCTGCACAAATTATAATAACTGTCTGTTTTCAAAACACTTAATTTAAATCAGACACTATTCCATGAATGCAAGCATATTTGTACCGGTTTTCAATCGGCAGATAAACGTGTGTAGGCATCCAAGGAATAAACCACCAAAAACAACAACGCAGTGTTAGCGAAATAGTAGAAATTTTTCTGGTTTTATTTTCAGAAAATAAAAAATGCACAAATGTTACATATTTAAGACACAAGTAAATATCCAATGTCTCAAAACATGCATAAAAGGTTCTACTAAACATCCCATCGAAACTGAAATTTCTGGTAAAATACATAGAAAGTGGAATAAAAAAAATACCGAACTCCAAGGAAAAAAACATATCAAACGAATGGAAAACAACTGTCATATGCCTGACTTATTACAGAAATTTTCTAATATAGAAAATGGTGGATTAAAACTGGTTTTATAGCTAGCTAAACCTCTAACTTGTATGACAGTCGTATATAATTCCATTATATTGGCAACAATGTAATGTTTGCCGATATTTTACTTGTCGTCTTTATAAATATATCAAAAAAGGTAGAGCATGTTCGATGTATTAAAACCATTGCATCTTGTCTTTAGAAGAATTTGGCCATTCTTCTTAGGTCCCTTTAGATCATATTACTTCTAACATTTCTACGTATGATACATCCCTAGCTTTGAAATGTTTAGGTTTGAGCGTTCCTTATGTAGGCAAATACAGAGAAGCAGATCGCAAGTACATACTGTATAATATAGGGTTATTGCATGAATATTGGGGAATATTGTCCCGAGTAGAATTTTATATTGCACGAGCTTGCGATTGCAATATATGTTCTACGAGGGACAATATTCCCCAATATTCATGCAATAACCCTTTTATTGTAAAGCAATATAATATTTGAAAGTAAAAATTGGTTTAAACTAAGATTTTGTCGTTGATGACGTCATAAATTTTGAAGATTTACTGCACTAGTGCAATATTAGAATTTATTGCACGCTAACTTTTGGTTACTTTCTCTGGGAAATATTATATTGCTATGCAATAAAATGTTATATTCATCCACCTATATTGTATTCTTTACGTTCCCCTTAAAGTTAAGTACGCACTGAGTAAAACGATATTTGCTGAAAACGACGAAAAGACAAGCCCTACCAAAAATCTGAAGACTGAGCAATACAAACCCTACTAAAAATCTGAAGACTGAGCAACACAAACCCTACTAAAAATCTGAAGACTGAGCAACACAAACCCTACTAAAATTCTGAAGACTGAGCAACATAAACCCTACCAAAAATCTGAAGACTGAGCAACACAAACCCTACCAAAAATCTGAAGACTGAGCAACACAAACCCTACAAAAAAACTGAAGACTGAGCAACACAAACCCTACCAAAAATCTGAAGACTGAGCAACACAAACCCTACCAAAAATCTAGAATGAAAAATGACGAGTCCAGAACCAATCCTATATATACCAATACATACTCTTTGTATTTTATTTTATTTTATTTTATTTCTTTTCCTATTCTATTTTGTTCAATTTGATGTTTTCTATTATATAGATATCTTTTGGATTTTTTTGGGTGTTTCGGTTAAGGTTTAACTACCAAGGCTTTTCCTCATCAGGTATCCCGAGCCTCTTCAATATAATAATATTTAGTCTAGAAGGAAAGTTCACAGCATCTATGCGCATAGAATTTAAATTCCTGGATATTGGGATACGACACCTGGTAAATTTGTATTGATGTATTGTATTTTAAAGTCAATTAATCAATGTTTTGATATAATAACTGTCTTTTAAGTTTTTACTTTATCTATAATTTGGAGCACGTAAGTAGGTCCTTTAAGTTTTTGTGTCTTTTATATGCTATAATTGGAGGTTTTGGAAACATGGTTTTTGTTGTTTCGTTTTGTTCAATTAGGTGCCAATGTTTTTTTATTGCTTTATTTAGTCCATTAAAAGAAGGATTAAATTTCGTGGCTAACACTAATGGAGGCATTGCTCTTTTGTTTTTAAGCTTGTATCTGAGACAATTTTTTCTTTCCTTATGCAATGCCTTTTTATAATGGGGTTAATGTCCTTTTCTGAGTATCCCCTGAGGAGAAGTTTTGTTTTGAAAGTTTTAATTTCATTTAGTGTATCATTTTTGTTATTGGATGATCTTATAAAACGCAATATTTCAGCAGTAATAAGTCCATTGAATACTGAAGATGGTTGAGCTGACGTTCGTTCAAGATACTGAAAGTTATCAGTAGGTTTACGGTATAGTTTTACGTCTAATATATTATGATTAAGGAATCTGTTTCCTTTAAAAATTGTGACGTCAAGAAATTGAATGCTAGTGTGTGATATTTCATGCGTGAATTTTATTAACGGGTGTATATTATTTGCAATATTAAATAATTCAGTAAGATTGTCTTGACTAGAATTAAAGAGAATGAATCCATCATCTCTGTATACAGATAACAATGCTATGTTTTCCTTAAAAGGAAATATATCAAGGATATTCGTTATGATTTCAAACATTCTTAAGTCAGCTAAGGATGGGCTCATTGGAGCTCCCATTGGGATTCCACATGTCTGTCTAAATACCAAGTTATTGAATTCAAATTCATTATTGCATAGAATGTATTGAAGTATTCTTAAGAAGTCCTTTTTTGGTGGTAGACGTATTTCATGTGTAATTCGACATATTTTGCACCAGGCTCTGTCAACTGCTTGTAGTATTTCATCGTGTGTTAAGGAATTGTACATACTAGTTATATCAAAAGTGCACATAATTATGTCATAAGGTGCCCTTATTTGTTCTATTTTGTTAATAAATGAGGTTGTGTCCTGTGTATAAGTTCATAATTGGCTTACTACTGGTTTTAGGAAGTAGTCCATAAATTGACCATTTTTTTTCTATTGGACTATTGCATAATGATACAATAGGTCTCCCAGGAATATCTATATGTCTTAGGAACTCTTTGTTTGTTTTGACTTTTTCTCTATCATCATGATTAATTTTGTGAATTTTTGGCAACATGTAGAGTCGTCCGACTCGTACATTGGTATTATTGGCTAGGTATTTATATGTTATATCGTCAATACACTCTTTCTTGTGTAGTTGTTTAATCATTTTTTGTATAGTATCGGATATTTTGTTCGTATTAAATTCACGGATTTGTTCATAGCATATACTGTTGTTCAGGAAGTTCAGTGTTTGTTTGATGTAAAGACTTTTATCAAGAACAACGGTAGATGAATTTTTGTCAGCTTTCTTAATAATTATATTATTATTAGAACGTAAGGTTTTGAGTGCCGCTCTTTCATGTTTAGAAAGATTATATCTAACTTTGTTTATTTTAGGTCTGCATATTTCTATCTTTGTCGCAAAGAGATAATTCTCTATTGTGTTGTTTGCTAAAGCGGGTTTGAATCCCGATTTAACTCTAAACGGATGATTGCTGTCCGCATTTGATTTATCACTAAAGTGATATTTGCATCGCATTTTCTACTAAGTTCGTCAAAGTCTAGTAAGACTTTTGTTTAATGTATTTTACATCAGGACTGGGAATAAATTTTAATCCTTTGCAAGAACTAGTATTTCATAGTTAGTGAGATTTTCCTGTGAAAATACTTCAATGTAGTGTAAAGCTTTTTACATTTTCATGAAAGTTTTTGTGCGTTTAAGATGGCCTTTGTTATTATTATGTATACGGAGTTTACTTTTGTATTTTATTAATCTTTTTTCTTATCCCTTTTCTGAGAGATCTTTTCTATTACTCATAGTAATATATTTTTGTAACAAAACTATTTTGATTGTTTGTATAATTATTTCAACTCTAATTGAGAGATGAAATGTCTATAGCTAGAATTCCACTCTATTTGAGAGATGCAATGTATTGTACTAATTCTACTCTATTTGAGAGATGAATTGATTGAATTTAGTTTAATTTTATTTTAAACTTAAATTGTATATGTAAACTCTATTGAAGTGTTTATCCACTTCTGCCGCAATCAGTGTGTACATCCAATATACACAAAGAAAAACCACGTGTATACCGCAGTTAAAGACTTAGATTCTGATTGGATATGCCAATTCCACTACGTCACTCGCAACAAGTAACAAAGTTCGTCACTTGTATTCCTAATCTGATTGGATATACCGTAATTAGTGTAGATCAGTTACTACGTCACCGAACCATCTAACTCTTGTTATGTGTGTGTATTTTATTAGATAATGATTTAACGCTTAATTGTTGGTAAACTAGCGAGATAAATTCTAATGCTAATTAAGTACCTTTATATACATAAGTAATGATTTAGACAATATTATTTGATTACGATAATAATATTATCGTTCTAAAAATAAATAGAGGTAATTGTGAGACGGATATAATATATTTATACAAAGATAAGGGTTGTTGATGACATTGCACTGTGTGCTCTTGCGTAGTCATGTGTATAATCTATTGGTAATAATCGTGCTACGTGTGTGTGATATTTGTAAAGTATTTGTACTTTCGTATTTGTATTGCGTGAATTTTTTTTTTTTAAACCTGCTGTAGATAATGACTATACGGAAACGACCTATAATTTATAGAATATATGTACAAAGATAGTACGATCATAATGCTCATTGTTAAAACCATAGTACATTAATGGTTGCAATTCTATGCAAAGGCATTGCATAAGGAAAGAAAAGATTGTCTCAGATACAAGCTTAAAAACAAAAGAGCAATGCCTCCATTAGTGTTACCCACAAAATTTAATCCTTCTTTTAATGGACTAAATAAAGCAATAAAAAAACAATGGCACCTAATTGAACAAAACGAAACAACAAAAACTATGTTTCCAAAACCTCCAATTATAGCATATAAAAGACACAAAAACTTAAAGGACCTACTTACGTCCTCCAAATTATAGATAAAGTAACAACTTAAAAGACAGTTATTATATCAGAACATTGATTAATTGACTTTAAAATACAATACATCAATACAAATTTACCAGGTGTCGTATCCCAATATCCAGGAAATTAGATTCTATGCGCATAGATGCTGTGAACTTTCCTTCTAGACTAAATATTTTTATATTGAAGAGGCTCGGGATACCTGATGAGGAAAAGCCTTGGTAGTTAAACCTTAACCGAAACACCCAAAAAAATCCAAAAGATATCTATATAGAAGAAAACATCAAATTGAACAAAATAGAATAAGAAAAGAAATAAAATGAAATAAAATAAAATAAAATAAAATACAAAGAGTATGTATTGGTATATATAGGATTGGTTCTGGACTCGTCATTTTTCATTTCATTCACTACCAAAAATCTGAAGACTGAGCAACACAAACCCTACCAAAAATCTGAAGACTGAGCAACACAAACCCTACTAAACATCTGAAGACTGAGCAACACAAACCCTACCAAACATCTGAAGACTGAGCAACACAAACCCTACTAAAAATCTGAAGACTGAGCAACACAGACCCTATCAAAAATCTGAAGACTGAGCAACACAAACCCTACCAAAAATCTGAAGACTGAGCAACATAAACCCTACCAAAAATCTGAAGACTGAGCATCACAAACCCTACCAAAAATCTGAAGACTAAGCAACACAAACCCTACTAAAAATCTGAAGACTGAGCAACACAAACCCTACCAAAAATCTGAAGAATGAGCAACACAGACCCTATCAAAAATCTGAAGACTGAGCAACACAAACCCTACCAAACATCTGAAGACTGAGCAACACAAACCCTACCAAAAATCTGAAGACTAAGCAACACAAACCCTACTAAAAATCTGAAGACTGAGCAACACAAACCCTACCAAAAATCTGAAGACTCAGCAACACAAACCCTACTAAAATCTGAAGACTGAGCAACACAAACCCTACCAAAAATCTGAAGACTGAGCAACACAAACCCTACCAAAAATCTGAAGACTGAGCAACACAGACCCTATCAAAAATCTGAAGACTGAGCAACACAAACCCTACCAAAAATCTGAAGACTGAGCAACACAAACCCTACCAAAAATCTGAAGACTGAGCAACACAAACCCTACTAAAAATCTGAAGACTGAGCAACACAAACCCTACCAAAAATCTGAAGACTGAGCAACATAAACCCTACTAAAAATCTGAAGACTGAGCAACACAAATCCTACCAAAAATCTGAAGACTGAGCAACACAAACCCTACCAAAAATCTGAAGACTGAGCAACACAAACCCTACCAAAAATCTGAAGACTGAGCAACACAAACCCTACCAAAAACCCTACCAAACATCTGAAGACTGAGCAACACAAACCCTACCAAAATCTGAAGACTGAGCAACACAAACCCTACCAAAAAACTGAAGACTGAGCAACACAAACCCTACCAAAAACTGAAGACTGAGCAACATAAACCCTACTAAAATCTGAAGACTGAGCAACACAAATCCTACCAAAATCTGAAGACTGAGCAACACAAACCCTACCAAAAATCTGAAGACTGAGCAACACAAACCCTACCAAAAATCTGAAGACTGAGCAACACAAACCCTACCAAAAATCTGAAGACTGAGCAACATAAACCCTATCAAAAATCTGAAGACTGAGCAACACAAAACCTACCAAAAATCTGAAAACTGAGCAACATAAACCCTACCAAAAATCTGAAGACTGAGCAACATAAACCCTACCAAAATCTGAAGACTGAGCAACACAAACCCTACCACAAATCTGAAGACTGAGCAACACAAACCCTACTAAAAATCTGATGACTGAGCAACATAAACCCTACCAAAAATCTGAAGACTGAGCAACATAAACCCATCCAAAAATCTGAAAACTGAGCAACACAAACCTTACCAAAAATCTGTAGACTGAGCAACACAAACCCTACTAAAAATCTGAAGACTGAGCAACACAAACCCTACCAAAAATCTGAAGACTAAGCAACATAAACCCTACCAAAAATCTGAAGACTGAGCAACACAAACCCTCAAAACATCTGAAGACTGAGCAACACAAAACCTACTAAAGATCTGAAGACTGAGCAACACAAACCCTTCTAAAAATCGGAAGACTGAGCAGCATAAACCCTACCAAAAGTCTGAAGACTGAGCAACACAAACCCTACCAAAAATCTGAAGACTGAGCAACACAAACCCTACCAAATATCTGAAGACTGAGCAACACAAACCCTACCAAAAACTGAGGGTATTCTTGTCTTGTATTTATGTAAATAAGTTTTTTTTTTTGTTATATTTAGGGTTAATATCAGTTCGTTTTCACATTTTATTGCAGGAACACATCAAATCCGACTTTTTGCAGGCGATGTTAGAGTGTGGGAAGGCAGTAACTTCCAGAATGTTTATGTGGAAGTACAGATTTTCACTTGTACAGGTATCTGTGTTTTATTATCTTTTAAATGTAGAACCACTATATCCACTCTTGCATTTGTACGTATTTTGTTTTCTGAGTCTAAAGTAACTAGTTTTTTTCTTATCCTAGGCAGGTCAGGAGCCATTCAGTAGATATCTTTGGTTTTCGATGTAAAATCGATGTACAACACATCTAAGCATTGACATGGGTAGGGTTAAGATAAAACAGGTTCAACTCTGCCATGTATTCGTTTACCTATCCCCTGTAAGTACCTAGTCAGTGGTTATCGTATGTCAGGAATCCAGTCAGTGGTTGTCGTATGATTTTCTATGTCGATTTTGGTGTTTTTGGTCGATCTTCGATAGTTCCTGCTTAAGGCATTGTATAACGGATGTTAATGGCCTAGTATATCATATAAACACCTCTCCATTGCAAGGAACGGTAAGTTGCCCGCGAGATATCATTCGGGTACATTTGTCGTCGGGTTGCTGTCTTTTTTATGTTAACCCCATTTCACACCTTCATTATTTATTGAAAACACTAGAATAGATTTATTCTGAAAAAAGAAATTCGGATAATGATACCGGTGGTTTTTTTTTTTTTTATATTCGATAACTTTTATTTCTTTCAAAAACAATGCTTTTTCCGCTAACTTTACCTTAAAAGGTAGCTGTATTTCATAGTTTTGCTAAATTCATTTTTCTTCAGATTATGTTGTCCTGTCATAGTAAGGAAATGATTAAATGAATATTTCATAACTGCTTGTCAATACCAATAGAAAACAGTTTAAAAAGAATTCACGCATGTGCAGAGTTTCTTGGAAAGGAAGAAAAAAATCAAATATCCCATCACAAACAACACTTATATGGACCAAATGTTATTGCTCTAGGATAAATACGATGTAGATCGTGCAAAAGTACCAATAGAGTGAAAAGTTCTTCAGAAATCTTAAACATGATTAGCTTACTGCTAGGACAATTTCTTATACTTTTCTATACTGTAATATGCAAAAAATTGGTTTTTGGATAAAATGTTAATTTGACTTACATTACAAATTTATATGCTGAAATTTGTGGAAAAACTGAATGTAACAACAAACAAAATGGGAATTCACTGGGATTTTTCCTAGCATCCAATAACAGCTTTTGTCGGGACTGTTCGTGTGAAGTATCTTGTTTTATTTCTGGAAATTGTTGTCCTGAAGTATTCTTTGACTACAAACCAACATGCATAGAAACAAATGTTCTATCTTCAAATACCCGAAGAAGATATACAAACGCGATACTAATGCAAGATAAATATCCATCTAAATCAGATGTAGATTTAAGAAAACTCTGTAACATTCCCGGTGATTTGGTAACGCAACTTAAATATACACCCGTGACTTCTAAAAGTGGCCTTACATTCAGAAATATCCACTGTTTAAAATGTTTCAATGAGAGTCCCGAAAATGCTACAATTTGGAATCTAGGAATAAATTGTGAAGTGGAAAGCAACTTTAATTTTATGTCAAACAATTTTTTGATTATTAAACTTGCAACGCAAAAAAGATGTGACGTATTTTATGACACTAATTTCCTTCAAAACAATACCAGATCATGTCAGGTGAATTTAGAATAAAGTGATAGCGTTATAAGTACGTGTAATGTATCCGCAACTTGGAATCAGTACGACACTGATGTTGAATTAGCTTGCCAGAAATACGACAACAACTTTTATATGTTCAAAAATATATACTGCTACATATGTAACCCTCCTTTCAAGAATGCAGTTGCAATTACAGACTACAATATTACAGACGATTTAGGTCCTAGCTGTGATGTTACAAAATTCTGGGAATCATACCACCAGATAGTGAACAATGGCGATATTGATAAACTTCCCTTGAACTATCAATTATTTCTCAATCGGTATTTATGCAAAAATACTCAGAGGAATTCTAGGACGATTTATGTCACGGTTTGACGTCAGGCTTCTTTACGAAATATATTCGATATTTCGAGGTACAAAGAAAGCTACTTTGAAAAACAAATATTACACCCAAATGAGGTAAGATACTTTCGTAAAATTTGAAATCAATCTTTCGGTCAATCAATCCGTATTACCATGAAGCACTTGTAGAGTAATACGACTAAAAAACGTTAATCAGTGTACGTGTACCCACATTGATAAATACATTTTTCCTTT
This sequence comes from Mytilus coruscus, assembly GCA_017311375.1. Classification (NCBI taxonomy): domain Eukaryota; kingdom Metazoa; phylum Mollusca; class Bivalvia; order Mytilida; family Mytilidae; genus Mytilus; species Mytilus coruscus. Next base: position 68,288,020 of record CM029600.1, on the reverse strand, counting down.
ATAAAACAGAATGATATAATATACAATTACTGTTTTTGATGAGGTGAATATGAATTTTTATTGATTTAAACTGATATTTAATAAGGATAAATTAAATGAAAGCACTTCCATTAGATTTACATTTAAAAAATACCAGACCTTTCTTTAGTTTGCAACTTTCGGTTTTTCTTATTTCCTTCGAGCGCCGTTTGTTTATTTATTACTGATGATTATAGTTTGTGGTAAAAAGTATAATAAAAATACCGAACTCAAAGGCAAATTGAAAAATTCAAATCCACAAAAACAACCGCTTTAGTATGTCAGTTGCTGGTCATGTAATCAAAATCATCGTTTAACCTTTCCTTTTTTTTTTTTTTTTTTGTGATTTCAAATTTTTTTAAAAAGAGACAGAAAATACCATAAGGAGAATAAAAAAACGTCGAAGAGACACGAACAAAATCATTGCAAAATCCTGAAAACTACAAAAAGACAACAGTCTTCAAAGCACAACACTCAAAGCTAAAGATTGAGAATTTTATTCGTTTTGTCCATTCGAAAATTAAAAGTTAATATGATTCCTATTTCGTCATAAGTATAATATTGCACTCATAACTTTTTTGACAATTTGAGTTAAAAACATAACTGTACTGTAGAATCTTCTTGTTTTTTTGCCGTATTGTCACTGTCAAGGGCAGCATATCTTCAAGCATAACGTTAAGTGTTATCGCGTCTGACGAAATACATAAGTTTGATAATGAGTTCATACACCATCATACGAAAAGTTATAACATTAATAAGTTGACTGAAACTTAACCTTTGTTTTACATTAAACTACCGTAGAACCTCTTCCTCTTCCCATAGATGCATAATTATGAATATAAATTTAGTAAAAAAACGAGCCGTATAATAGTTCATATAACAATATGAATAAAACGGGCTGCTGTTTTTCATAAACAATTTGAGTTTTTTTAAGCACGCGCGTTTGAGTCCAATCTTAATGAAATAGGCCGAAGGTCAGTGGTTCTCACAGAACACTCTGGCTTCCTCCACACAACATATCATAACTGACACCATGACATAACCAATAGTACTGAAGTGGCTTTAAACAACAATAAACAATCAATCAATTTTTTTTTAATGTTCACATATATAAGCCAATAGCATGCTATTTATGAAGCGGAAGACAAGTCATGGCATAATTATGTATTCAAAATTTAGTTATATCGGAATTACTCAACTTAAAAATGCGTAATGTTGATTGCTAAATAGCATAATTGACTCGTCATTTTTCAGAATGAATATCGGAATATCATGTGCTACCCAGGAAGAATTCTGACGAGTGCTGGATGTCTGCCATTATTGCAGACGACACGAAACCTTGGCTATATTATTTCTCTTGGATTGACTACAGAATTAGCGAACGACATTAATGAAACTGTTCCATTTTTTATCTCAATCAAAACAGCCTTTAGATCACACCTGAAGCGTCAATTGCATGCAAGAAAAGTCAATTTTACATCTTCAATTGTTTGGGCAGGTTCAAACTGTACAGAAAACATATGGCACCAGGGTATTGCATTAAATATTAGTGTGTACCAAGATTTTGTCATCTTTGATTATGTGGATAGACTTGAGTTGGAGACAAAACTTCTTTCAATTTGCAACAGCAATTTTCTGGTGGCCCATAAGCATCAAAACTACACATTTAAGCTGTCTAAGGATGTCGAAGCCCTACGTATTGAAAGCTATAATAGTTCAAAAATGGGATTTATACAATCATGTTTTATCAGAACAATAAAACGGAAAACAGATACATATGTGTATTCAAAGGTGAGCAGACTCCTGACATGTAAACAAATAGAACTGGAAATAACCGAATTCCGGAAACATCCGCTTAAGTTGATTATTCTGGCAAAAGCAATTGAACTGGATTATGATGAATATGATATTATGTCTTCTGGTAAAGCCAGAATATGTCTGGAAACATTTAGATATATATTTAAAGTTAATCCAAAATTAACGTCTGATCATGATATTGGGGGATTATTCAGGTCATTTTTACTTGTACATCTCTCGTTTGTTTAGTTATTACTTTTTCAACTTATTGTATATTCCCTTCTTTAAGAACACTAGCTGGTAAAAACAATATGTGCTTAGTCTTTGCTATGTTCCAAGGTAATCTTTTCTTTCAATTTCTATCATTTGGGTCTAGATCACAAACTGTCTGTACAATCATTGGAGCCTTATTGCACTACTTCTGGCTGGCGATTTTCGGTTGCTTGAATGTCTGCTCCTTTCATATGTATAAAGTCTTTACTTGCGAAACAGTGTTATATATTTCAGAAAACAAAAGACTATTAATGTACATTATAGATATAAGAAGATGTGGTATGAGTGCCAATGAGACAACTCTCCATCCGAGTAAAAATTTATAAAAGTAAACCATTATGTATACTTATGGAATACCAGTTGTTATTGTGTTGTCAAACATTTTACTTACATATCTATTTTCAGAACATATATCTATTGGATATGGAGGTGAAATTTGTTTCTTGGATCATCAAGTTTCATTTATTTTTTCCTTTGTGGTCCCAATTTCCTTTCCTTGTTGTACAAACTTGTTTTTTTTTACAGCAACAGCAGTTAATATCGCTAAGAGACCGAAAATAGAGAGTGAAGGAGAAATGAAATCAAATAGAATGCATATGACTATTTATCTTAAATTGTTTTCTATCACAGGTATTACTCGGATATTTCAAGTTATCGATACATTTCTTCCAATGTCTGCGTTCTCAACAATTATATCAGTTTTGAATCATTTGCAAGGTGTATTTATTTTTTGGTCCTTTATTTGTAACAGACGTGTTCTAAATTTGTATATGAAGAAAAGGTTTAGATTTCAGATGCATGTTACTTTGACGGACAGTTTGCAGTTGACTCAATCGAGGAGAAGATCAACAAGTACAGAGAGTTTTACCATATCAATGCAGGAGCGAACACAATGAGCTTAAAACATCCTTACGCAAATGTGTGTTGACAATTCGGTAATTGCAAAAGGGACACTTACAGTTTCCTTTGTCATGGTGCCATCTTTAACCATTCAGTACGGCCAACACGTATTCATGTAATGTTCAAAGTTTTAAGACGAAAGGTTTTTTGGTTACAGACAAGCGACGAAATTTTCTTAACTCCATTAATACCTAAACCAATACTCTAGTCTAGGATACGTCAACAGGATTTTTATTGATGAATATAAGGGAATATTTTGTTATGTTATATATCTATGATATATGTTTACACACTTTTGACTGCTGGATCCCAATTATTGTGACGTTAACCAATTATGTCTGTTTGGGTTGCTCACATAATTTTGCAAATATAACGGAACTATACAAATGTCAAACAAGTGGAAGGTTAAATAAAACCAGGTCTAAACCAGCATTTTCTTCGGAAAATGCCTGTAACAAGTCAGAAATATTCCAGTTGTTTTCCAGTCGTTCCGCCGTTGGTTAATATATTCGAGCCCTTGGTTTTGTCAGGTTAAATGGATAACCCCTTTTTGAATTATTTTGGAGTTTTGTTCTTATTTTTATACCCCCGCTTTAAAAAAAGTGGGGGTATACTATTTTACCTATGTCTGTCTGTCCGTCCATCCATCTGTCCATCCGTCCGTCCGTGCCATGATTATTTTTCGTCGCATCTTTCTCAGGAACTACATCATAAGGGTTTCTGAAATTTGGTTTCAGGGTTTATATAATTAGTTATCAAAGGTACAGGGCTTATAATTTGATACGCCAGACGCGCGTTTCGTCTACATAAGACTCATCAGTGACGCTCAGATCAAAATAATAATAAAGCCAAACAAGTATAAAGTTGAAGAGCATTGAGGACCCACAATTCCAAAAAGTTGTGCCAAATACGGCTAAGGTAATCCAAGCCTGGGATAAGAAAATCCTTAGTACTTCGAGTAATTCATACTTTTGCAAACAGTTAATTTATAAAAATGACCATATAATTGATATTCATGTCAACATAGGAGTGCTGACTACTGGGAGACGAAACGTCCACCAGCAGTGGCATAGACCCAGTGGTGTAAATAGTTATCAAAGGTACCAGGCTTATAATTTAATACGCCAGACGCGCGTTTCGTCTACATCAGTGACGCTCAAATCAAACATATGAGGCTTTTCAAACAAAACAAAACTATTGCAGTATTATTGCATTGATATGATTTGAAATAATCGTAATCATTTGGCTGGTGTCGTTGCTTATGATTTCGCTGCGAAACAATAATTGGATGAAGTAAAAGTGGTCCCAAATATACAACACTTTCAATATTTATTGTTTAATCTGTATCAGGTCAGTATTTCTAAATGTTTTTCTACTTTAACATTATAAGCATTATTCTTCAATCAATTTTTTTTAGTGACAGTGTGTTTCAATAAATTTACTCATTTCAATTGAAAAAGATATATTTTTGAAAATTTATTTTACCGGAGTCATAAAAATGGTTACCTAGACGTTTCCCGTCATAATAAAAAACCAATGCTGAGGTGGCCTCCGTTTGCTGTGCGGAATTTAAAAATGTCCAGCAACATGCGGTCGTAACGCTAACGTTTCAAAATCATATGTATCGTGTAGTAAGAGTGCTTTTCCAATTCTTATTATTCTGATTAGTAGTTTCACAGACCGGTTGATTATGTTTATACAATCAATTTGAGGTTTGTTTGATCTCATGATCAGTTTTTCATTGGTCTAAATTCAATTATGACGTCAAATTGCCTTATTTTTTCTGAATTTCCTGTTGAGATGTCACAAAACGAGGCATGATGATTTCAAATATAAAACACACCTTTTTGCAGCTCATTGAAAAAAAGATAAAGTTTGTCTACATATAGTCTAAAAACATGAAAGAAACAGATTCTATCACCGAAACTTGTGTAATACGATATTTCTCAGCTCTCGACAATAAAAACTTCTAAATATTTAAACGGTTGGCAAATGTCGTTGCAGCCAGAATCAATATTTTCTACTTAATTCCATTTTATAATTGCCCCTATCGGTTAATTATTTTTCAATATACATGTACGATTAAACTAAAATGAGTTGCAAACGATTTATATCAGTATCCGATTATCACCTGGATAGCTACATCCCTGATTAAGAAAGTTTGTCTAGAGAAATATTGCATTTTATTTATTTGCATATCACATTGTGAGTTAAAATTACAATGTTAAGCAATCTATAATTGTATTTTTGTATTTGTACTATTGTATTAATCTTCAAGCTGTGTAGTGATTATTCTACAGTGGAATATATTTGTACGGTTGTGTTGCTATTTATAGATATATAAGAATCAAATTGATGGCCGGCCGCGAATCTGTTATTTTTTCATCAAATCCACCTCTTATCCAATATTACATAATCATGTCACAAATCAATAAATCTGCTTTTGTTCGGTTTTTCTATTTGTTATCTAAATTTCTCTTCTAAAAAGCTAGTGACCTTTCTATTCTTCTCCTAAATATGCATGAAATATTTGCCTCTGAACGTTATTGAAAACATTATAATTCAATATGTAGGGAGTCTTATTCCAAGATAACGATTTTCAAAAAGTTTTAGTTTGCTTATATTCTATTGTCTCCACGCATAGAACATGCCAAACATCGAAGAAAATGGAAATCAGCTTTCCTGTTGGCTATGCAGATGAACACACAATGGTAACAGTGATGATTAATTTTAATTAGTCTGGAACATTAAAAACATTCAAAATCATTATAAAAGAAACAGATAACATGACAAAATTGATAATTGAAAATGTAACGCGATTATTTCAGTTTTGTGCCATCATGGTTGCTTTGAATAGAGATGATGCAGAACTGAAGTATTAAGTTACGTATACGTATCGAAGTATTCATATACGTGCGATACAGTTGAAATGGGTATCTTTTTTCTGACCCGATGACTCAATCAATGTATTGATTAATTCAAAAAGTGATATTTTTTCATGTGTACTAGGTTTCTTCTGTATGCTTAATTTATATACAAATATCGAAGTACTGAAGAATCATTTTTAAAGATATAACTCAGAACAAAATTTAACTTCGAGATTCGAGTGTACCTTACTACTTTCGAGTGCACGTTAACTGCTAAAGAATAATCCTATGCTTGTGCACTCTTTCTTATGTATTAATACATTTAGTAAGATTGTGGAGAACAAGATCATTTAGGACTTTGCATTAGAAAAATCTTTGCAAAATCTTAAATTATCATATTTGGCTATTTATTATTCATGCAGGCATGCAAGCTTGCAGTTTTTCATATCATGCGATGCGCTACGATTCATGTGTATGTTCGTTAAACAATGTGTGAGTATGTTGATTTCCTTACTTATCCCTCAATAATACTCTGACGGAATTCAGAAATTTTTTTTTCAACTCTTTTTAAGTAAAGACAACTGATTTTGGTAGGTTTATATAATTTGGATATTGAAGATGTATAAATAAAATTACATTGAAATACATTTCCACATAAATGTAAGAGATTGTTCTGTTAAAAGCATTGACTTGCATCTCTGTCTCGGCAACAGTATTTGAAAAAAAAATCCTAAAATTGGCAACAATCGTATCATGTTTAGAAAGTCAGGTACACCTTTTATATTCAAGCGTGTTTGGGTCCACTGTTTTGTCCTATAAATGTTTAATACAGAATTAATGAGAATATCATCTCGCTTCAAATTTCATTATTTTAAAATTTTAAGCTAAATGGTTATTCAGTAACATTCAAATTTCGTAATACTACAAAACAAACTATATGGGTCAAGTAAACAATCTTGGTAAAGAGTCATCATAACAGGGTAGGCGTGTTTGAATATAGAAATAACTTGTGCTAAATTGTAAAACGTCTTTCTCGTAAATTTATTTGATTTTATTTCACCAATTATTTCAATAAAATTAATGCTTACTTATTATTTTGTTCATGAAAATGTACATTAAAATAGAAGTCGAACGTTCATCCATTCTTCTCTTTTAATGCCAAAAATACTTGACGAGCCTTTACTTTTGGATCTTCAGAATGCATTAGTAAAAAAAATCACTTTTTTTATAAATTTTTTCAGTAACTATCAGCCTTCAACTTCTGAAAATTTTGTGTCTGGCCTTTCACAAAATATTTTCATATAACAGGAATAGTTGTGTTTTATTGAACTTTCCAAAATTCGCCCTGATGAACAATTAGACAATAACTTTAAATTTTATTAAGATATTCACATATATTTAATGAAAAAACATTTGTGTTTCCGAATACAACTTTCACGTACGCATCGTTATGATGTAATGTGAATAAAATTAACGAAAACGCGGCCTCCGTTTTCTTGATGGAGAAAAAACGGTTTTATATATATAGATAACAAGATGAATAAAAAAAATATTTACCGTAGAATTTTATGCAAGTTCATTTACACAAATATTATATAAATACATAAATACAGGAATATAAAAATACAAACAATGCGGGCTCTACAATAATTTAAATTAAGGATTAGAGGGAACCTTTTTCCAACTATGACTACAGGAATGAGTTAATTGAATATTTTACGCCACGAATTTGTAGCTTTGATTAGTTTTCTCGTGTAACTATGCGTTCTTAATAAGTTTTTTCATATATATCAATATGCATTCTTAAAATTAAAACTGTACCATCATAGACAGACAAGTTTGTCGAAGTAGAAATCTGCATGAATTGCAGAGAAGGAAGCTCGTAAAATAGGAACACGTATCTGGCCCCAATCCGACGAGAGAGTGTGCATGTAGTTTGCATGTAGAAGGGGGATTTCCTACTAAACACAGCTTCCTCCCCCACACACACTTCAGAGATTTAATAATACGTCAAATATGTCCGGGAATATTCCATTTTATTCCACGTGCTAAGCAAGCCAATTGATTTGTTGAGTTAAACAGTAAACTTTGTGGATACATCGGATACGTCGGAGGAACATTCCATTTGTGATGCTGTTATTTCATTGGCTGATCGATACGTAGAGAAGCTTCACAGGAATGTTCCGTTTAATTATACCCCCGCTTTAAAAAAGGGGGTATACTGTTTTACCTCTGTCTGTCCATCCGTCCATCCGTCAGTCCATCAGTCCATCCGTCCGTCAGTCCGTCCGTCCGCCCCATGAATATTTTTCGTCGCATCTTTCCCAGGAACTACATTACAAGGATTTCTGAAATTTGGTTTCAGGGTTTGTATGAGTCAGCTGTACCGTGTGATGCGTTTTCAGATTCATCACTCAACAATTTCCTGTTTACCGAACACTTGTATCATTTTAAACATGATAGCCAAGTTGAAAATTTTCGTCACATTTTTCTCAAAAAACTACAATACAAGGATTTCTGAAATTTGGTTTCAGGGTTTATATAAATCAGCTATACCGTGTGATGCGTTTTCAGATTTATCACTCAACAACTTCCTGTTTACCGAACACTTACTTAGTTATACACTATTAAAATTATCCACTTGCGGCGGGGGTGTCATCAGCGAGCAGTAGCTCGCAGTTTCACTTGTTTGTCTTGCCCTACAAGCTGACCTTGCTCATCTTCAAAGTACTCGTCATCTGATTGGTTTAGCTATACGTATAGTGATTAAATGAATTTTTTCTGGAATATTCTATCTTTAGTCTCCATGGAGTGATATTCAATTATTCTTGCGTTTAGTTTCTCGTGATAAATTTGTGATTTTTTTGTAATAAAAATCTAAATTAAGCGTCAAATTGTGAAAATATCAGTATCTTACATTTTTTTGTAAAACACGATCATATGTTATATCTGATTACACAGCACTGAACTCAAACACGCCTTAATTTAAAATTTAAGAATGTTGAACACACCTTTTATATGAGGTGTGTTTGAGTTAACGCTTTCTCCTGAAAACATGACATAAGAAAATAAATCTCAATTTGTGTTCTGTCATTATCACATTTATATACGAAATTTGTGGTTGATTTTCACTCGGTAAGAATGAATTATATATATATATGCAATATCATGAGTGTACATTACCACTTGGGTGTTTTTTACGTAAAATGTATCCCTCCCTTATTATTGTTATTTAATTATTTTCAATTACAAAATCTTTCTATTTCAGTTTCATCTTATAACTCTTCCACTAAATATCGTTTGTAAATACTTGTTCAAAGTTCTGAAATATCTTGAGATATAAGTTGTTAATAAAGGTATATATATATATATATATAATACATGAATGTCGCACAAAATCGGACTGTTTAAGTTATATAATTAACTTCATGGATACGTCGGAAGAACATTCCATTTTTGATGCTGTTATTTCATTGGCTGCTCGATACGTATAGAAGCTTCTCAGAAAGATTCTATTATATTTGTCGAACTCATCAAACATGTCTTACTCGGCTTCAGTATAATCATCTTCTTATTGGTTTAGGTATACATATAGTGGTTTACAGAAAATTTTTCGGAATATTTTATTTTAAGTCTCCAGGAAGTGATATTTATTTATTCTTGCTCAGAGTTTCACATGATAAATATGTGATTAAGTTTATGTTGTAAAATCTAAATTATGCATCAAACATGAAAATAACAGTATCAAAAACAAGAACATGTGGGATCTCATTGGACAACACTGAACCCCAAAATTCACAACTTTAAAAGTAAAGCAAGTTGAGCATATTTTTTAGAGGCCAGTTGAGTTCTATAAATCTTCAAAACTAAAGAATTAAAAATTCCCGACTTTCATATATGGTAGCTGAAATATATTCCATATTTTTGTAATTGTCATACGAACTATGATTCTTTTTTGCCAGAATTTTTTGTTAATAAAAATTGAAGTTGCCCATTAGGTCTGTAATTGTGAATTCGTACTTAACAGTCTTACCAAACCAGCCATTCATTTGTTCGTAGCAGTAAAATTCACTAAAATGCAAATGGAATACCCTTGACCAAGATAATCTCCATTCATATTTAAATTATGTGGTTTTGAATTATGTATAGAATATCTGATCAGTTTTTGCCACGGTCAACTCGTTTTCTTCATTACTGTTTATATACCTTGTTAAGAAATGTATAACTTTAGATCTAACGGACGACATAATTACTTAAGCAAACATTCTGAAATTAATTGTCAGAGTTCGTTTACAACATAGATAAATATACACTGCAAAATAAGCAATGTAATTAAAACATCTGATATTTGCTCATTCATTTTAGAAGATTTATAGAATTCAAACGGACTATTCAGGAATTTTCAAACTTCGCTTTCCTCGTGAAAATGTACAACGTGATACTACTTTAAAACTTCAAGTTTCGAGTGGCACGTTTTATATTTACAGAACTTCAATCTATCATGCAAGGGAATGACAAATTCGTGTATATTACGAATACATGTAATACTCATTTTACCATTTTCCAAAAAACTTCGCATACGTTCCGTCTTATACAGATACGTCCTCGATACGTGAGTTCTGCAATAGCTCTAATAGCAATATATATATATATATATATATATATATATAAGTACGTCTGAGCCAGTGACAACTCTACAACAGATTTATCCATCGGATCACCAGCAGTGATGGTGATACATGGCTGTGTACATTATGTATATACAACTCGTCTAAACATCAACCCAACAATGTTAGATCTGTAAATTTGCTTTCGCAAATTTTTGTTCTTCCTCGTCGGGATTCGAACCCATGCTACTGAGATATCGTGACACCAAATCGCCTGCACTGTAGCCGTCCCGCTAGACCACACGACCACCTGGGCTTCAAAACGAAGCTTTCGGTGGCCGGGTGTTACCTTCCACGTCAGTTTTAATCTAGCGTCGTACTACAGTACATGATATATAAGGCATGGAGATGTTATTTTACAGATCAGCTAAATTATCTATAGTAAAGGATCCTACAAATTAATGTAAGATACAGTCACAGAAGATAATTATATTTATAAGTACGTCTGAGCCAGTGACAACTCTACAACAGATTTATCCATCGGATCACCAGCAGTGATGGTGATACATGGCTGTGTACATTATGTATATACAACTCGTCTAAACATCAACCCAACAATGTTAGATCTGTAAATTTGCTTTCGCAAATTTTTGTTCTTCCTCGCCGATTCGAACCCATTGCTACTGAGATATCGTGACACCAAATCGCCTGCACTGTAGCCGTCCTGCTAGACCACGACCACCTGGGCTTCAAAATGAAGCTTTGCCGGGTGTTACCTTCCACGTCAGTTTTAATCTAGCGTCGTACTACAGTACATGATATATAAGGCATGGAGATGTTATTTTACAGATCAGCTAAATTATCTATAGTAAAGGATCCTACAAATTAATGTAAGATACAGTCACAGAAGATAATTATATTTATAAGTACGTCTGAGCCAGTGACAACTCTACAACAGATTTATCCATCGGATCACCAGCAGTGATGGTGATACATGGCTGTGTACATTATGTATATACAACTCGTCTAAACATCAACCCAACAATGTTAGATCTGTAAATTTGCTTTCGCAAATTTTTTGTTCTTCCCTCGCCGGGATTCGAACCCATGCTACTGAGATATCGTGACACCAAATCGCCTGCACTGTAGCCGTCCCGCTAGACCACACGACATATATATATATATATATATATATACAGTGTTCATACATGCATTCCAGTAAACTTCATAATCTTATTTACCATTTCTAGAAGTATAAAAAGATACCAGGCTTATAGTGTTGTACGCCAGAAGCGCCTTTTGTCTACATCAGGCTCGTTAGTGACCCTCGAATCAAAACAGTGGGATGGACAAATAAAATATGAACGGCAATTTGATAATACTTTTATTCAAAGGAACAATGACCTACTTGATCAATGGATTTTCTACTGTGTAATTTTATACAACTATTGATAAACGAACTGAATCCTCAATACATGGAATTACGTCCTTTATAATAATGGTGTGTCTCAGAAATGCACATCATTGTCTAGATTTTATTTTATTTAATTCATATGATCCGTTTAGGAACTTTTGGCCGCAATTTTAGCCCTTGCCTAGATGTCTATATGTGGTAAAAAGTATCACAAAAGAAAAAAATGTAGCAATCGCTACATACAATAGTCTGTCGATTACCACTACCAAGAAAAAATCATACCCTGATTATAGCAATGAATTGAAGTTTACAAACCTGTTTGAGTTAATACACGGAATACTGGGAGTATTTGAAGAGAATACCACCTCTTCAAGGCAGGTATGAAAGAGAAAAAAAAATTGCACGTGTTTTAACAAACTTGTAACAAAAATTAAAATATTGCAACCAGATTCGTTAAACTCTCAATATCTAGATAGACACTATAACACTATGGCAACATGAATCTTTGATTACGATTTCTGTGCACGCGGCAAAATCAAATAACCAATAGAATCGCATATTTTGGATATCTAAAATTTTTAAACCTATTTCAAACAAATAAACTTCAGAACAAACATTAAAATCTAATTTCTAGGTAATAATACATTCATGGGCTACTAATTTCTCGCTCATTGGTTTGTGAAATGTATTTCTTATCAGATTTTAATTTGATAAGAAATACATTTTAATTTGAGTCTAGCTGTTTTCACGCATTAAAAAGCTAGTAAATGTCAATACCACAAGGATAGTTGAAATGAATGTCATCAAAATCACAGTTTACATCAAAACTTATTCGAAAAACTATAGTTCGAGGTGTCACAAAACAACATTTGGACGTATGTTTATGATTTAAAGTAAACAACGGGACTTATAGGATATGGACATTAAAAACACATGCCTCAGGTTCAATTTGAGCTATTGTAAAGATTATTGAAATGAATGGTAAATTCTTGGTGCAGTTTGTTATGCTGGTCCATATAAAAACAATTATAAGAGGATTTGTATATGCAGAAGATGTGAATTTGACCTATCTTAATGACTTGTATGCTAGGGTCTGCGGAAAAATTGAATACCACAATGATGAATTCGGAACAAAATTGGGTCGTAAATTATTATTCAACAATAGTATTGGATGCAATTGTTCATATGAGATGTCGTGTTTTAAATCTGGAATTTGTTGTCCTGAATTGTTTTTTAATTATATACCAACATGCACTGAAACATACATCCTGCCTTTGAATACAAAAAAACAAAGCAATGTTGATGATAAAAAGGTGTCCAAGTAAATCAGATGATAAATTAAGAAATAAATGTGAAAATTCCGGTGAAATGAAAACACAACTACTAAATAAACCCGTGACATCATTAAAAAGTGGACTAACATACCGAAATATTCATTGCCCTGAATGTTTCAATGACAGTCTGGTAAATGCCATAATTTGGACTATAAGAATGGAATGTGACGAGAAGGCGAACTTTAATCTTTTGTCGTCTTATTCCGCCATTATTGAACTCGCAGAGAAAAAACAATGTGACTTATTTTATCACACGAAATCCATTGCAAACTATATCAGATCTTGTCATATCAATCCCAAAAACAATGTTGACGTCATAAGTACTTGTAATGTATCTGGAACATGGAAAACATTCGACCGCGATATTGAATTTGCTTGTCAGATGTACGACAATATTTTCCTCTTGTTCAAAAATGTATACTGCTATATATGTAACCCTCTTCCTGAAAATATAGATATGATTTCACAAAGTATCGTGAAGGAAAATGTTAGTGATAGCTATAACGAAAAAGGATTTCTGGAAATTTATGGTCTGGGCATGGAATATAACTGTAAAAATATGATGCATACAGACTGTAATCTACCATTCATTAAATATCTCTGTCACCTATATAATAGCACGGAATTCACCGCTGTAAAATATTTTGAATCGTTTTCTTTTCGGACTATATTTGATTTTTCGAGGCATATTAATAATTTTGATCAAATACCAAAAGATGATCAGTGCAATGAAAGACAAGTTTTAGATCCATACAAGGTAATGGTTTTCGTCCTTTAATGTAAATAAGTTATCAAATGATTATTCAAAATATGTCTAAAAAAAACTCATCAAAGATACTAAGCTAATAATTTTGTACGCCAGACGCACTTTTCGTCTAAAAGAACTCATCAGTGACGCTCGAATAAAAAGTTAAAAAGTCAAATTAAGTACGAGATTGTAGAGCATATCTGTATAAGAATGATTTTTTGTGGATCGAATCAGTCAACGAAATGGTTCTCCAATGTTTCACTTACAATTTTGACATTCTTTTTCCTTTTAATAGCTGAACACGCCTAGTACATGCGTCACCCATCTCCAGATAAGAAGTTAAATTGAAGAACACATGAATACGAGTTCTATTGAGGTTTAATTATTCACTTGCAAGTAAATAATATATCAGTGATAATATTTAGCTTATTTGACAAATTTGGGCCAAACTTACTGCTTATAACGAAATATTATTTCAAAATGCCGCTTTTATTAATAATTGAAACAAAAAGAATCGTATTTTAAATTTTTTTTCTAAATCGCAGCTAATGCTCCTTTAACTATAACTATACAATTCATTTTCTTAACACATTGCCTTAATATGTGTGTAATTTTTATTCTTTAATATTTATCCAAATGATGCAAAATCTGTCAAAAATTTAATTCATGAAAACAAACTGCATTGAGGAATCAGGAAAACAACTTGTCTTCTTTTAATAACTTTTTAATCTCTATATTAATCTACATATTCACATGATTCATTTATCAAATCAATTATTTGTGACAATTCTGAAATATTTATACACTATACATGTTTCCACCCAATATAACCGATTTGTATTTTAACAGAATGATTGTCGTGATGTCCTCTGCTACCCAGGAAGAATTCTAACGAGCAAAGGATGTGTGCCTTTATTTGAAATGACACGAGATCTGGCTTATACTGTATCTTTTGGAATGATCACAGAATTAGAGAATAACATAAGTGAACCACTGTCGTTTTTAAAATCAGTCGAAATATCACTTGAAAAATATATAAACCGGATGTTGCATATTACAGAAACAGTAGAATTTACTTCATCAGTTTTTCTTTCACACACAAACTGCGTACAACATTAAATATTAGTATGTATTTGAGATTTTTCATAAGAGATTATGTAAATAGATCAAATGTGGAGGAAAAACTCATTTCGCTACGAAACAGCCCTTTTGTGGCTTTACACGGTGACAAAAAGTACACTTTCACGCTATTCAAAAATGTTGAGGCTTTAGAGGCCGAGAATTATTTATCAACGATAACGTTTTTACAGCGATGCTTTCTAAAAACAACTAAAACAAATATCGATGCATACGTTTACTCCTATGTCAATAGACTCATGGTATGTAAACAAATAGAACTAGAACATATCGAATTTATCATGCGTTTCTTCACGTTAACTGTACTTTCAAATCAGATCGATCTGGATTATGATGAATATATTATAATGCCGTCGGGTAAAGCTAGGATATGTCTTGAAACCTTCAGAAGAATGTTCAAAGAAGACAAACCTTCAGTGAAAGACGTGTGGGAAATTATTCAAATGACCTGTACTTGCACATCTCTTGTAGGTTTAGTCATGACATTTACAACTTATTGTGCTTTTCCGATTTTAAGGACTCTTCCTGGTAAAAACAATATATGCTTAGTCTTTGCAATGTTTCATGGTCATGCTTTGATTCAATTCATTCTATATGGATCTAGACCACAAAAAGCGTGTATGGTAATTGGAACTCTAACACACTATTTTTGGTTGGTGATTTTTGGTTGCTTGAATGTTTGTTCGTTTCATATGTATAAAGTCTTCACGAGCAAAACTTCTTTATCTTTTTCAGAGAACAAACGATTATGTATATACATAGCATATTCATACGGGATACCAGCCATCATTGTATCAGCCAACATGTTATTCACATATGTATTTTTAGACAATAAATCCTTTGGATACGGAAGTAATGGGTGCTTCTTAAGTCATCAATTGTCGTTTATTGTTTCATTTGTTGTTCCCATTACTATTGTTTGCTGCACCAACGTGTTTTTCTTTGCAGCGACTGCATTCCAAATTGCCAAGAGACCAAAACTAGAGAATGAAGGACAAATGAAAATTACCCGAATACATCTAACTATTTATTTGAAATTGTTTTCTGTGACAGGTATTTCTTGGTTATTTCAGATCATTGATACGTTCTTGCCAATGTCTGCGTTCTCCAAAATTGTCTCCGTTCTGAATGCTTTGCAGGGTGTATTGATTTTTTGGTCCTTTATTTGTAACAAACGTGTTTTCAATTTGTATTTGAATAGCTGTACATCAAGGCTGAGTAAAACTACCAAGAATAGAGCAATCGAAGCTGGTCAGAGATCAATAAATACAGAAATGACTACAATACCAACGCACGAAGAAACGAAATAGCTTGTAAATATCAACATAATTTCATGTTATACTGCTTGAAATTTTTTCAAACATAAATTTCCTCCGCTTTCAATGCAATTTCTGTAAATAAAAATAAATACCAACAGGATACATTATTGTGATTTTTGTTATTTTCTCAATAAATCTTAAAAAAACAATGAAAGGTATATGATCGTCTAAAATTCATGATTTTGTACAAATGGGGAAAAAAAACATATAAGTCTAAATTATATACCAATACAATTGAAGATAATCGTTTTGACCAATACTTTCGCACAAAAAATGGCTTCGTTTTCTCTTTTGAATTTCCGTCTCATTTTATCATGTCGGGCCTTTTATAGCTTGCTACGCGGTATTGGTTTTGCTAAGTGTTGAAGGCATTACGGTGACTTACATTTGATATCATCTATGTCATTTGGGTTCTGCCTGATAGTTGTCTCATTGGCAATCATACCACATCTTCTTATCTTTATGAGAGGTTAATGCTTTAGGAAGGACTTTCAAAATAATTATCAGTTCTAAAAAAGTACTTAACTTTAGGATACTTGAAATATTGGACAACAAAACAAAAAGTGCAAGCTAACCAAAAAATACACAACACACTTAACCATTTCTAAATAAAGCTTTATCATTCCACCCTTACATCGACGACTGTTCTTCGGAGAATATACACAGAAAATTTATAACCAGTACAAGAAGACGCAAATTTCTTACAATGTTAAGTAAATTTACACAGAAATTCAATACTGTAAGCATAAAGGAATAATTTGTTGATTTAAGTGTATTAATATTTCAACAGACAGTCGTTTTTCTAATAGTACTAATTGTGTACATCTTTTTCCCGACTTTTGTACTCATTTGAATACAGAACCTTCTTAAAGACAAAAAAGAAAAAGCATTGTTAATTTCACTTTCAGATATGTCTAACGTCCTGTTATTTAATAACTCAAATTTCATTGAGTGCTTGCATCTCATGAAATCCAGTGAACTTTCAAAAAAGATATCACAAAAATAGACGGGCATCTGCATATATTGATCATTTCATTGATATTGACACAGATGGACAACTTCAAACTGCAATCTATGACCGACGTAATGATTTCAAATTGTCAACTTACCATTTCCCAGCAGAAATATACCCTATTCCTAATCGTTTGGCGTATACATAACTCAAATAATGCCTTTTGCTCGTGCAAGTTCACACTATACTGACTTAAGTAGCAGGGATGTTTTCCAGACACAAACATTGCTCCAACAGAGTCAAAAAGAAGAACGACCAAAATCGGCACTGCATAAGTTTTACGGTCAACATCACTCATTGAGGATGAGTCCTCGATAACTTGAATAACATTTTTTTTTATAATACTACCATGTCTCAATATGAACACAATCTTTGAGATTTTTTCCAGAATTATCTTAATTGATTTTGACATTTATTCATTCAAAAGGAGGTAATAGTTGCGTCGATTACAAATACAGAATGACACAATAAAACAATCATGTCCAAATCATAGCACTCACCTGAAAAAATGCAAACTTGTTTCAGATTACACATGGGGTGATGTGGGGGTTTGAAGATAAATTTCCTATTCAAGACAGTTTAAAATCAAATACAAACAAAGTAATGCTTTTCTATCTCAGGCTTTGATGGCTTACAAAGATATGATTTTTATTCCATGCTTTTCACTCACTTCTAAATTCATTTGGCAGTCTAAATGGTTTAAATCGACCATCACTGATGATTATTGTTTAGGTTGAACGCATGTCTGATGCAATTAATTATAAGCCTGTCTTTAGTATTAGTTCCTAACTCATACAATTTAAAATTATGTGTCTAACTCAACCAATCGAGGTAGGCACTATCACATAAACGTATGCTATGGATTTTAAATGCCAATGACCAAATTAATTTATAGATTAGATTGCATAGTATAATGCCAATAATAATTTATATATTTCAAAATTAATTTATTGCAGAAAACACATTAAGGTCTTATTTCGAGGTAATAGAAAAATGATTTACTGCTGATTGATCACTTGATGTTTTCCAAAACGTCAAATCTTATTCGGATTTTAATCAACCAGCTTTCATGCATTTCATAGTAAAGAAATGTAAATTTCACCAGGGCAGTTGAATCAAATGTCTTCCACATCATAGATTACATTTTATGAAAAAGGAAAAGCTGTACTGTTCGGTGTCTCAAAACAGAATTTTGGCTAATTGTAAGTAACTCAGAAAAATTTGCGCTGAACAGATATAAATAAGTTTAAATACCGTCCTTCTTCATTTTTCCTGACCGAAAAGAAAATGGAAGTTATGCATTAAATACATGTAGGCATATATGCTGTTTATCGTATCAATTGTGTGTTTGCGTAGCGAAGTGCTTCTCTTTTCAATTGTAGTTTTTACCCGTCTACCATTGACAATGCCAGTTAAGAACGGCGCTGTCGCTAATTATGCCTAATAGAAAATAAAAACTTTTTGATGACTCATAATTTCATTTTTTGCCACAAAAGAGAGGCGAAAGATATTAAAGACTTTCCACAAAATAAGTCTCCTCAAGCCAGTCCTCCACACATTTTACGAGGGATGCCATTTTTAAAGCAGGAACTGTTTACTCGTCCGAAGTACCTTTTCGAATTTGTAGGTTTTTTTCTCATTATTCAAATAATAAGATATAAGAAGATGTGGTATGAGTGCCAATGAGACAACTCTCTATCCAAGTCAAAATTTATAAATGTAAACCATTATAGGTCAAAGTACGGTCTTCAACACGGAGCCTAGGCTATTTCGGTTTTGTTTTACTATAATATGTCTACTTTGTTTTAAAACTATTGATATTTTCGATAATTAGCATGGCAATCCGTTAAACAATGTTATACCTTATATACGATAATTTAAAAATTTTGTTACAAGACAATAATACACAAAAACATGCAAATATATAACTTCAACTATTCAGGTGTTTCAAAGTGTTGGATAATGTCTTGCCATGTAAATTATTTAAATCGATGTCAATTACGGATATCATGTTTTCAATTAAAAAGAATCAAGCAGTTGAATGTAAATATATAGGATATTTGTTATCCATAGAATACAGTACAGAAAAAAACGAAAAACATGAAGAATGAAATTACTATAATGTATATTTTACATTTGTTGAAAATATTTTCATAATCGTTTCTTTTCCCGGCATAGTTAATGAAAAAACATGAATTATTACTAATAATGATAAGCCTTTAGAGTATTGCAATATTAACTGCTTTGTTTACTAATTACTTGTGTATTTTAATGGTTTAACTTTATTTATGAAGGATATGTCATTAATAATAAAATGGATCATGTCTGTCAACTTGAATCTGTATTTTGCCTGAATAAAAGACATTATGTTTTTAATTGTGTTTTGTTGTTTCGCATAAGGATATAGTACGTCTTATGAAAGAATGTAGATTGACTTGCGCTTATACAAAAATGTCATAAAGACAAATCTGTAGCTTTTACAG
The DNA here is from genome assembly GCA_017311375.1 of Mytilus coruscus. Lineage (NCBI taxonomy): Eukaryota > Metazoa > Mollusca > Bivalvia > Mytilida > Mytilidae > Mytilus > Mytilus coruscus. The sequence continues at coordinate 68,268,111 of CM029600.1, read as the reverse complement.
TTGACAATATTTATGTTGTCATTCTGATTCAATAACCGACTTTCAATTAGAAAAGTTTCGTTCAGTCTTCAAAAAAGATAGGTGGTTCTTTGTCCAAATGAAACACAATCTGGTTGCAGGATATATAGACGGATGTTAGACTCACGGGAATTATTGAAACATTTCCACTTACTTATAATCAAAAGAATTAAAATAACTTTGATTTTACAGACTTTTGATACTTGTCACTGAACATAAAAAAGCGGCATTAGATACTAAGGGTACAAACTCAAAAGTCGAGATAAACTGACAACGCCTTGGCAACAAAAATAAATAAGACGAAAAGACAGAAAAAAACTTCACTACTGGTACCTGTCGTGTTGCTCAAGTAGGTACAAATTCAGTGCTGAGTCTTTAGTGTTGATCTTAAGTCGGCTTATCATCATATTGAAGTTTGTCAAATACATAGAAGTTTTCTAGGGTTTTCATGGGATTTTGAAGGCCAAGTTACATACTTTGTTTTCAACGTACTGCCTTTTGGTGTGGCTACGACCGGGTACATTTTTCAAAAGTATAATTCGAGAATTAGTCAAACATTTGAGATCTGAAGGCAAAAGGATCATCATGTTTCTGGATGATGGTTAAGGTGCTGACCGAGATTTGGCTCGTGTCTTAAAACTAGTCAAAAGATAAGACAGAAGTTGGAAGTTCTTGGGCTTCTGATTGCACATGAAAAAATGTTGCTGTTCCCTTCACAGAATGCGAGATGGTTAGGTTATATTTGGGACACAAAGATAGGAAACATTTTTGTTAGTGATTAGAGAATTGACAAATTTAAGCAGAAAAAGCTGCAAATCGTATCTTAAGCGATATTGGTAAAGGGGTACTTTTGTTTAGTGCTCGAACATTGGCCAGTATTATTGGTCAGCTGATTTCAATGCAAATCGTTTTGGGTGATATTGTAAGATTGAACACACGATTTTTATAGGATTGTGTTCAAGCGCGAGCTAGCTGGAAGGTACCAGTTAGAATAACAGTAGAAGCTATTGATGAGCTTGTTGATATTTGTTCGGTTAATTTAACCGACATTTATGATATTGAGTTATTTTGTGACCCCTCAGATGTAGGCCTTGGTGGATATTTCTTCACAATTTTGGATTATCAGAATAAAAATCATGAGATTTATGGAAATTGGTTTGCGGGTGAACAATTTGAAAGTTCTACCTGGCGTGAGTTAGAGACTGTAAGAAGAGTTTTTATCACATATGGTTCTATTCTTGGAAACAGAACAGTTAAAGTTAATTCTGACAATAAGAATTTGACACATATATTAAACGTTGGGAGCAGAAATTACAAATTACAGAAGGTCTTAACAGTTATTCACAAATTTTGCTCGACCAAGAGCATAGGTTTCCAAACAAATTGGATACCGAGATCTGAAAATAAGCATGCTGATAAATTAAGTAGACACACTGATCCCGATGATTGGAGTATTGAAAGGAATGTTTTCCGTGATCTTAGTTGTCAGTTTAGTCCTTTTACTATTGACAGATTTACTACTCATTACAATGCACAGTGCTCTCGCTTTAATTCGAGAATTTGGTGTCCAGGTACAGAGGCAATAAACGCTTTCAGTCAATTTTGGGGAGGTGACACTGATTGGCTAGTGCCACCTCCATCGTTAGTTGCCATCGTTTAGATTTTATATAAGAGGCTATTTATTTGCCTAAAGACAAAATTATAGTAAAGGGTACCGGAAAAAATGGAATTTTCTGTGAAAATCCTCTAAGATTTAGGATGATTGCTTTAGTTATTATATTTTAATAAGGATCTTTCGTTTTTTAGGATTGAAACTGAGACAGAACGTGGAGAACGCCGTGGAGAGCAGTGGTGTTCGAGAAAACAATGTATTGAGATCTTTGGCAGGAAAGATGGCTTTGAATATAGTTCATTCTAAAAGTGAAAATACGTCAAAGAAGTACTTCGCCGGCTTTAATCGTTGGAAGTCGTTTATTAATGAACTTTTTTTTCTGATTTACCAGCCAAACCTGCATGTAGCATTATATTTAACTTTTCTTATTGATAAACATTCTTCACCAAGTGTTTTGCAGTCTGCAATATACTCTATAAAATGGTCTCACGAATTAAACGGTTACATAGATCCTACAAGCAATTCATTCATTAAGTTTCTATTAGAATCTTGCAAAAGGCTGAACGGTAAACCAGTCGCGAAAAAAGATCCAGTTAATAACATTATGCTAAGAAAACTATGTAGTATGCATCAGCATTCTAGTGACTTATTAGTGATTAGGGATTTGACTATGATACTTAAAGCTTATGCGGGATTTTTACGTTTTGACGAATTAACTTCATTAACTTGTAAGGACATTAAGATATATGATGAATACAGGTCTATTTTTTTGTCACATAGCAAACCTGATCAGTTTAGGCAAGGCAACGAAATTTTGATTTCTAAAGGGAATTCTCAGGCATGTCCTCTTATGATGTGTCGCGTTATTTGGGTTTATCTGGTTTGGATATACATTCCGATCACTTTTCTTTTCAGACTCATATTTAGATCAAGTGGTACAGCTAAGTTAATTATGAAAACAAGAAACCTAGTTATACAGCAGCCAGGCAAAATATCGTTAAAAGGTTAAAAACGGTTGCTCCTCATCTTAACTTAGGTTTACACTCATTGCGTTCAGGTGGCACTTCGGCTGCAGCTAAGTCAGATGTTAATGAGAGTTGTATAAAGAGGCATGGACGTTGGAAATCTGATTTAAGTAGGATGGGTACATTGCAGATTCGTTTGATAATAGAATTTCAGTTGCTAAGAATTTAGGTTTATAGACATATATTTTTATCGCTTCAGCCCTTTCTTTGAGTTCTCTAGTCTTGTAGGGGATCGGCAATTGTAAAATGTGTTTGAGATATTTTTGCCATATATTAGTATAGTGTGTACTAATAATTTTCAGCGTTTCGAAGTATAGAGGAAAATCTATTGTACTAACGGTTCTTTCATATATACATGTATGGACACGTGATAATAACTGTAGTATCACGTGACTGGTCATTTTTCGCAGGTTAATTTCCCAATTAGACCATTCTCTCGCCAACTTCCAATTGGTCAAGTACTAATACTATGTTGACTCATATTATTGTTTGCGTTTTCATATTTTGTAATATATAGGTATATATTTTTTACCAGTATACATTTGTGTTGTATTTAGTTCATATAAGCCAATTTTCATTACTGTCCAATGTACATCTCTCGAGACGATCTTCCGAGCATTAGGGTTTGGACACAGATTTCCATATCAACTGAGGTAACTTGGTTGTGGTTTTTTCCTGGCCGGCGGGTTCGTTTATGATAGAGTAAAACTTTTCAACTCATATTGGTAGTTTGAATATTGTTTATATATATATATAGATAGATATTATTTTCATGACATTAATATGTGTATTAAAAAAAAAGATTATAATAAAATCCGGTGTCCTTCTAATCTAGTGATTTTTGTTATTTTCTCAATAAATCTTTAAAAAAAAAACATTGAAAGGTATGTGATCGTCTGAAATTGATTATTTTGCACAAACAGGAAAAAAAACATATGTCTTAAATTATATAGCAATAAAATTGACAATAATCGATTTGACCAATAATTTTGCCAAAAAAATGGCTTCGTTTTCTTTTTTGAATTTCCGTCACATTTTATCATGTCGGGCCTTTTATAGCTTTCTACGCGGTAATAGTTTTGCTAAGTGTTGAAGGCATTACGGTGACTTACATTTGCTATCATCTAAGTCATCTGGTCTCTGATTGACAGTTGTCTCATTTGCAATCATACCACATCTTCTCATCTTTATGAGAGGTTAATGCTTTAGGAAGGACTTTCAAAATAATTATCAGTTCTAAAAAAAATACTTAAATTTAGGATACTTGAAATACTGGACAACACAACAACAAGTGCAAACCAAAATATATACAACACACTTAACCATTTCTAAATAAAGCTTTATCATGCCATTTTCCGGACATACAGCGACGACTGTTCTTCGGAGAATATACACAGAAAAGTTATAACCAGTACAAGGAGACGCAAATTTCTTTCAATGTTAAGTAAATGTACACAGAAATCCATTACAGTAAGCATAAAGGAATTACTGGTTGAGTTAAGTGTATTAATATTTCAGCAGACAGTCGTTTTTCCAATAAAACTAATTTGTACCTCTTTTCCTGACTTTAGTACTCATTTGAATACAGAAAGATCTCAAAGACAAAAAAGAAAAAGCATCGTTTATTTCACTTTCAGATATGTCTAATGTCCTATTATTTAATAACCCAAATTTCATTGAGTGCTTGCATCTAATGAAATCCAATGAACTTGCAATTATAGATATCACAAAAAATAGACGGGCATCTTCATATATGGATCTTTTCGTTGATATTGACATAGATGGATAACTTCAAACTGCAATCTATGACCGACGTGATGATTTCAAATTGTCAACTTACCATTTTTACCATTTCCCAGCAGAAACATACCCTACGGGTGCCACATGTGGAGCAGGATCTGCTTACCCTTCCGGAGCACCTGAGATCACCCCCAGTTTTTGGTGGGGTTCGTGTTGCTTAGTCTTTAGTTTTCTATGTTATGTCATCTGTACTATTATTTGTCTGTTTGTCTTTTTATTTTTGGCCATGGCGTTGTCAATTTGTTTTCGATCTATGAGTTTGACTGTCCCTCTGGTATCTTTCGTCCCTCTTCTATGCCAAATCGTTTGGCGTATACATAATTCAAATAATACGTTATACTCGTGCAAGATCTCACTATATGGACTTAATTAGCAGGGATGTTTTTCAGACACAAAAATTGCTCCAACAAAGTCATGAAGAAGAACGACCAAAAATCAACACTGCATAAGTTTTACGGTCAACATCACTCATTGAGAATGAGTCCTCGATAACTTGAATAACGTTTTTTATAATAATAGCATGTCTCAATATGAACACAATCTTTGAGATTTTTTCTAGACTTGTCCTAATTGTTTTTGACATTTATTTGTTATAATAGTTGCGTCGAATACAAATACAGAATGACACAATAGCACTCACCTGAAAAAATGCAAACTTGTTTCAGATTACACATTGGGTGATGTGATTGTTTGAAGACAAATTTCCTATTCAAGACGGTTTAAAACAAGTTACAATTTACAAACAAATTAATGCTTTTCTATCTCAGATTTTGATGGCTTACAAAGATATGATTTTTTTCCCATGCTTTTCACTCACTTCTAGTTCATTTGGCAGTCTACATGGTTTAAATCGACCATCATTGATGATTATTGTTTAGGTTGAACGCATATCTGATGCAATTAATTAAAAGCCTGTCTTTAGTATTAGTTCCTCAAATCTGATTTGGATTTTAATCAACCAGCTTTCATGCATTTCATAGTCAAGAAATGTAAATTTCACCAGGGCAGATGAATCAAAAAAATGTCTTCCACATCATAGATTACATTTTACGAAAAAGTTAAAGCTGTACAGTTCGGTGTTTCAAAACATAGTTCTAGTTAATTGTTAGGAATTCAAAAAAATTGGCGCTGAACAGATATAAATAAGTTTGAATACTGTCCTGCTTCAATTTTACTGACCGAAAAGAAACTGGAAGTTATACATTAAATATATGTAGGCATACATGCTGTTTATCGTATAAATTGTGCGTTTGCGTAGCGAAATGCTTCTTTTCGCTAGTAGTTCATACCCGTCTACCATTAACAATGTCTTCGATGTCTTTCAAAATTACTTTATTTTTATCAATAGTACCGCTTTAAGTCGACGCTAGGGGCCGTCTTGACCTTGTTGTAGGGTATGCATGATTTGTTCATTGTTGAAGACCCTACATCAACTGTCAAGATGAAGAACAGGAATAAAAGCCCTGTTCATTGATAATTTTCTATGTTTTCTATGTATTGTGTGCGATTTTGTCCCATGTACATTTACTCCATATCCTTTCATTTTCTAACAATGCCAGTTGAGAACGGCGCTGTCGCTAATTATGTCTAATAGAAAATAGAAAGTTTTTGATGACTCATAATTTCATTTTTTACCACAAAAGAGAGGCGAAAGATATTAAAGACTTTCCACAAAATAAGTCACCTCAAGCCAGTCCTCCACAAATTTTACGAGGGATGCCATTTTTAAAGCAGGAACTGTTTACTCGTCCGGAGTACCTTTTCGAATTGATAGGTTTTTTTTCATTATTCAAACAAAGCTATTTCTGTCTTATTTTGCTATAATATGTCTACCTTGTTTTATAACTATTGATATTTTCGATAATTAGCATAGCAATCTGTTGAACAATGTTATACCTTATATACGATAATTTAAAAATTTTGTTAAAAGACATTAATACACAAAAAAAAATACGTAAAGAATGAAATTACTAAGTTCATAATTTATATTTTACATTCGTCGAAAATATTTTCATAATCGTTTCTTATCCCGACATAGAAAGAAAATATGAATCATTACAAATAATGATAAGCCTTGTGATTATTGCAATATTAACTGCTTTGTTTACTAATAACTTGTGTATTTTAATGGTTTAACTTTATTTATGAAGGATATGTCATTAATAATAAAATGGATCATGTCTGTCAACTTGAATCTGTATTTTGCCTGTATAAAAGACATTATTTTTTTAATTGTGTATTGTTGTTTGGCATAAGGAAATAGTACGTCTTATGAAAGAATGTAGATTGACTTGCGCTTATACAAAAATGTCTTAAAGACAAATCTGTAGCTTTTACAGTTGACAATATTTATGTTGTCATTCCGATTCAATAACCGACTTTCAATTAGAAAAGTTTCGTTCATTCTTCAGAAAAAAATAGGTGGTTCTTTGTTCAAATGAAACACAATCTGTTTGCAGGATATATAGACGGATGTTGGACTCACGGGAATTATTGAAACATTTCCACTTACTTATAATCAGAAGAATTAAAATAACTTAGATTTCACAGACTTCTGATACTTGTCACTGAACATAAAAAAGCGGCATAAGATACCAAGGGTACAAACTCAAAAGTCGAGATAAACTGACAACGCCTTGGCAACAAAAATAAAGAAGACGAAAAGACAGAAAAAAACTTTACTACTGGTACCTGTCGTGTTGCTCAAGTAAGTACAAATTGACTGCTGAGTCTCATTCGGTGATGTTAGAATGGAGGAGACGAGGATGAGATTGTTGTTACGACAATTGGAATATATCCGTTGTCTTCTGTGACACTGATATCCCATAACAGTAAATCAACTAGTGAGGGGGTCCATAAATACTTTCGAAGGGATGTGTTCAACTTTACCACTTGTAACCCTTTGTTCAATTGCTTCCTTGTAAGCAGCAACTCTCTATGAAGGACAAAATGATAGAAAAAAAACAAGCTCAAGAATGTCGTATCAACTGAGAGATATGTTCTCCATATACAGGCTCTGCTGAAATGTTGCTACATAGAAATGGAAAGTTCATGATTAGGAGGCTGAAACCATTTTATTGTCGTATTTGTTTTTTATCTTAACTGACCCTCATTGTCAATTTCTAAATGCAACTCACGATATGAGGCAGACTTAAATGTATATGTGGTATCCTTTATTTCAAATTAGATCGGATTAAACGTGAAATTGACGTTAAATTACAGAATATACATCTTCTAACTTATGAGCTGTTTTTACAAAGTAATAGAGGGTTCCAGACCAGCGACATTATAAAACTTGAAAAATTGAAATTATAAATTAAAAGATATCAACAGCATAATTGTTACATATTAAAAAAAAAAAAAAAAAAAAAAAAATAAGGAAAATACCCAACATCTCAAAAATCTGTTAACAAAGTTTTAAGCCAAACAGAGTAGCCGAAAGCATCAAACGTTTCTTTTTTTTTTTTTTTAATCTGTAAGTATGATTTTACGAAGTAGTTAGTTTTGTTTCATCGTAGAAACCCTAACGTTAAATAGACAAATGTTTCTTCTTAATCACATCGACTTTCCGTAATCAATACAATATTCTTAAAAAGTAAAGATTACTATTTTTATATGTTACTACATTGTACCATCTTATGTTTCATTGACGGAAGTCTCTTCTTGGTATACTAGTATACTGTAAATTTAAAAATGGCGATATTTTTATTTTTGCGAAAATTGCGATGGGGTAGGTTTTGCCTAAGTAAAAGCTCGTATTTTAAATTTTGATAGCATTTCCTGAACTTATTGATTGTTCTACAATCGCAGTAACAAGTGTACGCAACAATTTCTGAATTTACAGTACAAAAAGTCATAATCATTTAATTAGTATTAATTTTGTATTGACGTGAAATGTATGAACCTGTTACCTGCATTGTCTAATTTACGATGTGTATGTTTTGTATATCATTTTCTTTTTATGTTTTTTTTCTGGTAGAGTGATTGTTTCAAATTAACTTTTTCACTCTCTCACTCATCCTCTTCGTGCCTGTCAGCACATAAGGCCTCAACCAGTCCCCGCCACATTTGCCTTCTTCTCAGTCTCCTTCCAGGTCTTCACAAGGTCTTTCGTCTCAGTTTCTACCAATCTAAGCCAGGTCTCTTTTGGCCTTCCTCTTTTTCATCTACCATCAGGTGTCCATCGCAAAGCAATCTTGGTGATATCCTCTTTTCCTTTTCTCAATACAAGACCAATCCAACGCCATCTCTTCCTTTTAATCTCCGTCTCTATACAACACTGATTCGTGTTGTGGTACAGGCCTTTGTTGGTTATTTTATTGGGCCAGCAGATCTAACAGATTAACTGTTTACAAAACTTAAAATTGTTCGAAATACCAAGGATTTTCTACCCCTGGAATAGATTACCTTGGCTGTATTTGGAAAAAAAACTTTCGGAATTTCGGTTCCTCAATGCTCTTCCATTTCGTACTTGATTTGACCTTTTAACTTTTTCATACGATCGTCACTGATGAGTCTCTTGTAGACGAAATGGGCGTATGGCGTACACAATTATAAGCCTGGTATCTTTGAGTTTTTTTAAGCACATTTTTTTTATTGTTGAAGAACATATACTGATCTCTAGCTTTCTCTTCCGGCTTCATTAAGTTGTTCGGGTCCTGCCTCATAGTTTTATTGAATACTTCTCATTTAATGCATGTATATTCAGAATATCGTTTAAGTAGTTTTTCCTGTACCGTTTGATAATATATGATTGAGATTAAAAGGGCGTTTATATCTAAGATACGGGTAACCCGTTTAACCCTGCCACATATTCTAGTGTATCTCCCGAGTCAGGAACCTCGACATTTGGTATTTCTGACAGATTTTTGATAGTTTCTGTTTAAATTATTTTCAACCTCTAAAGGCACAAGCCGATTCAGAGTTTAAATATTTGTCTTTTCCTGAAACATGTATGTCGCCCTCATGAAGTCTTTCAGTTCTATCTGTCGTTAGGTAAATGTATTATGTATTTATTCATGGAAAGGAAATTTTAAAATGTCTCATAGTATTATTGACGTTTACCCGATATCCACTAATTAGTTGTGGAAAAATACATTGTTGTATGCTTTCGATCAATTTTATTATTTTTGATAAACCAGTGCATTTTAAGCCATCTTCTTTATACTATGGTAGACCCAATAGACGTATTTCCGTAGTTTGACATTTATTAGATAGATATTTCTTGTTAAAAGCCATTTTTCATTAAGGTGATGTTTTCCCTTCATAGTTAGGAAGTGAGTCGTTTATCTTATAAGCATTAAAAAAACATTTAGAACTGGTTATCAGTATCAATAGAACAGTTTTAACAAATATTGCGCATGTGCGTAGAATCATCGAAAAGAAAAAATTCTCATCACAATATTGTACCGAATTAAATGGTTCTGCATTAAAGTTTATACGTTGTTGATTGTGCAACAGATAAATAAATATATTTCTATTAGAGTTTTTAGTTTCTTCGAAAACCACTGCAATGATTGGTGTACTTCTAGTTCAATTTCTTATACTGCTCTGTACTGGAAAATGTAAAGATTTTGTGCATTGTGAGGATGTAAATTTGACTTTTATTACCGATATGTATGCTGAATTCTGTGGAAAAACTGAATGTAACAGCAAAAGAGCAAAAACAACACATGAACAAAATATATTAGTCAACGATAGCTTTTGTCCTGACTGTTCTTGTCAAGTATCTTGTTTTATTTCCGGAAATTGTTGTCCTGACGTTTTCTTTGACAATGAACCAACATGCATAGATACAAACGTTCTATTAGCTGCAGGGAATCGTCAAAGAGAATTTTCAAAAGCAATACTAATGCAAGATAAATGTCCAAATAAATCAAATGAAGAATTAAGTAAACTTTGTAACATGTCCAGTGATTTGGAAACACAACTTCAAAATGTACCAGTGACCTCAATAACAAGTGGACTTACATTCAGAAATATCTACTGCCTACAGTGTTTTAATGACAGTCTGGAATATGCAAAACATTGGAGTCTAGAAATAGATTGTGAAGAGGAAGGCAACCTAAATTTCATGTCAAACTATTCCCAAATCATAAAACTTTCAAAGAGTAAAAAATGTGACTTATTTTATGACACTTCCTTCCTTGAAAACTACACCAGATCTTGTCAAATGAATGAAAACATCATAAGTATGTGTAATGTGTCCGGAACCTGGAATAAGTACGACTCTAATATTGAATATGCTTGCAAGGTTTACGACAACAACTTTTATATGTTCAAAAATATATACTGCTATATGTGCAACCCTCCGGAGAAATCAGATGTAATTACAGGATGCAATATAACTGAAAGTTTGGATAATACCATTAATGTAACAAGAGTCCATCAGATCGTGCATTGTGGTCGTATCAATATACTGCAGTTACACTATCAGTTAACACTTTTAAATTATTCATGTAAGCCATGCAATAGTTCAATTGGTTCTGATATCAAAATACATGAACAATTACAAAGGAAATTTTCCGTACGAAATCTATTCAATTTTTCAAGGTACAAAGATAGTTCCTATGAAACAAAAGTTTTCGACCCGAACAAGGTAAGAAAGTTTTGTCAAATTTAAAGAAAAAGTTACATGTTCACCTCAATATCTTCTTTTAGTAAAAATGTATTTAATTCTGAAGCGTACACAAAGCCTTAAACCGTTTCACATCGGAAGCGTACCCATGACGTCATACAACGCTTCGCAGAATGTTCGATTGTCTGAAATTTTCTCAATGAGATATTGAATATTAAACGGAAAGATTTGTTTATGTTCTATTAGAATAAGGTATTAGAATAGAGTAAAAGAAAATAACACTGTGTGAATTAGATTCGTTCGTCCGTCCAAACCTTTTTTCTATGACAGTTTCTCGTCAATACTATGTTTAAGCTTTTTTTTTAAATACTTTGAGATTGTTTAAACACAATGTGATTTAAAAAAAATTTAAAATACACAATGATAATTAAAATTACACAACGAGTATAATAAAGTACACTGATAATTACAAATTACACACAGAGATGTATGCTCAAATTTCATGCACACATATCTAAACATACTAAGGGTGCATTTGGTTATCATCTGCGGTTAAGTATGGTTATCAAGAAGTACCTTAGAGTGCCTGTGGTGAGGCAAATTAAGGCGACAGTACTTTTCTTATGTTAAAATCTCGAAAATCCAATAATAAATCAATTCGACAAATCAAGGTAACGTAAAGAAAAACCTGTGGGAATTCTCAAAGGAACGAGACCGGTGTGTAGACAGGGCCATGGTGGGTGACACATGCATAGAAGGAGACGCTTACAAGGTTTAATCCACCAAGTTCTACATAAGGAAATGCTTGTACCAAGTCAGGAATATGACAGTTGTTTTCCATTCGTTTGATGTGTTTGAGCTTTTGATTTTGCCATTTGATAGGGGACTTTCCGTTTTGAATTTTCCTTGGAATTCGGTATTTTTGCTATTTTACTTTTCACCGTCATGCATTTGGTTGACCGATACGATGTGTCGGTGTCTCAACGCACTAGTGCAGGTATAAATAACAATTTAAATATTTGGGAATATTGCAGAGTACTACGACATCACCGTTATGTTGATGGAGTGTCTGGTTGTTAAAAATCGTCATGCTTTTTTTAGGGGGGGCGGAGGTTAGTGTGAATGAAACGGTCATCGTTTGTGTTTATTAAAACCTTTTATAGATAATACCATGGAGATATAGGTATGGTATGCATTTAAAATAAAGCAAGATAAAGGTCAAGGAGAAAGCAACCTCACCGTGATTATTTTTAGTTACCTCTTTGTCAGTAAAATAGTCTTATCGCACAGTGAATATGATGTAACAGATTCATTAGTAAAAAGGCAAAATCGAATTGAATGTGATCCCCTCCTTTATCAAAGTAAATCCTTGTAACGAAAACACTCTGCCATTACCAACGCAGTATTTTTATATGTTTTGGTCACGAAATCACTTCTGCGTGTGATTTTGTAGTAGCTCAGCAAAATATGACCCCAAATTCCCCGGAAGAAAAACCTTCTTCTTATATTAACCACATATTTTGCAGGAACTCCCAAAACACACCCGATCTTATCACTTACAAAAATCAAGCTGATATTTATAATTTTTTTCATCTACAGAAGTATAATCATTAAACTTATTTAAAGACAACGCATGAAGCAACTGAACTCTACAAACAATATGTTAATTGAAGGCATTAAGTTTAAATATCTCTGTAATAAAACTTTATCAATATATAATGTCATTTATTTTTGTTTTACACAAATTGTTCAATATCTCGTGTGTTTTAATTTTCCAGTTAATCTGGGCAAAGAGGGACAATTCTAATCACATCAGAAACCGTGTATTAGAATGACGCCTTAATTTGGTAATTATAAATACCCAGTATGAATATTTAGTATTTCAAACATCCTATACAATTTTCTGTTGTTGTGAGAATTTATATTCAAAAAGTGCATAGAAAGTGCATTGACAAATTAAAGAGAATAATTTTTTTTTAAAAAGAGAGAGAGAGAAGATTCAAAGGGGTATTTAGATAGATATAAGAAGATGTGGTATGAGTGCCAATGAGACAACTCTCCATCCAAGTCAAAATTGAAACCATTATAGGTCAAAGTACGGTCTTCAACACGGAGCCTTGGCTCACACCGAACAGTAAGCTATAAAGGGCACCAAAAATTACTAGTGTAAAACCATTCAAACTGGAAAACCAACGGTCTAATCTATATAAAAAACGAGAAACGAGAAACACTTATGAACCACATCAACAAACGACAACTACTGAACATCAGATTTCTGACTTAGGACAGGTGCAAACAAATGCAGCGGGTTTAAACGTTTTAATGATACCAAACCTTCACCCTTTTTCTGAAACAATAGTGTAATATCACAACATAGAAAGACACACTATAAACTATCAACTGAAATAGCTTAAGTTTATATGCTAATGCGAGAATAACCTGCACAATCATACTTATATCTCTTTCATTTCAGTCACCTGTTTTCCTGAGAATCCGGCAAATTTGTTTCTTTGATATTATAGATAGTATACTATTTCATGAAACAGAAGAGGTGTTATCGTATGATTAGATTTTTTTTCTTAAAACGAATTATTTTTAGAATTGTTCAACTGAAAAAGTCATAGATTTAACTGACTCATTATTTTTCAGAATGAATATCGGAATATTATGTGCTACCCAGGAAGAATTTTGACGATTGCTGGGTGCGTGCCATTATTGCAGACGACACGAAACATTGGCTATATCGTTTCTCTTGGATTGACTACAGGATTAGCGAGCAATATTAATGAAACTGTACCATTTTTGAAATCGGTCAAAATGGCTTTTAGAAAATACTTGAAACATGTATTGCATATAAGAAAGGTAAATTTTACGTCATCAATTTTTGGGCAAATTCGAACTGTGCAGAAAACATTATATGGCAAAAGGATACTGAATTGAATATCAGTGTGTTTCAAAAAATTATGATTTTAGACTATGTTGATAGATTAAAATTGGAGCGAAAACTCATATCCATTTACAACAGTGATTTTCTAGTATCTCATGACCATAAAAAATATACATTTAAGGTATTTAAGAATGTCGAAGCTCTTAGTATTGTGAGCTATAGTTCAACAATGGGATTCGTAAAATCCTGTTTTATCAGAAAAATAAAAGAAGATTCACATGTGTATTCAAAAGTGAACAGTCTCCTGACATGTCAACAAATAGAACTGGAAATGACTGAATTCAGGATAAATTCGCTTACGTTAACTATTCTGGCAAAAACATTGGAACTGGATTATGATGAATATGCTATTATGTCTTCTGGTAAAGCCAGAATATGTCTGGAAACATTTAGATATATATTTATAGTAAATTCAAATTTAACATCTGATCATGATATAGAGGAGATTGTTCGAGTCATTTTCACTTGTACATCTCTCGTTTGTTTAGTAATTACTTTTACAACTTATTGTATATTTCCTTCTTTAAGAACACTACCTGGTAAAAACGATATGTGCTTAGTCTTTGCAATGTTCCAAGGCCATCTTTTCTTTCAATTCCTATCATTTGGAGCTAGATCACAAACAGTCTGTATGATCATTGGAGCCTTATTACACTACTTTTGGCTGGCGATTTTTGGTTGCTTGAATGTCTGTTCCTTTCATATGTATAAAGTTTTTACTTGTAAAACAGGGTTACATATTTCAGAAAACAAACGATTAATGATATACATCGTGTATTCTTATGGAATACCAGTTGTTATTGTGTTGTTAAACATTGTATTTACATATCTTTTTTCGGGACGTATGTCTATTGGATATGGAGGTGACATTTGCTTCTTGAATCATCATATATCATTTATTTATACTTTCGTGGTTCCTATTACTATTGTTTGTTGTACAAACTTGTTTTTCTTTACAGTAACAGCCTTTCATATCACTAAAAGACCAAAAATAGAGAACGAAGGACAATTGAAAACTAACAGAATACATATAATTGTTTATCTGAAATTATTTTCTTTCACATGTATTATCTGGATATATCAAATTATCAATACCTTTCTACAAATGACTGAGTTTTCAACAATTATATCAATATTGAATGATCTTCAATGTGTATTTATTTTTTGGTCCTTTATTTGTAACAGACGTGTTCTCAATTTGTATGTGAAGAGAAGGTTCAGATTTAAGATGCATGTAACTTTGACTGACAGTCTAAACCAGCCCAGAATAGTCTCAACAAGTACTGAGCTAAATGCAATCGCAATACAGAGGAGAATTCAATAAGCTTTAGTTTCATGTTGAAAACAATGTGTTGACAATTCATTAGATTAATGGACAATGCGTTTTTTAGTCGTCTCATCACCAGAAATATCTACAATTACAGTCGCCTTTGTGAAACAGTCATGTCATTTGCCATTCAGTTCGGCTACCTGGTTTCCTGTACTATTCAAAGTTTTAAGAGGAAAGAAATTAAGTATTTTGACAACATACAATAGTTGAAACATTCTTAACTTCGTTAAGATATATCTGGAATTTATATTTGTAATAGTGATTGTTATTAGTGATTAAAAGGTTATCTTGTCCGAAGTTTAATTTTTACTTATCGCAACACTGATACAAGAGTTTTCAAAAATAAAAATGATATTGCATAAATATTGAACTGTTTCCGGAATTGACAACGCATTTAAACAAGTATCTACTTGCAAAGCAATGTAAATGGTTTTACGTATTGAGGCATTTGTCCTTCTTGACTGAAGACATCATTGTAATAAAATTTTCAAACGTAAAATATGGTTATTCGAGTGTGGCGACTATACAAAATACAGAAATATTCTGTCCGTAACTGATATGAATATAATATTGAGGAAGTAACGATAAATATCACAAATAATATTTTAGATGCAGCAGACAAAGGATATTAGACAATATAAACCAGATTTGGTAAAAAAAAAATCAACATCTCCTTTCTTTATCGCAGGAAAAAGAATATAATACACACATTCAAAATGAGATTTAAATAATAACAACTAGTCTTTTCTCGTGAAAATATTCTTATTGTATTCTTTTATACAAAGATTTAAGGAGAGCAACACATGATCCTTGGATCCTCAAATTACTGATTATTCTTATGATGTTAAGTTACACAACTCTCCAAGGTTTTGGGAGAGTTGATCGGTCACAAACATGTCTAACGCTTCATACTTTATGTGTCCTTTCTTAGCCATGAATATGTAATTAAATGGTTGTAGTTGGCTGCTCTCTGTCATATTTGTCTTTCGTTCATGTTGTGATATAAATCTGCCGTTGGTTTTCTTTTTATAATTGTTTCACATTTTGTCATACCAATAGATATAAGAAGATGTGGTATGAGTGCCAATGAGACAACTCTCAACAAGGCCTTTTATAATAACTTTGTTCTATAATCTTAATAGATATTTGTTTCTTTGGCAATCATAATGATTTTTCGATTGTTGCTTTCTTAACGTTCAGTGGCTATTATTTCATGCATATTCTGGATATACATGCATGTGCAACAGATCTTTACAGTGTTTTCATATGTTGTCTTGATACGCCACTATCTCTAAGTGGGGTTGGTGTGGAGAACTCAAAATCATGTATTGTTTTTGTGCCCGTCTCAATCTGGGAGCCTGACGTTGGTCGTTGTCTGTCAAATCTGTTTTTCAATCATTGTTGTAGTATGATTTGTTGCATAAAAAAAGAGTAAAATAGCAAAAATACCGAAAACGGAAAGTCCTTTATCAAATGGCAAATGGCAAAATCGCTTCCTTCCGAGCTTCATACAAAATGTGATTCAGTCAACGCTGTTACACTCCAATCAAATTGCGAAAAGGAGCAATCAATTATTAAATGTTATTCGCGTTTTATGTTTGTACTGTATCTATCGGAGGTCTTGTTAAGTTATCTTTGGTTTTACAGCATTTTTTATAAGTAGTCAAAATATGATGTGTCATATTACCAAAACGTAGCCAGTAAAACATTTTCACAGAGTCTGCGAGCAAAACATGTTTGTGACAATGATAAGTATATAAATAAATAGAAAGATAAATACAATAGTGGCATAATTTTGACAAATTTGTCATACTAGAGTAAACGATTTTATTCCCAACGTTTATTATAGATTCTTTCTTATTTCTTTAAGGGATGGAACATGAAGATATGCATTTGTTTAATTTACTGTGAATTGTCAATGTATGTCTCTCTCTGCCCGGTATTTCTGACAAAATGCGACAATTTCTAGTCCACAGAGAAGCATAATTATATCATTGTAGTTGAGACATTATTGCAATTTGAATAAATATACAATTTGCCTAGTATGAACAACGATCCTAGTCAGTTCATAAGTATATCAGACATTATCTTTAATATTAAAACAAGACGTTAGTAAAGAGCGAATGGAACTAAACAGCAACCCAATAACATGAACGACACATATACACAAATATATAGACATGTAAAGTTTAAAGATGCAATTCTGAATTTCGTTTTTCGACAAATCGGATTTCTTTTATTAGCGATTATTTCACGAAGGTTAATAGTGAATGTGATTGTGCTTCGTCTATCTTCATGAAAATTAAAAGTTTGGTGTACATGTACCAGTTCAACAAATATTGGTAGTGACAGTGGTGTAGCTCTTTGTCAAGTAGCCAGTGCTTTGATGATTAGACACACTTCGTTTTTAAAGAAGGATAATTTAGGCAAAACAGTTCCCGGCCAGGGAAGAACAAAAAAATTGCGCAAATTTACAGATCTAACATTGTTGGGCTGTTGTTTAGACGAATTACATATACAGAATGTATTTTCAGCCTTGTAATACCATCACTGCTGGTGATCCGATGGACAAAATCTATTGTACAGTCGTCACTGGTTCAGACGTACTTATTATATATATATATATATATTTGTTTCGCTCTGATGGAATTTTTTATATCTTTCTCTAGACTTGGGTATGTTCAGTGTTACTGTGTGATGATCGTTGGAGACGATAAAAATAACAAAGATACATAGAGTGCAATAAATACTCTTTGTCAACAGACTGTCCATACAATATGACAAACCTTAAAGAGTTCCAAGGTTATTGAACGGTGTTTCCGATTGTTAAAAGCAAATGTGTTATTCTTTTGTTTCCCGACTTTTGGTCTTTGATGGATAGATTCCTACTTTTGTAATTGTCAATCATACCGTATCTCCTCAGTAATACTACTCCGGATGTATCATACCTTTCTGATGCATTTTATCATCGCCTGAATTTCTCCGGAAGTGGCCGAGTGGTCTAAGTAGTTCAACTACTGTATCACCAACCTGTCAACACTGAGGTTGTGAGTTCGATTCCCGCACGTGGCAGGTGCATTTGACTATAATCTGCGGAATGCATTACAATCTCTTCATTCAGGATAGCAGTTGATATTAATATAAAAATGTTCAGATAAAATTGGTTTTACTGTATAAAATGAAGCAATAAAAGTAAAGCATTGGACAAGTGTTGAAGTTCATGATCATTATGCTTAACAGATAAAAAAAAAATAAGAAGATGTGGTATGATTTCCAATGAGACAACTCTCCACCAGAGACCAAATGACATAGAAGTTTACAACTTAAGGACCCTGTACGGCTTTCAACAATGCGCAAACAAATACCGCATAGTCAGCTATAAAAGGCCCCGAAATGACAAATTAAAAAAAAATCCAACGAGAAAACTAACTGCCTGATTTATGTACAACACAATGAACGAAAAACAAATATGATATACAGCAACAAACAACAACCACTGAATTACTGGCTCCTGATTTGGGACAGGCACATACAGAATGCGGCGGGGTTAAACTAGTTAGTTGGCGCCAAATCCTCCCCCTTACCTGGGACAATGGTGTAATAGTACAACATAAAAATCAGTAGAAAAGGGCTTTACTCATCAGTTTGATACAAAGCAGAAAAACATCCAACAAAAAACACAGACCGGACGTGGTAGGATATTTATACATCCCCTTAACAAAAAACTCACTTAGAACAGATCTCAGAAGTTACTGACAGCTAGTTCAAAGCCAATAACAACTAATTAAAAAATCATGCATCTAAGACTAAAATATCAATCAGTACACATCCAATATCCAATGGATTTAGTGTAATGACGTCATTAACAGTCAGAGAAAAACACGACCTTGTGCAATGCCAAGATATAGATATAGACAGATTGTAGAGCCATGAATGTGCATATGTATATAAAAATAATAATTAGTTTGATTTTAATATACTGATAACAAAATCAATATTTATACCAATAAATGAATTGGTAACCTTTTAGGATAAGTTTATTTAAAGGGTCGATAAGTTTACCAGGAACGTATCTAAATTTCCGGGCTCGATAAACAACATCACCGTAAAAATTAGGATGTGCTATCCCATTCGAAATAAGTTTTCTACATGCACAGTCAAACTTCCAAACCAAATCTTTGTATCTATGGAAGAATTTAGTAAAGGTTTTAAGTAATTTGTGGTAACGAAATCCCTGACTTAATAATTTACCATTAATACATAGATTACGTTCATTGAAATCCAAAACGTCACTGCAGACACATATGTTCATTTTATTCGATTTGCCACCAAAAAAAAATATTCAACATTTATAATCGCTAAAAAAAAATATTGATAATTAAATGAATTGCATGTGGATTTTTTCGTCAATTTAAAAAATATTTTTTCTCATATCTTAATGTTTCTTCGTTATTTAGAGAATTTTTTTTTTTTTTTTTTGTTAATTGTAGAATTTGATGTTAAAGGCAGATCTTTCATTATTTCTGTTAAAAATGTCACCATGTTTTATATATGCATGTAGACCTAGGTCTGTAGTCATTAAAATCTAGTGTACGAATATCGTACTCAGACTTTGAATTCAACCAATAAAAATACCGTATTTGGTGTTTCGAGCTCAAATTTTGTACTTCGAGTATGGAGTAAACCTTTGTGACCGTATGTCGTAGATCTTGACCTATTTGATAGCTATATACACTCGTTTATTGTTGAAGACTGTTTGCTGCCTCAAATGTGTTTTGGTTATTTTTGTCGTAGGGTTACTATCTCATTGACGCATACCCCACATCTCCATCTGCATATTTATCTCTGTGGCAAAGTTGAACTTAGATATTTTTGGCAATTCTTTTTGGATCCCTTTTGAAAATGCTCTTAACGTGTCTGCGTATTTTAAAGCATTTGGCTTTCAAATATTTCGGTGTAAGCGTTCCTGAAGAAGGTAAATCAAGAAACGCGCTTCGAACGCACGAAATATAAATTGGATTATTCTAATAAAAAAAAATACAATACAATACCTTGACGGAAGCAAATGAAATGAGTTCTCTTGGGTTTTGTGTGATTTAGTGTTGTCCAATAATTAGTTTTGTTATTGTTGTTTGTCTTTTCCTTTTTTTTTTTTATTTGCCATGGCATTGTCTGTTTTTTTTTTTTTTTTTTTCTCTCGGAATTTTGGGTCTTATTTAGAATGTTCAACGTTTTGGGTTTTTCCAGTTTTCACCTCTTAACAGGACCTCTGAAAAGAATATCTTTTGGCGTTTCCCCTATCATCGTTCCACGGTAACCCATAAAACTAATATGACTGACACCATCAATGCAAAGGATAAATGTACAAAAACAATGAAGCGCAATTGTTGATTCATTTACATCAAGTTTGATCGTGGAGTTTGGTTTAGATTTTTTGCATGAAATGATGATTTCCACGTTTGATGTAGTATAATATTAAGTATGATGTCGGCTGTCACAAACACTTATTTTCAAAACCATTAATTATACTTTTCAACTAATTCAGAGACTGTTACATTAGTAGAGAAATGATTACAGTTATAGCGTAATTTGTAGAAACTTGTCAAATGTTAAATGATTTTAATCTAAAAAATAAGTACTTGAATTAATTTTTATTTCTCTAAGGGTACAAACGTTTTGGATAAATACTCATTTACTTCTCTGTGAAGTGCATTGCATTGATTGATGTCTCCCCTTGACTTTATAAAAAGAGAAAAAAAAAAACTCATTTTTATTCCACAGAGGAGCATAATGTCTGTGGTAAAGAATCAATAAAAATACCAATGATAATGTTTTAACAATGTTCCAAAAAACAAAAAATATTTCATAGATGTAATAATATTTTAATTTGAAAAATGTTTATAAAACAGTTTAGTTTAAACATATTTTATTGTTCAAAAGTACAAATGGATCCGACACAAGTTTTCCAACCTACGTACATCTGATCCAATACATACATAAATATAAACATGAGTAAATATTACATATATCTTACTTTAACAAATATTATTCTATGAAACAGGAACCGTCCATCACAAAATATAAATACTCACATACAAGTTGGAAATGGTTTACAAAAATGCAATTCATTTATTATTTCAGAAAAAATACGTTTGAGGTTGATAACAAGAGGCTTTCAAGATCCTGAATCGCTTACCTGTAATTTTTTGCTTAAATCGTTCATCAATGATTATTTTTGCTTTTCAATATATATTAATGAGTGGCTTAAAAATGCCATTTAAATGTTCTTTGTATCTGTCATATTTTCTTCAAAAGCAAAAAAATGCATTTTACCCCTATGTTCCATTTTAGCCATAGTGGCTATGTTTCTTGACATACAAGGAAATAAAATACAAAATTTATACCAGATACTCTGAAACTCATTCAGCCCAAGTTTGGCTGAAATTGATTCAGCAGTTTCAAAGGAGAAGATTTTTTAAAGTAAGCAAACTAGATTAGATGAACAAATTGTGAAAAATTGTCTTTAAAGGACAATAACTCCTTAAGTGGTCAATTGACAATTTTGGTCATATAAAAACTTATTTGTAGATCTTACTTTGCTGAACATTTTTGCTGTTTACAGTTTATCTTTATCTATAATAGTATTCAAGATAATAACCAAAAAATGCAAAATTTCCTTAAAATCATCAGTTCAGGGGCAATAACCTAAAAATCAGATACCTGATTTGGCTGATAATTTCAAGGCAGGTATACTTTGACCTAATGAATACTTTAACTTCTTGTCTGATTTGCTCTATATGCCTTAGTTTTTGAGATATGTCAAAAACTGCGTTCTACCCTATGTTCTATTTTTAGCCATGGCGGCCACGTTTTCTGAGGAAACAGAAAATAAAACACAACTTTATTCTAGATAACCTAAGAATCATTCAGCTTAAGTTTGGTTTAATTTGGTTCAGTAGTTTCAAAGGAGAAGATTTTTTAAAGTTAAAAAACATGATAAACAAATTGTGTAAAATTGTCCTTAAAGGGCAATAACTCCTTGAGGGGTCAATTGACAATTTAGGTCATATAAACTTATTTGTAGATCTTACTTTGCAGAACATTTTTGCTGTTTACAGTTTTTCTTTACAGTTTTTCTTTATCTATAATAATATTCAAGATAATAACCAAAAACTGCAAAATTTCCTTATATTTACCAATTTAGTGGCAGCAACTTAACAATGGGTTGTTAGATTCAACTGAAAATTTCAGTGCTGAACTTGACCTAATGAACATTTTACCCTGTGTCAGATTTGCTCTAAATGCTTTGGTTTTTGAGATATAAACCAAAAACTGCATTTTACCCCAGGGCCTATGTTCTATTTTTAGCCATGGCGACCATTTTTTTTTTTTTTTTGACCAAACAGAAAATAAAACACAAACTTCATTCTAGATACCCTAAGGATCATTCAGCTTGAGTTTGGTTGGAATTGGTTCAGTAGTTTCAGAGGAGAAGATGTTTGAAATAGTTTACACCGGACGGACGACGACGGACGACGACGGACGCCAAGTGATGGCAAAAGCTCACAGTTCCTTCGGAACGGTCAGCTGAAAAAGGAATATTTGTAACCGGCATTTTATGTTCTCAAAAATGTAAGTTGTGGTAGTTGTGTGGCTTACAGCTGTCCACCTCATTGAACTTCTTTACTGCCAATTATTTAGGGAGTCACTCGATTCTTGACCATTACACAACATGTAATTAAATTCGCAAATTCCCTGTTATTCTCCAGAAGGCCAACATGTTAGTTTGTATTTCAACATTCAAGCATGGGTCATTGAATTACGAGTAAACTATACATGTTATCATTTATCATACTGTCTTGGCATTTTAATGCGTTTTCTCTGTAATTTACTAAAACCATATGACTATCAGTAAACTTTCTGATGAAAATGAATATAGAAAAATACGTAACCGAAATGTTGTATGATAATGTCTTTATGAGTATTTTATCATTTATCAGGACTGTTTTTCGAATTGTGCAAAAAGCAAACCAAGTTTTTACCGTTTGTTTATAAGAGTAAACGTTAAGTTACTTAGTCTTAATAACTGTTCTCAAAAATTGTGTAATTTTGTTGATTTTTACCATTTTGTGTGTGTGTGTGAGGGGGGGGGGGACCTTTAAAATATGAAGCACACTTAACATATGAAACACACTATACAACATATAGAGTTTCACTCGATTTCAGTTTATGCTAGGTATCTCCTAATCGTTCAGCGAGTATTTTATTTCTGCTTTTAATACATTTTTAATGAAAGGAGATATAGGATAAACACTAATTATTCCCCACTTTTGTAAGAAGAGGGGGTACAGTTTTTACCTGTCTGCCAGTTTTATGTCGGATTATACCTATACTTAAATATGTGGTCACATAAAATAAGGGGAAAATCCTTATTGAATTTGAGGTCACTACGCCCAAGTTGAAGGTCAAAGTTACTACAAATAGACTAAAATTTAAGTAGAAAACGTGTGTCTGCATGTGAATTCAAATTTCACATAATAGATTGCAACTATACTTTATTATTTGGTCACATATAAGGATAGGAAGATCCCTATGGATTTTGAGGTCGCTTTGTTCAAGGTCAAGCTTAAGGTCATAGTTACTAAAAATAGACTGAAAGTTATGCAGAAAATTACTACACATGATCGAGATTGCAACCTTAAGCGTATTTGGATGTATGGTCACATATAATGGAAGCGTATCCCTATTGATTTTGAGGTCACCAAATCGAAGAACCAGGTCAAAGCTACTTATTTAAAATAGATTGAAATTTTGCACAAAAGTGGGTTTCAGATTCTAAATCAAATGCTACACATGAGATTACATTCTTACTTGGTTATTTATCAACATGTAATCAGAAGACCTCTATTAGTTATTAAGTCACTAGGTCTAAGGTCAAGGTCATAGTTACTAAAATTGATTTTTGTAACACAACACAACTGCCTGAAATCATAACCAAAAAGGATAACATCTTAAAGTATACAGAAAAAAAAATATGTCATCCGGTCATTACATTCAAGCTATTGCCCTTTTAAATGGGGGATGATGGGTATATGCGCTTGCTCAGTAACAGTTCTTTAATTAAGACAGCAACCTGGTAACACGCGGTATCAGATATAAGTGTACATGTTTTAAATACGACAAAAAATTGTTTCTTTTATAAATAGCTATATGCAAGGTACAATACAATCAGTACTAACATTTTGAAAGAACAATAAATGTACATATAAATGTAAAAAGACATTTTACATCACCAACAGTATAAATAAGGAGATGCAGTATGCATGATTGCCAATAAGATAAGTATCATCCAGAGACAAAGGAACGATGATGCTAACAACTAGCACTGCACTGTAGTAGTTCTTTAATGATTAACTACATTCCTGCAACGATTAGTTTATGTTTATAGCGCACTGCTGCTTAGTCCGGTGGATGCTGTATGTCTGCTCGTTCTTGTCCTGCTGTATCCACTAAAAGACATCCTAGTTTTATTATAGAGACTTAACACACGTCTGTTACAGACATACGAGATAAATATGAACACACCCTGTAAAGCGTTCAAAAGGGAAATAATAGTTGAAAAGGCTGAAACAGGTATAAAAGAATCGATAATTTGAAAAATCCAAGTAATTCCAGTTATAGAAAATAATTTGACATACACGGTAAATTGAATTTGATTAAGATTCATCTGTGAATCGTTTTTCAATTTTGGTCTTTTTGCTATTTTATAAGTTGTCGCAATGAAGAAGAAAATATTGGTACAGCATACGAGACTTATTGGAATTGCGAATGTAACAACGTATGCGGTTGGTTGGTTCAAAAAACAAATTCGACCTCCATATCCAATTGACGTAACGCTTGATAAACTTCTTGTTACAATAATATTTAATAACACAATTATAGACGGTGTCCCATAAGAATATACAATGTAAATAACCAGTCTAGATGTTTCGGATATACGGACACCAGTTTTGCTTGTAAACACGCGGTACATATGAAAAGAGCACACACTGAGACAACCGAAAGTAACCAACCAAAAATAATGTATCAAAGCACCGATCACTTTACATCCAATGTCGGATTTTGTACCATATTCTACAAACTGAAACAATAATTGCGCACAAAAAATTGCAAACACTAAACACACATTGTTTTTTCCTGGAAGTGTTCTCAAACTTGGAAAAATGCAGTAAGTTAAAAATGTTAAAAATAAACATAAAAGCGATATGCAAGTGAAAACCATTGCCATTATGTTCCAAACATCACCAGAATTGAAAGACATCCTACTTCCATTCAAAGTCTGCAGACGATCTATACATATTCTAGCTTGTCTAGGTGATATCAGAATGTACTCATCTGGTTCAATTACAACTTTTCTAGAAAGTACTGTTAATTGTAAGTTTTTCAAGTTTATATTGAATTCTGTATAGTTTAACTCGATTTGTTCACAAATCAAAAGTTCAGTCACATGTGAATGAACGTATAAACTTCCTGGGTATGACTCGGATGTTTCTTTAGTATAGCATTTGTCAGTGAATTGAAATCTTGAAACTAAAGTCGGTAAATGGAAAGCATTTTCATCATGATGAATTAAAAATGGCTGCTGGAAATCATCGTATGTAACATTAAAGGTTGATCCTAGCAATGAAACAAGTGTTTCCTCCGTCATTGAACGGTTGACAGAATCCTGAATAAAAAACTTGTGATAAGCTAAGATCAAAACCTTAGTTCCTTTGTCCAATTTGTTAGATTTACTGTCTGGACAGTATAGGTTGGAATATATGATGGAAGTTTCAAAGTCAATGAACGATAGCAACAAGCGTTTCTTTAGAAAATCTTTGAAAGATTCACCGACTGACTCTAAGAATGGCATCGTATCATTAATATCCGAAACTAAAGTAGTTTTTAATCCTGCATATAAAATGTATCCCAGTTTTGCTGTTGTTTTGAATAGAGGGGTACATCCTGTGTCGATATGCATTCTACCAGGATAACAACGTACATCACGACATTCATTCTGAAATAATCAAGTTATGGTTAAAGTACGACTATTTCATATTAAAGGGGATTTTTCAAATGAATATGATGAGATAAAAAAAATACTCCTGCCCAAAACAGAATAAAAATGAATATATTGCCCAACAAAATGCAGGAAATAAATGTGTACAAAATTTTAACATAAGCGATACTCACAAATGGTGAGAATAATGAATAATTCGTCAGAAAAAAAATCATCGCTTCGGACGCATGAAATTACAAAGTGTTGTTTTCAATTTTTGCCACCGTCAAATCCAAATTGACGGTGGCAACTCTTCAAATATAATACCATTATTCCTATTCTCATGCAAAACTCTAAAAATGTTCAAAATTAAACATTTCAAATATGCCGTAGACGTCGACTGCGATTGCTCACTGTTGTTTCCAGTGACTCCGACCGTCAACCGTTGAATTAATGGCAGACGTCATCCAATCGAAATTGGCGTTACATCCCTAATCGCATTAAAATTAACAATAACAATTTTCTTATTGTAAATAAAGGGTCAGGTACGTAGCAGACTTATCATAATCTAACAGCCTTATATAATGGACTGTATCTTTTGACATGCAGTGTTCAATTTACCTGGAAGCATATGTGTACAGGAAAGCTGTCGTTTTTCAAAGTTAAATGAATAATTGCCTACTTCCTCAAAATTTCACTGTTCGTGTCAAACTACGAAAGTTGATGAAGATTGTAATACACTTTAAAGATCTTTCAATAATTTTGGTATTCGTGGAATCATTTTTGCTGCTGATGACAATTTTGATACAATTTTGTTAATGATGTTCGCTCTTTTTGTTTTTGACTTTTTGTCAGATATTCGGAATCCTCTGGCTTTATTTATGTAGTGCCATTAAAAATTTTCCCCGCTCACCCCTACTTTTATTTTCATAATTTTATTCCATATAATTTAAAAAAATAAAAAGCCTTTTCTGAAAATCTTATAAAATCTTTGTCTTTTTTTCATAGTTTTGAGTAAAAAAAAAATAGGTGCGATGTTAAATGTATAAAAATCTAGAGACAATCATATCCCGCCAAATTTTAAATGGCATATTAACAAGGACACGGACCATTAATTTTTTTCTACTTTTTTAGTTCTGTTATTTATATACTACATTTTTAAAATTCTTTTAAAAGTTTGTTATTTTGAAACAGAGCAGCGAACATCCTTAAGGAGAAGTTATGACAAGGCCACATATTTGGCTGTTTTAATTTTAAACGGTATTTTAAAATATCTATCGAATAACATCCTTCAGATGTTCTGACGGTTATCCGTATTCCTGTTTTTTTAATTTAGACTTGCATGTACATGTATGTTTGCCTAACTCTAATATTATCGTAGTATATCGTCATCAATATCATTAAAACAATTATAAAATCTATTAGGTTTATACAATACATTTCAGTTTTTATGAAATATTATAGATCAATATATGTAGCAAAAAAATGATATAAGTGTCAAGTGTCACGTGTCTAAAACAAAATCACGAACTGGTACCCTCAGAACCAAATCTTTGGGAAAGCGGTTAAAAAAAATTAATGATCTCATCAGAATACGAGTAAGTATTTAATTTGGTAACTTTATAGTGTTAGTTTACTGTAGTTTTGATATGTAAAAGTTGCAAAAATGTCAATGTGATCTGCGCCGAATAAATAAACGTCCCTTACAATTGGAACATGCAAGCTTAAGTTAAGTCATGTAAAAGAGAAAACACTGTTACTTACAAGAAATAAAATCTGACTTGCGTTACAGCTGAGTGTCTGTCCTTTGTGTATTGAGGATTGCTCGTAGTTCGAAAGCTCAAATATAAGTCTAAATGTCGGTGGCATGAATTCTCTGACGATAATTTTATCATATGGTACGCTGCGTGATGGAAGTGTAATTATGCGTGTACCTTCTTCTTGGTTACATATTTCACAAAACTTGTTTTTGTATGGTGCAAGGTATTCAATGCTTGGCATACTCAAACAAGACTCCTCTGTGTCTTTGTCATAGTTCTCCCAAAGACCTGTAGTGTTACATTCAGAATATTCTACCTTGTGTTTTTGTTCCGGATTACACATTGCGCAAAAGACACTCATTTTTGATTTGTACAAATTCCTTGGCATATTTACATTCTCACAAGCAGACTTAACATCCTGGTCCCCATGCATCCAGTTCCCGGAAACATTACAGTGTTTGTCTTCTCGTTCTTCGCAGTTAACATTGGTATATTCAGATGGTTTGTATTTTACAGAACATCCGTTGTCTTGTAAAAACCGGAAATAGTCTTCGAACGACAAAAAGAAAAATGGCGGCAAATACACATTACAACGAATATTTAAGTCCCACATGGAAATAGAATTTAAAATTTGTGAATCGGACTGATTAAGTCCGTCACTACACAAAGCACAATATATATTTTTAAAGTGTGTATAACTTTCAGCAATCTGAATTTCTACTGGTAGAAAAGTAAAGAATTTTTTAATGTCGCTTATACTACACAACTTTTCCAACATCATGCTTATGGATTTAGTACATGTATCAAAAACTAAATATCCGTTCTTCTGATCAGAATATCGTGGATCAGTACATGTAGTCGATTTTTGAAAGTACTTGTCTATACAGCATCTAGATTGGAAGTAGCAACTATCGCTGCAATCACAATCGGACAACCTCGAGAAAAATGAATAATTTTGACAAAACATGGGAGAACCAGTAAATGCAAAATATTGTAGCATTATACTTGTTTTGTTCAAATCGTAGAAGTCTTTATCTTGAATAATTTTTGTTTTTTTCGTTGCTTTTGTTACAGGGTTGGTATCTTTTATATACTTCGTTCCACTATCAATAATCGATTCAAGGTTTAAATCCAAACTTTTTAACTGAAGCACGAATTCACTTTTATTTTCCATTTTTTCTTCAATAAAGTATACTAGTTCCTTAAAATGCATGTTGTGTGTTTTATTTCTGTCATTTATATTACATAAATAACAGTAAATATTTTTGAATGGTGTTGTTAAAGGACTTTTTATGTTATTATAGCACGCCTTTTCTAAATCAGCACTGAAAGCGTTCCATAAACCTGTCGCGTTACATTTCGAGATAACTTCACCTATAGTTACATCATTTGGCGGATTACACAGATGGCAAAATACATTTTTGAAAAAATAAAATCTATTGTCATAAATTCGGCATGCAAAGTCTATATCAGCATCATACTTTTTCCATGTTCCTGAAACATTACATTTACTTATCATAGCATTATCCCGTATAGAATTATCTTCGCATGTGTTAATATGAAGTCCAGCAATCTCTGCGCTTGAATAGAAAATGTCACATTTCTTCTCTTCGGCATAGTCGAATATTTCAGAATAAGAAGACAGAAAATTAAAATCGGCAAAGTCTGCACACTGAATTTCTATTTTCCACTGATGTATATCTCGGAGAGACTCATTGTGGCACACTGAACAATGAATATTTCTGTAAGTAAGTCCGCTTTTGCGTGAATATACGGGAATGTTTTGAAATTTTTTAAGAAGGCTAGATGACATTTCGCATTTCTTTTTCGTTGTATTGTCCGAGGACACAGGACAATGACTGATCATTGCTATTGATTTTTCGTTCGGAATTGAGTTCAAATCCAAGAGGCTTGTTTCTTCACACGATAGACGAAAACGAAAGTAGTGATCTGGGCAACAATTCTTGTAAATTATACATGTATCGTCACAGATGCATTCTGGGCAATATTCTCTAACCATTTCATTAGTGGAATCAGACTTTTGTGGTCCACAAACTTTATTCCCACATCTTGCTCTATATGCATCCATAACATACGAAAGTTCCAAGCAATATACGGAGACGACGGCATAGGTTGATATCAACTGTAACTTAGTGGTTTGATGAAAACTATTCATTTTAAATCTGAAAAAAAGAGAAAAAATATTTGAATATACCAATAAATCACTTTCGCTCTACATGGTGCCTCGGAAAAGCATTGGTGCATACAGATTTTACCCCAAAATTAAAAAAAATTACACTGGAACCTTAAACTACAAACAAATGAAAATAAGCGTCTCTATACTCGCAGAAATCTGAGGTCTAGCGTTGCCAAGAGCTTTGCTAAAGAACTATTCAGATATCACCAAACATTGTCCTGTCTTTGTGGTGATCTGTTTTTAAATTTGATTTAATAGGATATTGGATAATTTTAATTGTGTACTCTTGTAACGAAATAAAATCCAGTCATCATCTCACCGGAATTTGAAAGCAAAAGATACGCTCTTCTCGTTTCAAGTTCGACTAAGAATATTAATATTGCTTACATACAATTAATCTGTTTCATCAATCAAAACAATATCGGAAAGAAAGCTTAATGCTCCTGAACTATGGAACGCCTCAGCTGTCTTATGTGGAACTCTTATATTACTTTATGTTGTTTTATTATTACTTGATGATATTTTGTCTTTACTTAATATGGTTTTGACATTACGTAATGATGTTTTGATATAACTCAATATGGAATAGTTATTACTTAATGATATTTCGATATTACACGATATGGTTTCGTATTGACTTGATATAGTTTTGTCATTACTCAATATGGTTTTGTCATTACTCGATGTGGTTTCACCATTATTTAATGCGGTTGTGTCATTAGTCAATGTGGTTTTAACATTACTTGATGTGAATGTGACTTAACGTTATGTAGTTGTTTCATTACATGATGTGGTTTTGTTATTTTGTAATGATGATTTGCCTATTCTTTATATGGTTTTAACATTACGTAATGATGTTTCAAAATTTGACGATTTTACACTGTGTTTGTTTCATTATTTGATGTGGTCCTGTCATTCTTTGATGTGGTTATCCCATTACGTGATGAGGTAAAATCACGTGACCAATTCGGAAAAAAACCTGTTCTATTTTTAGATAGATTTCCATGTTGTATGTGCCTTGGATGAGTGTGGCCATCCATCGAATTAGAGTTCAAATTAAAGTTAGGGTTACTGTTTGAGTAGAACTTTGAGTTAGTCTCCGATTCCGAATTCAAGTCATTATTAGAATTAAAGTTTTAGTTAGCATTGAGTTTCGAGTTGGACTTCAAGTTTGAGTCACATTTAAAGGTAGAGTTCTAGTTACACCATTAAATTTGAGTCACTTTTTGAGTTTGAGTAAGATTCAATTTAAGTCTCATTTAGATTAATTAAGATTTTGAGTTGAAATTCGTGCTATCTTATATGAGTTCGTAATTAAATTTTCTATCGCGGAACAAGGACTTTTGCTCGGAATTCCGAAAAGAGGGCTCCGGGGTATGCGTACAAAAGATAAACAATGTTACAGTGTACATAACGCAACATAGAAGTTGAAATAAAGTTAGATGTGGTGTGATTGACAATGAGACAACTATCCACCAGAGTTTAAATGCAGTTGATGTAAGAAATCATATATAGGCAACCGTGCAGCCTTCAACACACCATATAGTCAGCTATAAAAGGCCACCATGCACCATGTGAAAAAATTCAAACGAAAAAACAAACGGTCTTATTTATATTTAAACAATCTACAAAAAGAATGACACACATTTATACAACGACAACAATTGAACTTCATGGTCCTGACTTGGGGCAGGTACATAAAGAAAGTGCACGTGGCGGAGTTTAACATGTATGTGAGCGCTAAATCCTCACCTTACATCGGACTGTTACACTTGTGTAACAGCACAACACGAGAAAAAAATGTAAACTAGACAAAGTGATGCCCCGCACTCAACTCATTTAACTGCTTATACCCCAAAAATGACCCCAAAAAAAGTTCAATTATCTCCCAAAAGAGCAAAAGATAATAAAAATAAAAACCAACACCACATGCACACCTTCAATATATGTACATACAGACAGTAAAGAGAAAACTTCCTAGGATTCAAACTGTAGGAGGAGTTATGCGGAATAACTATTTACCCATAATGGGACGGACAGACGGACGGACGGGCGGACAGGGATAAAACAATATCCCCCAACTTTCAGTTGCGGTGGCATACAAAACAGTTTCATTTGGCTGACTCAATAGATCGGTATGACTGGGTAATATAAATCCATCGGGGTGATCTCGGATGCTCCAGAAAGGCACCCGCCGTGTTATTCGAGAAAGTACAAACCCAGTGATTTGGTTTTATTTGGCAGTTCACATTCAAGAAAAAGATGACGGTATTATGGTTACGACCACTGGAACATGTCCGTCGTCACATGTGAAACAGATATTCCAAAAGTTTATTTTTCAATTAGTGCGAGGTAGATCAGGAATTCAATTGATTACAAATAAAAGATTGATATTTGTATAAGTTCAAATGATCATTTACGCTAAAAAAATCGGAGAATTCTTATTTTATAGTATTGATGCTTTGTCGCTAAGTCCGAGCCCCTCCCACGTTTCCTGTAACTTTAGTGTGAGTTGATTTGAAATGCTTCATTTGTTAACATTAAAGTTCAAGTCGTTTGATTTGTGTCGAGCCTGCGACATCAATGTTGCGGCAGTGAGACCCAACAAACCTATATTTCGTCGTCGATAGTGGCGTCGGCGTCTCCATCTCTATTTTTTTTTTTTTTATTTCTATTGAGTTTAACCTTTCATTATACATGTTACTAAACACGTATGCCATTATAATTTTGTACTTTTAGAATATCATACTGTATTTGTTTACCTCAACTATTGTATCTGTATTTATATTGTATGTTTCTCTGTAAACTTGTAATTAGTTTTAGAGAATAAAGTATCTATCCATCTATATATCTATCTATCTATCTATTTATAGATCGTTAGGTTTCTAGTTTTTTACATTTTTCATTTCGGGACCTTTTATAGCTTACTATAGGGTATGGGTTTTGCTTATTGTTGATGACCATACAGTTTTGTTTTAGTTAAATAAAACCGAATTAAACTGTTTTGACATGATAAAGTCGTAAACCTCCATGAAGTGTTTTAAAACTTGTATAGGAGTATAGGAGTTATTCCTCAATTTCAAGAAAAAGCATCTACAGAAAAACATTTTTTTTTTAATTTTGTTTTTACCGATAAATGTATAGATAAATGTACAGCCGATCAACATGACGCTTTTAAACTTACAGCAGCAATATCAGGCGAGACATAGGGTTCCGTGGAATATTTTACAAATTTATTACAAAAATACTGCTTCCGTTTGAGAACTTAGGATAAAAACAACAAGACAAAGTGGTTTGGGGATATCCCAATTATGTAAGAAATACTGTAAACTTTTAATACTTTTTTCTTATTATTGTCTGCCGGTTACCTTTTTCATGCTAAATTACTCTGAACAACCACTCGAACTTTAATTTGAACTTTAACTCAATGGATAGCGATACCCATCCAAAGCACATTAAACAAATGATATATTGAAATCTGTTTAAAAATAGAACATATTTTTTTCCGAATTTGTCACGTGGTTTTACCTCATCAAGTAATGGGATAACCACATCAAAGAATGACAGGACCACATCAAATAATGAAACAAACACATCATGTAGTGTAAAATCGTCAAATTTTAAAATATCATTACGTAATGTTAAAACCATATAAAGAATAGGCAAATCATCATTACAAAATAACAAAACCACATCATGTAATGAAACAACTACATAACGTTAAGTCACATTCACATCAAGGAATGTTAAAACCACATTGTCTAATGACACAACCACATTAAATAATGGTGAAACCACATTGAGTAATGACAAAACCATATTGAGTAATGACAAAACTATATCAAGTCAATACGAAACCATATCGTGTAATATCGAAATATCATTAAGTAATAACTATTCCATATTGAGTTATATCAAAATATCATTACGTAATGTCAAAACCATATTAAGTAAAGACAAAATATCATCAAGTAATAATAAAACAACATAAAGTAATATCAGAGTTCCACATAAGACAGCTGAGGCGTTCCATACTGAACCGTTATTACAGCTGTAGTATGACGATACAATGTCACAGAGCGACACGCTAGCGTGTGTTCATAGACCATGACGATATTAAAAAAAAAAGGAATCGGATACCTTCAAATAAACTAAAACATAAAGTTTTTTTTTATTATCGAAATTTTAAACAAACGAGGTTAATGTTTGGAACCAGTTGTTGGCATGATACGGGTTATGTTCTTCTCGTATAATTTATAATGGCATGACACTAAACCCCTAACGGGAGGGAGTGTGGTTGATTTTCATATGATGAAGACATAATCTTTCGATCAGTTTAGTTGAGTTCTGGAGCTGGCAGTAACTGCTAGTAATCCTTTGTAAATTTATGTTGATCATTGTCATTTTGCCGAGTTTCTTCTGTTATCTATTCTAACATCGGACTCGGACTTCTTTTGACCTGAGTTTTGCTGTGCGTATTGCTGTGTGGTAGTTTATTTTTGGTTCATTTGTATGTTTCAGAGTTTAGTGTGGCTTCCGTTTTGCTGAACTAGTATACATTATTGTTAAGAGAGGGGCCTGCTGAAGCCCGTCTCAAGTAGCGGGATTTTTCGCTGCGTTGAAGACCCATTGGTGTCCTTGGGCTGTTTTCGGCTCTTTGGTCGGGTTGTTATCTCTTTGACACATTCCCCGTTTCCGTTCTCTATTCTATTGGAATATTTGTCATATATCGGGAAACGCATAGTTTTTTTTTTCCACTAGTACATTTTTTATAAACCCAAGGGTTCACTGGGTATAGAAATATGGTCACCTGGAATTATCCTGTCCAGCTGTAAAACCCATACTGTGTTGGATGTAGAAATTTACAGCCACGTTAAGTCGGTTTTTGGGACTTTGAATCCGATGCTTTGTTTTGGATGAGTGTCTCTTCATGGTTAAAACCATCCCAGCTAGACAAATGTAATGCATGAAAAGGTCTGAGAGAGTGCTGTTCGAATAGAGTTGTATCCCCTTTCCTTCAAAACGTTAATAACTGTTTATCTTCTATTATGTTTTTATGGGGGTCGGAATCTTTTATTTGTAGACTTTTGATATCTTCATGCATTTAAGGGATTCTATCTTTTTTCAGATATATGGGTAATTCTAGCTCACTCGTGTGATTCCTTCTGTAAGTGTGTCCATCCTTTTGGACACTTGTTCCTTCGAGGCCTGGCGCTGGTGACTAAAATACAATGGTGTTTCAATAATTTAATCCAAACAGCTATCTAAATCGAAGTGTGATATTTGATCTACCTATTTAAATAGAAAACTTTATTTTAACTGATTCATATTAATAAAAAATCTCTATTATAAATTTTAAATTAAGTTTTAAATATCTAACTTTATTTATTAAATCAGAAGTTAAATTCATATTTTAGATTAAATTAGAAATAGTTTTATCTTAAATAATTTACAAACCTGGTGAACAAAATACAATGTTGTTTCAAAGATTTCTTCAAAACAGCGATCGAAATTGATGTGTGATACGTATGTGATGTTGGGAGTTTGCGGGCTTCCCTGAACTGTTTTATTCACCTATGTAATTTCAGCGTCAATTTTAAATTTTCTTAAGTAACATTTTATTGGTCAATTATTCTTTTTTATGTTATAGATTTATATGATTGACATATATTTTATTTAGTTATGTAAAAGCAATTAATGGATTATCAAAACCTTTACTTAATTAACAAGATTATTTTAGTGGACAAAGAAACATTTTAGTATCCTTTTCCTATGACTAATTACATACATTTGTATTCTTTAAGAAGATGACGTTTATTTACTTGTCTAATGATTTATTAACACTTATACGTCACTTAAACAGCTATAAGCAAAATAACTCTAGAAATCTAGAAATTAGCTATTATATTATTACCAAAGGACGAAATTATCTATTACTTTATCTTTCGTCATCTATTCTATCTCAAAATGTTATCAATGCAATATATTTCAAATGTAATATTTCAATTTTATATATTCATTTATTTATTTCATTTAACATTGTTTTTATTTTCATTTTCCAACATACAATTTCTCTTCATTATACAAACAATATGTTACACTACGTGACATCTTAATTTGATAGTAATCAAACGGGATCATTCATTTTAATTACATAAAAAGGTCATTTCACAGTTTTACAGATATCTTTGTGACCCATTGACATATTTACCCATTGTTATATAGCCTCCTTGAAAATGCACCCCATTGATATATTTGACAATCCAAAAAAAGTGACCCATACCAGCGGCACGTCTGTGTAATACCTTAATACACTGTATAGGAAGAGACGCCCCCTTTTCCCCATGATAGAATCACACCTACATGAATCATTGTTGAAGTTCGGACATTTTGTTGTTAAATTTCAGAAAATGTTAATAATGTACCAACATATAAATGCTTTAAAGTCATGGCTCAAAACCGTAATTTTGGTAAATTTTGTAAAAAAAATATTCATTAAAAAAAAAGAATAATTTTAGTTTGAAAACAATTTTACGATCAATTTTCAAAAAGAATACATAAATGGCAGTTTGATGAGGGGGTCTTGCCATTCTATTCTTATATTTGTGCGGGTTTCACATTTTCTTTTCTTATTCAGAAGCCAGAAAGTGTATTTTATTCTGACATCTTGCAAAATTGTGGATGTATGTTCCACGGATAGAGGTTGAAAAGGAAGGAAAAATAATTAAACGCCGCACATGTCCCAAATTATGAATATCATCTGCGGTCGACTTAGTTATTATCTTTTTTGAAACGTTCCCATTATTCGTTCAGGGAATGATTGGGTATTAATGGCAATTGTTTAATCGTCTCTGGTTGATCTATGAATTATAACACGCGCATTTTAGAGCGTATAGAGTGTAGTCACTTGTCATGTGACTTTCGGTTTTGTGTCGTTTTGGGTTGCTGTCTCATTGCTTTTCACCTCATGTATACTTTCATAAGAAAATCCTGCTGCTGCAACAATTTTGGTCATGTATCTCTTAAATAAGCTAACATATAATCGTTTGTTAATAATATCTATTTTTTTTTTTTTTTTTACAACTGAATCATGTACTTTGTAATATTGTGTTAAAATGTTATATTTAATGACAGTATTATAAGTTTCGTTATTTTCTGAAAACAATTATGACAAAGTGATGTTAATAACTTAACGGGAAGTCGATATAGTCACACATTGTATTGTCATTTTAGTGGTTCTAGGACAAATATATGTACGATTTTTGAAATATTACTAAATAAAACATGTTGCTTTGCTAGTTTTCGAGAAAAATGAGACTCAAAAGTAGCTACTTTTGTACATTTGCTGATAATTTCTGAAATATTTAGAATTTCCTTAATCTGGTATTTTAGTTAGTTAAAGCTAATTTGGTTTCATGTTAGAGAGCAGAAAATACGGATTTGGGGCAAATATACAATTACATATCAATAGTTTTATCTCATTTCAGAAAGTAATTTAGATTTCGAATTACAGTTTAAAAACGGTATATTTGTCGACCTCTTTTAAGAATTTTTGTACAGTTATTTTTCACATAACTTGCATTTAACATTTTGAAATAAATATTATCTTATTTTTTTAAATATTCAAAACTTTATTTGATGGTAAAAAAACCTTAACATTTGTTGTTTATTTACTCTAAATTACATTTTTTAATTTTATATTTCTGCGATAGGATTCATTTACTTACGAAGTCGGCATAACCAACTTTATTCTAAACGTTAATAAGAACTCCAGCTCCCTTTTTGACTGTATCAACTCCCCTCAAGTTATTGTATTTGCGCTCATCTGATTGCTTTTATTTTTACAACACCATTTGCATGTAACAACATAAAGTGGCTACAGAATTCTAATTATCATAAGAACAAAAGTTTCATACTGCAAAGATGTCTGCACAATGATTTAAGAAATACATTTTAAAAAAGGTATTCTATATACAAAATACACTATTAACCATCCATAGTTTGTCCCATACCTATAGTGTCATATTTGAAAATGAGATAAAGTCTTTTTCTCTAAATCTTATTGTAACGATAAAATTGATTCCTTCTGTAACTAAAAGAAAATCACGCATTAAAAATAACAGATATATTTTTTCCTTTGTTCTTTAAAACAAATTCACAGTTATAAATATCGAAAGAAAGCTTACCCTTTGACTGCTGTGGATTATATTTACGGATGTTTAATCTCTCAATTATATACAATAAAATGAAAATGTCACGAAGGTCCGTGTAGAATTGTTGCCAATGATATGATTACAAACACTAAGTTATCACATTACCAAATGATCTTTATGGAATAACACATGAATAACTCATAAATCTCAATCGATAATATGAATGTTATTCCACTGTGGATCCGTTAAAGAACATATTTGTTATTTTTGTAGATGAGAATATGTACCGTCTGCATATCAACACGTGATTGAACGAGCTGTGACCTCTGCTCAGCTGGTACATGTATTACGTTACTGCAAGGGATACGTGTATCTCAAGGCTACAATGAAACATCTCTTAGACAATTACATTCAGACCGACCGATGAAGTTATTCCAAGCAAAACAAGCTAATTCGACGTCTCAAAATACAAAGAACTATGGGTAATTTAATTGTCCGTACGCCAAAATGAAAACAACGTCATGCACATTATCGACGTTTTTAACAAGCCACAACGTTTTGGTGTACTTTTTTTTTAACATTACCCAGAATGCATTAGATTTTGAAACGGCGAATTGACAAAGGAAAATCAAAGTACTGTTTGACTAAATATTTATCATGTAGTGTCAAAAAATATATAATTTTAACATATAAAATAAAACAAAATGAAATTGAAATTTTGCAATACGGGCAGCATGCTTATATTTTATGTTTGTAGATAGATATGTGTATTGATTATTCAATTTATTAAAACACATATCGAAACCAAGAAATACAAGCACCTATCACATCAAAGAGTAGCTGTAGTACTGAGACTTCAAATAACTTTAAAGTGTTCTTTGAATAACGATGAAGGAAGAAGCTATGAGTCACTAGAGTATACATCAAACTGAAACATAAACGAGTATAGAATATAACACCAAACGATGTGAGATGTTTAAGCGCTGGCCCAGCCCATGACAAACAATCGGTAAACTGAAGTATATTGGTATTTTTGTTATTTTTTCTTTTCACTTTGCAACATGAGAGGGATAACTTCGAGTAAAAAAACCATACGGTGGCATTTAGGTTGATAGTTGTCTTATTGTCAGTCAGACCACATCTCTTTATTTTATTTTGAAAGTAAGACAAGATATTTCATATCCTAAAGAAGCCTGTAGATATCGAGCAAAATCGGTTCAAAATTGCGAAAGAAATACTTACTGTTATATTTAATTATAATTGATAAGTGTTAGTTACATTCTTGTTTCACCTATTGGAAATTACCCTATTATTTCATTGTCAAAAACTAATTTGAGGTCCGATTTTGATGAAATTTTTAATGTTAAACTTATAAATGTGTACAGTTTTTTGTGGTTCTGATGACACATTTTTATGAAATATGATTACTGAGAAATCATTCTTTGTATACAAATATTGAAATTTAGTGTAGTATTCTTTCCTATACAGGACATACAGCCATATGATTTTTTCATGCAGAAATTCATATTGGTCTTTTTACAGTGATTTTCCTAAAATATAAATCATAAATATATTTCATAATAGAAACTGCAGACATTTCTTTATTTAATGAAAAAAAAATCATTCAATTCAGACAAGGAATATTTTCAGTAGATTTTTTTATTAAGTCTCCCAAACAAAGTTTGGAGACTTATTGGTTTTGCTCAGTTCTTCTTATTATTATTATTCCGTCTTCCACTTCCTCTTACGCCGCTTTTAAATTTGAACTTGTCCGCACTCGTTCTCCGCTAGTCAGATTAACATAGGGTTCCACAATATGTTAGACTAGCATGTCTAGTGGTGCAATCAGGGTTTTGTTTGTTCAATGGGTTTATAAAGGGGTACTTTGAGGGGCAAAAAGGAAGGAGAGGTTTACTTTAGAACCCTATGGGATTTTATTTTTTTTTTTTTTATTTTAAAATGATTTTAACTTGAAAACAGTTAGTGATAGACACAATCTTTATAATTGAAAATGTTCTACATGATAAAGCAAATCAAATTAAATAAAAGGTTAGTCCCCAAGGGTCACCCCCACCTCTACCATTTGAGAAAGTTCTTATATCTTGTAAGTGGTCAAGATCCCCACCCCTAAACCATATATATTCTTGTTTGGCATGATATAAGCACATCAAATGAAATAAAGGGTTAGTCCCCAGGGATCACCCAACCCCCTGCCATTTGAGAAAGTTATAATACCTTGTAAACGGGCAAGATCCCCACCCCTTAACCATATATATTCTGGTTTGGTATGCCAAGATGATTTGAATGATATATAGGGTAAGACCCAAGGGGTCATCCCCATCCCCTGTCATTTGAATATGTACAAATATCTTGTAAATGGTCGAGATCCCCACCCATAAACCATATATATTCCTGTTTGTCATGTAACGAAGATTTGAATGATATATAGGGTCAATCCCATGGGGTTCCCCCCACCCCCAATGTTCTAATATCTTGTAAATGGTCAAGATCCCCACCCCTAAACCATATATATTCCTGTTCGTCATGTCACGAAGATTTTAATGATATATAGGGTCACTCCCCAGAGGTCACCCCCACCCTCTGCCATTTGAGAAAGTTCTAATATCTTGTAAGTGGTGAAGATGCCCACCCCTAAACCATATATATTCTGGTTTGTCATGTCATGAAGATTTGAATGATGTATAGGGTCAGTCCCCAGGGGTCACTAGTTTTACTGGACTTTGCCCAATGTCCGGCTACCTTGTGAATGACTGTAATTATGGGAACTTTGTTTGGGAGACTTCGTAACAGCATCCTGTTAGAATCATTTCTTCTTCAAAATGTGTTTTTATAAATGTGAAATAATAGGGGAATTTCCGATAGGGGAAACACTTCTGACCTAAGACTGTGTACATTGTGCAGTGTACTGTAATTACATTTTGGTCATTTATTTTTAACAAAAACTGGAAAGTGTAGTTTTGAAACACATGCCTTATTTAAAATATATATAAAATAATTCATATTACTACTTTCATAACTATGATCGTTAAACCATGATGAAATTAAATAAAAACATGTGAAATTATTTATTCGGTTTAACTTGAAACTTATTTTGCCTCGTTTTCATCACTAAACTGTTAGGATTAATTCAAAATTATATTGAATACAGGACGTCGCGTCATCTATATTACAAAAGTGATAATGGTGAAGTATTGTCTTTTGTCATTAAAGCAAATGCACTATTAATGTTCATTGCAGTATCAGATGAATAAAAGTACTCGTGTTATCTAGATTGATCAAATAAAACTATCATTTCACCACACTCATGAGACGACAGGTGCAACGTGGGGTGTATTTCTGGTTGTTTCGAACAAGTGTCAATAAATTTATTAATGAAACATGCATGCATTAAAAGGACTTAAACAACAAAACATCTTGCATTAGATTAATTGCTCTGGAAATTACATTCTGTGTATTAGATATTTGAATGCATAATAAAAAATAAAATAAGTTGCAAGCGTCGGCATGTTATGTAGATTAATTAGAATATTTAGTTCTCACATGATTCGTTTATTGACTTTGCATATTATTTGTAAGAATAAAATTGTTAATCGATTCTTCAATTATCTGTTTAACGGTTCCGCAGATAACGACTGATATATTCCAATTGTCGTAACCACAATCCTGTCCTCTTTTCTTGGAATGTGACCTACCGAATTAGAAGTATCACCGGGTTTGTACTTACATGAGCAACACGACGGGTGACACTAGTGGAGCAGGTTTTGCTTACCATTCCGGAGCACCTGAGATCACCCCAGTTTTTTGGTGGGATTCGTGTGGCTCAGTCTTAAGTTATCTATGTTGTGTTTTGTGTACTGTTGTTCGTCTTTTCGTTATTTTTCATTTTTTGCCATTTCATTGTCAGTTTGTTTTCGACTTATGAGTTAGAGTGTCCCTTTAGTATCTTTCGCCTCTCTTAAAACGTTGAACAGTTGGACGGTAGCATTTGAATTAAAGAGTTGGGACCGATTTCCTCTGTGTTTGTTTCAATTGTATGG
This sequence comes from Mytilus coruscus, assembly GCA_017311375.1. Taxonomy (NCBI): domain Eukaryota; kingdom Metazoa; phylum Mollusca; class Bivalvia; order Mytilida; family Mytilidae; genus Mytilus; species Mytilus coruscus. Next base: position 68,225,596 of record CM029600.1, on the reverse strand, counting down.
TAAACATCGGAAGTTATTTGAATATGAATGTCACAGTCTGCATGATACATGTATACATTAAAGATTTTCGACAATTTTACATATATTCATAATAAAAAAAAATGCTTTTAAACGTTACACATTACTGTTATATTATACTTTGAAACAATATTGAAATTTCATAATAATGCAAAATTGCACGTGAGGAAAACCTTTTATCTTGATCATTACAAAACTCTTTCCAATCTTTACTACAATTCACAGTATGACAACTATATGTGTGTACGTCGCAGCTCCAAAAACATCATTGCGTATTTCTGAACAAGAAGCAAAATTAAAGATTGTTCAAAACATGTTAATTTTGGTAAAATTTGACACAATTTGAATAATTATCGCACAAATAAATAAGGACATTCTTACCGAAAAATAAATTTCTACTAGATATTAAGTTATATGCTGTGTCTTTAAGACGCACTCTTATTCATAATGGTTAAGAATGTCCTCTGATGCAAAATTTTACAATACATGCACAATACCCGATAATCAAAAGAGCGTAAAGTTACAAATGTATGATGAGGCAATTTGTTTTTACGTTTTTTGTTGTCCCAAATAGATATTAATGATAAAATTGAGAATGGAAATGGGGAATGCGTCAAAGAGACAACAACCCGACCAAAGAGCAGATAACAGCCGAAGGCCACCAATGGGTCTTCAACACAGCGAGAAAATTCCTTTACACGGAGGCGGGCTTCAGCTGGCCCGTAAACAAAAATGTGTACTAGACATTATATATAAAGTGTTCTGTTATTCAATTTTTACTTATTTTGTGTCTCGTCTTACAATTTTTAATATGTACCACCTTTGATAAGTATTTAGTATGACGATAAATTTTCAATTATGTACTCGTACTATGAACAACAAATTTATTTTGTAAAAAATTTTTCGGTACTCCTACCAACAAAATTATTATATTCAAATTTACCTATGTACGTTACTTTATTTAACGCCATTTTGTCCTAGGCTAAATTTGTCTTTTTGACATTGGTACATCTTTTTTATTTATATTGTGTCATAGATCAAACTTATTCGTTCAGTGTATATTTACTTGTTTTTGTGAATATATCTTTTTGATCGAGTTAAGCCATTTCAATTGATATTTTATTGTGTGTCTTTTTATGTTGTAATGTTACACCACTGTTTCAGGTTAGGGTGAAGGTTGGCGCCTGTTAAAACGTTTAAACCCGCTGCATTTTTATGCACCTGTCCTAAGTCAGGAGCTTGTTGTTCAGTGGTTGTCCTTTGTTGGTATGGTTCATAAGATTAGACCGTTGGTTTTCCTGTTTGAATTGTTTTACACTAGTCACTTTGGGGCCCTTTATAGCTTGCTGTTCGGTGTGAGAAAAGGCTCCGTGTTGAAGGCCGTACTTTGACCTATAATTGTTTACTTTTTACACATTGTGACTTGGATGAATATTTGTCTCATTGGCACTCATACCACATCTTCTTACTGATATTGACATGTCTGCACAAAAATGTCCAGATTATATTCTCAAGTGACATGTCTGCACAAAAGTGCCCAGATTATATCCTCAAGTGACATTTCTCCACAAAGTGTTCAGATTATATTCTCAAGTGACATTTCTCCACAAAGTTTCCAGATTATATTCTCAAGTGACATTTCTGCACAAAGTGTCCAGATTATATTCTCAAGTGACATTTCTCCACAAAGTGTCCAGATTATAGTCTCAAGTGACATTTCTGCACAAAGTGTCCAGATTATATTCTCAAGTGACATGTCTGCACAAAGTGTCCAGATTATAGTCTCAAGTGACATTTCTCAACAAAGTGTCCAGATTATATTCTCAAGTGACATTTCTGCACAAAGTGTCCAGATTATATTCTCAAGTGACATGTCTGCACAAAAGTGTCCAGATTATATTCTCAAGTGACATTTCTCCACAAAGTGTTCAGAATATATTCTCAAGTGACATGTCTGCACAAAAGTGTCCAGATTATATTCTCAAGGACATTTCCCAACAAAATGTCCAGATTATAGTCTGAAGTGACATTTCTCCACAAAGTGTCCAGATTATATTCTCAAGTGACATTTCTGTACAAAGTGTCCAGATTATATTCCCAAGTGACATTTCTCAACAAAAGTGTCTAGATTATATCGGCGTATTCATTTATAAATAAAATTACATTAACACAATTTCGAAAGGCTTGAGTACTTTTTTATATTTTCATTTTTTAGGGTCAAAAGAATGGCTCTTATACCTTCTTCTTTGTATCAAAACTTACAAACAGACCTTTTCCAATGACAAAAAGAAAAAGAAAAACAACTTGCAAAGTTCTTTCATTCAGTTTCAGATACATTGACAATGAAATGTCATTCAATAGCCCACATTTCAAAGAGTGTTTGCACCTCCAATATCCCAGTAAACTTGAAATTAAGGATACTACCGAAAGTAGAAGGTCGGCTTCATATTTTGATTTTTCCTTGATATTGACAAAGATGGATGACTTCAAACTAAAATCTAGGACAAACGTGATGATTTCAACTTTCCTATTATTAAATTTTTATTTCTCAGTAGTAACATACATGCTGCCACATCATACGGCGTAAACATATCTCAATTAATTCCTTAGTAATACGGTCGTAATTCGTCGCATTATACGAACTTCATTAAAAAGGGTGTGCTCCTGACACAAAAAAAGCTCCAACAGAGTTTTGACTATTAGGAACAACAATGCGTGCATAGCAGGAGACACTTACCTTGTCAACGCACAAAGTCTAGATCCCTTTTTCGTCAGAAAATTTCTGTACCAAGTCAGGAATAAGACAGTTGTTTTCAATTCGTTGCGTTGGTTAATATAATCGAGGATTTGAATTTGTCAGGTTTTATGGACTTCTCCCTTTTTGAATTTACCTTGGAGATCGGTATTTCAGTTTTTGTCTTGTTGAGTTTGAGTTGTAGCTTCCAAATTAGTTTTTCATTTGAGTTGTATCCTCAAAATGGACATTGGTAAACTACTGTCGCCTCTTATTTACATCTCTACAAAAATACTATTCAAATACGATGGGACTGATTATGGTACTGACCCTCCGGCTATCTGAATATAATACAAGTTTCTAATAAGGTGGATATGAGACAAGCAAAACATTAAAATCATAGTTGTTCATCGTGTTTCTTTAGATATTAAATTCATAATAATTGATCTTATGTTGAAATGTGTACCTGTTGTTATCTTACCTCCTATATACTATCATTGGTTAAAAGCGAACACGTGGATACCATTTATATTTAATATTTGGCCAGTGGGCGTGTTTTATTTTACTACAGGGTTAGTAGTGGTGTTGTGTCTCTTTATTAAAACAATACACGGTTAGAAGAAGAGTTACGTTCCTTTAAAAAAAAGGTGGTGTTCTCATACATACATTGTAAACGGACATATTTACAATATGTTCATGCTTATAGTCAAAACATGTCTTAGAGACGCTGATATTCTCACTGTATATAATTGAATGTTCTGTTTAATTTTGTGCTAAAATTGTGATATCAAGGTTTACAACTATGTCTTAATTCCCAATATTAGATAGTTGGTCAGATAAATTCGTTACACAGTGTGCTAGTGACCTAATACGATATATACAGGGTCAGTAAATTCCATATTGGGCTCGAGCTTCGCTTGCTCTCGTCATAAGGAATTTACTGACCCCGTATAAATTGTATAATGTCACTAGCACACTGTGTAACTAATGATATCTATTAGTTTTAGTGTTTTCAAGTGTTTGTAAGATTTCAAACAAGATTTGCAACTTTCAATTCGCTTTCATGTTTAAGAAATGATTTTTTCTTTAAACTTTCAATGTCACGAACATAAAGGCAACACCATCCTAGTAGTCAGCACTACTGTTTTGACATAAATTGTCACTGATATGGTCATTATCATACATTGAATGTTAACAAAAATTTGAATTTTTTAAATACTTATGATTTTCTACCCCAGGAACAGATTTCCTTAGCTGTATTTTGCAAAACCTTTCAGAATTTTGGGTTCTCAATGCTCTTCAACTTTGTCCTTTATTTTGCCTTTGTAACCTTTTTGATTCGAGCGCAACTTATGAGTCTTGTGTAGACGAAACACGCGTCTGGCGTACAAATATTTAATCCTGGTATCTATCATTAGTTTATTTACAATCACTGGATCGATACCACTGGTGGTGGAGGTTTCCTGCCCGAGGGTATCACCAGCCTAGTAGTCAGCACTTCTGTGTTGACATGAATTATCATTGATATGGTCATAATTATGAATGAAATGTTAACAAAAAATTTGAATTTTTCGAAATACTAAGGATTTTCTACCCCAGGAATAGATTTGGCAAACCCTTTCGGAATTTTGCGTTCTCAATGCTCTTTAACTTCGTACTTTATTTGACCTTTTTAAACTTTTTGATTCGAGCGTCACTAATGAGTCTTTTGTAGACGAAACGCGCGTCTGACGTACAAAATTTCAATCTTGGTATCTATGATGAGTTTACAAGTCAGAACTGCTTTAAAGGAAGTTACTGAAACAAGTGTCCCATCCTAACGTGCGGGATTGCAGTTAAAAAGAATAATATATATGCTACATTCGTGTCCGTAATAACGATTAGATTATATTGATTGATTATTATTTGCTTTACGCCCAGTGGCTAACTTTGATGCATATTCATAACGAGAGCAACTAAACAATGAATGGGCTTGATTGGCTCTGCAAAGTTTGACAACCTGCATAAAACCTCGTGGTAGCGTGCTCTTCTCAAGGAGTCGTTGATTCAAAAAAGTTTCTTGCTGTTTCTTCGCTAAGCACGCTAAATTCACGAATATGACTGATCGGCACAGGGTCAGAATAGTGTGTTCAAATATTTTCTGTTGTGACAATATTAAAATATAAAAGATACGATTATTACAAGCGTTGCAAAGGTGTACAAAAAGTCAAGTGCAAGTTCAGATTTATTTAGATATACGATCCAAATTTTGCTTGACAGCAGAATACCAGATTGAAATCTTTTTAAAAACCAAGATGATTTTTTACACATTTTGTCAAAATAGGGCGGGACTTTTTATGGCTTATAAGAAGGTATTGGTATTACTCGTTGTTGAAGGCCATTCCTTTAATTTAATTGATGACTACATCCTCTTCCTTTGGTTTGTGGTGAAAAGATGTCTCATTAGCAAACATACAACATCTCTTTAAGTAATTTAAACACACACACACTGAGACAAACATATTGCTATTTCAACCAAACACCTACGAATTAAGAATTTTGAAATTACACAGTTACAAGTTACAAATTGACAATTTACGAATTAAGAATGCAGACCCCGTTGGTTTTCCATACCTATCATGTACATTACGTTTATCTGAGAAGAAACATGATATGTTAAAACAATAATGTTTGGCGAACTACCACAGTACGTTCAGAAACCCATTGAATGGATTAACTTTTCACGTATCAATAATTTCTCTACATACTTCGACCTAGCAGAAGACAGAAACAACAGGCAGACAAATTAAAAATGGTGACTATATTTTTAATAGTTGCCATGAATTTACTGATATACATCCTAACTGGATTTCTAACAAAACTGGTACCAATAGTGACCAAAATATATATATATATATATATATATATATATATTATAACTCTGATTAATTTTTCAGACAAATTGGTCAGACAAAAATATATCAATTGAACAACTTTAAGAACGTATTCTTTGTCGCTAACAATCCACCCTTCAATTTCTGTATTCTTTATATTTAAAGGGCATTTTCTTTTGTCTTTAAAAAATAATGCTTATTCTGTAAAATTTTCAGGTAAATGATTTTACTAATGATTTTTTTTTTTTTTTTTTTTTTGTAATTAGATAATTTCTTTATTCTGAACATCTGTAATTAGTATTTATTACTTTTATTTTCCACTGTTATACTGTATTGTTTTGCACCTTATTATTCTATTTTCTTTATATTGTTTTCTCTATTCATTATTTATTTTGGCCATCATTCTCTATTCTGTAAACCCCATCCAGACCCTCATCTATGGTAACAGCTGACGGTACTATCAGAGACTGACTATCCCTTTTCCAGTGATAGTAATTTAACCATTTGATTCTAAATTCAATGTATTTACTGTTTATAACTACAAGAGTTGTTCTTCTTTGTACAATTGTTTCAAACAAGAAATTGACTCAGTCGAAAAGTAATAATTTGTATTAAAAAAAGTTGGCTTAAATCAGCTCTTAAAGCACGATTTATCGCCTTCTTTTTAAATATTTCCTTATATCACACTAGTTGTGTTATATATAAAATTGAGAATGGAAATGGGGAATATGTCAAAGAGACAACAACCCGACCAAAGAGCAGACAACAGCCGAAGGCCACCAATGGGTCTTCAATGCAGCGAGAAAATCCCGCACCCGGAGGTGGTCCTCAGCTGGCCCCTAAATAAAATAGTGTGCTACTTCAGTGAAGATGGACGTCACACTAAACTCCAAAACATATAAATGAACTAATTTAAAAATTAAAAAAATATACAAGACTAACAAAGGCCAGAGGCTCCTGACTTGGGACAGGCGCAAAAATGCGGCGGGGTTAAACATGTTTTGTGAGATCTCAACCCTCCCCCTATACCTCTAGTCCATGTAGAAAAAAGAAACACATAGCAATGCGCACAGTAACACTCAGTTATAAAGAAGTCCGAGTCCGATGTCAGAATAGGTAACAAAAGAAACTAAGCAAAATGACAATGATACATAAATGAACAAAGGACTACTAGCAGTTACTGATATGCCAGCTCCAAACCTCAATTAAACTGATTGAAAGATTAAGTCTTCATCATATGAAAATCAAGTACAATCCCTCCCGTTAGGGGTTTAGTATCATACCATCATAAAATATATGAGAAGAACATAACCCGTATCATGCCAACAACTGGTTTTAGAATAAATGTGTTTATTTCCGATGCAAAGACCCTATGAGTGAATCAATATTAATACCAAAATATGCAATCCTTAATTACCTGACAACAGTATCGTAACTATATCCTTTCCGAATAAGTCTGTTTAAAGGTTTGGTTAGCTTTTGAGGTGAATGCCGACACTTCTGTGCTTTGTAAAGAATATTACCATAAAATATTGGATGTGAAATACCTGAACGTATAAGATGTCTGCTTGTTGATTTATATTTACGAATGATGTCCTTGTACCAATGATACAATTTAGTAAATGTTTTGACTAGTTTGTGATATCGAAAACCCTGGTGTAATAATTTTTCAGTAATACAGAGATTTCTTTCGTTGAAATCAAATACGTTATTACATACACGAGCGAATCGAACAAGTTGAGATATATAAACACCATAGGATGGCGACAAGGGAACGTCACCATCTAAAAATGGATAATTAACAATAGGAAATGAAAAATCATCTCTTTTATCATAAATTTTGGTATGCATATCAAGAATGAATGACGTCAATATTAGTTTAGCTATAACAGTAAGAAAAAATATGAATACAGATTTAGATTAAACAACAGTTTCATTATGGACATGCTTTAAACAGTGATACACAAAACTAATAGCAAAATATAACTCAACAGAACTGCAATAAATAAATTCAGTTCAGAAAACTATAGTCAGTGAAACTGTACTGGAAAACCGTAGTGTTTTCAAACTGGAGAAGTCAAACAGGCACCAGTATTAGCCAATAAAAACTATTATTGAAAAATCTGTGTAATTATTGGACACGTACAGCTTTCCAAAATATCGAACATGCCCGATAAAGGTTATAAAAGAAACACGTGCCTCGCTCACTGAAAAAAAGTACGTGTGTGTATAAAACCTTTATATTTGGCTTAAATCAACGCTTAAAGCACGATTTATCGCCTTCTTTTTAAATATTTCCTTATATCACACTGGTAATGTTATATATGCATATCAAGAATGAATGACGTCAATGAATTATGTTAGCTTTGTGGTAATTTGTGCTTCATTAATCTTACAAGGCCATTGATAAAATTATTTTTGTATATGAAGTTTACGTACGAATGTAAAACGTATGAGTTAATTCCGAAAAAAAAATATCCCCCCACTTTCGTCTGAGAAGTAGTTTTCTTTCTTTTAAAAAATGACAGGATTAATTGTATCACAATTAACACCGTTATGTTCTGAAAAACTCTCCTTTTTAAAATATTTTAAACATATTAATTGTGAACAAAAATCTCAAATAATTTCAATATTTTAAAACAATCGCCTGTCATTGCCTGCCTGTAGATGCATTCATAAAACAGTCCAAGTGCAGCATATAAAGAATCTCGTTATATAAGTATATCTGCAGAACCAGTACCTAAGTCGTAAAATTGGTATAATTATAATAAGGAAATGTGGAATGATTGCCAGTAATACACAACTATTATCTACAAGAACTTCATGGTTAATATTCATTTGAGGCTTACATTCATTTACATTTTCACATATTATTTCCAATGTTTTCAAACCCCAATAGCTCTTGAGGTATAGAAATAAGGTCACCTGAAACCTCTCTAATTTGGTTAAGAGGGGATGTATAAACACAGACACGTCCAGTCGGAATTAGAACCTTTGAAATGAGGTCCGGTTGAAAACAAAACTTTACGACAAAAGAGATAGTTTCAGCTTCCCAACTGTAAACTTTACATTTCTATGTAGCAACATTCCAGCAGCGCCTGTATATGGAGTGCATTTGCTCCAAGTTGATACGATATTCCAGAGCTTGCATTTCCTATCACGATTTCCTTAATAGACGGTTGTTGCGTACAAGGAAGCTATCAAACCAAGAGTTCCAAGCTGTGAAGTTGAAATCATCCCTTCGAAAATTTTACGGACGACATCACGAGTTGGTTGACCGTTATGGAATATCTGCTTCACAGATGACGACATATATGTTCCAATTGTCGTAACCACAATCCAACCATCTTTTCCTCGAATGTGACCTACCGAATTAGACATATCAACGGGTTTGTACCTACATGAACAACACGACGGGTAAAACATGTGGAGCAGGATCTGCTTACCCTTCCGGAGCACCTGAAAACACCACGTGTTTTGGTGGGGTTCGTGTTGCTCAGTCTTTGGTTTTCTATGTTGTGTTTTATGTGATTTTGTTTGTCTTTTCGTCTTTTTCGTTTTTTGCCATGGCATTGTCAGTTTGTTTCCGATTTATGAGTTTGAATATCCCTTTGGTAAATTTCGCCTCTCTTTTGAACCGATGCCTCGCATAAGGAAAGTGTCAGGCACTCTACACGTTAAAATGACCTTTCCTATAAGTGGTCCGTAGGTGGCCTGTTGCAGTGTTGATGTCAGTCACACATAGCAGATTTCAAGGAGGGTTCGATTCCCAGTGAAGGTATATAAAATTACAAAATTAAAGTTTTTAAATTAATTCCATTAGTGAACAGAAATCAGTAAATTGGCCAATTCAAACTTACTGAAATTAGTCACACAAAGGAAACAATTGAATTTAATGTGGTGAGTCCATTTAAGCGACAGATTTAGGAAGCGTTGATTCTAGAAAAGAATCTACGGTAAATGAATAGGCTGACGTCACGACAATGGTTTAATTTGTAGTTCGAGTGTTAGATACATGTATTATCTTTCGCACTTTTGACAGCCATCGGATTAAGTTGTAAAATAGTAAATCTATAATCTCTTTGGGTATTTGAAATAAAGAAACATTATATTTAAGAATAAAGAAACATTTTAAAACAAGAAATGTTCAATTTAAAACTAAAACGAGAGTTCATAGAAATATCCAATCTAAAACGAGAGTTCATATAAATATTCAATCTAAAACGAGAGCACTTTTCGAATTATGGTAAAAGTTCCCAATGTCACTTTTCTTCCGGTTATATTCTCCATTACTTCCCGAAGTGCTCGTCCCGAGCATAAATTTCTACATTTCGTATTTGGCTGGTAATGTTATTCCATCTGTGGGATATTCGTCTTTGGGTAATTCATCTTTCTGGTTGCTGAAAGTGTATTCATACTGAAAACATCACGAACATAGAAAATGCACATATTGGACCTTTTATAAATATACAAAGGGGTTATGAGGAGGGGGACATAAATATACTCAATTATTCCGAGGAGGGGGACTAACATATATAAACTAAAACATTCTGAGGAGAGTGACTAACATAAATATACTGAAATATTCTGAGGAGGGGACTCCTGACATAAATATACTATAACATCTATTTCAACTTCATAATTCAATAGAACAATACTCCAGTATATGTATAGATATATAAAACAACGAAGGGATGCTTTTATCATAATCATAAAAGTAGGACTACGTATTCAAGGGATTGAAGGGGAAAAAGGGGGGCAATAATGATCATTGGCCCGTTTATGACTTTAACAAAAACTACACTATACTGGAAGGTATTCGAAAACACTATCAAAAATTTTAACCGATTATCAGATTATCAGTGGTTATATTTGTACCTTGTAAACAGGTTTGATCAAACATAATAATGCATTTTCTGACATGTAGTATACAGGTCGTCACTCCTGTACACCCATTGGAAACAAGACCACAAGACAGGTGACGAGTCCATCTTGCACTCCTGTTTCGGACCAAAATTGTATTCTAAAATGATTTTGTTATACCACTGATAATCTATGTATGCATAAGGATACATGTAAATTCAACTACTTATAGCATGGTGCGTGAAATGATACAAAATAATAACGACAACTAAACAATAATTGTGGTTATTTGGTATACTATAGTCAGTGATCTTTGTTCAAGGTTACAACCTTCACTTGTGTTACACACTAGGTTCTAGGATGACTCAATTTCCATCCCTATCCAACATACCCTTTTTTCTCCGATGGCAGTCTTAATTTGAAATTCTTGTCCCTCATCCCAGTTGACCTACTTTACAGAACTTACCTATTGGGTATATTGATTTATTCTCGTCCCGATTATGCATGAAATATTAGCGACAGGAATGAGTTTCACAAAAGATCTTACGACTAAAGCTGGTCGTAAGTATACTGAATTGCAAACAACAATCGATCAATAAATGGACATTGTTTTCATTGTTATAAATCAATTAATCGTACCATTTTTTTGGTGTGTTAAAAAGCCATTTTAGAATAAACAGAAATAGTAAAAAATAAAGTTTGGATACTAAAAGAGGTAACTCAATATGTTGCCACGACTACTTCAGATACATTGTATCTCACAATTTTCACATCCTTTGGTTAAAAAAGAATCTTTCGCGTACAGAATTCTATTCAATCAACCAGTCTATACAAAGATATGTCTTTTTCACAAGAGAGTATATGCCAAACTTATGATTACTACATTAGGCTTTTTGCTACTGACTGTCACTATCCCTTTTTCAAGTAGATAAAGGTTATTCAGCTTTGTTTTATAATTAACCTCGTTCTATAATTTGTATATTCCCGAACTCTTACTATATGTGTATGCAAATACACATGATCTGGATAATATAATTATATATGATTACAATTTCAATGTGCACGACGCTTGTTATTGTGGTAGTCTTCACCGAGAATGCTTGAGACCTAAAAACTGGGAGATAAAATATATGAAACGATGGATGGATGAAGTGGTATTAAACATCCAATGGCAAATATAACATGCAAACATACATGAAACACTCTAGAGCACCAAACCAAACGTGCCTAAACAGAACAATTGAATGAATTAAAAGTCAACTTTGCCCAAATAAGTACAAGTTGACATCGAATCTTGATCGACATGTAGCCGTCAATTACCATGAGTGTATATTAATTTCTTTTGGGTTATTCACTTAAGTTGCATTCTAAATGATTTAGGCCATTTCAATCAATGTTGACAGTTTTGGATTTCCAGATTGTTTCTAGTTTTGTTGTACTAGATTCCGAGAAGGTAACCATTGGTCGCTCATAAACATATTATTATAGTTAACCATGGGGCCCACACTCCATGTGCATTATCTAGCGATATGATTAGTTTCATATAGCTCGACTGTCAACGGCAATAGATCTTTATATCATCGTTAAAACATACTGAATGTTTATTATCTTTAAATTGCAAGTACCTTTTAATCTGATCAGTAACTTATATTCCTCTAATATGGACTACATCTATATGTGTTTTGACATCTCGATAATTTGGTGTTGATAGCAAATTTTTGATAGTCTCTGTTTAATTATTCACAACTTTTTTAGACTCAGGTGACTTAAAGCTTACCATAAAGTATAGATATAAATAAGAAGATGTGGTATGAGTGCCAATGAGACAACTATCAATCCAAGTCACAATGTGTAAAAAGTAAACAATTATAGGTCAAAGTACGGCCTTCAACACAGAGCCTTGGCTCACACCGAACAGCAAGCTATAAAGGGCCCCAAAAATTGACTAGTGTAAAACAATTCAAACAGGAAAACCAACGGTCTAATCTATATAAAAAACGAGAAACACTTGTGAATCACACCAACAAACGACAACCACTGAACAACAGGCTCCAGACTTAGGACAGATGCATAAAAATGTTTAAACCTTTTAACAGGCGCCAACCTTCGCCCTAACCTGAAACAGTGGTGTAACATTACAACATAAAAAGAGTCTATTTTTGAAGACCGTTTGTTGACCTCTAAATATGTTATGTTTTTGACGTTGAGTTGCTGATTTTTTATGTTTATGTAGGGTGATTGCTACACTCTCAGCATGTTAAAGAACATTTGCAACAATTCTCTGACGGGTCCGTAGATGGCCTGCAGCAAGGCAAGATTTCTGCACCTATCAAAAAAATGAAAACAACACTTTATAAAATGTATGCGTCCGAAACACTTTTCTTGATTTACCTTATTCATCAGGAGCGCTCAATGCCGAATGTTTGAAAGCCAAGGATGTATAAGAACCGACATAATTGACGAACTACAGTACATTTCAGTGACGCTCGAATAAAAAAAATTAAAAAGGCCAAAATTGATGAAGTACGAAGTTAAAGAGCATTGAGAACCAAAAAACCGAAAGGTTTTGCCAAATACAGCTAAGGTAATTCATTTCTGGGGTAGAAAATCGTTAGTATTTTGAAAAAAATCTAAGTTTTTGTATACAGTTAATTTATAATTATAATGATAATTCGTGCGGACTACTGGGCTGTTAACATTCCAGCTAAATATCGTACTTCAGATCAAATGCCTAAAAGGATTGATGCTAATACTGCTGTAAAAATAAGTGCCTCGCTGAAACGTTAAACTTGCCTTAATTTAATTGTTCCATTAAGGATAAAGCAGGCCGTTACTCATAAAATGTTTATTTTACGTTTTAACTTTAATCTTGCAATGTCGTTTTTTTTATAGTCCATCATCTCTGTTTCTACTGGGATTTATAACAATGTTTTAATCACAAATATCTTGACGGGAAGCACGTTTGGAATTGGAACTGCTCACCCTGTCTGAAAACACTAGTTTTAGGTATTATATTGTTCTATTCTTATAAATTCTGTTCTTCGTCACATTTTTATATAAAAGTATGGAGATGTGATATGTTTGCCAATGAGACAACTATCATAAGAAGGAAAGAAAAAGATGTGAACAGTTACAGGTTACTGTACGATCTGAACAAAAAACTATACAATATAGTAAATAAACTCATAACAGATACCAGAATTAACATTTTATACGTCTAAAAAACTCATCAGTGACGCTCGAATAAAAAAAAAGGTAAAAAGGCCCAATAAAGTACGAAGTTGAAGAGCATTGAGAACCAAAACTTCAAAAAGGTTTTGCCAAATACAGCTAAGGTAATATATTCCTGCCTAGTAAGTTATACAAGGCTCTGTAATGACAAAATGTGAAACAAGTCAGAAGAGATAACTTACGGTCTGATTTATAATACAACAGTGAACGAAAAACAATTTTGGCAGATAGCTACATACAACAACCAATGAATCACAGATACCTTGCTTGGGACAGGCACATATGTTTGTGAGTATATGACATAATGATTTAACAGCTGTCATTTACAATCTGACTGATCTTTAACCATTGTTTGTTTGAACCTTTTTCCTCTTAAAAAGAACTATTGCAAATATTAACAAGACACATTCTAGATTTTTTCCACATTATTTATTAAAATACAACATGAAACATTCAATCATTATAGCACCTCGTGCATTTATCTTGTTAGGTTTAATATCTAATACATAGTCTAGATTAACTTATTAAATAGTAATAAGTCAAATAAAATGCCCGTTCATTAATGATCAACTGGGAAATGATCGAATCTTTGAAAAATTAAATGACACTGGTTTTGCCTATTTTATTTATTTCCTGAAACATGTGCTCACTCCCCAATTGTACTCTTAATACTGAAATCACAACATCAAGTTACAATAATCAAATAACTTTACAAAATCTCTCTCTCTCTCTCTCTCATACACAAAAAACAAGCAAAGTTACTCTCTCTCTCTCTCACATACAAAAACAAGCATCGCTGGAGACATAAAAAAAAACAATACACTTACACATATACTCTAACAAATAAATGCACAAACATACACATACACACACACACACAACTTTATAGAACGAATGTTACAAATGTATTTTTTCAATTTTTATCAATATAACAAAATATAACAAAAAAATAAAACAAGAACATTGTAAAACATTTAAAACTATACAATATAAGAATACATTTGCTTTTTATGTTAACAAATACATGTAAATAAATATAGTGTCGCCTGCGACTTCTATAAAAGTTTGTAATGTTCAATTAACTACAGAAATACATACTTAAATTTATAAAAAGATGTGTCAATTTTGCAAGAAAATACATTGAAGAGGTAAGTTTTCCTTAGTGAGCTGTTCGTTGCACTTTTGGGTACTTCAGTCAAACCTACTTTCAAGGTCACCTTTATCAAGGTAAACCCTGTCCTGTCATGTCATCTTCTTCTTTTCCCGCTGCAATAATACCGATGCATTTTTAACCTCAATTTAAAGGTCACCTCTCTTACAAGATCATTTTAATCTGGTTCCAAGGGTGACCTTCAAATGCAGGTTATACTGTACGTGTATTATGTTAGACAGATGAATCAGTCATACAATTTCCTCATTTAACTGATCGAAAATATACGTTTAGAAAAAAATATTCGAAAAGAGTTAAGCGTATGATCTATTTTCTTTCTTATGAGGATGTTTTATTATAAATGTTCTGGTAAAAATTTAAGAAAGGCATGATATTGAGTAATGGGGCACATTTATCTTCATTTAAAATATATAAATAAGAAACAATTTCAATACGTTGCTTTCTACCCAATGTTTGATATTCCAAATGTACAAATAATGTAAAACGACTCTGAGAATATTCTAGGTTACACTTAGAAACTTCTATTAGATTATTACTTTCAAACATCAGCATCTTGTCGTTCCTTCAAGAATAATTTGATTTCAGCATCTGGTGTTATAAATGTTCGTTTAACTGTTGGTATATCAATTACATTCGCTGGCAGTGATACCTCAAAATTTTGGATGAGCTGAAATTTAAAACAAAGATTTATTTGACAAATAAAACATGTATAACATATAACATAGATTGTTTTCTTTTGGTTAATATAATAATTTCATTTTCTTCTGTTTAGCTTGTCAAATTGCCTAAACGCTTAATTCCAGTACGAAATTAAAGAACTCATTTATTAAAGTCTTAAACATTTCAAATTATAATAAAAATTAAAGAAATCTTTAAAAATCCTTACTTCTGTTATTAACATCTTATTTACATTGATATCAAGTTTGCTGACCTCGTCTTTCTGGGAAATCATTATATTTTTGTCTATGTGATTTTTTAACGCTGGAGGGCGATAACTCTCTGGATAACTCTCTGTTTGTGATTTCTTAATTCGAGTGTTGAGTCAAATATGCATAAAATAGGAGTAAAATTTGTTAAATAACTTTTCAAGAAGTTTTCGAATTATCAAAAAAGCTAGTTATTTCACAATTATATATTTTTATTTCACTGGGGTCTTTTATTTTTCTTTTCAGTATTGCTAAGGCAAACAAATGATAGTAGTTTGAAATAAAACTTGTAAAAAACTGAAAAAAATACTGGCTTATTAAGATAGTTTATTAACTTACAAAAGTTATTCATTATTTTAAATTTCTAAATGGCGGAAATACATTCCACAAATTGACGTTTACGGATACTTTAGATCTCCTTATCATTTTCTATTTATTCATATTTAACAATTACAGCATACTTTAATGTAACTTTAGTTTAACGTATTTAGATTTATAATTATACCTTGAGTATACAGATATATATTTCATTTTCTGCAAATCTTTGTCCAAGACAACTACGCTGACCAAAACCGAACGGCTTCATTCCGAATGGATGATTTCGTCCCATGGTTACATCCTCGTGTGAATTTCTTAGCCATCTCTCAGGAATAAACTCTTTAGGCCTAGGATAAAATCTTTCATCTACTGACATGGCATCGTTATTTATGGCCACAGCCGTCTGAAAAAAAAAACAAGATAATACCAATAAAATATTTCTGTAAAGAAGTTGTTGTTTTTCATGTGTTCCTATGTCTTCCCTTTGTTCATTTATCTTTGTCTTTTTCTTTTACTGTATAATGTTTTAAAGAAATCGTGGATTCGTGATGTCGTCTAAGAGTACTTTATGATAAATATGGTTTTTTTTTTTATTACTCTAGAACATAACAAGATATAAAGCTATTGTACTTAATCATTAACAGGAATATTCATCCTTTAAAAATGAAAAAAAAAAGATACAAAGCATTCTCAACCCTAACGTCTGCTTTAAGTTTGATTAACGAGTTTTATTTCAAGTCTGAGTCTGAGACAGATAAAGGAGAGACGAAAGATATCAATAGGGCATTCAAACTCATAAGTCGATAAAAAAAGATAATGCCATGGTAAAAACCGAATAACGATCGTAAGAAAAACAACAATATACAAAACACAACATAAAAATCAAAGACTGAGCAACATGAACCCCACCAAAAGGTCACTGTAGATATCTAAAAGGTAGTTAACTTCAAAATGTACCAGCAAATTCGTTTTATCTAAGTTGAAATAGAAGATAAAATTCTAGTACGAAAATATGGAAAATGCATTCCCCTTAAAGAGGATCAGACCCCATGAGATGACATGGTAGGTAATATAATTTATACTTGTGACGAAAATGTTCAACTTGTGAGAAATTAATTAAGTACCTGTTTTGGAATACGATATCCACCAAGTACGAGATCATGTTCTAATATTCTCTGAGCTCCAATGAAAACTGGAAACCTTTTTCTGCAAACAAAACAATTAAAAAATATATGTTGGTTTTTAATTTGTGAACAATACTTAAAATATATTATCATGTCAATATGAAACTCGTTAATTTCTAACAAATACGAAAAACAAAAATATTAAATTATCTTGATATTTATATGATTAAGAGGCTCTAGATATGATAAACACATTCAACATGTCTATATATGGTTACAGTTGTGCAATTTTTTAACACCAAGAAGGTACTTAGAATAAAAAAAGTGTTGGATTCCTAATTAGATAGTACAGGGTTAGAATTATATTTTTTATTGAAAGTTTCAAAATTGCATAGTTTGCCTTTCCCATTAAGTGCGGAAACTGCATTTCAACTGCATTTTATGTCAATTTTTGTTGCATGGCAATATATTTTTTTTTTTGCTGTAATATAAAGCTGAAATTTCTAGTAAAATGAATTACTACTCAATTTTCTAATCTTTTTTCAAAGAAATAAAATTTTGAACAACTCTGGTAACTTATGCAAAATCCATTGCAGATGATTGCGATCTTATACCAATATGCGCAGTATATGGTACTCAAAACGAAAGTTACAGCAGATAAATCAGGAAATATAATTGAATTCCAGAGAGGAACTTGACATGTACGGACAAATTAATACAATTTCACAAATAGCCGATAGCATAGTCAACCTGACTTTGTTATTTTTTTTCCAAAAACTTGGAGATTTAAATTTAAAGAAATAATATATTTCACATGACGATATTTATGATATACACTTAACAATATGGAAAACTAAGGAATTTTGTTATACTCGTTTTTCGAAAATGGAGATCACCACACCAAATGATTATTTATTATCTTACTGCTATGTACCTTTGAGTTTCTTTAACACACGCTTTTAGGTAACTTAGGTTTGCAAGATGGCTCTTTTTGACCTTTTTACTCTTTCCAAGGACACTGTTTATTTCTTCATATAGTTTCTTTTGTTTATCTGGATTCTGGGCTAAATCACACAGTAAAAATGCGATAGTGTTTGCAGTCTGTAAAAAGAGAAACATTAATTTAGAATAAAGTCCTTTTATGTAAGCACAAACTTTTTTTTTTTAAGTTAAATAAATGCAATACTTAACTTAAAGATTGTGGTTCCGTTATCAAAATCTTTACTTATACTGAATGATTACCCTTCGTCAGATAACGTCACATCTAAATCGAAAAAAGAATACCCTAAAATACGATGTCGCTTTTACATAACACAGTTGAATAAGATAAAATATATATAAGAAGAGAATTTTGAATAAAGACCTCACATGAATTTAAATACATACATTATATATGAAAAACAATCGATTGATTGATTGTTGGTTTGCGGAATGTCTAGAATTAAAAAAATCGTTCACATTCATACGAGAAATAAAATAACAATAGATGCAATAGGTACGCTCTGCAGAGTGGGTCGACCGGAATGAAGGGCGGGAAACTTCGACTGTCATTCGAAAATGATGGCGTGTTGAATAGACATTTTGTCCTGCAACAGACCACCTACCACACCAGCATTGTTGATGTGGCTGTTAAAAATTCAAAGAGCGTGACATTCTGAACAAATGAAGCATTGGATTTAACGTGCCTATCAACACACTAAAACAATGGTATAAAACTAGTGTAATGGGTGACTTGTTCATAAAAAAAAATCACTGATTTGTCTTCTGTTTACCATAATAACACCTTATAACTTTTGTTACGTTTGGTAAGTACCTAGTTAAGAATTCGCTAGTATGTAATTAAAAAATAAAATAGTTAAAGATTTTTGAATTGGTCAATATGAGTTTGCATGGACCTCCGAAAAGTTAAGGGGTCTAGGTAGTCGAACTACTGTATCACTAGCCTGTCAACACTGAGGTTGTGAGTTAGAATCCCGCACGTGGCAGGTGCGCTCGAATCCAATCTTAATTGACTAGGATTGTCAGTTTTCCTACCGAAGGTCGGTGGTTCTCTCCGAGCACTCCAGCTTCCTCCACCAATTAAAATTGACAGCCTTGAAATAGCACAATAGTGCTGAAAGTGGCGTTAAACACCAATCATTCAATCAATCGAAAATTTAACATATTGACCTCGGCTAATAAAATCTCAAATCGACCGCTTCACAAACAGACTCTAGTATTTAACCTATATCATCATTATCATCATCATTACACATATAATAAATTGGTCGGTTATGACTGCAAGTGTTGTGGGTAGCATTCGTCAAGTAATGAAGGTCACCAATAGGATATAACAGAAAATATGTTGATTAACAAATTTGTATTTCACAAACTGCCTTTTTACTAGTACCAGCATGTCCTTTTGTATAAGTAAATGCATGGCGATATTAGATATTGGCTGTAATAAAGACAACAAATGAGTTGGAAACCAGTCGAGAACCAAATAACAGTGTTTCCTATACGTAGTCTAGTACGCAAAGAAATATTGACATGCATCATTTAAGATGCCTTCGTATTTTTACCTGAAATAAATACCTCTACTTAAATCAAACACAATTGCAACCGGTGCAGTCTTGACATTTGATACTTACAGAATCAATTCCTGCTCCTATTAAATCTAATATGATCACGCTGACTTGTTCATCCGTAACTCTAGGATCAGACAACAACGAATGAAGAAAATTTGGTTCTTTCTCTAGATATTCTTCTAGTTTTCCTTCTCGTTCTAGTTTCATTAGCTTTTGTTTCTGTGATTTTATTTCTCGCTCTGCTAACCTGTTAAGAAAAAGTACATTTTAACACAACTTAACAATAGACCAAAACAAATGACCTAAGGCTATCAAAAAAAATAGTTACGAAAGACTGGTATAGCAGCAGTTTTTTACAATGAGTTCAAGCACAATGTGCTACCTTATTGTGCTATATTTCGCGGGATACCTTGTAAGCTCCACATATAATTATTGCATGAAATGAATAAATCAATTAAAAATATCCCTTTCAAATTGATATTGTCCATGATTTTAAATTAATTTAACATATAATTGCTATAAATTATAAATATTTGTTTCAACAAATGTTTTATCGCTATAACTACACGTTTTGTTGAGCACGCATAGAGACAAAAAAATATATAGAATTTATCATTTTTCGTAATATTATTCACTAATTATCCGTTTTCTCTACAGCTGCTGCCTCATATGGAATTTAGTCTTTCAAATCAACAGATGATCGTATTCTTAGGTAAGAACACATGATCGGTCACGTGTTAAATGCAGAAGTTCTTATGTACAACACGTGCGGACGGCAACCGTAAATCAATGTGTGTCTGGAATAATCTTATTACTTAGTTCATTCGGAATACTTATGGTTTCTAATGGATCTGTTTTTTAACTTGATGTAGCATGTAATTAGTAACCATAAATAGAAATGTTACTATATATATGTAAGTGATAAACGATTTAGACATAATTTCTTTTTTTCCTCAATTGTTTTGTAATTGCTTTTTTTTTTCGTCTGTGGGAAATTCTTTCCTAGCCTATGTTGTTATTTGTCTTTTGGTCTTTTTATCTTTTGCCATGGCGTTTTCAGTTTATTTTCGACTTATAAGTTTGAATGTCCCATTGGTATCTTTCGCCTCTCCTTTCCAAGCATAAGCGCACCGCTCCTTAGATTTTTTTTTATATGTTACACAAGTCAAAAATATTATAAATTTAGTGCTATGAATTAAATAGTGTTTCCTCAAAATCTCAAAATGATTTAAAGTCATTTCGAGCTTTAAATTCAATACAAAAGTGAGGACTGTATAATTCCAAAAATATTGCGATACCATTCTATTCATTTAGTACTGAAATAGTCTTTGAATGTTTACGTATACTTGTAATATTTCTAACGACTCAAGAACTTTATGATTGACCCTCCTAATGAAACGATTGCATCACTTGATTTCTCCTGCCGTGTATGAACTCATATCTGAGAGTCTGACTGGGGAATAGAGAATAAAAGGTAGAGTGCAGAATACAGGGTAAAAAGTACTGAAAAGAGAAAAATTGGTAAAAAAAAATAAAGACGAGAATATTGGGGTGCTGAAATGTAAAGAATAGAGAATAATGATTAAAATATAAAGAAATTAGAAAATGGTAAAAAAGATAAAAGAATAAAGAAAGAACCCCCATCTAGACCCGCATAACTCATCTGCAGATATTGATCTTACCTGTAAATCTTAAGAGTAGAAGATTCAAAACGTTTGTAGATTCCTGTGTTGAAGTACTTGTATGACTTTATAGGCAGGAAAAAGGCTTGATGGAAACTAGTCAGCATTTCCTGGAGATTTGTGTAGAAATCGAAGTCACTTGTACCATCGAGGTAGCCAAGGCGTGTGTTGAAACATAGCATACCAATACCTTATAATACATTAAGGCAGAATTTTACACTCAATGTTATAAATGCATGATGAAACCGAAATTCGTATAAAAAAGAATATAACATGTCATATTGCTACGTGTCGCTGAATGTTGCTTCACAATGTGTATTTGGAAACAAGCGGTAAGCAAACATCTATAGTGAGTATTCCCGAAATTAGGAGCCTGTTTGCACCTATATTTTGGTAATATGCTTTTATTTTATTTATTAGTTAGGTTGTTTTTATTTTTTTTTTTTATAAAAGATAAAAGGCAACATTTTTTAGTTTACCTTACGGTTTGAGCTCCCCTTTGCTTATTGTTGAAAACTGCCTATGAACTACATGTATTTTGCTCTCTCGTCCTTTTGAATGAAATTATTGGGATTTTCCAACACAATATAAGAATAAGAAGATGTGGTGACTGTGATTGCCAATGAGACAACTCTCCAACGGAGATTCAAATGATGTAAAACTATAGCTGGTTTTTTTTCTTATGCATTTCCATTTTTAAACAAAACTGATCTTCTATTCATAGCTAATATAAAAATAAGAAGATGTGGTATAATCGCCAATGAGACAACTCTCCACAAGAGACCATATGGCACGGTCTTATTACAGTGGCGTAGCTAGCATGTATGCTCAGATGCTCAAGCATTTTGACAAAAAAAATTAATTGCATGTGTTCGCAGCAGATAAACTCGGAGGTCTCCGAATGTAACAAGGTTGGGGATATGAGGATAACGCCCAATCATTTCCGGGAAAATGTCCAAAAAAATGTCATTTTCTGCCTAAAATTTTTTTGTCACTCCGCTCGGCGAAATTTTTTGCCACGCTAAGCTCGGCGGTAGTTTGGCATAATCTATCGACCCTGGCTTCGCCACTGAGTCAGAAATTAACAACTATAGGTTACCGTACGTAAACTTACTTTCACTTGTGTAGTTTGTAAGTTCTTTATGGAGATCATTTATCACTTGTGTTTTACGTAGCTGATCTACAAAGTCGTCTGCCACAGTTTCTATTAAAGGGACATAATTCGCCACAATTGCTGGTCGTAAAATCTTTTCTTGCGTTGACCTGCGCATCTTCATCCACTCCTCTCCCTGCCTAACAAAATAGTAAATTACATTTAAAATTTAACTGCAAATGTAAATACCTTTTTTTATTTATCAATAAAAACTTCTGGCAATTAACTATGTTACATATAGAATATTAGAACAAAAATCCAAACAACAAATAAAAGCAGTCAACTTATGGTCTTCAGCAAATTACAGATAAGCGATATTACAATATGATAATCTCTTACTACATCAACTCGAATCTAGAAGAGTTGTGCAAAATGTTCACAAAGACCATCAAAGATGTGCCGCTGGCACCGAATTACTTAAATGGAAAAAAAAAACACTAGTCATTTCCTTGTTCCGTGTTTGTTTTTATGTATAACATTTTGCCTTATATAACTTTGCAATTTATTCGGATAAAGTAGAAGATATAATATTATATATCCGTTTTTTATTTTTGTTTGTTTGTTGGTTTTTTTTTTTGGTTTTTTTTTTTTTTTTTTTTTTTTGGGGGTTGCTGTATAAGCTTGATATTTTAAACATCACACAGCTTTGTCTCTCCAAACATATTTGCTATGTGAGTTCCTGATTAAAGAAAAACAGTTAGCATTGAAATGCTTTGTTTAAAAGAAGAAGATATGATTAAAACCTGTAGCTACAATATTAGTACCGGTTGTCATTGATACGTTGGCGTCTCTGGAAAACTAAACAATGGTTCTAATGCGAATTAAAGAGTACTGTTGTACAAAGTGTCTGCATTTGAAAAGCAGAGCTAGATAGAACTCGACCCATTTGACCGAAACTTGATGCTTAAGCCCTCGACTTCTTTTTTAAATTTTTTTTTTCTTTTTCAGATGCAATAAATGGTCAATAAAATGTTGTGTTTTGTAGACTGTTCCAGCTTGTTTGTTTTTTCAATTTTTGTTTGTTTGTTTTGTTTGTTTTATTATTATTTTTTTTTTTTTGCCATGGCGTTGTTAGTTTGTATTCTGACTAAAAGTTTGAATGTCCGGTTTGGTATCTTCAGTCTCTTTTCAAATACTACTTAATAATATGGTCGATTTGTGTATGTAAGTGATAAGTATAGGTCCCGTTTTTATCCCAGAAACAAATTTGGGTATGTGGACTGTAATTTCCGACCACTTAGTCACGCGTATTTTATCAGAAGAACCAAGCTGTGTCAAAACAAATCCTATGATTAATGAAAACAAATGTAACTTACAGTAGAACTACTCCTTTTGGGATGTTGTTTCTTTTGAAAAATGTTTCCGGTAATTTCATCTGCGTTTTAGCATGTTCTTTATATTGAGCTTGGAAAACAACTTTAGCATGATCTGGATGGAATACATAAACCATAGACGACATTCCGGTTTTCAATTTGACTATATCACCGTATTTGTCCCGTAAGTTACACAAAAGCTCAGGCATATCACTTGGAGTGTAATTAGCTGAAGAGATATGTCAAATAAATTGTTAACCGTACAATTATACAGAAAAAAAAACATTATTATGAAAGCATAGGATTATTAAAAGCGGTGAGAGTGCCACGTTATTTGCGCGTCAAAGCGTATGGCATAAATGTATAAATAACTATGTATATTTCTGAAAAGAATTGTGTCTTGTTCACTAATTTCGTCTGTTCCAAATAATTTGTGTTCTATGGAAATAACAACAAAGTGTTGGATATTTTCAAATAACTTATTACTAGGTTCGAGGAGAGGGGACATTCTAATAAAATATGAATCAAATCTTCTTATGGACACCCAAGCTCGCGTCATTTACCAAAGCTCTAAATGAATCGGCTTTAAGGGGACTAAATCTGTGTTGTTATTTTGTTTCAGATAGTGGTATTCCAGTAATAAAGTAATAATTAGTGATGCTTCAAGCTGCAAGTGCTCAATTTTCTCAGAATATCTGAAACAGAACCTATCCCATTGCTCGCATGCTTATTCTAAAAGTAGAATTATGAATGAAAGATATTTCTCATTAAGATTGTTAAAGTTAAAAAATATATTGTAATTTCATGTTTAGCGGCACTGTAACAAATATTAAGGAAAATTCGTTATCTAACCAACGTCCCTTCTGTTTCCATTGGCAGTGTCAAATTGCCATCCTCCTCCCCAGTCTAATCATTTGCAGAACCAACATAATTGGTCTATTATTTAACTATATACGTGACTTAATTGCCTACGGATTTTATGCAATACTCGCAAATTCGATCCATTAATGTATTGTTTCCGATAATGTATCTCTTCAAGGACAAATATAAAAAATTGGAAAAAAAATCAGTTAATACATTCATAAAAATTGCTAAAAATATATTCTTATCAAACATAATTGTTATAACCTGTTGAAAGCGCTTAAAACCGAAGCAAAATATCACTCCCAATTTCTGTTAAAAACGTGATTAGTTGCTGACGTCCTCTTTTGGGCACAATATTAATATGACTTTAGTAATTGAATAAGAAAATATATTATATCTTTCGACTAAGCAGTATCAAATAACCAACTGACTGAATGAAACATTTTACGTGATGTAATTACTTCGTGGGAAAACTACCTACAGGGTCAAAGTAAATTCTATAACTGTATGTTACTATCACATAATTTTTTTTTTTTTAAATATTTGTATCGCGTGACGCCATTTAAACACAAAATACTTACTAAAAGGTTTAAACTGTAAGGCAATTCCTAAAAATGGAATGTTGTATATTCCTTTTGGACCAGGAATCTCGCTGAAAGGTTTAATGTCGTCTGCTTGTGGGATTGTTTCACAGTGGTGTTCATTCATCATGGCGGCTGCATGCTCACATATACACTTCCGTATCAGAACCCTGTAGTTATTGCACTGAAGTAAATCTCTTGTAATTCTCTTTGATAGAGCCATTGCTGTAAAAGAAAATTATATATTATAGTTTACTCCGGCTTTCCCCACAAATAAAGACTGGCCCGCCTTTTTGTAGCTTTGTGTGCTGAAAATGGCGTTAGGCACCATTTATCAATCAACCAAACAATACATATCATAGGTATTCTAAAAGTTAGTAGGTAACAATAGCCATGCTAATAGTTTACACATGAGGTCAAATGCATACAATAATGTATCAAACCTCAATGATGTCATCAATGCAAATAGTGTATATGGCTGTGGATCCATTACAAGTGATAATTGACTACAAATTTCACAGAGACTTCCCGTTCCCTAAAGAATGTAACGCATTTTTGGTTTGAAAATTTGTTTCTGACGGGGTTGCATGCAGAGCAACAACAGCTTCTGTTCAGTGTGCATTGCCAGTCATATTTATATATCACTACGGCTTGTTGGGACTATTTGGTGTAAAATAACAATACGTTTATTTTTGAATATCTCGAACATAACAGATAACTTCTGACAACAGGTATGAGAAGCGTGTCAGAAATATTTCCTGCACATTTCGCATCACCCGTCATATTATTTTGTGGAATGTGTCACTTGTTGGTACTTGTCTACTTAGTGTCAAAACGGGTTTTACTTTTAACCATTTTAAACAGTACCTTTAACATAATATTTCGGAAATTTAGGATTTAAAAAAAAATCATGTATGTATGTTGTTGGACGTTTTTGTCTGGCATCGGAGAGAAAGAATTGATTTCAAATTAACTTTATTTTGATTTTACCTTAACTTGCATTATGGGTTGTTAGATATACCGCAAGATATATTCTACAATCACAATGATTTTTGTTTGTTTGATCGTAAACATGTACTTAATCCTGATGTATGTAATATATTTGTAGAAAGCGAAAGTATCAGCTCTGAAAAAAACTGCTACAAAAAGGCTCACTAGCTTATCGTTCGAACTTACTCAGCGTGTGCCTTTCTGGTCCAACATTTTTTTCGATGTATTCAGAAAAAAAAATATAAAACATTCATTAGAGGAATATGAATTAAATTATATTTAAAACCTGCTGACATATTTATTTTAACTTCTACAACACGTAAAAACTAGACGATTTCAAAAATCCAATTGTACTTACCGTAATACTATAGCGCTCATTGACATTTAAACAGGAGTCAATCGAAATGTGTCGAATAAGCATTTTCAAAAAATTTACATGTACGTACATATGTAAAATGTAGGACGTCAACGATTACAATGCGGAAGTGAATAAGCAAAAAAATAAATCAAATCAATACTAATCTACACGTATAACATGCGTACTGTTTAAAGTCAGTCAGACTGAAGATCAAAGTCTCTTTAAAAAATATCATATTCAAAATTTTTTCTTCAATATTTTTGCGTTGATTTTTTTTCACCTCAGACAATAAAAACCTGACAACAAACTAAGAAAACAGAACTTAAGACTTTTTTTATAATAAACGATTTCCTATACATAAAAGCATAACTTTGACCTTATTTCATAATTTAAGAATTTTCTAGGCATAAAAACATAAAGACCAACTGTACAACCGGCCTCTTAAACAGTTTACCCAAGACTTCCAATGAATTTGAAAAAAAATCAGAAATTAATAATATAATTTGATATCACTATTTTTATTGTTTATTAATATAATTATTATTGTTATTATTACTATTATCATGTGGTCCCCCCTAATAAAACAATGCTACCATCAAAACGTTTAAACCCGCTGCAATTGTTTGCACCTGTGCTAAGTCAGGAATCTGATGTTCAGTAGTCGTTTGTTGATGTGGTTCATAAGTGTTTCTCGTTTTTTTATATAGATTAGACCGTTGGTTTTCCTGTTTGAATTGTTTTACACTAGTAATTTTTTGGGGCCCTTTATAGCTTGCTGTTCGGTGTGAGCCAAGGCTCCGTGTTGAAGACCGTACTTTGACCTATAATGGTTTACTTTTATAAATTTTGACTTTGATGGAGAGTTGTATCATTGGCACTCATACCACATCTTCTTATATCTATACAAGGTATTTTGCTTCTACATCAGAAATTTCCCCCATACAGTGGTCACTTAATGTGTGATTATACTGAACTTCAATATAATATAATAAATATCATAGCTTTGTTTAACATATCGACTATTCTACTTCTTAATTTATCTATAATTTGTTTAGAAAGTATTAATATAGCAAAAAGAAGTCTATAACATTCTAAATCGAACAATATCCCCTTACTGTATCCGCTGTAACTTGCTCATGACTAGAAAATCCGGTCACAGGCCACGAACGAAAGAAGTAGGGCACGATCGTGAATTACAATATATATTCATTGATTTTCTTTGGAACAAAAATGTCTGCACGGTCAACCAACGTCACGTTATTTCCGACGTACAGGGATTAAAAAAGACATTCTTGGTTAAAAAAAAATCATTGATAGGCTAGCGACCCTCTTTACATAAACCATGGAAGTAAAATGAAATACAATACTTCTATCCACAAACCTTATATATAATGTAAAATGTTTTGGTTATTTTTGTCTATGGTTTGCTGCCACAATGACATATGCTACAAATTTCCTTTTCTTCAGGAAAAACACTTACTGGAACAATTTTTGAATTTAGTAATAACTTTCAGATGTATATCCTATTACAAATCGAAAGTTTACAAAAGGAGTAATGCTTTTAATTTCATAAAAATATCGCACGATAAGTATTGTTTTCTAACTGAAATATTGGTTATTAAAATAATAAACGGGCAGAGAAAAAAATACGTTTCTGTCATTTATAATAATAATAATAATAATAATAATAATAATAATAATAATAATAATAATAATAATAATAATAATAATAATTGAAAATAAATATAAGTTATTTCTTAATACATAAAAGATAACAAAATTTAAACATAGTGACATAAGTCAAGTACTCTGCGGTTTCAGCACTTTTCCTAATAACTCCTCACCCATATAGCTAAAATATAATATAATAATCATACTGACCGTAGACAAATCGTATAGTTCTATAATTTTTATCAGTCCCTGGATTAATATGTTGGATAGATGTGTCACACATGTATTTATAATCCAAATCGTTGATCCATTTAAACGTGACCAATTTTGAAACGTGTTCAATATATGAATATTTAAATGAAACGTCATTACCGGGTAATCTAAATAATAAGTGCATTTTTTGTCAAAGGAATTTCAAATTATTGTGAAATAGAGAAACATTCGAGGGAAAAAGATAAAAGAAATGCATTAATGACGAAGCTGAAATGGTTGGCGAAAAAAACAATTAACGCAATACACTTCCTTGGAGGATTAACCTTGTGTTTTTACCGTCCTACTTTTTAACCTTCTTCTTAATCCAAAAAAAAAAAAAAAAATCGATATAACTATGGATAGAATAACGTTTCTTTTATATTGATAATTTTATACGAAAAGCCTTTACACGTTAAAGATTTCTCATCGGGTTTTATGAGGCATAATTCTTAATTGTAGAACGAAACAAAATATATTTCAGGTTAGTTTTATTAAAGTTAATACAAAACTATTCACAAACACGATGTGAAATGTTTTAAAGTTAAATGATTTTTTATCCTGACCTATAAACATGTATACATAGGTAAAGGTTTTAAAATATCTCGTAATAGCTACGCAATGATAACGATAGTTTTTCTTTTTTCAATGCAGTATATAAAAATAGTTAAATTTAGTAGTCATTTCAAAATTCTAGATCTATACAAATGTGGAATATATCTTTTAAAGTTAAGCGGTGTTCGTTTATTTGCCTACATCGCTCGTTCGTCGAATTTTTATATCTGAAAACTCTCATTCGAAACGATCGATTCAATGAAACCGAACTTGGTAGAAATCAAAACTTATTTCAAAGTTTGAAAATAAATCTGGTGATGTCGACCACCAACTTATAAAGCGGTCTGTTTGAATGGTTTTACACTAGTAATTTTTGGGGCCCTTTATAGCTTACTTTTCGGTGTGAGCCAAGGCTCCGTACTTTGACCTATAATGGTTTACTTTTATAAATTTTGACTTGGATGGAGAGTTGCCTCATTGGCACTCATACCACATCTTCTTATATCTATTTACTATCAGAGCAGGCTAATGACTTTGTAACCTTTTTTAACGCTATTGTCCCTTTAAACATTGAGCAAAAATGTATATGAATATTGTTATATAATAAGTAAGTATACCAGAATGCTCATTAGTTTCTTTTCATTTGCCCAAAAATAAGTGGGTTTTTTTTCCATTTAAGGGCATACGATAAAGTTTTATTCCCAATGTGAATTTTAGACGAAAGTTTGCATGCAAGTTATTTTTCACCTAGTCAATTCAGATATGTTATAAAAATATATCTTCATGTGCTACTTTTAGAGATAAATAGGGTCGAAATTTTAGACATTAACTGGAAATTTCGGTTTCTTGGACATTTCTATCCTTTAGAAAGACATACATAACTTTTTTTTATTTAAAGATAAACGCAAGCGGATTTTGCAAAAGCATCTGGAATATCTTCTCTATATAAGTGTGCTTTGAAATTGTGAAACAATTCTTTGGAAATTATTCATTTTTATCACATTTCCTGATTTTAGTCAAAGAACGGCATTTTTGGCTGTATATTTATCTAATTTAAAAAAAAATCATCTGTGATTTGTTCATAAAAATGGCACAAATAATCTTCATACATAATCAAGCCAAATGTCATTTTTAAAAAGAGGGGTCCATGTACTCGTTTTTAAGTTAAATCAGTCTGAATGATCAAAATCAGTCGAAAATGCATCTTTGATAGACATGTTATGTTGTTTTCTGTCGTGCTTACTGCAGAACTTGTTCTGAAATAGTCACGGAACAGTCACAACTTAGGACCCTCGGGACCCTCCTCAAACGAGGTTTGACTACTTAAAGGGTTCAAATAAATATAAATATCCTTGTCCGTCCCAAGTCAGGAGCCTGTAATTCAGCGGATGTCGTTAGTTCGTGTCTGTCATATTTGTTTTTTCGTAAATTGTATTGTTATGAAAAAGGCTATTAGTTTTCTCGTTTGAACTGTTTCACATTTTTTATGTCGGGGCCTTTTATAGCTGACTATACGGTATGGTTTTTTTTCTCATTGTTGAAGACCGTATGGTGGCCTATAATTGCTTATACCTTCGTCATTTGAACTGTGGTGGACAGCTGTCTCATTGGCAATCATACCACGTCTCCTTACCTTCATATTGCATTTATGTTCTTTTGTATAAATAGCATATACAATTATTATGGAAGGTATACTCATGATACAGTAACCCAAAACATGGCAGACATCTTTTGGTTCTTCGATTAAGACGTTCATTTTGTTTGTTTTCAATGTCATCTGAAGATTTTTTTTTATCGAAGCAATTAATTTATATTCTTACTACACTCACACATAATGACAACACACAAAATTTTCCCAACATACACAAAAAGTGTACTGAAACTTAAAGGTCGAGGACAATAAACGAACGAAGCAATTTAAAAAAAACAGTTCATTTCAAAACGACTCACAAATTTGTGCATTTTCCCGTACATTTCCAATGCTCATGCTATAACGTCACCTAGGGTCAACCGCCGTAGTTTATTCATAAAAAGTAACTCGAAAATCGCCTATCATATTTGTTTCATCAACCTCTCCCTTGGTTAATTATTATGAAAACTACATGCAAGGAAATCCTGGGTAGGTGACTTGTGTTTGACGTAATTACATGTATAATGACCATAAGGGTCTGGATAGGGGTCATTCATTTCTGTATTCTTTAAATTTTTATGCCATTTTCCTTTATTCTTTATACTTTATGCCCATTATTCTCTATTCTTTATATCTAAGCACCTCATTATTCTCTATTTTTATTTTTTTGTGTCCATTTTTCTCTTTTCATTATATTTTTTGCCCATTATTCTCTATTCTTCCCCATCCACACCCCAATAAGTTATCAACACTTAAATTTGGTTTTTTTAAATGCGGAACTTGAACATTTCCTTTTAAAAAATGAATGAAAGTTTAATGGGCTGAAGTACTTGTGTATACTCGACAAAAAAGTAAAGGGCCACTTCCATTTAAAATAATGTTTTATATTTTCATCAAGGGTTACAGGAAAAAATACTAAGCCTAGAAACATGACACCTTGTATGGTGTTTTGTCAATATCATGCCAACAACTTCCAGTCATTATCTCACTGTTTTAGCAATGCGGAACTTGGACATTCCCTTTTAAAAATGAATGAAAGTTTAATGGTCTGAAGTATACTCGACAAAAAGTTAAGGACAACTTTCATTTAAATTAATGTTGATATTATTTTCATCAAGGGTTAATGGAAAAACTACTAAGCCTAGAATTATGACATCTTGCGTGGTATTTTGTCAATAGCACGCCAACAATTTCCTAACATTGTCTCGTTTTTTAATTTTCAGTTTTCAAGTGTTCAAAATCCCATTTTATCCCAAACTATTATTATTTCTGACAATAATTTTAATGAATTCTAACACCATTTGACTATAACTTCGAGGAAATTTAGGCGTTTAAATAGCAAAATGACAGATATAATGATTGCTTTGGTCAAGAATCGATTTTTAGCAGGATTTTTCAATACGCTTTTCGAAAATGAGACCGTCATATTAGAAGTTTGCACTTTGTGATTGAAATCTAGCTTTACAGTAACAAACAGTTCAGAACAAAGTTCCTTTTTGCAACATGTATAAATCTGCTAGATTAGAATACACTCTAAAATTTAGGTTACACCTCCATTATACCATGTTGACACAAGCTGGTTTTGATTGTTTTGGTTAAATGCTCAAAAACGATTTATGTAAAAAAAAAGAAGATAACAGTATGATTGCCAATGAGAAAACTATTCACTAGAGACCAAATAACAGATGTAAGCAACTATAGGTCATTGTACGGCCTTCGACAATGAGCAAACCCATCCCGCATAGTTAGCTATAAAAATGTCGAAATAACAAAATGTAAAATAATTCAAACGAGAAACTAACGGCCGGATTCATATACAAGACAATAAACGAAAAACAAATTTGATAGACAGTAACCAACAACTGTCAACAGCCACTGAATTAAAGGATCCTGTCTTTGTGACAGGGTTTCTTATTTTCCCATATGTCGAACGTACTTTTTTTATTCCAGTAACACATGACATAAGAACTTAAAAATCGGTAATATACATTTATATTGTTTATTATTACTATTATTAGAAACATTATTAAACATAATATTTTCTCATTCAAAAGAATAACTATAGGTCATGTCTTCAGAGGGAATATGAGCCCTTATTCCCTATGATGGATGGATTTGATTTTTGATTTTTGGTGTTTTAACGCCACTTTTAAGCACCGCTTTTGGGCTATTTCGTGGCGGCCAGTTTTTATTGGTGGAGGAAGCCGGGTGCCCGGAGAAACCACCGACCTTCGATAGGAAAACTGACAATCCTAGTCAATTAAGATTGAGTCGAGTGCACCCGCACGAGCGGGGTTCGAACTCACAACCTCAGTGTTGACTGGCTAGTGATTACAGTAGTAACTACTTAGACCACTCGGCCACCGAGGCCCCCTATGATGGATGGATGGCTGTTTAACGTCCAGTTGCAAATTAAATGCACACGCAGGACGAGAACATGTTAGTGCGATATGAATCCTGCTTTGTACTAAACGGCACGATGATCCGGTTTTTAATGTGCTAGTTATCAAGGTAACAATCTGCAGGAAGACAAGTCACCTTCCCGGGAACATTATTATGACTACGAGCAGACCAGTCTTTGGATCTTACTCCTTAATGCCGCGTGCTTAGCGGAGAATCAGCAAAAATCTATTTCACAGTCTTTGGTTTGACCCGGTCGGGGTTCGAACCTACGATCTCCCGCACTCGAGACGGACACGCTACCACGACACCACCGAGACAGTTCATACTAATGAGCAGAAGTTGTATATAATATTAGTTACAGTCTGCTAGTGACCTAATTCGATATATATGGGTCAGTAAATTCCATATGGGGTTCGAACGAAGCGAAGCTAGATAAGAACCCCATATGGAATTTACTTACCCCATATATATCGTATAAGGTCACTAGCACACTGTGTAACGAATTTATCTTACCGACTATCTTAACATGTGGCAGTTAGACCAGTGGCCTATCAAAGTGATCAAATCTTCAATATAAAGAACCTTCTTCCATTGGTCTATACAAAAACAAATGCCCGACAATAACAACTTGTTAGCTTTTAATGTGTTTTATGAATTTATTTCAATCGTTCATCATCAATTTCTTTATCTGTTGTCCGGGTGAAACGTTTCAGATTTTTCCTCAACGCCGTGTTGTTTTTATTAAGGGACGTAACACCACTACTAACCGTGTATTAAATTAAACCACGCCTACTACCCCATATGAAATATACAGGGTCTCCACGCAGTCGCGTTTTAACCAATCAAATTCCTAGAAATGTATAGGTGGTAAGATAATATATCAATTATCATTCTGATCTTCATCTATTGTTAACAGAGTATATGGGCTCATATACTCCGTCAAGGTAACCAATCAAATTGCAGGATTAGCCAGGATGTTTTGCTACAGTATACCGGAAACTAAAATGTAAAAACAATATCGCAAACAAATATCTTTTTGATATGTAGGTAAGTGCACTTAACTTACATTTAAGAGATGTAAAATAATTTCATATAAAACTATGCACTCAATCATATGTCAAAACGTGTAACATGTTTATAGTTTTACCTCCAAGCACTTCATAACAAAATTAATTCGGGCGACATCACGAAAAAACCATTTTGCTTGTGCTTTATTCAAATAGGATAGAATCGTTTTCGTTACGTGCACGATTCTAAGTTTTGTCGTTTAAAAGATCACTTAAATTAATTCAGACTTCAGTTCTTTTAGTCTTTTTTGTTTAACTGGTTATATCTGAATACAAAAATCCGATTATTTTTGGGGTAAGGATGGGGCATTAGAACTTATGCACATGCAGTGCAACTAAATGCTGCAGAAAAGTAACCATACTCCTTTGCGCATGCGGGAAGGTCTGGATGGGGGAGTCCTTCATTTCTGTATTCCTAAATTTTTTAGGCCATTTTCCTTTATTCTTTATACTTTTTGCCCATTATTCTCTATTCTTTATATTTTAACACCTCATTATTCTCTTCTTTATTTTTTTACCCATTTTTCTCTATTCTTTATATTTTTTGCTCATTATCCTCTATTCTGTAAACCCCCATCCACACCCTAATGTAGGTATCATCGAGTTACTACGTGGCCAAATTTAGAAAACAGGTCGTAGAATATATAAAAAACTATTATAAGTAATCTTGGTACATTTTTAGCTGAATAGAATTTTTATTGTGATGGTTATATCACCCTTTTTAAAAACGTTTATGTTATGAGTGCTTTTTCCCTAAAGAAATTAGCCACGACAGCTTAACACGTGTTAGCATGTTTCAAGTAGTTACCCTATTAGTACAATAATGACTGCATATATTTAGTTACACTATTCCTTTATAAAATATTTGATAAATTATTAGCAGCGGTGGTGATGTTGTATTACATAATTATATTGACGATCAGAGATGCAATAATAAAAATCAATTCCAAATTCAAATTCAAATATTTTTTGCCATATAAACTTTAAACAATAAGTTTGTGACAAATACAAAAAAGTATACAATATAACTGAAATTTACACATATATATACAATCATTTAATTACAGTAAATAGTCCAGAGTCCTCTGTCCTCAGTTCTAATGACTTTTAATGTAGGACCTTAATTCATTTACTTGTGATGATGTTGATGGATTGAGCATAAAAATCACCTTTTCTTTATCAGACAAATCTTTAACAGAAACAGTTTATTTTCAAAATAGTAAAAATAACACTTTCTGAATTTAGTGCGTCCAAACCACTATTCTGGTTCACCAGAAACACTCAAAATGAAAAAATATATATAAAAAACGGGGATGTATAAATACTTGAGAATTTTTGTGATCAAATGGGACATAAACCGAATAGCGAATAGCCAAGGTACAATATATAAAAGTATAAGGGTATTTACCACGCGAGCTATTACAAAATTTATCATATTGTTGATGCTGCGCAGATTGTAATAGTTATTTATTTTTCTATTTTTTATTATTAATTTTAGGTTAAAAAAGTGGAATGATTCGAAAATTGTATATATGTTACGTGACAAAGGTGCTGTGCCTTCACATCCAATTAAAGGGATTGTACCACCAAAATATTGTCTCTCCTATTCCCGAGTCTTCCTTGTACTAAAATGTACGCACACGGAAATATATTATTTGTTGTAATTTTTCATGTAAGTAGAATAAGTCATTTAAGCTATTGTTTAAAAAGAAAAAAACCACACACGCTTTAAAGAAATGTCTTGTCGATCGATAGGCCTTGGATCGTTAACCTTGGATCTGAAATGGTATTCGTTCAGTGTGTCAATATGAAAAGTATTATAATTTCAATAACTCTTTTGAATATGTACTTTCACAAATATTAACTCATGAATATTCTTTCATGTATATTAATTGAAGCCTTATCTGTTGTAAAAATATATTTAGAGTACTTGACTAAAATATAAGAAACAATCTACGATGACAAGCAAGCTGAAAATATCTTTTTTTAAGGTATGAAGAAAATTAATTTGATATATTTTTTCCTAAATCAGGTCAAGGACAACCACGTATTTGTACCTTCACAAAACTGGTTTAGTGCATGCACTTATGTTGGCGAGTGTCGTCTTGAATATAAAATCAAAATGAAGGAGTTCATTCCCGAAATAATGTGTCACCTTTGTTTTTGAAACATGAAAGGGCATGCATTCTTATGTATTGTTATGATTTATGAAGTATTGCATGATTCCTTACATTCCATGATGAAGTATATTTCTGTTGCAATTATGTGCTATTTTGCATCTGAAAAAGAGGACTTAGGTGAAAGTTAAAAATCCTAATCGTACCTTCTGCTCGGGGGGAAGGGCACTTCCTAAGTATACTATATATACACATTGTCCTGCTTGAAAATATGTGAATAAGTGGGGAAAACTATCAAAAATATATAATATATGATAAGGTCAATAAAGTTCCCATTTCTTGTATATGAAAAGCTCTGTACCTTAAATCTGAGCTCCGAGCAAAGGTGATAATTTCGATTATGTCGGAATGTAATTCTCATTTTACCTACGCCTTAAAATCTTAATTATATGAACATGGTGGGGAACCCCAGCGGCACCCCATATCATTTAAGTATTATAGTAGCCCCCCCCTCCTCCTCCCCCCGAGACCTTCTGCCTTATTACAAAACAGAGATTGAAGATTTTTTACACTATATTTTACTGGCCTATTTTTTATTCTTATTTGTTGTTCTGTTTTTTTTATTTTAGCGAATCGGAATTAACCTTCATTAGAAAGTTCCGAACCAGCACTTAAACAAATTCTAATGGTATATACATACAGGGAAACATATTGTAGACGATGTATCCGTTTGATAAAAAAAAATACCCGGATAACGCTAACAACATCGGATTAAAAAAGACATTCAGACTGTCAAAAAGACAGAACATTTTAGTTCATTGTATAGCTTAATTGGACATAAATATTAATAATGTTCCGGTTTTGCCATTTCTTTTTCTAGAATACCGGTAGTTTTTACTTACATCAACGTATTGCTTCAGTTATTTTTATTTGTCAACTTTAAACACACACGAAGTCGAGGCTCTGCAATCACTGATCAGAACTTTTGTGAACATCTAGATCACCATATCATCATACTAAACAATTAGTTACTAATTTAGTATTGTTGTCATTATTATTATCATTTTAATATTGTTGTTGTTGTATATTTTCTTAATAATATATTTTATGTTTTTATTTTCAAAACTGATGATAACAAAGATTTTTTTTATTAAGAAGTTTGTAAAAGACTATTTGCTTAAATAGAGACGTGGAATAGACGTCAAATAGACAGCAACCCAAAGATACAAAATAAATACATCGACATATTTTTTTCAACATTATAGACAAGTGTTTTTATCATCAGAATATGTCAAGCGCTTAAACGCCCCGAGTCTTTTAACAATTGTGAATTTTGAAAAAAAAAAAAACTATCACAGATATGCCATCAAAACCAATTAAACAGTTCATGATTTATAACTAGCACATTTACATCCGGCGGGAAACTTTTTATTCAGATCTCAACCCTCCCCCTGTTAATGTCAATCAGTGGAAAACAAAAAGACACATATCAGAACGTAACATTAAAATCAAAACAGAAAAAAACTTAACTTTATAATACTGGTTTCACAAAAACACAAGTACATGCAACCAGCCAAAAAATGTTATGTAAGGATAAATACCCTACTATAACTTGAAGAACACAAAGTTTGATTAATATTTTGACTTTTTTTGCTGCGGAAAAATTGGATGCATGCTATTATGTCAGAAGACAATAAGTTAACCAGGAAAGAATTATTTTTCATACTCAACAAAAGGGTTTTCATTTAAGATTGTACAACATAAACATTAAAATGCTAATTCAAAAAATTTCAGTGACGTTTTAGACTACACAAGTCGTCAATACGCCGATTTACAGCAAACTAATGACGTAGTGCACTGTAAAAGATTAAGGTTTCTTCTTGTTTTGATAAAGAAAGTTGAGTAAAGGGTGAGAATAACAAAGTGCAATACAGTAAATGATGTACTTGTAGTATGTTTATTTAACCCTATGACAGGATTATTTTTATTGTTAATATCAAATATAATATTTGTAAAGACTCTTTTCATCTTTATATTTATTGTCATACTTGACATATTGAACTCAATTTGTTCTTGAAATGTACTTTTCTTGAATAAACAAACACCATTTTGAAAACTTGAATGGTAATGTCCGAGTATGTACTTTTAAATTTTTAAAAGGTGTATACGTTTTTTTTTTTTTTTTTTTTTTTTTTTTTTTTTTTATCAAATAAGAACACTTACTTTAAAGCTTGTTATCTATGACGAGTTTATTGTCAACCCTCCGAAAAAAATGAATATAAACTTATAAAGAGATGTGGCAATGAGACAACTATCCACCAGAGTTCAAATGAAGTGGATATAAGCAATTATAGGCCACTGTACGGCCTTCAACAATGAGAAATATCCATACCGTATAGTCGGCTATAAAATGCCACGGCATGACAACAATTCACACGAGTCACGAGAAAAATAACGGCCCAATTTATAACAAAACAATTTACGAAAAACGAGTATGACAGTCATGAACCAGCAATAACCACTAACTCTAGGCTCCTGACTTGGCATATAAAGAATGTGGCGGGGTTAAATTTGTCTGTGAGCGCTCAACCCTCCCTTAACCTGGAACAGTGGTGTAACAGCACAACATGAGAACAAACTGTAAAAATCAGTTGCAATAGTTAAAACTCAGAAGATCGACACAAGACACAAAAACAACAAAGATAAAAACAATAGACACAAAGCACCGATATAAGAGTACTCGCAGTTACTAAAAGCTATTTCAAAGCCAACTACAACTAACAAATAAATTATGTTTTCCCAGACTTATAGTTCAGTTTGGCAAAGCAATGGACTGGTTGATTGATCTAAATATACACCGGTGTAATATTCTGTACACCCCTAATTCCATCAAGATATCGAATTTATTTCTCATGAAGAGTTCCTTTACTCATTTTATACTGGGGTGTAAAATTGAAAAAATGCTTATGAAGAACTCACTTCAACTTCCACTACACATTTTTCAAAACGATGTCAAATATCACATACTTATATTTTCTTTATTTTTGGAATTAAAAGATGGGGTGGGGAATTTTGGACACATATTTTTTTTTTTTTTTTTTGACAAAATTTTAACCCCGGGTGAATTGGTTGGGTGTTATTTACACCCGTAATTAACCAATACGATTGCATGATTCTTGAGTATTTTGATCGCGAAAGTGTCTATTTCCTTTGAAATATTCATACGTTAAAAATGTATTCAAATACTATATTTTCAAAGTTTAAATTAACCGATTTTTTTTTCTATATGATCTGGTTATTGGATAACAAGGGTCAACTGTTGTTACTACAAGTGTATTTTGTGTGTACAAGTCATTAAGTTACGTCCTTGACTTCTTCAGTTCGATGGTTAGTAGTATGTTCATTTAAGCACGTATTTTCAATTTTGACTGGAGAATTTTAAATACAAGGAATTTTTTGGGTGAGATTTAAACCCTATCACGTGGGTCTCATCGGGGTCTAAGCGTGACCCGGGATTGCCGATTTTTTGTAAGCGTGACACGTGAAAGTCAAATTATTGTGCCGTGAAAACGGGAAAAGGTGTCTAGCGGGACACGAGAAATTACAAAAAAAAAGAGAATTGCTTACGTTCATAGTGTAAGCGGGATACGGGATCAGAACCCCCCAATGAGATCCCCTATCACCAACTTTTCGTAGTTTATAAAACCTAACCTGGATTTACAATAAAATATGACTCGAACAACTAAAAACAAAAGGTGTGGTATGATTGCCAATGAGACAACTGTCTACCAGAGACCACATGACGTAGATTTAAGCAACTATAGGTCACCATACGGCTTTCCACAATGAGCAACTACCATATACTGTATAGCAAGTTATAAAAGACCCTGACATAAGAAAATGTTAAACAATTCAAATGAGAAAAAACACACGGCCTGATTTATGTACAATACTATAAACGAAAAACAAATATGAACGACAGCAACCAACGACAACCACATAATTAAAGGCTTTTGGCTTGGGACAGGTATATACAAAATGTGGCGGGATTAAACCTCCTAATTATGTATGGAATATTTGCGGATGAACATTGTACACAACGCATGTTTCTTTCAATCATCGCACTTTAAGATTCGAATGCGTAAAACGATTAGTTTGAAAGCCTGTAGTTAAGAAATATTTACATACTTCTAAGAAATAAAACTGTCTAATTCCAAGAAATATACCTGTCGACTTCTAGGTATGTACATGTAATAGATCCGTCGCAGTGTTATTAATGTTTGCAATATGTTAAGTCTGTAAAGATGGCGTAATGTGAAACAAAGTTTCCTACGCACTTGCATTGTATAATTAATATTAATTTCAAACAGAAGGGGTTGCTAATTTTTAATAGCGACACACAAAGTCATTTGTACCACTTAGTAACATGTTAAATGACATATGATATGATGTCGTAATTTAAACAAAAGATGTCGTTATTTCACCTGAATTTCTCGTTCTATTTCTT
Source organism: Mytilus coruscus (assembly GCA_017311375.1). Taxonomy (NCBI): domain Eukaryota; kingdom Metazoa; phylum Mollusca; class Bivalvia; order Mytilida; family Mytilidae; genus Mytilus; species Mytilus coruscus. The sequence goes on along the minus strand of CM029600.1, from coordinate 68,184,631 downwards.
AGTTTGTTGTTATAATGACATTACATTCTTTATTTCGACATATGTCGTTATTTTGACATATCATGCCGGTATTTTTGACATATCATGCCGTTATTTTGACATATCATGCCGGTATTTTGACTATACTGTCTTTAAATCAACATTATTTATCATTGTAATGACATACATGATTGTTATTTCGACAAAGTACTTTATGTCGTTAAAATGAGATTTGTCGAATTAATGTTATTTTATGTCCAAATTGCGAATTACGACATGTAATGTCAGCATGATATGCGTATTATTCAGGAGTCCCTGACTTCATCCCTGGGTTATATATAGTAAGTTGTATGGTTAGTTTTGGTCTATTACAGTTTTCTATGCACATTGCTTGTCTTGTAGTCTTTTTCTTTAGGGCGCGGTGTTGATTTGTGATATTTATTCATCGCCTAACTGTAACTCGAATAATTCTACGCCCTCTAGTGGCATATAGCCTTCCGATGATCGATCGGAAATCGGCAGAATATAACGTTATGATTAAGGTTACCCTAACGGCTAAGATTCCTCACTTTGAGTGTTAAAATAATAAACATTTCGGTAGCAGGGAAAACGGTAGTTTTATTGTTTTTGTTTTTGTTTGTTTGTTTTTTTTTTTTTGCCTCCATAGGCGACAATATTAACAAAGCAGTTATGTCTGTGATATTAGTACTTTTATTCTGTTTTAAAAATTGAAGTCAAATGGTGGCATGATCATCTTCGTACGGAGCTGTTTTATAGTAACCAATAGCATGGCCACCGTCATTTTACATAAAATTTATGACCATTTGGAAGACTTTTGGGATAATTCTCAAGAAAATATTTCATTGTGTTTAAACATTTATTATTTGTAAATATACAAACTGCAGTTATTCATAAATAGATATAAAAAATATTATATATCCTTACGTCCAACCACAGCGCTCCAAAGTTGACTTCCTTCACCTGCCTTGGGTATAAAAAGGGCCAATTTAAACCCGGGAAAATGTTATACTACTTTTTTCCCCAACAATTCAACACATTTTGCAAAAATGATTTCAACTAACCTTATCCGGAATGAGCTTGGAGTAGATCCTTTGGTTTAATTCATTATAGATCACAAAATTAGTCACAATTCTTATATAGTCTTGTTATTAACGTATATAGGTAAGATGTTAAAGCGGTCAGAGAAGCTTATATGATGCGGGGACACAGTTATCGTCCTTTGATTTTCGTTTCCTAGTGTGAACAGTCAGTATAACTTGCATTTTTTCCGTACACCTTCCAAATGTATTTCTTTATATTTTATGTATAAAATAGTGTGGAGGGGTCAAATTACATGTCAAAAAATTGGTTCATGAATTTTTAGGTAAAGTAATGATTTGGACTAGCTGTCAACTAAATTATAGACCCCCTAAATCTAAAACTGTCTATATTTTGAATTACAGCTGGTAGCATTTTCTATAACGTTGATATAATTCATCCCAAAAGTGTACACTATACTGTAAAAATCTTTTTGGGATAGAGCAGGGGCGATATATTTTTATATTGTATTGTAATCAAAGATTAAATAAAATTGCGTGTATCTTTGCTATGGTATCCGCAATAGATAATTAACCTTTTCGATAATGTCCTAAAATAACATTGTATACTCTTGAAACAAAAACGAAAAGAATATACGCTGTTTTAGTTTCTACTAATATCCTTCATGTCAAATTTGACACACATCTATCTATATGTTAGCGTCAGCCACGAAGATATGAGACGACTTCATCTTATACAGAAGTAATAAATAATCATTTTCTCTTATCTCTTATTTAAAAAAAATCAGTTTGTTTTAATAAAACAAGAATAGTGTCATTATCTCAATTTACCAGATGCAGTAACCACTTTCGGAAGATGTTTTATAGTTAAGGATTTGGAATAGAATCTTGATAGCTGCTATCTTATCAATGCATATGATATATGTCTACACAGTTTTGACTGCTTGATACCAATTATTGTCACATTTGCCTATAGTTTGTCTCTGTGTTGCTCACCCAATTATGTCTATAACGGAACTATGAACAAATGGCATACGAGTCGGAGGTTTAGCCTGTTATAAAACCAGCTTCAATCCACCATTTTCTTCGGAAAATGCCTGTAACAAGTCAGGAATATGACAATTGTTTTCTATTCGTTCCGTTGGATGGTGGTGTGTAGCGTTTGATTTTGTCAGTTTTTATAGACCTACCCTTTTTTTTATTTACCTTTGAGTTCAGTATTTTGTTATACTCCTTTGTAACTACTTTTGTATGGAAATATGAATCGCTGTAGTATCTTGTCTTTTTCTGGTTTAATTGCCAAAACCTGAACTCTTTGCTGATATATGATAACACTTCTATGTAAATATCATTATAAAAATAAATATGTATGTATCAGTTTGAACTGGTACGCTTCCGTACAAAGAAAAAAAAAATAACAGTAAAAAAAGACTGCAGTATGCAGAATCATATTATAAACTGACTCCGTAAACTTGAAAATTTACTCCGAGCTCGTTACAGACAGCGACAAATGCAGTTATCATTTATATTTTTAATGTATAGTGATTTTATACATTCTTATTTTGCTTTCATTTTTAGTTTGTAGCAAAACATATATGAAAGAAAGGAAATTTTTAGTATACGGGAATGGAATAGAAATATAATTATATAATTTCATGTGCAAAATCTTTACAACTTTATTAAATTGCTGGGTTTTTTTTTTTTCAATTCTCCATAAATAACAAACGAGACATGTTGGCGTGTAAAGTGGTTTCATCTATTTTAAAGAGACCTTGACATACTTTTAAATAATGAATATTTAAACGATATTATAGATTGATGCAGTAGTGTAAATGAAAAAAAATCATTCAACCGAGAAATTGCTGAAACGTCATGATAATGATTTTTGAATAGACGTCATTACGTCTCTATTCGTAGGAGTCTTAGTACAAACCTGTTTAAAAAAAAAAAAAAAAACAAAAAAAAAACGGAAGAAACATGTTACAATTTAAAGATGATTTAACTTCAAGCACTCATTTACTCTCGCCCAAACGATTACATCAAGGTTTTATAAATTAGGACACCCCCGTTCCAAAAATTCAGCTGCAGTCTACGTACATTGTATGTATTATAACATTTCAAGTGATGAAACATATCTTATTCATAAATGTCATATTGAAAGTTCATTTTTTTCAATTTGTTGTGTGGGTTAGGTTTTTTTTAGATTTTGTGTCCCAATGTAAGATTAGATCAATGCCTATAGTCTTATTTGGTTTTGAGGGTTAACTGTAATGGCGTTTTTTGGGGGTTTTGAAATTCTAAAAAAAAGGAAGGAAACGGTATTGCACAAAACTTAACTGTAAACGAACATAACTATACAATCATAGAATATTAGTTTTATCCAAAGAAGATACAACATGTGTATTAGTTTGAAAAAAGGCATCTCAGAAGATTTGAATATTTTCTCTGTATCAAATGTGTAAGCTTCGATTACTGGAGGGATGATACAATATAAGACTGGAAGAACCTCTGTCGAGAACATTAACAAGACTGGAAGGACTTCTAGTGAGAACATAAACAAGACTGGAAGGACTTCTTGTGAGAACATAAACAAGACTGAAAGGACTTCTTGTGATGACATAAACAAGACTGGACGGACTTCTAGTGAGAACATAAACAAGACTGACTTCTAGTGAGAACACAAACAAGACTGGAAGGACTTCTAGTGAGAACATAAACAAGACTTAGAACATAAGCGCAAAACAAAAACATACTTAAAAATTAAGCCAAAGTTGACTTATACCTTATAGCAAAATAGAAAAAAGTAAAGTTAGTTTACTTGTAAGAAACCATGCCTCATTAGATTGACGAACAGACATATGCCAATGACAGACCGAGTTCTTTGGGGCCGTATGCCTGACATACGTTATTGTTTTAAAAGATATCGTTCATGTTTGTCTTCGTAAATCTGTAACACATTTTTAATCTCATAATCAAACACGCGTTTACTCCAGTTTAAATGTCTGATTATTTTAATCATTCTTACTAGTAAAAATAAAATGTATTAGTGTAAGGTTTATATATTTATTTAACCTTGTATCTGGATTACATTGTTGGTCAATGATTGATAGTATATATAAACATAGGCAATCTTGACCTTTTTTCTATCCAAATATGTATACCAAGTTCTCGACAGTATGTCAACGAGTGCAAAACGTTTCATTGGTATATTTTTTGTTATAAAACTTTGCTACAACGATTGATGGATACGTCATTGAAACATATTTTCTTTTCCTTTCTTGGGGAACACTTGTGAGTTCAGATACAAAGCACGTGATTGTAAGGAAATGTTGAAAAAGCGTCACAGAGACAGTCTGAGTGACCCAACAATACAAGTTTTCAATCATAAGAAAACCAATCGACATCAATGTGATTAAATTAGAAAATCCTATGACAGATTGGTTGCTTGGTTTAATCTTTTTAAATTTTGTTTAGGGAGGAAGGGTTGTTTTCTTTTTTCCCTTTTTTTTTTTTTTTTTTGTTTTGCTTCTGTATTAAAAAAAAATCGCGTATGACATTCGTACCCACAACACGAGATGAGAAGCTCATGATGTGATTATAAACCCTGCTTTGTACTTAACCAACAATCTATGTCGTAAAAAATCCATGTCAGTTAACAGGCAGGCATGTCACTCTACCCGGACACATTATTCGGTCTCCGTCTCCGAGTTTTTCTTCATACTCCTAAATGTTACATGCTTAGCTTGGAAACAGCAATGATAAATTTTCAAATCTTTTGTTTTACCCGGCCCGGCCGGGGTCGAACCCGCGAACTCCTGCATTCGAGGCGAGCACATTATTGCATGACCATCGACTCTATTCTACTTATAAGACAATTAAATACATTGAAGATAGGAATAATGTTAGAATATCCCTACAATGAGATAGACTGTATACTTCAACAGAACCCCCCTGCTATGAAGTATAACCTGTCATAAAACCAAAATTTCCTGCAATATTTCAACGAGTTCATTTTCGATTGGAGGTTGATAGTTTCCAGTTAAAGTCAACATTGTTTGATAATGTTACCATAATAATATTGTTGGTATTACATTTATTTTTTTTAAATGTTGTTTAAGAATATCCTCTGTAAAATCAATTTGATTAACTTATTATAAGTTCGTTTTATTAAAAAAAAATAACCACGTGTCAGTGCTGGTCCAAAGGCAGGAGATCATTATTGAATCTGTATGTCGACCTTTATATGGCCTTTGTAGTTTGTCTACTTAACCCTTCTTACTGGGTTACTGTCGCATTGATATTAACCCTCTTTTTATTTATGTCTAAATATTGCTAAATTAAGAGGTCATGTTGTTACTTTCAAAATAAAATTTTCAAATTTCTCTATGCATAATTTTTTTTCTTCGCAAATTTAGTTGAACCAATATTCACCAAAAGAGCTTTACAACTATATATTTTACTACGCAGAGCTAACATTTCTCAAAATTTTAACATAACAAAGAAAAACAACTTTACCTCAAGATATGTTCTTACCGTGGATGAAATATAACAGCAAAATCGATATTCATATAGAATGCACTGAACTTAATGGTTGAAGGTGCAAGATGTAAGTGAAAACGATGTAACGAAATTAATAGTATTAATGTTTGAAAGAATGGTACCAAAATCTAAAATTCAATGAAATTTAATTTAAAATTTAAAATTAGCTTTTAATCTGTAACGGTTTAGTTTTAATATTTCAAGGCTGATAATCATATTGGTCCAATTGTTCAAATTGACGTCAGCTACAAAAATTCTTGGTTAACCTGTAAGACTTTTCAATTATTCCAGACTGCTGATTGTGACCATACTCCATAGGATATTAAAACGATTACATTTATGAATGAAGTATGCTAAAATACTTTAAAAATATGAATGAATTCGTTAAAATGATCTAAGTTACAGTAATATATATTCAATAATATAGAAATATTGTGTCTTTTCAAGATTTGTTTTAGTATAATTCTATTTGGTTTAAATCTTTAGTATCCATGAGCAACGAGTTTATATTAAGAGTATGACGTCGGAGAGTAAAGAAGTGGGAAAAGTTACCCAACAAACTCCAAACACCCATCGGTTCAGTTCCGGAACTATTTTACTTTACTACTACAACTATTGCAGAGTAGTATGCGGATCGGAGCTGGAACTGACGGGGAGTTTGGACACTTAAGGCCATGACAACGCAATTGTATAGAAACGAACCATCAAAAGACAAATTACAATCACCAAAACACAGAAAACTAAAGGTAAAGTCACAGGAACATCCTAAAAATTGTGGTGAACCCAATTGCTCAGCTGCCAGGACTGGGTTGCTTGAAACTTTCATCCACTGGATAACTGTTAACCAGTGCATAAAGCATGTTGAAATCAGTGTACTGATAACTTATCCATTGGACACTGATTTGATCAACCAAGTCCAGCTGCAGCGGGCTGCGTTCACAAACAAAAACCTACGACTAAAGTTAATCGTAAGCATACTGAAAAGTTCATGACTTTCAATTAATTTTATTCGTAGGTGTTTTTGTGAAATGCAGGCCATGAATGGTCCGGAAGAGTAAGTTATTCTATGTATTAACTCATGTTATGTTTTATGTAATGGAATAAATAGAAATTTAAATTACTTAATGGAATGACAATAGCTAGATTATTTTATGACATAAAGAGTTCAGGCTGTGTACAAAGTAATGTTAAGTTCAATAGCCTATAAAGTTATGAAATGGTTAAAATTATTGTACCGATGAACGGTTTACAAATTCATGGGTCCTGACAATTTCTATTTCAGAACGTCTTGAAATATTTTATGTCCCGATATATTACAATGTAATTTCGATACTTTCTGACTCTTTTGGACCGCATAATTGAGTTAAGACATCGTTAAATTTTGAATGATATTGAATGACCTGCAAATTTCGTTTCAAAAGCTTTTCACCAATTTTTTTTATACACGTTTAAAAAAGAGAGAAAAGATATCAAGGGGGTAATCGAAAAGCTTAAGTCCAATAAAAGCATACAGATATGGCCAAAAATCAAATCGACGAAAGGGCAAACAATGATAACAAAACTTAAGCAACATACACATATTAAGGTCCTTAAATATTTATTTTACCATTTACGTTGATGATTATATTTGATTGATTGTTGGTGGGATTGAGGGAACCACCGACCTTCGGCAGGAAAACGGACAATTCAAAATCTAAGATTGGAGTCGAACACACTTGCCACGTGCGGGATTCGAACTACAACCTCAATGTTGACAGGCTAGTGATACAGTAGATGAACGACTTGAACCAATCGGCCAACGAGGTCCCCTTTAAATGTGATCTTTAATACAAAAACATAGCAAATCTAACGGCATATGTACTCGACTACAACTAGATACATAAGACAAATCACATTACTATAGATGTATTTTCGTATAATTTTCATTACAAAAGAAAATTTTCACTTTTCCTCAGATTTGTTTTGACCCTGTTTATAAAAACAAGAGCAAAATCAATATTTATATGCGATACATTGATCAATGAAATAAATAAATGCGAATGCAATTTAAACCAACTCGATTTCCTATTTATTATACGGTAATGCTAAAAATCAGATCCTAGTTTTACCATAGAATACGCATGGATTACTTAAAAATATATTTACCCTAAAAGGGATTTGTTACAATAATTATGTTAAACACCCTGAATTATTCCTGTTGATCAGCAGTGCCTTTTCAATATTACAGTATTTCAATATTTTCATTTTGTCTGATCAAGATTCCAGTTTGCCCTTTTTTTTAGCAATCTGTCTGAATCAAATCTTAGTGTCTTTCACTAAGAAGTAAGTCAATAGCACATGCATTGCTTTTGTGTTCTTGATGTTCTTGACACGGAATAAATTGAACCTGAATGATCTTTGGAACGGAATAAATTGAACCTGAATGGTCTTTGGCACGGAATAAATAAAACCTGAAATTGGTCTTTGGAACGGAATAAATAGAACCTGAATAGTCTTTGGAACGGAATAAATAGAACCTGAATGATCGTTGGAACGGAATCAATAGAACCTGAATGGTCTTTGGAACGGAATAAATAGAACCTAAATGGTCTTTGACACGGATTAAATAGAACCTGAATGGTCTTTGACATGGACTAAATAGAACCTAAATGGTCCTTGGAACGGAATAAATAGAACCTGAATGGTCTTTGACACGGAATAAATAGAACCTGAATGGTCTCTGGCATGGAATAAATAGAACCTGAATGGTCATTTGAACGGAATAAATAGAACCTGAATGGTCTTTGGCACGGAATAAATAGATCCTGAATGGTCTTTGGGACGGGATTTATAGAACCTGAATGGTCTCTGGCACGGAATAAATAGAACTTGAATGGTCTCTGGCACGGAATAAATAGAACCTGAATGGTCTTTGGAACGGAATAAATAGAACCTGAATGGTCTTTGTCATGGAATAAGTAGAATCTGAATGGTCTTTGACACGGATTAAATAGAACCTGAATGGTCTTTGACATGGGATAAATAGAACCTGAATGGTCTTTGGCACGGAATAAATAGAACCTGAATGGTCTTTGACACGGAATAAATAGAACCTGAATGGTCTTTGGAACCGATAATTTAGAACTAAATGGACTTACAGTATGGTATAAGTCAGAGTATTAAAAGCTATATAATTAAGTGCGTATTTCATACGACATAATCTTAACAAGGTGTGCACAAACAAATATTTCTTAAAAGTTTTTATGATGCATGCACGAAATTTGTCAAAGTTAACGTATAAAAGTATATTTTAGAATAATAATTGATCTCCACTGATTTTTTTACAGGACTTCCTGGAGTATTAATTGAAATCCGTACTCCTTGATATTTAATCAATATCGGAGAATCCTATTGGATATCCTAAATCATTTTATGATCCCATAAAAATCCGGATATTCTCAGTATTTTCGAGCTATTTTTAATGTTAAATTTTGTTGCGATCTTTAAAATTAATGTGAAGGACACGATTTAGCGATTCGATAACGGTATAAAGATGTCACACTATGTCAATTTCAAAAAACATTAATAATCATCTTTGTGAAACAGGAGGGTCTGGATGGAGTTTACAGAATAGAGAATAATGGCCAAATAAAATAATGAATAGAGAAAAATGAGCAAAAACGAATAAAGAATAAATTGATTGATTGTTGATTGCTTTACGCCGCATCAGCACAAAAAGGCTATATCGCGGCGAGATAAATATTGAATAATGAGGTGCAAAAGTATAAAGAATAATTGTGGAAAATAAAAGAATTAGGTAATATAATACTGATTGAAGAAATGAACGATATACGGAATAAAGAAATCATCTAATTACATAAAAATGTAATAGTAAAATCTTTTTCATGAGAATTTAACAGAATAAGCGTTATTTTAAAAGATAAAGGAAAATGCCCTAAAAATTTAAAGAATACAGAAATTAGGGATCCCAAATCCAGACCCTCTTATAGTGTTGTTACATGTATTAGTATCTGTTTTAAGGATGTGCAATCTGTCTTCAAACTGTACAGGCGCGTAGCTACGTTTACGTCAAAACGCCCGGGCGTACACATGAATTTTGAAAAAAAATATTTAAATCTAAATAAATTAAAAGAATTGGTTAAAAGCACATGAGGCTTGTAATATTTTCTTCAATGACGAAATTAACTTTTTGAATCAAATGATATGATATTACATATTTGTTCATTTTCTGTCAAAGTCTGAATCTACTGTGAATTCTACTCAGTTTCCTTTTGTTCAAAGCAATTTATTATATATAAAATCTTCAGTGTTAACAATGAAAGTGGTGGTGTCTGATAGTCTGAAGCCAAGGAGACAGCATTTAGGATTTAACTAGGCAAAACGTGTATTGTACTATTTTTGCCAAACGACATGTGATATGAAAATAAAATGATTTTGAATTTTGTCACCTGTAAATGAATGGTCAAACTTGTCACATGTAAAAAAAAAACACCTGCAAGATGATTCTTCTCACCATGATTGTGCAAAATTGGGACAAGACTTTTTGGATGTTGCAAATTCAATATCCAAGTTAATAGCTTCTCAAGTTCTTCACTGTCATCCTTTCATCATGAGATTCTAGCAAAAAACGACATAAACTTTCAAAAAAAGTTGATGTAATCATCCTTTGTGAAAACAGAATATACCACTTCGTGGCCATATTGAAGGAAAAAGTAACTTTATGGCAACACTAAAGACAATTGCAAATTCGGATGACGTCTTTGCTATGCATCTTGAGACTATCACTTTGGTCAAATACACATCCCCAGAAAACCAAAATGAATTCATTGTCATACGTGCAAACCAAATATTAGACCAATGTAAGGACTCTTGTTGTAGCTCATCGTTTCTTGTTCAAACTTCAAAAAAAAGGCAGGATGACAATTTATGTAAAAAAAGTCAGGATAAACTAATAAAAAAGGGCAGGACCGAATAGAGTGAAAAATAAAAGGGAGGACAGAGATTACAACTAAAAAAAAAAAACGCAGGACAAAATTTTTCATCCTAGCCCCCCATAAAAATCAAATGGTAGCTCCCTTACGTGAATTATTTTTGGGATTCAATCACGCCAAAGCTACAACTGGAGAAGCAATTGCAAATCTGCTACTTGAATTTATGAATCAAAATGGTATTTGTCTACAAAAATTGAGAGCACAGGGTTATAATGGTTCTAGCATTACACTGCATATGCAATGATTTATACAATTTTGGTAACTTTTATTCATAATATCGTACAAACCTTAGCATTTGATTGTTTGATAAATGTACTCATTTCTTTTTTATATTTCTATGGAAGCTGAGATACGATATATGATTTGCACTTTCACCCCACATCTCCTGTATCTCTTTCTCGATAACGCGTGAGCTTCCGTGGGGGGGTCTCCCACAGGAGCCCCCTTTCATAGCTACACCCTGGATCCAGACCCCTCGCCGAGGATCGGGCGTACACTTAAAAATGGTCTTGCTACGCCACTGCTATATTATACTCTTTATTAAAGGAGGGGTCAGAGGGGGTGGTGTTCTTGTTCGCGGTTTTCGTAGTATTTGTATGTTTTTTTTTGTGTTAGTACATTGGTGTTAGTATCAGAAACATTGTAGTATCTGTTTCATTTATGAACGACTTGATTTGGAGCTATAAAGAGCTTTCCATACGGTTTGGGTGCCTGCTTATCGTTAAAGTACGTATGTTGTCGTTTTTAATCTGTTTGGTTTATCTTTTAATAAGTTTTATACTTATCTAATTCATTTGGTCATATAAACGTCTGAAACAAAAGGTTTTGGTTACCCTGAATGACCTGTTCAAGTTTTTGCTATATCATTCAAAAATGTTCGAGGATATCCGATTATAACCATAGAATTAACAACAATTTATAAATATGGTTTGTCTGAAATGCATTTCAAGATTAACCTACATGAGGAACGCTCTTATTCAAGATATGAAAGCCAACATTGTATAAATGCTTGACCCCAAATCCACCTAAGGTCAACTTTGCCAAAATGAGTTAGATCTTTAGTTTCTTTATAATTTCTTAATTTTATTAATTGAGAATAGGCATGATAGAAACCATGTTAGTAACGAAGCACTGACTACTGAGCTGATGATACTATCGGGACTAGCGGTCTACCAGCAGTGGTATCGACCCTTTGCTAGAAAATGAAAACAGCACTTTATAAAGGTTTGGCCGAGGCGCATTTCTGGATTACCTTTACCATGTAGGAACTCTCAAACCATAAAATCCGGAATCCAACATTGTATAAGTACTTTTTTTAAAAATACTCGAGCTGTCTCACCACAGAATGTAAATGGAAAACGTTTTTAATAAAGTATGTATCATAATGATATATATTTTAGACAAAAGTACATCTATATATATAGTAGTTGAACGTGACAAAAAGTTAAGCGCACAGTATTAGCCGGTATTCCACTCAGTGTTTTAAAATTCACGAAGTCAACATAATGTTCTTGTTCTTTCGGGTAGTAAATTTGACAATACATTTTAATAGGTTATTGCACAAATTCAGGATGTTTTAATTTTTTAATATCTTATAATATTCAAGAGGGCCTGAGGACGCTTGTACAATCCAGGAATATTTGTTAAACCCCTAAAAATTCTTGGAACAGCCCCCTTTCCACGTACAATGTATGAAATTTTTATATGATTGTACATGTGTGTTTTACAAATGTCTATACTTGTACTAAGTCAGGAATATGATGTTGTTTTTCAGTCGTTTGATTGGTTGGTATAATTGAGCGTTTGCTTATGTCAGGTTTAATGGACTTCTCCCTTTTTGAATGTATCTTGCAGTTAGGTATTTTCTTAACACATATTTTACATTTTAGATAATTATCCATTTTTCGATATCTGGACTTTCACGAATATTTTTGGAGATACTGGAATATTTTTGTTATAAATAGCAAACTTATGTTCATATGTATTACAACACAGATAGATAACAAACACAAGCAAACGTAACCGCAAACATATTGATATTGGTGTTTCTATAAATAGCTTTCATATTCTTGTGGAAAAAAACAACAAGACAAAAGCGATACCCTAGGGTGAATCAAAATTCTTTAGTTGAAGAAAATCGAAAAAAATAGGGCAAAAAATGAAAAACAACGAAAAGACAATCATCTGTCTACAAACACTACATAAAAAAACTAAAGACATAAAAATGCATCTTAAAATGAAAACGAGTTATAATACAAATCGTATCAATATAAGCTATTGATAAACAGTAAAATTTCAATATTTAAGCTTCATCTTATCTATTTAAGACTCTGCTTTGTTTTTCATAAATTTCTATTTGATTTAACCTTAATGAGGTTCTGGATTGGTTTTACAAAAGACAGAATAATGGGTCAAATCTACACGAAGATGGACCCAAAAAATAAAGAATTGAGAGAAAATGGACAAACAATTAAAGAATAGAAAAAAAATAAAGAATAGAGAATATTGGGGTGCTAAAATATAAAGAATAATGGGGAAAAATATAAAGAATAGAGAAAAAAGACCTTTACAATTTTAAAATAATACAGAAATTAAAGGATCCCAACCAGACCCTCTTTCATTATTCTTAGTGCAAAATTAAATCTAGCTTTTTATATACATGAACTTTTGTATTTCACCGTCGGAGAGTTGTCTCATTGACAATCATACCACATCTTATTTTTAAATAAAATAATCTCGGTCTAAATTACATATTGTTATAGTATTAGCGAGTTCATTTTAGGAATACTAAACAGTCCATTACATAATACACACGGTGTAATCTGATTTCATATCAAGCTGTTTACAGGCAAATGTGCGGAATACGATTTTATTTAGAATAGAAAGGTTATAATTATATGGAAGATAGTACTTGATAAACGTTAATCTCAACTGTTCTATTACAGGACTTTCAAATATTTCAGGATCTTTCAGGGCCTCCCTATTTCGATTTCAGTACCTCCTAATTTTTAAATGGTCTCTATTTGAATGTAAAGGGTTCACCAGCATTATAGAACAAATTTCATGTTTCAATTAAGATTTTGGATATCCCTATACACGATTAGCGTGTTAATCCTCTTATAAGAAAGAATTCATACGCCCTCTAATAAAAAGAACATGATTATAGCATAAAGAAAAAAAGTCTGTCGATCTTAATGCAGTGTAGTACGATATATATTTGCTTTTCTTCTAGTTTGTGTTTGAAACGTTTATTAAACTTCAGTTATTACCATGACTTGTGTGTACTTCATACCTTTTCATTTTTATAGTCAGTTTGCATGCGGGTTTCCAAAAATTGGATAGATTAATTTTAATTTGTTGGAACAAATATTCCTTTATCTTTATTCTGTTACGAACAAATACTGTAACATCAGTATGATTTCGATTTATGACTTTTTTTGGAGGGTCCACTTACTTTTTCGACCTTTTTAAAGGATGACCAAGACCATGACTACTGTCAACCCAAGAATTCGCAAACCATTCACCGATGCAGGATGGTAACAATATGACGTCAGTCCTTGATCATTTTGTTTTGGGGTATAATGATATGAACTTTGGTGGATAATAGTCTCATTGGCATTCGTATCCTTATTTTCATATAATAATATTATAAATAAGTTAATTCATGCTTAATTCATATTCAATTTTTCTACATTTTTTATTGTAATTATAAAAATTTAGCTTTAGTATATACTTGTTTACTTTTCGTGATGTAAACGTACTCCCAACAACTTGCTGCTTCAGTTATACTTTTCTTTTTGCCACAGACTTCCTTCTTTATTGACAGATTCAATATGACGATGTTCAGAGTCTAATTTCAATCATAAGTATCATATAGTATTATACATATTCTATAAGGTGATCCGTGCAAGCGTGGGTATGAAGGACATTTTATAAAAATATTCATTTATAAAGCAGCGTACTACGACACAGTTATTGGAACAGGATGGTAGGTTGTTGACGAAAATGGCAGACATCAGATCTTTTTTTTTTTTTAATTTCAGTTAAAAATTAATTAAATATAATAAAATAGTATCATGATTTAAACGACCATAGTTCGTGTTTATAAAAGACCTCTGATAGATTATACCTTAGAGATATTCTGGTCATAAAGGTTAACGTCACAGACAGAAACTCAACCATAAAAGAATATTTTTTTTATTATGATGTGTCTTTTTACATGGTTTTAGATATTTTCATTTGCATTAGCTGATATTGATCTTGTTTATATCCTCTTCTTAAATAATGAAAACAACACTTTATAAATTTCATGCGTCCGAAGCGCAAAAATGATTATTGTGACACCTTTTTCTTTCTCAGATATAGGAGTATATACTTTTCAAATACAGAATAGTCATTGTGGTTGTTATTAGAACGTTATCATTAAAGATTTAAAAGTTTAAAGGGGCATTAGCTACGTGATATGAAAAAAATCAAAATATTTTTTTTTTGTTCAATCATTAATGAAAGTGAAATAGTGAAATAATAATTCGCATTTAGCAGCCAATTTGGTTCAAATTTGTCAAAATAAGCTAAGAAACATCGCTGATGAATTATTCACTTGCAAGAGAATAATTCGACCTCATTGAATCCGTATTCATGTGACCTTCAATTTAACCGCTTAGCTGGACATGGGTTACGTATGCATTCAGCTATTAAAAGGAAAAGAATGTCAACATTGAAAGTGAAACAAGGATGAACCATTTGGTTGACTGATTCGATCTACCAAAAAAATCATTCTTATACAGGTAACAACGATGATAAACATACTTTTTAACCCACAATATGAAATCAAACAGACTAAGAAAAATCCAATTGCACGTGGTCACTATCTGTTTGAATTTATATTTATGCTTAAATCGGGTTATATGACCGTCGGCAGTCTTCGGAGGTCATCTTGAGGGTTAATCAGATGACGTCTAGACAAAAATACACACGAAATGTTGATACATATTATCAAGTCCATGCATTGTTTATTTAAGACTTTTTGTAATTTGGATATACGTTTTAGTATGTTATAAAATCAAATATGAGAATTTGAGTCAAATTGGTGAACATGAATTTGACAGCTAATGCCCTTTAAAAAAAAAATATTTATATTTTATTTGATGGGTCACGGTAACGCAATAGCAAACTACACGAAAATAACTTAGTAGTTGAGAAAATTTGGTTGAAATAGAGCATCGTGTTTGACAAAAACAAATTTATTTTTCTATGACAAATCGAACGTCTGTTACGATATCTATCCAACCAGTCAGAAATGTGATCGGGCAAAGGCAGACAATGAAAGCGGAAGTAGTATGCATGAAATCGGAAACCGGTGGTAATGACGGAAAGGACATCTGTGAAACACTTTGCTTTCCGAATTATTACCCAACTTATCCAAAATGAATAATCATTTGCGGGAATAACAAACTACAGTTTGCATTACCGTAGGGTAGAAAGCCATATTGATTGGTTTGATCTGGAAGACGAAAAAGCGACACACAAAAACAGGTCTCCTCATATTGTATTATAGATAACAGTCATGAAGTAATTGTGCATAATCTATGCAGACCTAATTAAGACTAAATTTAAATATCAAGTAATCAAATACATTGATATAGTGCAAAGGGATATCTGACATGCCCTTGATATCATCTCCTGTTTTCTTTTAATTAATTGTTATTTATAAACAATACCATGAGTAAAATTTTGTACGCCAACCGAGCATTTGGCCTACAAAAGACTCATCATTGATGAAATAAAAAAGTTGAACAGGCCAAATAAAGTACGAAGTTGAAGAACTTTGAGGACCCGAAATTCCGAAAGGTTTTGCCAAATACAGCTTATGTAATCTATTCCTGGGGTAGAGCAACCTTAGCATTATTCAAAGTTTGTAAACATATTTTATGATTATGACAATATCAATTATAATTCATGTCAACACATAATTGTTGACTACTGGGCTGGTAATGCCCTTGTTATATAAGAGTGTATTTATTATTTGCAGAGACAATGCATCAATTATTTGATACAATCATGGAAGTAATATAGTCAATATATTACTTCAAGATATAACATATTGATAAGTCCTACATAAGTATTTTTGGAAAATAATGTAGAGTATCGATGACTATCAAAAGTAAGATTTATTCGGCGCCGTCTTAGCCACTTGACACTAGACCTTTAAACCACAGTGGTCGTAAAGTCCCTATCACTAACGCTTAAGATTAAGATCAGCAATAAAAGCTTGTTCATTTTAGCGTATTGGTTTTCCTATACATATTGCTTCATTATCGTTGTCTCGAACACATCAAATCATTTTTTAAATGTGCTAAATAAGACAATCAGTCAAAGATATATTGATTCTCAAAATATTGATATCTGTAATTTTGTATTATTGGCAAATAAAACAAAAATAAAAATACAGAATCGAAAACATCAATTAATTGAAAAAAAAACTTAAAACGTTAAACTAGATTGTAGCTGTTAAAAGTTTTAGGTAAATATATACTAATATGGAAAATAAGCGCCAACGCTTACAAAATTCGGAAAAAAACTTAAGAAAAATAATAACTTTACTCTTTAGATCTTTAATATACTTAATTGAAATTGTTTAATGACTTTATTTATTTATTTTCGAATCGATACATAATGATTTCATTATAAAATAAATGCATAAAACTTACCTTTAATTTTGTTTGATGTTACAAATCGGTTAGATTGAAACGTTTTCGCCGAGTATTTGAATTTTTGAAAAGTTACCGCACGTTTTTATGCTAAAATGTTGCCGAGTTACATTATTGTGTTTTCGCTTGGGGTAACATGTACTCCTACGTCGATGATATACTTTCATTAATGAATGCACAAGAATACATCGATTATTAAACTCCCACACGGGGCGAGTGCATAAAATATAATTTACATGTATACATATTGCTGATGTTATACGCATTTTACTTTGACGATTATCATAATATAAGTTTATATAGCTATAGAAAACATAATGCAAGAAATTCGAAATATCTGAGTGTGAATTTTACTATTCAATTTCTATACAATGATTCTTTCAAATTCACTGAAAATATATGTTGAATGCATGAAAGAAACACGATTAATTATATCTTATATATCTTATAATTATTCTGTTTCAAATTATTGACTATTATGAAAGTAATAATTTCAAGTTATATAACTACTTTTTTGGCTTGTTTTTCATTCTATTTTATGTACTTAGAATTAATCACAATGATATGAAATAGAATGAGAAACAAGCAAAACAATATTATACAATTATAGCCTTTGTATGAGGTCGATACGAGGTTATATCGACCTAAGAGAAGCATATTGACTGAGGACGAAGTCCGAGGTCGATATGCTTCTCTTGGTCGATATAACATCGTATTGACCTCAACCAAAGGCTACAATTGTTATATTATTAATCAACAACTTTTGCATGAACAATGTAAAATTTGGGATTTCTAGAATCTATTTTTAGTAACATGCTGTATGGCCTGTGCAATATGCTGTTTTTGACCTACGAAAAGCTAAACACAACAGTATTGGCGTGCAAACTGAGCAAATACAAATGTACATGTGATCAAGTTTTAACGAATCACAAATCCTTAAAAATATTCAATTAATAATATAGGGTTATTGCATGAATATTGGGGAATATTGTCCCGAGTAGAATTTTATATTGCACGAGCTTGCGAGTGCAATATATGTTCTACGAGGGACAATATTCCCCAATATTCATACAATAACCCTTTTATTGTATAGCAATATAATATTTGAAAGTAAAAATTGGTTTAAACTAAGATTTTGTTGTTGATGACGTCATAAATTTTGAATTTATTGCACGCTAACTTTTGGTTACTTTCTGTGGGAAATATTATATTGCTATGCAATAATATTCATTATTATCACTATTTTACGAAATTTTCCTTTGATCTTACTGACTGATAATTTCCTTTCTCAGAGGAGTCGAGTGATATGACAATTATCACTAGAAACTAAGGGGCACGTGCCGTTGCTAATGAAATTGACATGAAATTGACAACGTCGTCATAGGTAAAATAGCGATAAACATATTATCATTGGTCATCTCAACTCGATTGCTTTTCTCGCTTTCGCCGTACCGGCTCAAGCGAGAAAATCAATCTCGTTGAGATGATCAACGATAATCTGTAATTATTATTTTAAAAAGAGCTAGTAACCGTTATCAAGATAAATTCGATCGATTGACATCTACATGTAGTACGATACAACTAGGATAAGGGAGCTATCATTTGATTTTTAAAGGGGGGGGGGGGGGGCTAGGATGAAATTCGAAAAAAAGGCAGGGCAGGAGTTTTGAGTAAAAAAAAAAAAGCAGGATGAGATTATTTGCGAAAAAAGCAGGATGACAATTTATGTAAAAAAAAAGTCAGGATAAACTAAAAAAAAAGGCAAGACCAAATAGAGTGAAAAATAAAAAGGCAGGACCGAATAGAGGGAAAAATAAAAAGGCAGGACAAAATTTTTCATCCTAGCCCGGCCCCCTATAAAAATCAAATGGTAGCTCCTTTATATGTATCCCTAATTTGACACACAGAAATATTGTAAAAGCTACCAGTATATAACTTTAGAAGCAATGATTAATTTGAGTCTTTTTCCATAAACTTTGCAGACGCAGACATATGTAATGGTCTGAAGAATAACTCTTTCATAGATTTACTTTCCATAAACAACACTGTTCTTACTTATATTGTATATTTACTCCATGCTATGGAGAATTCATACGATAATACTAAAGAATGAAAAGTTAAAAGTAGGAATACTAAAATGATAGATCCTTAAACTTTATTTGTTGATTTTCACATAAGAAAAGAATATATAAGGTAGGCTTTCTGCTTCAAAATTTTAGACAACAAGACTTGCAAAATTTAGGACCATTCAAATCAATTACTGGGAACCATCTATAATTGAAATTAATTTATAGGAATACATCAAAATATTTCTTTGAATTTTCCAAGAACTTTTCACCAATCTTCATACACATTTTTTCATTCACAGCATAACTTTCATTTTAACGCAGCGTAACACTATACTTTTATAAAAACGCAGCCCATCTTTTTGTTATAAGCTAAACTATACCCATATCCTTTGTTTTCTCTTAAACTGTAATACTTACTTTAAAAAATGACCATAGATATGAATTTTGTTTAAAATATTCAAATGTATTTTAAATAGAAATATAAATTCTACACGGACAATTAGACACCTTAAATTGCAAAAGTCTTTTTCTTACAAAATTATGTAAATTGTATGTATAGATTAATTAGATGATATTATCTTGTCACTTTAATTACGAACAGCAATGTGGGATGACATGATGACGTCTCAAGACTTACAAAAAAAATGACATAGTTTACCAATTATGTTTTTTTTTTTTCTCTTTGTTAATAAATTCTAAACGGATTTACCGAGTTTAGAAAATAGGTAAACTAATGTTGCTCCTGATATATAAAAGTATGAACAAAAATACCGAACTCCAAGTTAAATTCAAAAAGGGGAAATATATAAAAAGTAACAAAATCAAACCGTTTGACTCTATCAACCAACAGAACGAATGGAAAACAACTGTCATATTACTGATTTGGTCCAGGCGTATTCCGAAGAAAATGGTATGTTAAACCTGGATTTATAGCTAGCAAAACCTCCCACTTCTTTAACAGTTGTTAAAACAATAGTTTCGTAATATTGACCAAATTGGGTGAGCTACCAAAACAGACATGTAATCAAATATGACTCCCAGCGATCAAAACTGTGAAATCATACATCACAGACATACAACACAACTGACTAAAAAGCACACATATATATTACACACAAGTTATATTAATCAAAAGCTTTGAATAATGCATCTTGTATCACAATATCTTTTTGGGTAAAGATTTGCTCATATCTAAATATCGTAATCAATATCAATTTGAAAAGAAAAGAATGTAGATATGAAGCAGATCTCTATTACACGATATTATCCTTCATTTAAAGTCGGATTGATACATAACTGTAGATGTAAGTTATCACTTTAAAGAAGATTATTGACTCATTAAAATGTCCTTCTTTAAAAGAGGGCGAAAGATACCAAAGGGACATCCAAACTCATACATCGAAAATAAACTGACAACACCATGGCTAAAAAAGTAAAAGACCAACAGACAAACAATAGTACACAAAACACAACATAGAAAACTAAAGACTGAGCAACACGAACCCCAACAAAAACTGGGGGTGATCTCAGAGGGTAAGCAGATCCTGCTCCACATGTGGCACCCGTCGTGTTGCTCATGTTAGTACAAATCCGGTAATAAGTCTGATATCTGCGTTTGCTATACCAATAGGAAAAGATACTAGGTTTATAATTTGGTACGCCAAACGCGAGTTTCGTCTACATAAGACTCGCCAAAGGCCCTGGAATCAAAACAATTGGAAATCTAAATCAAATCCGAAGTTAAAGAGCATTTAAACCGAAAATTCCGAAAAGTTGTGCTAGTGTCTTGGACTAGATACAACTTCGTGTTTCGACCAACTTATAATTTTATAAACTGTAAATTTACAGCAAAATGCATATATCAATAATATTTCATGTCAACCAAAAGGGGTAACTACTGGGTTGGTGATACATTCGAGGACGAAACGTCCACCATCATTGGCATCGAAGAAACACTGTTTAATAAGAAGATGGGGCTGATCTTCTCTTTTAAAATTAGGACTCTGGTAAATTGTAGAAATGTTGAATAATTTGATATTTGAGCCAACTTTAATGACCGTGATGAACAACAGATTAAAAGTATTTTTCATTTTCAATAATCCACGTTTGATTGAACCCGGAGGTGAAGTAGAAAAACATGATTTTCGTGCATGGAAAAAGATGTACGTCTGTTAATGGGATTATCAGATGTATTGCTGAAATTAAAGGTATCAAAATAATAATTTGTTCATATTAAAACAGTGATGTTAAATACATTATTTAGCTGTTTCAGAGCATGGTTAACCTCATGGTCACAACAAAATGTTTGGACATATGGTACTCATCGACACTTTTAATTTATGGATTTGTTTGAATGAATAAATAAATTAATTAATTAATTAATTAATTGGGTAATAAAGGTTTCGATTCATTCATAATAAAATATTTTTTGGTGAAACTACTCTTTAAAAACTATTTTAACACCGCTCTCTTTTTAGTGATACATGGTATATATTTTCTCAGAATAATCATCATCCTTTTTCAATATATGTTTTAAGTTTTCCAAATGACTGACTACTATTAATCAAATGTAAAAAAAAAATACTGCGCTTGAATATTGAAGCCTAGGAATAAGTGCTTCGCCACTGACATGATTTTATAACATACCATTTTTTCTAATTTTTCGTTAAAAAATTTCGAAATTATTGAAAATAAAAAATATTCCAACAATAGTAGCAAATAATATAAGCTGAAATTTTTCTTAATTATCTGTTAAATTATTTCATGCCTAAATTTCAAGTATAAAAAGTTGATATATACTAAAAAAAAAATACAAATTTCAAGAAACAAAGAAAGAAAGAAAAACATACAGACAGCAATGTTGATAATTTTTCCTTGTTAAAACTTTGCTCAAAAAACGTTTTTTTTTTTTATACAGTTATTGCTCTCTATGCTCAATGTAAATTGGACTTTTTATCCGAAATAAGTTTGAGGCAACAATAGTTTACTTGTGTTTAAATTTCGTAAATTCACTTTCAATATATAAATCAAGATTAAAAAAATAGAAATATGAAGGAATTGCATGAACTCCAAACGAAGCGAAAAGGTTGCGGTGACAGGGTAAAAAAATCATGAAAGATATCATTCTTATTAGCCTCTCTTGGTAAACATGCATCACTCTCCAGGCAAATCCACACTCAGTCAAAACACACCAATAGGGACAAGAACAAAACCTGTAAATTCACAGAACAGACGACCATACTATTATCTGAGGATCACAGGAGCCAAACATTATGACAGCCACAATATACAGGGGAGTTATGTTATCTAAAACTTTAAATGTAAAACACAAACCAACTAACTTAAGATTTACTGGAGGGATTTGCAGCGTTAGTTTTGGAAAATTTACTAAAATTAGTTCATAAGAAATAATATATAAAACTAAATATTCAATTACAATTCTCTCAAAATATAATAATAAAATAATTATATTACTTACCAATAAAGTAGTATATGATCTATGATTATAATTCTTGAGTCTTCTGAAACATGCAAACATATCAAGTTCCGTGATATTAATAAAATACTTTTAATAATTCCAATATCTATTATAATCAGATATATTAAAGATATAATATATCACGATGTTTCATCATATGATAGGTGTACATGTCACATAATTGTACTTGCCAGTCAGCTGATGCAAGTTTGTAATCAGAACTCTAAATTTGAAGAAAAATTACATTTTTAACACACAAAATTAAATATTGCATAATAATTTACAATAAGAATATGTCTAAAAGATTGATTAATTAGATAAATACCTTGTAGGTATTATACAGTAGTCTTGAATTTTATCGTGTGATTCATTACTGCTAAACATAAAAAGATACAATAAATAACGGCTAATCAGTGGGACTAAAGATTCATTATTAGATCAAAAACGATACACATTTTATGATTAGAGTGGGTCGCCCATGTTCGCCGCGATGCCGCGAAAACGCAACTTTCTTCTTTCATTCGAAAGTCGGAAACTTTTTATGTAAATGAAAATATAGTTTATAAATTTCGTGCTTCCGAATCGCTTTTCTGTAAGTTTTAGATAATTAAAAAAAAACCACACGTCTGACGAAAGAGGATCTTCAAGAAATTTGCACTGAACGTTTAGCAAGCAACAATCCCTCTTGTAAATCAACCCATTATTGTTCTTTTTGGTCTACAGAACGCAAGTTTGAGTGCAGATAAAAGGTTCCGCATACCATGGGGAACATTTATCATCGGCGAGTTTGGGCGCGCTGCTATTCATCAACATTAGAGATACGACATTTGCTACATTCAAAGGAGTTTCTATACTGAGTTTATCAGGAATAATAAAATAAACTCATCACAGATACCAGGATTAAAACTTTGTACGCCAGACGCGCGTTTCGTCTATAAAAGACTCATCAGTGACGCTCGAATCAAAAAAGTTAAAAAGGCCAAATGAAGTACGACGCGAAGTTTATAATAGGCCAGCATGTGAACTTTCAAGAGAAACAAAACAATATCTGCAGAGAATTTATTCAAATATACGTAATGATTCATTGTAATACCTACATTGCAGCAATAAAAATTTCTTTTCTATTGTTATCAAGTAACAGTTTGCTGGTGGAATAATATCAATTTTGTTTATGTAGACTTATTATTCAGAAATGATCTAACCAATCAGCTTGAACTTATTAGTATTGCGAAAGACCTGTTCACGTCATTCCCATTACTACATATTTCCGCCTACAATATCTGATGTTTATCTAGACATATGTTATCGAAAACTTATACATTCTGCAATAGAATTTAATGAGTATGAATCGCATGGCGAGTGATGCATGCATACAAGGAGACGCTTATCCTGACGACGCACCGGTCTCGCTCCTTTTTGGAGTTTTTGCGATTCATTCAGTTTGTCTATTTTTTTTATTTGTCGAACATCGGTAAACTATCGCCTTAATTTTACAGTAATAGGTCTAAGTTGTACCTACTAGGTAATCAACTAAATGAAACGCCAATCCTCGTCTATTGTTAAGTAAAACATCAGAATGCTTGACTTTTTATGATAAATATTTTATTTGTTCACTTCCCATTTTTTAATTGATACACACATTCAGAAATAATTTGAATAGAATGGAAACACGGTGTTGTACACAAAACAATAAGTGTTCACGTCTCTTTTATTTATTTTTTTTTTCTTGATAAAAAAAGCAAACATTTGATTACCAAAGACAATTGAAGTCATGTTATGTTTCATTTCCCATAATAACTTACAATTTCTGGCTTCTAACAGCAATGTATATACCATTTATGATACACTATTAGATAAAAAAAACCAACAAATCATAATGCTAAGCAGTATTGCCATTGTGATGCCATTTCCGTTGTGTCGAAGTACAGTTATGGTGATTCCTAATCAACAGCCGGTCCCTTTGCACTGATCATAATATATATATCATAAACCGTTTTAACAAACAACATTTAAAAACACAGTTGATAAATTATGTTACGAAAACAAAAGTATGGTTTTACTTATTGTGGATGGTCATACACGGACCAGTAGTGATTGACCTACCTGTCATTTGATTTTTAGTGATTAGTGATACCTCATCAACGACAATAACACGAATGATGGTTATCCAAAACATGATTCTTCATTTTAATATTAAAGGTTGATCTAGTAAAAGACCTCTAAAACGAAAAATTAGGTAAGACCATGTAAACAAAATATTAACAAAAATACTGAAATCCTTTGTATATTCAAACAGGGGGAAAGTAAAGTGTATCTTACATTGAAAATATTATGTTATTGGTTATTATCACAACAAGTGCTTTATCGAAAGTTTTACCATTGATACTTAACAATTTCCCAAAATTTTATCGAAGACTTAAAGAGAAATAAAAAAAAAAGATTCTAGATTTTAACCGATTTCAAGGATTTGTAATTCATGAGTGGATGTATAAATCCCTGTATGAAATATAACTATCAGTTGATTAGTATCAACCCTATCATTTTGTAACAATATAAGAATGGCGACTTTTGTCCTTATATTTTCACAACGAACTTGAAAAAGTCTATCTTTATTATTTGTTTTCGATCTTCTTCAGATCTGTTTTATACCTTTTCACATATCTTAATATTCACATGTGTGTGAAATTTAACACATTTCTGCCACAGCTGCCAAAATGATAAGACATAAAGTTTTATCATTTTTTAATCTTTTTTTCTGTTTCATGTTCCGTTGTTATTTTAGGGGTTTTCCGAAGATTTGTTTGCGAAATGCTGGTGTTTTTCTTTGAATTTTATTATAATTATTATTGTAATATTTATATAAACATTTGATGAGGCGGCATGGTAATTAACATTATCATCCTTTACGACAGACAAAATAGCCGATCTGAAAGGTACACCATCTACTTGCAACTATACATCATGTACTGTGTTACAATATATATCAGAAGATGTGGTATTAGTGCCAAGGAGACAATTATCCATCCAAGTCACAATGTGTAAAAAGTAAACAATTATAGGTACAACCCTAGATAAAGCCAACGAGGAAAGGCATTACATCGACCACCGAAAGCTATATGTTTATGTAGCCTAGATGGTCGAGTGGTCTAGGGCGCTGGACACGGTGCAAACGGCGTTGCCACGATGTGACAGAAGCAAGGGTTCGAATCCCGCTTATGGAAGATCAAAAATTTACTAACGCAAATTTACAAATCTAACATTACTGGGCTAAATTTGAGACAAATTATATATATATTATGGTGTAAGCCCTGTATAACCACGTGTTATCCGATGGAAAATGTCTGTAATAAAGTTGTCACATGTTTATAGTATATAAATATATATATATATATATATATATATATATATATATTGATTTAAAATACAAAGATTATTTGTTTCCACTGACGGATTTATCCATAGTCTTCCTTTAAAAGAACAAAGTTAGAAAGTAACCTGGAATAAAGCACTATTTTATGGATAATAGTAGAATTCAACAGTTATTATATCATTGAGTTAACTAAAGTTTTCTCAAGTTTCAATATTAAAGTAACATCATGCCAGTATAAAAGTTCTAACTACCAACGGAACTGCATTGATATTCCCATAATGACGGAAAGAGAACATGACTACTTTTTTAATCAATTGGATATTTCTCTGGTAACTAACTTGACTCATGGAAAGAAAAAAAATCTTTATTTGGCTAAATTTATATTCCGGGAATTGCAGTCTACAAGTAACGTCATTAATTTTCTGCTGGTAAAGAAAAACTGAACTTCAAACGATATACCATATACAAGTTTTGTAAAGTTTAGGTATCGTCAGTGATGCTCGTAACATAATTAGGAAATTAAATGGTATCAAACGTTTGGATTTATTTTTTAATTTAAAGACGGAAAACCCAGTTTAAGAACCACAGAACTTCGACAGTATTAACTTTTACATTAACAAATTCCCCATATTTTTGTCAACTAAAAATGTCGGAAGTATTTCAGTTATATCAAAGTAATATCATGCTAGAACAAAATCACTGGTTATCAGGGTATTACTACCTTGCAGGTGTTGACGTCCATCATGGGTGGAATCGACCCGGTTTTAGTAATTCAAAATTACATCAAAAACTAATGTATTTTTTTTTCGAAAATGTATTTGTAAACCGAACGTATAAAATATTTGCAACCCAAAACAACACTAGAAAGGAGTAGAATGGTATCAGTAAAGAACACCTTCGCTTCGACATGATTACCTATGAAAGTATGCCATGCATATATTATGGTAAATAAACTTACCGATTATATCTGTAGTAAAAATAGCAATATTGATTTTTAACTCGACACATGTGTTATATTTATGGTCGGTTGTTAAATTATGTATTTATTTTTATACCGTATTAACCGACAAATTTATGAATGAAATCTGAATGTCATCGGCACGCATGGTGATTTTAATTTTAAAAGGTCAACAATCTTAATTAAAACGTTCTACGTTTTTAAATTTGTTGCAGTCTCAAAATTAGATCATTTCTCAATGACTCGTCCTTCTTTATGTTCGCCTTTCATACTCACGATATCCGTATAATATTACTTATTTTGACTTTTAAGCTTAAAATAAAATTATATGGAAAAAGGTCTTCATAACACAGCTTTCAAAACCAATATATCTGTCCATTCTTAATGTGCCATTCAGTCTGTCTGTCCGTCAGTTTGTCTATCTGAAATGAATAGTTTCCGTAGGATAGTTTGAGTATCCATTGATTGATTGGAATACAACTTAAACAGATGAATGATATATACAAGGGGAAGATATTTATTGATTTGTTGTCAAAGATCAATGTCACTGTTACTAAAAAGAGATTGCTTTGATTGATTGTACAGATGGAAGATATGGGGAAGAGAAAGGAGCTTATTGATTTGGGGTCAACAGTTCTAAGATCAAGGTTACTAATCATTGATTAGTCGTCAAAAGGTCAAATGTCAAGGTCACAGCAGCTTGAAATAGACTAAAAATAAAGAAAGGGTAATTTTAATTCGTTGTTTCCTGGTGATGAGGTACCCTCTTTAGATTTTAATAAGACTTATACAAGTAGTTGAATTGAAAAACATGGTAAGAAGACTTTCGATTTTAAGTCAGTTGGTCAAAAGTTAAGGTAATTGTCCTAAGTATAGCTGTACATAGTGTAATATTTTTCAAAACATTTGTTTCTAGATGAAATCTCCTGAATGAACATGAATTTTTCTTGAATGCTTTTCCTGGGAATGAGCTTCAAGATGACCTGATAGGTTTTGGGGGTTTATAGGAACCATTGGCTAAAAAAAAAGTCCCAGAAGAGATTTCTGTATATCAAAACTTCGAAGGAAGCCTGTGACAGCCAATTAAAGATTGAATAAGAATGTCTAGATGACATCTCATTAGTTATCATTTTTTGGAAATTTCAGTAATATTATTTGGCATTGGCCCCTCTAGATCTGGACTGCCATATTTGTCAGGGTATAGGAACCCTTACAATTTTTTTTTTTTGAAAGTGGATGACATCAATTGAAAAGTTATTATTGGGTTTTTTCAGCAACACAATTGTCCTTGTGTTTTAACTCTGACAGGAGAGCAAAGATCAGCGGAACCCTTGCCAAATTACTTTTACTGTATGCCTCAAACGGATGTTTTATGTAAGGAAAGTAGTATTGTAACAATTTTGATTTCTAGATAACTGATTTTTTATACTCCCTGGAGCAAGAGCCGAAAATAGTTAAAGAGCATTATGACCAAAACAGACTTAAGATAATAGCCAAATCAATCAATCTAAGATCAACTTTGCCTGATGGAGACGAAACCTTAGTTTCTTAATAATTTATAAATTTATAAACGGACCGTTTAAGAAAGGTTTGTCATAAATCTGAAGAACTGACTACTGAACTGATCATACACCTGGGGACTAATAGTCCGCCAGCAGCGGTGTCGACCCAGTGTATAAATGAAAACGACACATTATAAATTTGATTCAAATAAGGGTTAGACACAGATTTCACGGTTCATTGAACATGGTGTGAAATCAGTATATTTTAAGTTTTGGTTTGAGGTGTTGGGTTGGATTTTTAACTATGTGTTTAAATAATTATCGAATATTATAAATCGAATAAGGCCAGTCAAACACAATGGCATACAAAAGACAAATAATTATCCTTAACATACTAAAGAGAAAACTATATAACTGACAAACAAAAGAGAGGCGAAAGATACCAAAGGGATATTCAAGCTCATTAGTCGAAAATAAACTGACAACGCCATGGCTAAAAAAGAAAAAGACCAACATATAAACAACAGTTCACAAAACACAACATAGAAAAATAAAGACTGAGCAACACGAACCCCACCAAAAACTGGAGAGAAGTGGATTTCAGTTGCTCCATAGGGTAAGCAGATCCTGCTCCACATGTGGCACCCGTCGTGTTGCTCATGTAAGTACAAACCCGGTGATAAGTCTTATTCGGTTGGTCACATTCGGGGAAAAGGGTATGGAATTGTAGTTACGACAATTGGAACATATCCGTCGTCATCTGTGAAACAGATATTCCATAACAGTCAACCAGCGTGTGATGGTGTCTGTAAAATTTACGAAGGGGTGATTTCAAACTTCACCACTTGAAACTCTTGGTTTTATTAGCTTCCTTGTGAGCAGCAACCTTCTATCAAGGAAATCATGATAGGAAATAAAGCCCTAGAATATCGTATCAAGTGGGATATATATACTCCGTATGCAGGCGCTGCTGGAATGTTGCTACATACAAATGTAAAGTTCACAATTGGGAAGATGAAATCATCTCTTTTGTCATAAAGGTTTGTTTTCAACCGACCCTCATTGTCAATTTCTAGATGTAATTGAAGATATGAAGCAGACTTAACTGTATCTGTTGTATCCTTTATTTCAAGTTCGATGGGATGATGCGCTCAACAGGCATCAAATTTGAAATTATTTAGTGAGAGAACATCAACAAAAGACCGAGATTAACTCAGATGATGTGGAAGTAAAGCATTCGGTAGTAAAGCATAAAGGAGGAAAGGAAAACCGATTTTTACCTCTACAAATCTAGCACATCTTTTGCCATTTAAGAATACTAAGTATATGTTTTCAATTATTTGGTTGAAGGGGAAGATTGCAAAAATAATAGTTTTAATTATTATTACATATCATGTATTAAAAGGGAAGTGTTAACTCTCATTTCTTACTGAACGTGTTAATAAAACACTGAAGAATACTTAAAATTTCTGTGAAATTTAATAACAAGTGGGTTACACGTGTCGTTCGATATGAACCCAGAATCATACGTTAGTCACGTTTATTTGTATACGTTTATCAATGAAATATGTTATCACCAAACACTGAATTCTATTGATTTAAAAAATTAGGTGTAATTCATGTCGTAATAACTTTGTTGACCAATACCAAATACAGTTTTATGGCGTATCAAATTCGGAAGAAAATTATCGACCTATAAAAAACTACGTAGTTGTTATCAATAAATACGTGCGACATAAAATGCACATGTTTATATCTATATTTTTCAAATGTTGTAATCAGCTGTGAAATATTTCTAATCAATGAATTGATGCAAATAAAGTGTAAATATTTGTTTTACTGTCTGGATCCATTCTCCGATCATAAAAGTGCAAACATGTCAGTTGTTTAGGTGTATGTAAATAAATATGACCAGAAGTCAATATCCTTCTTTTAAAAAATTATCTCATATCAGTACTTACAACATGTACAAGTAATTCAAACTCAAAATGAAATGGATTTTCGAACTAATTTATTATTCATGACTCGTTTTCATCATACGTTTAGAACATGAACAATATAACCTTGATTGTTTCTTGTTTCTACTGGTTCATACTGAAATATTCTTATTTCCTAAATCAAAAAGCTTACGTTTTTGTCCAGTGTTTGATTTAATCTAAACTCTTTCACTCATTTAAAAACGGTTAACAATTGTATAAGAATCAATACGAAGATTTCGAGTTAAAAACATAATCTTCCTAAAGAAAGCTTCATCTTTCAGAACCCTTTTTTGGAACCTCTATTTTATGAACCTGTCCAGTTTTAGCCTAATTAGCAAAGGTGAAATCAAGTTATACCATTTGTTAAAAGCAATCTCTCTCTATGCTGTTGAAAAAAAATGAAAACAACACGTTAAATAATTTCATGCGTCCGAAGAATGTAATTTTGATGAAATAATCAGGAAAATTACAGTAGTAATCCCGATAATCTTTATGTGATAAATTTCTCAGGTACTATCCATAGCTATGGAAGTGGGGAGATCTAAAATAAACATGATTTCTTTTTATGAGTTTTCCAAGAAATATGTCTTGCTATTACGTTTTATGATCATATCAATTGTCCAATTAGAAAAAAAGAATGTAAATGATTATCATAAAGTTTATTCAATAAAGTCAAGAAACAAATGCCTTAATATATCATAAAGAATATTTCCTCTTCAAAGTTATACTTAATCGTTGCATTAATTTCCTTCGGAGTTATTCTATGTTTTTTCGAGTTTAAAGGAATAACACCACTAATTCATAGCCCCTTGCTTTCTATGTTAAATGCTGCAACTTTAACATTCATAGCTATTTTGTCTTAAGTTTAAATAAAGTGGTAGTCATTTCATGTCAAAACTATACCTTATCCTGACTAGTGCTAAAAAAATCAACATACCTTTAATTGCACATTAGAACACACTGGTTCCCGGAAGTTGGGTAGTACAAAAACAGGTACTTCCGATCTGAGCAACAGGGCAAATATGCCCTCCTATCTTATTTCATATTTGTTTTATTATCCAAAAGAAACTTTTAACCATGGTTCTACAGTGATCCCAAGTTTCTTAAGCTTTCATTTGATACCAAAATTACCCAAATATTTTACTTATTGACAACATTACAGCTATGCGTAGGAACTATTTTGTTTAAAATATGTACTACTTTCTTGTATGTTCTTTCTGACCGGGCCGAATAAGTGGTTCTAAACCTTAACGTGTATTGTAAAACAGGGTCGGCGACACCAAAAGAGCAATCTAAGGCCTAAAAGATAAACAGACAACACCATAACTAAAAGAGAATAAAAAAATGACATCAGTGCACAAAACACAGACATTTCACGATTCAGTTACACGAACTCCACCAAAAAATTGGGGATTAACTAAGTTACTCACGAAAAGTAACAATATGTAGAATATACGATATAGTCCGTGTATTCCTTTCACAACAGTAAGACGGTTTTCATTGATAACAAAAGAATTTACGTGTATGCTTTTTAACTGTAATATCAATCCTTTTCAACTATCAATGTCAATCTCCATTGTGTGAATTCATAGCCATGCCAAGTTCACATCTGGTTTTGTTATCATGTGCATTCATGCAACAAGAGGACTGAGGACAAAAAGTGAAATTGCGTATCTACCTTTTTTTTTATAACCGGGAATTTCATTATTTTAAACCCTTCCTAAATTAATGACTAAAATACTGAAATAAGTAATTCTTTGGTGTCTGTTGCTTTGCATTTAAAGCATGGTATCTATAGACAAAGTTAACATTTAAACTACAGTAAGCATGTTTATAAAAGACAACAGATATATTTATTTCAGTTATTATATATTAAGGCGACAGTAGTTTACCGCTGTTCAAATCCCGTAAATAAACAAATCAAGGTAACAAACAGAATCTTAAGTGATCGCATGAACTCCTAAAGGAGGAAGACCGCATGCGCCGACAGAAGAAGAGTAT
This sequence comes from Mytilus coruscus, assembly GCA_017311375.1. Taxonomy (NCBI): domain Eukaryota; kingdom Metazoa; phylum Mollusca; class Bivalvia; order Mytilida; family Mytilidae; genus Mytilus; species Mytilus coruscus. The sequence goes on along the minus strand of CM029600.1, from coordinate 68,151,997 downwards.
GAAGTCTGTTTAGTGGGAACAAGCATGAGTGTAACGTTTTCACTGAGACTTGTAAATGTCATACGATTGAGCAGAGGGTATGGTACTGCCGAGAATGGGAAGTTGACAATTGGAAAGTTTAAATCATCACGTTTTTAATACATTCTAGTTTGGAGACTTCCATCTGTGTCAATATAGAAAAAAAAAGGTCAAGATATGAAGCAGACCTTTTACTTCCGGTTGTATACTTAATCTCAAGTTAACTACGATATATGAGATGTAAGCACTCATTGAAATGTGGATTATTGAGTGACAGGACATCATCAATATATCTCAAAGTAACATTAAAGAACTTTCCTAGATGCTTTTGTTTTTGTCTTTTAGAAGGTTCTGTATGAATTCTGCTTCATATGAGTAAACAAACAAGTCGGCAAGCAGAATTGTACCCATTGGTATACCGACTGTCTGCTGAAATATCAATCTACCAAACTCAACAAACATGTTGTCGATCAAAATGTCCAGAATCTTAAAGATATTATCTTCAGTGTATTGATTTGGGAGAATCATTGTGGTTGTTCACAAGGTAAGATTTTTCATGACCTAAAACAAGAAATTTGTATCTATGTTTTTCATTTTCGCAGAAAAGCTCTGTTAAATGAGACGATGTAGTCAATCTTTCAATTGAACGTGCAGTTAAGAAGTGCGAACCGTAGAAAAATGAAAAATTTTGAAATTTTTATCTGATTGACATCGCTGCTTGAATATACCTCATCACAATATTTCTGAAGGCCATCTTTTACTTCAGAAAGAATGTGGTAAATAAACTCATCATAGATACCAGGATTAAATTTTGTACGCCAGACGCGCATTTTGTCTACCAAAGACTCATCACTGACGCTCAAATAAAAAAAGGTAAAAAGGCCAAATAATCTATTCTTGGGGTAGAATTCTTTAATATTTCTAAAAATTCAAAGTTTTGTAAACAGTTAATTCATAATTATGACCATATCAATGAACATTTATGTCAATACAAAAGTGCTGACTACTGGGCTGGTGATACCTTCGAAAAGGAGACCTCCACCAGCAGTGGCATCGAAACTGTGGTTTTAAATAAACTCATCATATATACCAGGATTAAAATTTTTGTACGCCAGACGCGTGTTTTATCTACAAAAGACTCGTCAGTGACGCTCGAATCAAAGACCTTTAAAAATATTTATAGTCGAACACCTCGACGACCCGGCTATATATCGTTCTTTATAAGAATTGTAGTGAAGTTTTCTTATCCAGTATAAGAGATTTATACCGTCCTTTTTACGTTTATACCACAGTAGAGAAGGACTGATTTGTGATTTTATAAAATCTCCACTTTCATGAATGATGAAAGGTTATATGTTGGATTTCTAATTTTATATCCGATTTTACCTAATTGGTTCGGAATGTTTTGTACCAAACTCAGACACCGAGTTCGTATCCGTTACGTTCAATACTACGTAACACTTGCTGCAGTCCTTTTGCATCCATTGTTATTTTTAAGATATATCTGTATTGCCTTATTTTATATTGATTAGGTATCAATTATGCCAAAATACAGAATCTATTTGCGCCACATTGCATATTTATTTAATTAATAAATAATCATAATTAATTGTGTTTACCAAATATATATATTCAGTCTTTAGAACATATTGATAACCTGAACTACAATACTTTATAGAATAAACAAATACCAAATTTCATCTTGTGCTTATTATGAAGATTAAACCATTCATATCGTGTACATTATCTAAGGTTATAAAAAAAATTTCGGTCTATTATCAATTATCATGTTATCAAATGACTATCACATAACTGAATGATGTAAAGAAAGACAAATAGTTTAGTTTTATAGAGAATATCTAAATTATTTTGTTAATAATTAGCCCGTTAGATTTCTCAATTGAATTGTTCATTTTTCATGTCGGGGTCTTTTATAGCCGACTATACGGTATGGTTTTTTCTCATTGTTGAAAGCCGTACGGTTGCCTATAATTGCTTACACCCACTTCATTTAAATTTTGGTGGATAGTTGTCTCATTGGCAATCATAGCACATCTCATTATTTTTATATTTATAACATTAAACGGTGGCAATTTTACTGCACCAGTTGCGCATTTCGACAAACAATGTCGCTTATGCAATGATCGTGGTAAAGGACGGCAACATGTAGTTGCTTAGAACGACAAAGGTCCTCATTCGCCATTTAAACTGACCAGGCTTGATAAAACCGAAACCAATGATATTAAGTGTACATTCATAGTAAAAAGTAAAATAGCAATAATACCGAACCCCCAGGATTATTCAAAAAGGAAAGTACCTTATCAAATGTCAAAATCAAATGCTCAAACACATCAACTGAATGAAAAACAACTGGAAAGTTTGAAATGTATATTTTGAAACAAAATAGTTGGTATATATGCCTATATTGAATTTCAATTTTGCAAATATTTGCAATGACAATGACCAAAGCGGAGGTCTTGGTTAAAGGTTTCAAAAGATATAAGCTATAGTCACTGAGAAATTTTTTTTTTTTTTAGAAAGAAGTAGGGACATTGAAGCCCATATTTGGTCCAAGAAAATGAACTTTTTCTAATTCGCCCATAATGTTTGAAAATACATACAAGGAAATATCAATGATTGAGACATCATTTGTTATGTTCTGACGTCATACTAACATCAATATATGCTCCTTTTTCGTAAAAACTAAGAAAATTGTTGAAAGTAAAAATTGATATCTCATAAACTCAAAATTTCAATTTGAGACATAAATGATCTCCTTTGTATGTGTATTTACCAAAACAAATTCTTTTTTCTGCAGATTATACTAGCTGATTATTTTTGACCTCTGAAAAGTATTGGTGCAATACCTGTTTCACTCGATAACCCACATTTCAGTGGATGCTAGCATCTCTATATCACAGTGACCATGAGATATCATGGAAAACTAGAAGGTTTGTTTCATATCTTTGCCTCGATATGGTGACCTTAAACTACAATCTATGACAAACGTGATGACTTCAACTTTCCAATTATCAACTACTAATTTGTTATCAGTACCGAACTCTCTGTCTCATCGTATGGCATTTACATATCTCAATTGATACGTTACGCTCGTGCATGTTCACTCGATACGGAGTTCATTAGAAGGGGTGCGTTCTCCTTACGCAAACTGTTCCAACAGAGTTATGAGAAAGAACGATTGAAATGGATACTACATATGTTTGACGACACCATCAGGAATGGGTTGTCCATTACGATATGTCTGTGTCTTAACTTACTTGCAGTCGTCTTTCCTGGAACTTATCCAATTGTGATCTATTCTTGATTGCAATTTTTGGTCCTCAGTGCTCTTCAACTTCGTACTTTATTTGACCTTTTTATCTTTTTGATTCGAGTGTTTCTGATGTGTCTTTTGAAGACGAAACGCGCGTCTGACGTACAAAACTTTAATCCTGGTATCTATGATGAGTTTATTAGTACATTATGAGTTTTTAGAGCAACAAAGTTTACATCAGTTGTAAATAAATAAAGCAGAAGTTATCAAAAATCTGCCATCAAAACTAAATTTTATGATTAAAAAAGGCATTTTTATGTTACTAGTACTACTGATAACCACGGTAGAGTTTCCTGGCTTTTCATATGTGGAGCAGGATCAGATAACCCATCAGAAGCATCTGAGATTACGTTCGGTTTTTACTGCGGTTCGTGTAGCTCAGTATTTAGTTTTTTCTTTGTTGTGTTTTGTATGCCAATTTGTCTTTTTATCGTTTTTTTTTTTTTTTTGCCATGGAATTGTCAGTTTGTTTTCGACTTAAGAGTTGGAATGTCCATATGGTATGTTTTGCCTTTTTTGTGCATAGGCAAATGCACAGGTTACGGGGTAAAATTTCTTTTGTAGATCGCAAGATTCCTGTTTCCTCCTTTCAGTAATTAATCATAGCAGTATGCAATTTGTCTGCTACGTAAATTCCTTTTGATTTCTCATGCTTCCAATATCCTTTAAGTACTTGACATTCAGTTTATTTCATCTTATCTAGGCAATTGCCATGTTCAAAAATTGAATTAAGCCTTGTGAAATTAATAAAGGAAAAAACCCAGCAGATTACATCATTCTTAATTTTCTGTAGGACGGTTAAGAATGATTTTCAGACAGAAGATCATCATGTATTCATGTATGAAACGTTATCCTGCATACTTGTCTGTTCGCCTATATCAAATGTTTTTATATAGGTTATTCCTTTACGAAGGAGTTTGGAAAAGTCAATGTCACATGTTTTGATAATTATGAATGAAATTAAACTTATTTAGAGTAGGAGTGGCAGTTAATTAATTTTGTATTTTTATAAATTTATTATTCAAGTGTGAAATGAAATATATATAGGTGTGCACTGGAGTAATTCGAATTCACTATTTTTAAAATTTCTTTTTGGAACTTAAGTTAAAATGTATACTGCTTCTGTCATTTATAATTCATATGTCATGACATTTATTTTACCACTAAGTCTAGCTCTTACAGCGATCTGTAAAATTGCAGATAGACAAAACACTGTACTTGATATAAAGTGTGTCAACCTATTATAAGTAAAAACCGGCATGACTATTTTAAAATATTAGTAGTACAGGAAACAGTCCCACACTCAGGGTTATATATAATACATAATTCTATAAGATCTATTATTCTAACACTTTTTACATAGCCTTTCAGCATTCATACACATCAAAATGATTTTAAAAAAACGTAAAAAACCAAAACTGAAGTCCCCACATTTTTAAATCTTGTTCAGAAAATATACGGTTTATAGGTATTTTACAGGACATAAGTGCTAAAACGGATTTTCGGTTTCCATTGAGTGACCTCCCGTTCACCTCTTTCAAGGTCAAACGCCTCCAATCCTAATGCTAAATCATCATAGCTTTTCTTGTATCGATATCAAAATATAATCCATTCATCATTATCTAAACATTATATGCTAAATAGTTCTTACAAAAGTCCATCAGATTTTTTTCTATACTAATTATAAATAAGAAGATGTGGTATGAGTGCCAATGAGACAACTCTCCATCCAAGTCTCAATGTGTAAAATGTAACAATTATAGGTCAAAGTACGGCCTTCAACACGGAGCCTTGGCTCACACCGAACAGCAAGCTATAAAGGGCCCTAAAATGTAAAACAATTATATTCAAACAGGAAAACCAAGGGTCTAATCTATATAAAAACGAATCTTCATAATCATTAACCTGATTTTAATTATAAGTAACATGTTATGTACCTTACGAAAGAGAACAAAGGTCTTTACTATTACAAATGCCTCAAGAAGAAACTTATTATGTTAACCGATATCTGTACCTACGTTTTCTACGTTTTTTTTTTTTTTTTTACCTCAATTTCCAATTTCTGATAAAAAAAAATCAAACGTATCGATCTTTTAATATCATGTGTTATTTCACAAATCAAAAACTGAAAGATGGTTGAATAGCCGTTCGTGGTTGCCGTTCTTACTCATTGATTGTTTTTACAATTACTAAAATTCGTTATGACATATCACATTTCAACTCATTCACTACTGTTTTTTATGAAACTATGCGATTTAGTGCTTGAAAAAAGTATGGGCATTTGTCTGTCAGGTAGATCAAATGCTGACCTCTGATTGATTTTGTTGTTAAGTTGCTGTCTTATTATCTTGAATTTATACCTCGGTTTATTTATACTTTATTCATCATAATGTGATTTTGCGGACTATCATAAGGAATTATTACATCGAACCTGTTATTTAACAATATTAAAGTACATCTTTTATTCATCGTTGTGTATTGAACTTAAATCGATTGTGCAGGCACATTTTAGCTTTTGATTTTAAAGATATTCAACAACTTGATAGATAAGTTGAATAGAAACGTTAAAGAGAAAAGAGTTTTACATATAAATTGTTTTAATGTTCTGATCTAACTGTAGGTAGCTATATTAACATTAAATCATACTATTAAATGATATCAGTTAGCCCGTTAGTTTTCTCAATTGAATTGGTTCATATTTTCCATGTCAGGACCTTTTTTAGCCAACTATACGGTATAGTTTTTTTCTCATTGTTGAAGGCCGTACGGTTGCCTACTAATGCTTACATCCACTTCATTTACATTTGATGGATAGTTGTCTCATTGGCAATCATACAACATCTTCTTATTTTTATACTGAAAGATCCATTTGTGTAACAAAAATCGAAATATTGCATTGAAAGCATGTAAAACAATGTCATTTTAATTCTTTTTGAAAGCCGTTTCAAAATCAAACTAATTCAAAATTAGAGCTAAGTTCAAATTGGCGTAGCGTTTGCTATCGCGAACAAAGATAAATAACGTTCGTTTAAAATCTATTTTTTTGTACAACTTGATCAAAGTATTTGAAAGATGGCAAATAGATTCCAAGGAAACGGTTTCTTTTATGATTCTATTATTTGATGAGAGATAACAATTATATTCCTTTATAATGTTTATAACGTTCCAATTATACTACACGAGTCATAACGCTCAACTCATATTTTATTATTAATGTGTTTGTTAGGTTTCCTCTTCAACATAAGGAGACATTATATTTTAGTTGTGTTTTCTTCGTCTGGTTTCTGGTGATTTTTCTCATACAACCTTGTACGGGCCATAACCTTTTTTTATCTTTTGACACGGTCTTATGCTATTTGATACCATAAGACGGTGTGGCTCATATCATATGGACATTCATGTGACCTTGACATTTGATCCTAGGATCAAAATACTTAATTGTTTTGACATTTTTGTGTGCGAAACATATCTTTTTTATCCTTTGACCTTCAATGACAAATAACAGATTTTCTTATATCCACTCAAAAACCATGCAAATGCTAAACGGCTCAAATCACGCCCCTAAACCGTAAAAATGCCTTATTAAGACTTGTCTAGGTATCACCATTCGTTTTGTTCCATGGGGGCATGCCCCAGCCCCTGCAAATCATTAATTGTAAAATAACCTGAAAACCGTTCGTATCCCTACCTACCATAAAGAGAGACGAAAGTTACCAAAGGGATATTCAAAGTCATAAATCGAAAACAAACTGACAGATCCATGGCAAAAAAACGAAAAACGATGAAAAGACAAACAGTACACATAAGACAACAAAGAAAACTAAAGACTGAGCACCACGAACCCCATCTAAAAACATATTTATTCGTAATTGTCATGACTATAATTTCTTGTCCCTCTGGTTTCTTTCGCCTCTCTTGTATATCTTTTTTTTTTTTTTTTTTTTTTTTTTTGCTTTCGGTCATGCTCCGTCTACTTTTTCGTTTATTGTAAAATATTAATCTATCAAGAACATACACATCAAGATAAACAGGAAAACTTGCATGAGCTCAACAAGGAGTGAGAACAATGGTGCATCGACCACGTAAGCACGCATGACTGTCATGCGAATCTACACTGTAACAATGGGGTAACAGGACAAAATCGGTAAATATACAGATCTATGACTGTTCGTGTATTAAAGATCTAAGACTGTATCAACATGTTTCTAGTGGTTTGAGTCAATGACAGATCGTATCGGTCAAACTTTTATATCTTCGATTTAAGTTTTGTTTTTGTTGGAGCTGTTTTTGTGACGGTTTTTGTCCACGGTTAATGAATTCCGTTTAGTGTAAACATTGCCGAGTGCAAAGTATTAATTGAGATAGATGCATTTACACGTCATACGATGAGGCAGAAAGTGTGTTACTGCTGAGAAATCGGAAGTTCACAATGAAAATCAAGAATTATTTTTTGTGTGTCATAGATTCTAGTACGAAGTCGTCCATTTTTGTCAATAATTCTAGTTAAAACTAGTCAATATGTGTCAATATAACAAAGGATCAAGAGTTGAAATAACCCTTCTAGGTTCGGTAATATCACTAATTTCAATTTCACTAGGATATTTGAAATGCAGGGCATCACTGAAATGTGGGTAATTGAGTGACAGGAAGTCTTGAAAATAACTAAAAATTCAATTACAGAATATAGCAAGATTTTGGTATTTTTTTCAGACGGTTTTGTATGAATTCTGCCTCCAAAACAGGTAGAGGTGCATATGTAGTACCACTAGAATAACGACTGTTTGTGGAAATGTCAATCCACTAACTGAAAAAATATTTTTCTATCAAATAGTCGGGCATTATGATTATACTATTTTGGTGTATCTATTATTTGAATCTGCGTGGTTCTTCACAACTTGAAAAATGTTCATGACTTAGAACATGGAGGATAGGTTCAATGATTCTAATTTCTTTGTAAAAAAATCATTGCTTAATGAGAAGGTGATGTCAAATACAATAAGAAAATGTGGTATGAGTGCCAATGAGACAACTCTCCATCCAAGTCACAATGTATAAAAAGTTAATAATTAAAGGTCAAAGTACGGCCTTTAACAAGGAGCCTTGGCTCACACCGAACAGAAGCTATAAAGGGCCCCAAAATTACTAGTGTAAAACAATTCAAACAGGAAAACCAACGGTCTAATCTATATAAAAAAACGAGAAACGAGAAACAATTACGGACCACACCAACATACGACAACCACTAAACAACGAATGTTTTTAATTTTTGTTATTGCAGAAGCTTTGATTGTTGTGCAGATTAAACCCTTAGGCAAAACAATACACCAAAACTAGTAGAGACCAATTGGAAACAAATCAAATAAAATATACTTGTAAGGATTGCAGCTAGATATGAGGAAGAGACAATTGTTTAAAAAAGCCGGTTGCATCAAGTCAACACTACTGAAGTAGTTATTGCTATTAAAACATCAGAAATTTCTGGGCATATCCTTATTTTAGATATCATTAAAATTATAGCTTTCAAGGTAAATGTATCCTTATTATGTTACTAATTGTGGTAATATCAGAAAAGCTAACAATTGCTTGACGTCACTATAATGTAACAAGTCCGATGCAAACCAATATATTTTATTATTAATTGAATATTTTTCAAGGATTTGTGATTTGTTCAAACTTGCACGCCAATACTGTTGAGTTTAGCTTTTCGTAGGTCAAAATCAGCATATTGCACAGGGCATACAGTATGTTACTAAAAATATATTCTAGAAATCCCCTATTTTACATTGTTCATGCAATAGGTGTTGTTTAATAATATAACAATTATAGCCTTTGGTTGAGGTCAATACGACATTATATCGACCTAGAGAAGCATATTGACCTCGCTCAATATGCTTCTCTTAGGTTGATATGACCTCGTATCGACCTCATACAAAGGCTATAATTGTATAATATCTATCTATACGGTATGACGACATCTTTAGTAAGTAAAACTTAAAAACGGTAGTTTTTAGTTCAAAATAATTGTTGTTATCGACATCATGCATTCTTTTTAAAGAGCCAAAAATGGCAAAACGCGCTGAAATGAGTTTGTTGATGTAAACCTAACTTGACCAAAACCCTGGTAACCAAGGTATCATTTTCTACATACATCCTGGGTTTTATTTAGTGACCATATCCTGCAATCATTCCTTAATTTTTATTTTTGGGTAGATTTATATAACTATGATAATGATACAAATCAAAGTGTATTGATGAATTTGTTTGTTCAGTTGAAAAAATGTATATAAAGGCCTTGTAGTATAATAAAAACGCCTTGAGCCGAATCACCATTGCTTTAGCTTTTATTAACATAATAATTTAAATATCTTCAATTAAGTTTATATCATTCATAATTTCCTTGTTGTATTTGTTTATGTATGATAAACTTGAACGTAGTATAATGTTATCCATCGAAACAATTGTCTAAGTAAAAATGTACACACATGGAATTATAAATAATGGAAAATGTATAATATCAAAACGGAGGGAAAGCTGGTGCTTCGACAGGGTTATAATCTCCTGCTGTACATGTATCGCCCGCCATACAGATTAAGTCATTTCCGGTATTTAGAATAAAAGCCAAAAAAAATTACAAAATCGGTAATTATGTCAGATGGACGATAGTGGCATGTGGAATCTGTGAACATTTTTAAAATGAAGCCAGTAATAAAGAAATATGGACAATGCAGCGATTAATCCGTGATGGCATTTGTTAAGTGAGAATTTCATATATTCTTCCACAAAAGCCTTGATGAAGTATCTTTTTCATTTAAAATTTTACTACATTATGACATTTAACGCCACATTTTATGGATGACACGTAATCAATTTCCCGGTTGACGGTCGAAGTCATTGGCAACAATGTTGCGCATGTGTAGTCAACATTTCCGGGATAGTGTTCAAATTGTGAATGCTTTATTAGTATGACATTATAATAGGAAAAAGAGAACTGTGCGTTTAAGAGTCTCTCAATTTTGGATTTGACAGTCGCAAATATTAAAATCCATTTATTTAATAATTCATTCACTATAGATTCTTGTATTATGGTTTTATTGATAAGAGGTAAAACATATGAAATTGAAGGTACTAGTGCGTATGCAATGTGTTCAAACATGTTCATGTATAGGTCAAGTGGGCAATATATTTTGTCAGAGTATATGAAGTGCAAACTGATACAAACATTAGTATTCTACCAACGATAAAAAATAAATAGATAAGAGGAAAAAATAACAATTGGACGACAATGTCGAAGTCATTATCTCTAACATTTGCAAATTTTATTGAAATTATTTTGATTATCTTTTTACATGCGAAAATTATAATATTGACAATGCGATGACATATTGACCTATGAGCTTGAACTTGTGATCTCCACGTCAAAAACACTGGAAGATCCCGATTTGTTCATATTCGCTGGCCAAGGGTTACGATCTAGTCCCTTCCTCTCCACCCTTGGCGGATTAAGATAAAATTTTGGATCCACGATGTAATGATTTCCATTGGTCGCAGTTGTAACTGGCTGCATCCAATCAAAAAGAGCCTTTAAGGTGATCACGTGTAAATGTAGAAAATTTGAATAAACAATTTCTACGTGCAGATTGTGCAACAAGTCTTTACCCCAAAATCATGGGACTATATTTAGTGACAATCTTAAAGTTCTTAATCAACTTATTGAAGTTTCCGGGCATGTTTCTCGCGCAGATGTTGGAATGCCAATGTTTATTTTCAATTCCTGCTTCACAAAATTGTAAACACTAGAAACAACCGTTTTAACAACTCCCTGCTGAAGAGTGTTCAAGTGCTACCATTGGTCAAGAATGATGTAGTCGGAATGGGCGTGACTTTTGTCTACCGGTAGCATTGTTATCACAAATGTTGGCTTAATCTGCCAAGGGTGGGAAGGGGGCTGGATCGAAATCCTTTGCTAGCGAAGATGCGATTTGTTATGATGAAAGTTAAAGGTGCACACTTGAGAAAGCTATTATCAATGTTATAGCTGTTGACTTGAGAGCATTGAATTCTACTTGAGAAAAGAAAATTTATCATACTGATACAAATCATTTGGAATCCACAATATACAATTCTTGAAAGTTATTTGTTAAACTAGGTAAATTAAAATGCAAATGCATTTTTACTTTTACCAAAACAAATTTTTCAGCTATAATAACTTAAAATGTGACTACCAATACGTTTGATTTTATTAGCTAGGTCCAGACCAAAGCCCTAAACTGACTTCAAAATAACGTACAAGACATATCTCAATCAAAGTGCTTGGAAGCACTGGAGGGTAAGATTGATTTTGTTTTGCAATGTAAACATAAAATTAAACATTAAATTGTATAAAGCAATGGAAAGCAACATTTTGTATTGAAACTTATCTTCCTTTGCTCATACATTTTAATTGTAATTGAACCTTTCGTGAGATTCGATAGCTTCCTACATCATATACAACTTTTATAATTGTCAATAGAATAGTTTTCTTGGCAAGTATGGTTTTAGATATACACATAATTTATTTTGTAAATTGAATATCTTGATTACATACCATGCATTAATTTCTTCTAAGTGACATGAACATGGATAGGATCTTAACAATGTTTACCTCACTGCGCTATGTTTTGTGCTAGCACAAGAAGAGGTCAAAACTAGAATAAAGCTATCTAGACACTGACTATGGGGTTTTGATTGCATTTCAATCTTTACCGCCTAAAACAGTATCTACTTATTTTCATATCGATAGAAAAGGATTTGTGTCTAACAGATAAACTTGTTATCGTCAAAGTGGTTTTCAATATAACAAACAAGTATTTTAACAACATAATTAATTAAAGACTGAGAAATATAAACATTGAATTGACAAATTAACAAACGTTCACTGAATCACTTAAAATAAATTATTGTGAATATTGTTTGTTTCTCGTATCAAGTTGTCCAAATCTTTTGGGGCATATATTTTTGTACCTTCAAATGGCAACGATTTTCTAATAACATTAACGGTACCAGTTGTCTGGTCCAAATACGCATTTTGAAAATAAATATATCTTCAGTGGACAAAATATTTGAAAGTCTAAATGTTTCAAGTTACATTTAAAAAATCGAAATACTACAAATTTAGTTAATCTTTGCTTCCTATTCATGGGTATTGTCTGCCATTTTACAGGGCTTCATTGAGAATGCTCGCTGTTATTGATACTGGAAGCTATGATACATATTATTTGGATAAGTCAATTGGATTTATTATTATTTTTAGTACCAATTTTCATGGGGATAGGTAAACCTCGAATTTAGATATCAAGGCAATAGCAATTTACCGATGTTCAAATCTCATAAATCGATTATTAATGAGACAAATCAAGGTGAAAAACAAAAACTGAGAAAACATTGTTTAAAGGCTTCTTGTCGATTTTAAAAAACCACAAAATCAAATATCCGGAAAGTCACAATTTTTTATCAATCCTCTAAAATCAGTATCAATGAAAATAAATGAATCAACATTACATGTATTTTTTCCAAGCAATATGGTCAACATTTGGCATATGAGTTTTCTTTTACGTTTTGAAAACTGATCATAGAAAGTCCGAATTTTACAATGGGACAATAAATTCATTATTGAGGTCCGAGGTCTAAAACTTCTTTCTAAAAAATCTCTATAATGTCTGGCTTTACAACTAAAAATTTCAAAAGATTTGACTTGAAATTCGGATAATTGTCAACAAGACGGTTTCTCCCATCTATACTTGTACATATATAATGGTTTTACATTGTTATGGTTAAAAATCACCAAAGATACTAGACTTATATTTTGATACGCTAGACGCGCGTTTCGTCTGCATAAAATCAAAACATTTGCAAAGCTAAATTAAATATTACGAAGTTGAAAAGCTTAAGGTAGATTGGGGGTCTAAATTAAAATCCATAGAATTTTTTATTAGTTTGTAATTTATATCATGCTTTTTTAAAAAACATAATAAAAAGTATGGGTCACCGGGCTTTTTTTTTTCATGCTTTGGGTTGTGCAAAATAATCAGATTTTGTATAGAATATGCATGGAAAACCCAATGTTGAGTGATAAAAAGAAAACTACACCATAGAATTTAAAGATAAAACATGAGAAGATAGCTCTAATAACATGATTTCAGATAAGAAAAAAAAATGGGGTCACCGGACTTTTTTTCTTGCTACACAATAAAATAGGTAAATTCACGACACATTCTATTATAAAAATTACTTTATCTAAGTTATCTCTCCTTATATCTGAGTTACCTCCCCATGTGTGGCAAGTTAAACAAAAGTGAATCAAACAAAAACATCTTTTTTTTTTCTTCATAAAATACAGCCGTAAATCATGTAAATATGATAAAACACAGAATTTTCTATATTAACAAGAAAAGTCATACACATGAATTACATACTACTCTCGAATTTTCACATTTCATTACAGATCTAGACCAATTGTTATCTGCTTTTTCTAAATCCAAGATGGAGGAAGACATCCTAGCCACCTTAATAACCGAAATTTCCGAAAAGTGCCAAATACGGCTAAGGCAATCTCTACTTTAATAATGTCAGGACAAAGCTGCTGACTACTGGGCGTGTGACCCTTTGGATAAAATGGTTTTCCTTTTTTAGAATAACTAAACATTGATTTTAGTTTCGTGAAAGACACAATTTTATATAAGTATATTTCTCTTTGCAGCCTAAAAGAAAATAAAAACAAAAACAGTAAAGATCTGGCATGTGAACTTTTAAATCTTCTGGAATACCGTTACTGGTGAAATTATAAAAGGAAACCTTGATTGATCTTGATATAATATATCTACTTACATTTTTTATTTCAATATGGTCATATTTCCTAAAAAAATAAACATTTGGATCGAAATTGCTTTGCTATCAGAGATTACCTCCCAATTGTACAAATTATTTTAGTTGTATACGTATTATGTTAATTTGTATACGTAATATGATGTGTGATACATGAAAACGTTTGAAACAAAAGCCCCTTTCATTTTCCCTGTTTTATTTTTGTTTTTCTTGGAAATTTTATTGCAATGACCATAGTTAACCTTTATCTCATACTTTTGACAACTCAGTAAAGTTTCTATACATTCTGCTTTTTGCTCGAAAACGCACATATATAAATGCATAGCTTAGAACAAGCAATGAAACTGGTTAAATCCACATATTTCATCAAGTCATTAAGGTCTATCACCGTATATTAATTTAGTTTAGTACCATAGGGAAAACATAAATAAATTGTGGTTTCAACATCTGATGAGGTTACATTAATGTGAAATAGAAATATATATATTTTGCTTAAAGGAAACAGAATGACAAATCATTTTCTTTCGTTTTTTCCTTTGCCAGATGTTAATTGGAGACAAAATATGTTATAATGATTAAATATATTATATTCTTTTAAAAAATATATCTTCGTCAAAGTAAATCTCAGTTTATTTGGGACAATAAGGTTAATACAGGAAAACAAAACCATTTCTAATGAATAATGAAATGAATTAACAATATAAAACCTGGAAAATTTGTTACTCAATTCACAAATTAGAAATGCCTTTTTTATCAGAACTTACATAAAATTAACAGCGTATGTCAAACCTTGAAAGAAGAACAATATGAAAAGAGTTATAGTAAGGGAATTGTACATAGTTTTCAGCAATTGACGAGCTTTTCTGTGTTATCTTTTATCATGCCATTATCACAGCAAACATTTTGACCATACAAGTTTCGCATTTTAATCATAAAAAAAAACGAATTGCTTAAACCTATACAGTATAATTTTGCTCACG
The DNA here is from genome assembly GCA_017311375.1 of Mytilus coruscus. Taxonomy (NCBI): domain Eukaryota; kingdom Metazoa; phylum Mollusca; class Bivalvia; order Mytilida; family Mytilidae; genus Mytilus; species Mytilus coruscus. The sequence goes on along the minus strand of CM029600.1, from coordinate 68,136,805 downwards.
TTGATTTCTAATGTGAAATCACATAAATTAGACGTGACGGTCATATGAAATGAACTTTTGCATAAAACATGTTCCATGAAATATTTTGAAGATGTCAAAATTGATCAATCATGCTCTCTTTTGATTTAAACGATTTGTATATGTAGGATTCCGGATTCCAGAGACTGATTTATGGGCAAAACTAGGCAATATATCATATACCTATCTAGCTCTACATCACATTCACGATTCATTATGAAATATTCACACTATTTTGTTCATTCAATAACATGCATGAAATCTAAATACAATGTCTTCTTTGTTAATGTGTGGAAAGGCACATCATGCACTCCTAACGTAACCTTGTTTATGTTAAATTTGTTTATTTGATGAAAAACTTTCTTGTGTTTACTGAACCAATAGTAGGTATTAAAAACCTTGTATTATGGCGGATTGGATTATGTCTCTGGTATATCGGTACATGCAAATTATGTTACCCTGAAATAAGACCGAATGTGGAAGTTTGATTTTTTAATTAATCATAAAACCTGTTGAGCATATCGATTACATAATTATTCAATCAATCAATTGCAAATTATGATTTTTGTTGGACTATTTTATTAATCATTTAAAGATTTTCATGGTGAAAAGTTGAATTGCATTTGGCAGATCTATGAATAAATATAAATATGGCTTTTTTATCTTTTTTTTTTTCGAGCGTCACCGATGAGTCTTTTATGAACGAAACGCGCGTCTGGCGTACAAACTTTAATCCTGATATCTGTGATGAGTATTTTTATATTTTCCAAATACCATATAATTGTAAAAATTGCATGATTTAATTATTTTTTTTAATTATAGAATTTGAAGACAGTCAAATACTACGATTGTAGCATACATAGAAGTATGTCCCTCTCTTTCGGAAAATAAATGCTATTTCTGTTTTACATTTTCGCATTTTGCAAGTTATAGTTTTACCTCTCAATTGTTATTTGTATTGGTAGCTTGTTTTTTATTTGTTTTTATTGTAACGTAGTATTGCCACATACATTTTTATCCCTGAATTTTCTCTTCTTCGGTGTTAAGGGATCCGGTTCGTCGGCAAGTCTAATGTCACATATAAATACATTTATTGTTTTTCACAACATTAAAGACCATGTTGTTTTTATATTTGTTTATTCACCACTCTGCCAAGTGAGGGGAGGGGTTGGGCTCCGGTTAACATGTTTTACACCGCCACATTATGTATGTTCCTGTCCCAAGTCAGGAGCCTGTAATTCAGTAATTGTCGTTTGTTGCTGTATATCCTGCTTCCTCGTTTGATTTGTTTTAATCAGTCATTTTGGGGCCTTTTATAGCTTGCTATGCGGTATGGATTTTTCTCATTGTTGAAGGCCGCACAGTGATCTATAGTTAATAACTTCTACGTTATTCGGTCTCTGGTGGCGAGTTGTCTCATTGGGAATCATACCACAGCTTCTGATTTTTATGTAAGGCACACTAGATCTTAATCATGCTGACATTTGTTATTCCAGTGTTAAAGATTTTTATTTTTCATAGGAAAAGGAAACTTTCCGATAGAAGTTTTACATATTATGTAAAAATAAGTAGATGTGGTGTGATTTCCATTTAGATCAAAGATCAAAGGACACAAACGTGAACAATTGCAGATCACCTTACCGTTTTCAACAACGAACCAACCCTTGTATACCATTGTATAGTTTAACTACTACACTGATTATTTATAATTGAAGTATCAACGTCCAGTGATACTTTGGTTTAAATAGTTATAATGTCAGTTACATTTTTGATTCATTAGCTATAGAGCAATAAGTTTTAATGTCAATTACATTGCATTTTTTTTATTCCTCAATTATCATTATCATTTTTATTATTATTTGTAGCCATTACCTGATCAATTACCTCGGTATTTTGCTTAGTGGGCATAATATATTTTAAGAATTTCTTCAAGAGCGAAGCGTGCCAGTAAATTACAAAAATAAACATCTGTTCAAAGGTGCAACTTATTAAATAAAAGGTAGCGCTTTTCTGTGTTAACTTTCATTTGAAAAAATCAGAACGAATAATTGTCTTCAAACTCATATTGAGGAATTTATACAAAAGAACCTAAATAAAGCCCAAAACCGTCTTCGCAAGCAGTTCTGCTCATGTAAAATGCACGTGCTGGTCATATATGATGAGATAATATATCAAATACGTGAAAGTATCGTTAATTGGATGTGACTTTATCATTGATTTCAGATAAAATTTGTTTGGAATTACAATTGGCCGTTTGTCTGAACAATAGTTTAAATGAGATAAACCATAGATAAGCGTTAGTTCATAAAAAGGAAACAATATCACAAACAACGTGTTCTTTGTATATCTTAAACTTAATACAATAAAAATGTGTAATGATAGCGTCAACAACGTAAAAAAAGTAGTCGAACTACGCCGGAAAATTATTTGTAATGCATCACATATATTTCGATATCAAATGGGCCATACTGGTTTCCAATATAGAGTTTAATATGTAAATTTTATTTTACGTTAGAACGAAGAAAAAAGAAAGGAAACACAAAAGACAAATATAAATCAAGAACTCAAGCGTAAAACAGTGTTATTCCTGGACCTTTTGGACTTATATACAAGAGGAGGAAGCCGGAGAGCAAATATGCTTAGCAATAAAGCAGCATTCCAGTTTTAATTAAGAAAATACCTCCTCATGTAATAGATACTTGATGCTTCTAGTGTGATATATTTTTAGGATAAAAAACAATATGCATACAGTGTCGGAAAATATAAAATGAATTAGAACATTGTACATTGCATATTGTATTAAAAAAAGGGAGACATAGAAGATACCAAAGGTATTCTAAAATCATCAGTCCAATAGAAACCGCCGATATAATGGTATAAAAAATAAAAACAACAAACAACCGGAACAATAAACAGTTCCTGCTCCACATGTAACCTTTAACTTTTTTGTTTGGTCAATTGTATTCGATTTTAGTGTTATATGTGTTGTTCTTCTCTGTGTGTCTTGATTCCTATCTATTTAGCACGGTTTTGTACGCAGGGTTAATACATCAAGTAACAATTTTCAGAGTTTTGTTAATATCCTTGGCATAACTTTAAATCTCTCGGTGCTTTTGCATATATCAGATATTGTAAAGAAAAGAATGAACTTGAAAATTGACATTTGAAAACAAATGTTCTTATGATATAGATTTAAAATATTTTACTCTATAACCTCATACTAAGGAATATTTTATATATAATTTAGGTCAGATTGGTATATGATTTCAATCTAAACTTGTTTTAATTCGTTAGTCTTAAACTGTTCTTTTTATCTAGATTGGAATCTTGTCAACTTTCGTAACTTATTTCGAATTTTCAAAAGGTCTGTTTAAATTCCATTATGGTTCGTATCAAAGTAGTGTACCGGTTTTATATAAGATTTTTGTTAAATTTACAATTTTCCATTAACAATCCTAATTTTTCTGATCGGGTTCAATTGATATATCCTCCAGAACTAGAAATTAAAAGAAACAAAGGACACGTCTTCCTCTGTCTCATTTTTTAGACTGATACCTCGAATTTGACATAAGCGGTCATCTCAGTACCAGAATGTATGACAAACGAGTCGATTTTAATTTTGAAATTATAAATTTCCCCCGTCTTAGAAGCAGTATACCAACTTTACCTGCATATGGGTATACCTTTCCTAACTCATTCGGAATTCAAGAGCTTGCAGCTGCTACTCAGACTTTATAAAACGTCACCAGTGTCTGATCAGAAAGTTGATGAACTATGGTTATGTCAGAGAACGTCTCGTCCTTTTTCAAAAACAAATGTCATCGGAAGGTACCAAGACCTTGTTGATAAATATTCCGTATCGACTTCACAAATAATACATGATGGTATTGATTCTAGTCCATTTTTGGTAAAAGAGAGTCAAATCATAAGTAGAAAATAAACTGACAACGCCATGGCTAATAAATTTAGTAATATCGTTTTGGCGTGGCTCGGTATTTATACATTCCGCCATTGTGTTATTGCGGTATGGTTATTTTTTTCATTCTTGTCTTTTATTTTTGCTTTTGTGATTTGTCTATAGAGTGAGTGTCTATATGCCATTTTGTTTTTCTTTGTTGACATAGTTGTTTGTTTGTAAAGTGATTAAGAAAATAACACAATGTTGTCTGCTTTACCCCAATTTTTGACATTTTTAACTATTATGTCTGTTTGTTTTGCTCACATATTGTTGTCAATATAATGGAATTCTATGTGACTGTCACAAGTGAGAGGTTTAGATAGCTATAAAACAGGTCTAATCCAACATTTCTACATAAGAAAATGCCTGTACCAAGTCAAGTATACGACAGTTGTTTTCCGTTCGTTTGGTGTGTTTGAGCTTTTGATTTTGCCATTTGATCAGGGACTTTCCGTTTTGAATTTTCCTTGGAGTTCGGTATTTTTGTTATTTTACTGTTTACAAAATCTAAGCTGTAAAACTGTTAAAACTTTTCTAAAAACAAATTCTTCTCAGATATCGTCCATTTAAAAAGACGAAACAAGTTCGGCAAGGACATCTTGTATCCAATTTACAAATTACAAGTCACATACGTTTATATAAAATGCAATGAATTAGTGCTACATCGTCAGTTATCACGCTGTATATAATCAAATACAATGAAAAGAAATAAATCAAAGATACCAGACTTATAATTTGGTACACCAGACGATTGTTTCGTGTACACAAAACTCACCAATGGCGCTTTAACAATAACAGTTAACTATGCTACAATTAACAGAACTTTAAGAGAGAGAGAGAGAGAGAGAGAGAGAGAGAGAGACAGACATACTTATTTTACATATTGTTTGTATATCAAATTTCAATCCAACTTTTTCAGGGGTGTAATGTGGTCATATGTTATTCTGTAATCTCTTTAATTTTCCCTAAAAATGCACCAGGTCCGGGTATTATCAGTGTTTTTGTCAATTATAATTTCCCTTGAGCAGTCTTTCTATCACGATAATGCTCTTTTCTTAAGTAACAATTATGCAATTGTTTTACTTTCATTTCACAAAGATCCTTAAAATTAACATTTATATACAACTTACACACGTTCGGTATATGTAATTTTTCTGTTAAAATTAATTGTATATTTTTTATTTAATACTTTTATCTTTATGTTTAAGCTAATTATAATAGTATGATGTATTATCACATTTAGCGGTTTTATGATTTCCCCTGTTTTATAGTTTTCATCAATTGTTTAGTATTTTTGTGTTCTACTAGTACATGCAAAACGTATTAGAGCACTCTGTAGGTAAACAAATTGTATCAATTTTTTCTTATTTTTGTCAATGAAAGGTTGTCGTGCACTTCTATGTAATTGATAAGTTACATAAGTAGTTCTTAAAAAAATAACACCAATTACAAGGAAAATATAATTAAACAAACTTTCCTCTATCAAGTTCACGCTATTCATTCAAAGATAGGGAATTGGAAGTGTAATCATGTTCATATGTTCAAAAACATCATAGTTTTAAACAAACTGTACGATTTTAGAGAAAATTTCTTCAAATAATCTTTATGTGTACGAATTTTGATTGACTATACAATTGTTCTTAGAATACCTTTACGAATTTTTACAGTTTTATATTTATATATAGTTGTCTGTGTATTATTTTGTAGCCTATTGTAAAGAAAAACAATAGTTCACAAAACAGTTCACAGAATTAAGGCGACAGTAGGTTATCGATGTTTAATCTCGTAAATCGATTAAGAAGAGACAACCCAAGGTAACAAAACAAAAACTGAGGGAATCGCATGAACTCCCAAAGGAGCGAGACCGCGGTCGTCGACAGGGTAAGCGTATCCATCTTATGCATGCATCATCCGCCATTCGAATTCACACTTATTCAAAGTGTCACTAACGGATTTAGGACACAATCGATTAAATTACAGATCAGACAACTATACTGATATCTAAACATCTAAAACCGCAAAAACATTTCGCAAGTGGGTTGAGAAAACTACAAATTGTATCGGTCAACCTATCCAAGATGGCAACCGTAAAACTTATGCAGTGTCAATTTCAATCGTTCTTTCTCATAACTCTATCGGAGCAGATTTTAGCTAGACTTTCATATGTAATCATTTTGAAAATTATATGTTATCCATGTCTTTTTTCTTTTTGGCCATTGTTTGTCCGGTTTTTTTATTTTATTTTATTTTATTTTCTATATTCCCTCTGGTATCTTCCGTCCCTTTTGTGTATTTTTGATTGGTTGAATTGTTTTTTTTGTTTTTATAAAATTTTGATAGTGAAAAATAATGGAGCTTAATTTTAAAAGTTTAACTTTACTATTCTTTTATATATTCGATATAGAAAAACAGATATTTGATGTACAGGAAAAGTATTTGCAAAAAGGTACCCGTCTTAAGAAGAAATTTCCGTTTTTTACTGGTATTTTTTGTAAATACCCCTCCTGAACATTATATATTGTATTAATAACATTGGATAAATTCTTATTCAATACCAGTCCAGAAAAATAAAAAAGTGTAATTCTGTTTAGACATTCAGCTTTGTCGAATATGCAAATATTTGCGATCAACTTGTTCGAATACATTGATATACATCCGATAACATTGGCTCGGTGTGGCATATCCTATATTTACACACTGATGTCATCAAATGCAGTTAGTTATTCCGAATCTGTCTGGCTATATCCCTAATTCAGGTCAAGTTACTTAAAGACAACACTTCTAAATCTTTAAAATATAACAGTTTGCTTTGACGAAAATTTATTCAGAGTAAAACCACTGAAATTAGAAAACTTCTATTATTCAATGTTGATGTAGATATTATCTTTACAAGTCATTGACAACTGCTACATACTTTCAAAGTATTACACCTGAAAGAAACCATTAAAATATTTATAGTAACGAGGAATTTTTCATATTGAACGTAAGCCAATGTAACGACCTAGATAATGGACAAGTGTTTTAAGTGGAAGGTCAAAAGATGCGTGGTTGGTCAAAACATGTATTTTATATTAAGCTTGAAGAAGAAATTAAAACACTTTGCTGGCATCCTTTATGTTAGATTTTAGAAAATAGGGTAATCATTAATGTGACATTCATCCGACAATAAAGAGATTCACAACATTTGTATAGTTCTTTTTTGGTAATTGGAAAAAGAATATTTATGAGAAGTGAACGCATTATACAAATTTGATGACGATATACTTTTATATTACTTTTGACAAGTTTAATACATATATTCTGTTTTGTCGTCACATTCATACGTTAACTTTGTGAAAATGTACAATTAATACTAATTTTCTTTTCACAATCTTCACAGGGGGTATAAGATGTATACTTACACATGTTAAGCACAATTAATTTTGTCTACATAGTTTGATGTCAAAGGATTATTTAGGTTATTAGAATTAACGTCAATAAACGGTATATAGGTTTGAGATACAAATTATATCTATTGAAATCATCGACAAAATGAGTGCAATTAATATACAAAACGATATTGAAATGTTGACGTATATTGAACAATTGCTTACAAAAGCCGATTTCGCAGGTTTTCCAACATTCCAATAAATAAGTGTAAAGACGTAATTTAAAAGGAGAACTTTACTTATTTCTATCATTTTAACTTCCTCATTTAAACGACTTTTTTAGTTTACAAAATGCATTGAATTCGAATTTATTGATTCGAAAAGTCTTTATGATATTTGGTGTAAAGAAAATGTATAAAAATATAATTTTTATATCATTTGCATAACGATTTCAATGTTACAGAACAATTTCACCTCGTTTATTGAAACTAAAAAACATATATACATACATCCTAAAATTTAAAGAAAAAAATTTAATTCAAAAATAGCCCAATGGTCGTAAATAAACTCATCATAAGACACATATATATTCATTATATCAGGAATAAGATAATATTATTGTCTGGAATATATGACCCGCCATGACATTTCCAGGCTTTTTGCGGTAAATGTCAAAATGAGAAAACGTCGATGTAAAGTCGCGTAACGTAATCGGAACACCTGTTATTGAATGTCTAATTATATCATGCGGTAATATAAAGTTTCATTTTTTCATGACTTGAAGAAATTTGAATTTCATATTCACGGGTAGTAACGTCGTCATATCGAGGAGCGTTTAGTACAGTGATTTTGTCATAGTTTGGTTAAGTTGGTCATGAAGTTAGGTTACCTCCCAGAACGATTGCTTCAGTTCTTTTCGAATGAGCAAATAAAAAGCAAATAAGATGTTTGAATCTATATTGTAAGTCAAACGATCTACATTGGAATTGTTGTTTTTAGGAAATTAAAGCAGAATAACCAAAATATCGAAATTGATATGGTTTGGTTAAGCGAGTGACATGGCTCGATTAAGTGTCTAGAAATTCGTCATGGTTTTGATCATATTTGTCATGGTTTAGATCCAAATTAATGCATACATAATGTATTTGTTTCACCCTAATATTGGTAGCATGTTAACAGGCGCTTGTGAAAAAACGAAATTACACAATTTACCAATTGACTAAGGAGAGAAAAGGCCTTTTTAACCTAATTTGGTAGGCGTAATCTGCAAACCGTACATCATACATTTTTACTTGTCGTGTGTTTCCTAAGATAGAATTAATATAGCCACTGCTCTATTTAACTGGCATTCGATCAAATAAATTACAAAAACAGAAAGCGTTGCTTCTGTTTCACCTAGAATCTTTTCTCCGTATATCCATAATGGACTCTGCCGGGGATGTTGTGAGCGGCGTCATTAGCCTATTTACAAAGTTCTGAATATAAATACATGAAAGATCACAATTTCGAATTAGAATTAGTTCGATATAATGTCCATTTTTATCAATTACTAGCATTATTGCGAATGAATAAAAATTATTATGTTTTTTTCATATTGAATAAATGCATTGTGTAGTATCACTTAACCCGTTTAAGCTTTTTTTTTTTTATGCAATAAAGTTTCGATAATATCAGAAAAAGCTCTGTTGATCTAGTATTTAGTATGAGAAATTGTACATTATAAAATGTGATTGAAAAAAATAATTTAAATTCCAAGATACACGTTTTATTTTGTTTGGTACATTTAAACTGTGTTCGACCTTATTTTCGACCCAGCAAGATAAAAAAAAATAGCAGAGAATGAGATGGATGAAGATGGATATTGGCAGCAGAATTCCATTCTGAAATTAAAAAAAAAGTAACTTTTTGTCTTGGATTCATAATTTTTAGTTTTAATTAACTTGGAACTAGCTTCCAGTAAATGCGAGTACTCCCAGATCGGTTCTTTGTGTCTTTGGTGTTTATGTTACTTGATTATTTTTGCTTTGTATCTATCCGATGAGTCAAGTCCTTGTCAACTGATTTTTATAGTTTGTTCTTCTTTGTTATGTTGTTACACCACTGCCCAGGTAAGGCGAGGAGAGGGTTTGGAGCCCGCAAACATGTTTAACCCCGTCATATTCTGTATGTGCCTGTCCAAAGTCCACGGTCTGTAATGAAGTGGCTGTCATTTGTTACTGTATATCATATTTGTTTTTCTCTTATTGTTTAGAACATAAATCAGACCGTTGGTTTTCTCATTTGAATTGTTTTATATTTAATTTGTCGGAGCCTTTCATAGCTTTCTAAGAAGTATGGGTTAAACGTTAACCCTCTTGTTGCCGAGTTTTGTGTGTAGAAGATATAAATGTCCCTTTGGTAGCAAGAGGGATAACTAGAATATTACGTCGCCGTTTGTAAACATACTGAATTGAATTTTTAGGAGTCCAAATCCTCGAAATATCCATATATAACTAAACAGAAAGATCAGAAACAATATTAGACATTTATCACAGAAGTCCAAAGAGGTCGTAGTTATCTTAGCATAGTAGATTTAAAATGTATTTTACTTCATAAGTTGAAGCCTGGTAAAAATGATATATAAATTGAAAGTAAATCAAACGCTTACAAATTAAAGATTGTTTTCAGATAGTTCCTTCAATTTCTTCTGGTTTTTAATATTGTCGTTTAGGAGTATTTGTGGAGACGGTATACCGTTTTACTTTGGTTACATAATTTTTAAGTTTTACGTTTTTGTTTGAATTTGAAACTACTTTATTTTGCATAAATTGATTAAAAAAAAACTTTCAAAGTGTTTCAAATCTACAATTATCTGCTCTATACAGTTTTCATAGATAAAATCATCAAAATTGCATCATTATAATAAATGCACCGTCATTTAGAAAACTATTTATTATATGAACCGTTATATACGCCTTGCATATGTTTGGTAGGGACTTGCATAATTAAACTTTAAAAGAAAAACACCCTACTACAGACAGATCTTAAACTAATTCCATTGCAAGTTTAAATTACATTTTATAAAACAAGCAAATAGAGGTGTTTATAGTACATTTGCAAATAAGCCGATGGAAATTACTCCGCGCCAATGACATGACTAATGTGTCCGCTAAAAAAATGCATTCGTTAATCAAAAAATTAAATCGAATACTCCTTATGTAGATATACAAAAAGACGCATTACACTGTTGTTTCACCAAATCTGTCACAATAACTTGACAGGATGTTTCCTCTCGGTATATACTTGATAAATATGAAATAAGCCCATTTTAGACCAGGTACCTCCATAAGTCTGGAAATTTCATAGCTAGTCACATATTGCCTCGAAATAGGATAGAATGGGTTAAACGCGAGAGAAAAAGGTATCGGCGAAAATAATTTTTTTAACAGTATTTCAATAGTTGTATAATGTCTGTTTATATTGATCGTTAATCTTCCATCATACACGACAGGAATCACAGAACTGAACCATGTCGAACATGAACTTAATCATGACACTACTGAACCGAACCATGACACCGTATTTTCAGTAGTCTTACTTTGTGTGCAAATGTAGCTATTTTTCGGAATAATTAACGGCAGTTTTATATTATAACGAAATATGTGATGTAACAGACAGTAAACAAATCACTTTTTTATGCATGAGAAACGAATAAGCAACTTTTAAATTTTGACATGCGCAAGCATTATTCTGTGTCAAATTATCAACTATATGATACAAATTTGAATGTACTAACATATTAGCTATAGACAAAGATACTTATGGGCTTGAATTTATGTTTCAGAAGTTCCTTTAGCAAAAAATCCGAATGTTTATATTGTCTCATTGTTTGTCAATAAAAACACATAACACAATCATGTCCAATTCAACCAAACTATAACAAAATCACTGTACTAAACGCTCATCGATATAACGACGTTACTACCCGTGCTATTAAAATATACAAAACAAGTAAATCTTTTACATAAAATTAATGATTAAGGTAAAAATCACTTTTAGAATCATGTTTTAAATTTTAGATCTGATTGCGTAAATCACTTTCTCCAGAATCATTAATACGTTTTCGATTATACAAATTGATTTAAATTATGTCACCATTGCGAGGTGTAACATTCCCGAAATACATTGCAGCATGAATACCAAGTTTTTGGAGTAAATCTCCTTGTTTCACAAAGATCAATAATATTAGGGCATGTAGGTGATGTAAAGGAAAATATGAACATATTTATGCATTTGTGTGTTTTTTTTAGAATTTCAAATATGAAGTCACTTTGTGCGTTGAGGCTTTGGCTATCTCGGCTGTGTATTTTTATGTGTTGGATTAAGTTGTTTTGTGTAATGTATCCGTTTTTAATCTGTAGTTAGTCCCCACCTCGGTTTTATCATGTATATATATTATATAGTCATTTTATAAAATTTAGTGTTTGCAAAATTATAAATTATTCTAAATAATAAGGATGTTCTTGTCCCAGGCAGAAAACCCTGGCCGTGTTAGGCGCAACTTTTTAGAAGTTTTGGTCATCGGTGCTCTTTAGCTTTGTATTTGTTTTGGCTTTCAAACTTTTTTCATCTGAGCGTCACTGGTTGGTCTTGTGTGGACGAGACGCACGTCTGGCGTATTGAATTTTAAGCCTAGTACCTTTTGTTAGCTATTATTCGTGTGTTTCTTTGTCCTATATGTTCTCCCATTTACTTGTATTGTGGTCCTGTCATGTGATGTTGTCGTTTTGGTGTTGTGTTTGACGTTGCTATAAAAGCGGGAGGTTTGGCATGCCACAAAACCAGGTTCAACCCACCATTTTTTTCTTAAAATGTCCTGTACCAAGCCAGGAAAATGGCCATTGTTATATTATAGTTCGTTTCTGTGTGTGTTACATTTTAATGTTGTGTTTTTGTTGTGTCGTTGTTCTCCTCTTATATTTGATGTGTTTCCCTCGGTTTTAGTTTGTAACCCGGATTTGTTTTTATCTCTATTGATTTATGAGTTTCGAACAGCGGTATACTACTGTTGCCTTTATTTATGGACGTATACCGGTACATGTAAATCAAGCAAGATATACCTGTCCATTAGGACCCCAAATAGAGTCTCATCCCATTTTTATTCCTGGATTTTTTTTTTATCTATGACTGTCTTAGAACTTCATAAACAAGATGTATGGGTTGTTAAAAGTTTTATTGCATCCCTTTCACCTACATGCCCTAATGTTATTGATCATGCTGTTTGATTTTTTAGCTTACTCTGCATTAACAGATCTTTGATTTAATCAATTTTACATATATGTACAATATGTATTCACATTAAGATAAAAGATGAACAATAGAAAGCATTTTAAATAATATACAGCTTCTTGATGGTAAATTATATATCTTGGTATTCACTTTCTTAGCATTGATGTAGTTGTCCTAACGAAAGAAAGAAAAATGTTTAAGTCATTATGAATTTGATAGCAGATTCCGGTACATTGTTGCTATGGCAACCGAATTAAAATTCTTTTGTTATTTAGTTATTAAGACTACAATTACATTTTAATAAATTAAAAAAGATTTGACCCCCTCCCCCCATACCCCCCAAATACAATATGACATAGCAACTATAATGCATGAAAATACATGTGAAAAATTGAAAAAAATGATTTTGTTTTATAAAATCGAAGCTAACAAAAATAACCATAATTTTGTTATTTTGAAGACTCTATCAAAAAACTTGTCAGGGTGTTTTGAATCTATGTATACTTAATAAAAATGCAAAAAAATCGTTTTTACCTCCATAAGCCTTAAAATCTCATGGCTAGTCAAAATTATTTCAGTATACGTTTTCACTCGTTCCGCTGTTTGATAACGTTTTTTTATGTCAGTTTTTTATAGCTGACCCCTTTTTTGAAATTACCTAGGAGTTCCGTTATTTTTTACACTTTTTTCAAGTATTTCATAATAATCATAGTTTAAATTTCATTAAGAATTATTGGAATATTTCGAATTATTAACATGTGTGTTTAATGTAGGATTATTGTTAAATTGAATGAAATGTTCTTACAAATTAATCATACGCAATAAGTATTTGGCATGGGTGTCTGTTATTTGTTCCCAAATTCTATGGTTATCAGTAGAAGCTGTTTAAAAAATTATCAGTTTCTATTTATTATTCATTGACAAATTTTATTTCCAAATCGCATGTGTCTGAATAACTCCTGTGTTTCTAACAATATTCTTGCTATGAGATATCTGACGTTTTTGTAAATAATTCGGTTTTCACTGTAACAGGTCATTTTGTATTTTTTCGTCTTGACAATAAATTCTAAAATAATGCTCCATAATAAACCTCTTAGATGTAAAACTAGTTACAAAGAAAATGAAACATTTGTGATCATAGTTTCTTCATGATACAGTTTTAATACATTGTAAGATATTGCAAAAAAAACCAGAATTACCGATGTATCCCAATTATTTCGCCAAGGTTGAATATTTTTTATCAAGTGCGCTTCGGACGCATGAAATTTATAAAGTGTCGTTTTTTAATTTTTACAGCATTGGGTGGTTTCCACTGCTCGTGGACTAACAGTTCCCAATGGTATCATCAGCTCAGTAGTCACTACTTCGGTAATGGCATGATTTATAACAAACCTTTCTTCAATTGTCCGTTTATAAATTTAGGAATTATTAAGAAACTAAGTTTTCAACTCCCTCAAGCAAAATTGACTTCAGATGGATTTTGCTATCAATTTTATTTAGGTCCTTTTTTATCAATTAGCTATTCATCTGTTTCGGTTCTTATGCATCCGTCACTTTTAAATATTCGACTTTGAACGTGCATGATCAGGGTAAATCCAAAAAGCGCTTCGGAAGCATGAAATTTATGTTTAGCCCCGCCACATTCTTGGTATGTCTATCCTAAGACAAGAGCCTGTAGAACAGTGTTTGCTGTTAGATGTCGTCAGCCATAATTGATGAATTTTAGTTTTCTTATTTGAATTGATACACATACTGTAATCCACGAGCCTTTGATAGCTTTTTGATGAGGTTTTGCTCAATTTAGATGGCCGAACCGTGACCATTGGTTGTTAACATCTTTGCCTTTTAGTCGTTGATCGAAAGTTGTTTCATTAGCAATTGAACCGGATCCAATTATTCTTGTATTGAAAGAAATTCAAACATGTGTTTGTGTTAAATATGTAAGATATGTTTCGTTAGACATGTTTATCACAACTTTGAAATAATATAAAGACCAAGATCAAGATCGGCTAGAGAGAAATGAAATCGCACAGGAGATACCAATGGAGGATATTACAAATTACATGTCGAAGAAAGGCAGGCAACTATATGGTCAAACGATAAAAGACGAGAAGGCAAACAAAAATCGGTAAAACAGTACAACATCATTAGCCTGATAATCATGTCATCAAGAGAATCAGTTCATATCAGCTGTATTTCAACTATTATGACGAAGTTCCAATACGGTATTGTGGAAACAGATGTAGTATTGCGATTCTCTGCTTTTTCAAAAGCACAACTGTTTATAAATTACAATATATTATTCAAAAGTGTGTGCACGTGTGTTGAACTGAATTAAATATTATTATTGAAAGTTATACTTATGAGAAGAAACTTTAATCAGTTGCGGTATTGCTGACATTAGATTTCAGATGCTCTAGTGAATCTTTTAAATTGAAAATGGATAGGAAAAGTCTACAATAGAATAGTTTCCATTAACTTATATCCAAAATTTCTTTCAATAGTCTACTTTTAAGATTCGTATTTAAAGCTTATAAATGTTTGGCTCTTCGAATTCGATACATCTTGACTCAGCATTCCTATCTGTTACAATGTCTCATAACTTTTCGAACCACTAAGGATTATCTATCCCAGTAATAGATTACTTAAGCTGTATTTGGCAAAACCTATGGAAATTTTGGTCCTCGATGATCTTCAACTTCGTACTTTATTTGACCTTTTAAGTTCTTTTATTCGATCGTCACTGATGAGTCTTTGTAGACAAAACCCGAATCTGGCGTACAAAATTTCAAGCCTAATACCTATTCATAAGGATAAACTACACTAAATCAAACAGCGATCATGAGTATATTGATGGCATTAACAGTTTAATTTCGACTTATGAGTTGGAATGTCCCTTTGGTATCTTTCGCCTCTCTTTATGAAAACGTGACTAACTTAAGCTGAATATATGATTTCCCAGGCTTTTGTCTAATAAAAAGGATAACAACAGGAAACATAAGACAACAGCTGAAACTTTGAAATGTATATAGAAGACGACGGGAAATAAAAAATAAATGATTAACACTAAATCACAAAATATTTGAGCAGCTTCTAACCGCAGAGTACAGATATGCTAAACTTAAAGAAGGGATATAATCTAGAAGACATTTCACAGGAAGCAGAGACTGTTGCCGGAATATAATGGTTGACTATATAATTTTTGTTTTCAATCATAATTGGATCTATGGCGTAAGCATTTCCCGTAATAGACAAGATAAAATGAAGAAACTTTTATCTCGTAAAACATATTTACTGAAACATTTTAAGTGCCTGCAAAATTGTCAAACTAAGACCTAGATTATCTTTTAGAAATGTCTTGTTATGATGTGAGTACTCGGTGCTTCTGCACTGGCATGAAAATATTGGAATGTTTTGTATGCCGTGATAAATCGTAGCATCGTAGCAATTTTTTTTATATTAGGGAAATTTTTCACTCCATATAAGAATATGGAGATGTGGTATGATAACTAATAAGACAACTATCCACTAGAGTTCAAATGGACACTTTTGATTCCTTATCTGGGTTTGGCTATATTTTGGTCATTTTGGGTTTAATCGGCTATTCAATGTTTATGTACGATTTTAGATTTACAAATATTTAGACAAATCTTTGCAATAATATCACCCTTTTTAATTGCGATTTCAATTATGCAGATGCAACGACATATTGTAATTCAAAGTACACTAAACACGGAAGATAAAGCAACACGTACGCCAGTAATCCCGAGGGTGAGCTAATGTGCTCCACAATAGTAAGAAAATTACATAATTGTTAAAATCATACCCGTTAGATCGCATCAAAATACGACTTGTGGTTTTTTTGTCTTTATATAAAAGCACCAGCATTTTTCGTGCAACTCAAAAATGGTCGTTTCATAATGGAATTTAGGAGTTGCATTACATGTATGCATAACTAAAATCAAAAACTTCCTAAAAAATAAAATAACAAAAATACCTAACTTCAAGGAAAATTCAAAAGGGAAAGTCACTTATCAAATGGCAAAATCAAAACCTCAAACACATCTAACGAATTGAAAACAACTGTCATATTCCTGACTTGGTACAGGCATTTCATTATGTAGAAAATGGTGGATAAAACCAGGTTTAATAGATAGCTAAATCTCTCACCTGTATGACAGTCGCAGAATTTAACAGAAAACTTTATAGATACATAAGGTAGGTCTATGATCTTTTCAGATTAGAAACAGTGTATTCAATATCATGCAGACTTTAACACTATTAAATCTAAATTTATTACCTGTTTTCTAATTATACAAGTTAAACAAGACGAATGTGTTTAAGATGGCTAACTGATTTTGAGTGGGATTGAACTATCATTTGTACATGTTGTACATTTAATTTTCAAGCAAACGTGTTCCATCTATTCAAGCAGATATGCTGTTTTCAGTTTTATATTCAGTTGCTAAGAGCATGGCTTTACGTAATTTTTGCATTTTGTAAATTAATTGTTCACGAATTGTTGAATAATTAAAAACACTAAGGCTTTTCTACCTCCAGGCAATGATTGCCTTCGCCTCTTTTGGCACAAATGTTCGGTTTACGATGCTCTTTGACTTCGTTCTTGGTTTGGCTTACCAACTGTTTAGATTCGAGCGCCACTAATGATTCTTGATCATTCTTGTATAGACCTGCGTTATGCGTATCATGTTATAATCCTGGCATCTTTGATGAGTTTTTACGCTCAGTTAAGTTTTGAAAAGAATATCTTACTTTTTGAGAAATGGGAACAATTTTCAAATGGAGCATTTGTTCGGCATTTAAACGCAGGGATATAAGAAGACTACCAATGTAACATTATCGGTTCATATGGAAAAATGGTCAGAGTGTTTCGAAAATTAAATGTAAAATATAAGTTTCATATCAAAAAACAAGTCTGATATTTTTTTTTCAAATACTTCTGTTCATTTATCATTTACCAGGGTTATAAACATACATGTAGCAGCCAACACGTTGTCTTTAACTGTCAGCAATTCAGAACTGTGTAAGACTGAATAGGCTTAAGAGATTTCATGTTCAGAAGATGAAAATGAAAAATGACATCTAAATAAAATAGAAAATGGAAACGGGGAATGTGTCTAAGAGACAACAACCCGACAAAAGAGCAGAAAACAGCCCAAGGCCACCAATGGGTCTTCAACACAGCGAGAAAATCCCGCACCCGGAGGCGGGCTTCAGCTGGCCCCTAAACAATAATGTATACTTGTTCACCGAAAATTGACGTCACACTTTACATCCATTTACTAATGAAAGTCTAATGTATTTGAATATAAGATTGCAGCGCCTCAGGCAATCCAGCTGTTTAAAACATAGAGTTGCTTCCAACAGGAACAGATATTATGGCATTGTTTATAACCAAGTTTCCATGGGAAATTCAGTTAGGCGGAACAAATATATGTTGACGGGTCAACTATATGCTAATTAAGACAGTGAAATTCCATAAACTGAACGAATACGAAATGTCTCTATAATAATACAACTGGTAACAAATTTAGGAGTTGAGGGTACAGGATGTCTATTACGTTAAAAGGTACGAC
Source organism: Mytilus coruscus (assembly GCA_017311375.1). NCBI lineage: Eukaryota > Metazoa > Mollusca > Bivalvia > Mytilida > Mytilidae > Mytilus > Mytilus coruscus. The sequence continues at coordinate 68,118,596 of CM029600.1, read as the reverse complement.
AAAGTCCATGTTCTACTATGAAAAACCCTAAAAGCTATTTAGATCACCTATAAAATAGGAAGTGCACAATTCCATTAGGTACTGAATATTATCTCAGTTTCTATTAAATTCCAGTAAATGTTAAAGATGAATCGCTGATAAAAGTGTTGACGAAAAGACGATGTTTGGTCAAGTGTGCTTTTACAAAATGGTATTAAAACAAAAGAACGAAATTGCACAATAACTATCGTATACGGCTTATTACGATCATAGGTATATAATAATACCAATTTTATGTAACGTCTACGCATCTCGAAAATTAATTTGGAAACCCCAAAATATGAAAAAAATGAATAATAAGTCATGTATAGTAAAACAAGAAGAACGCCAAAAACAATTAAGTTACACATGTGAATTGGTATAAAACTCTAAAATTTGACAAAATATTTGTTTTCTTTCAACTGAAAATTGTGCAAATATAACATACAATTCAAGCCAGTTCAAGAATACGTTCGGGCTTCTGATACTCTCGATTGCACTAGTGGAATCGACCTAGTGGTAGGAAACTGAAATCGGTGGTATGGGCCGTTTGAACTAGATTAAAATATTCCTTTACAAAAATGTAACACAACTTTTGAATGGTCCTACGTGTTTCAATTACTGTAAGTTCAGAAATTTTTGCGATGTTCTTAGTACTAGTAATGCGAAAGTTGCAATGGGATATGTTTAAAAAACGATAGAATCTCGCATTTTAAAGTTTGATAACATTATTTGTTTGTATCATTTCGTGAAATCGAAATAATCGTTCTCGCATTTTTGTTGTAAATGTTCCACAATTTCAATTATAGATGCATGCGAAGTTTCTAAATTTACAGTAGCTAGGTTACATAGTACACTAGACACTAACGATGTTATTGGGTTACAGATGATATAAGAAACGATACATCGTTTTAATAGAGTCTGGTTTTATATTAGTGATGGGTCAGAATTTAAATATGTTATATCTATTTAAAATAATATTTGACTTACTTTAAATACTGGTATCGGCAAAAGTCTAGATGTCTGTGTTATAGGCCAATGCATGTAAATGTAACTTTCTCCTTGTGTATTTAAAATGGACTTGAGGCTTTTTCCTTGCATTTGTGATAGCGAAAGCACATTACAAATTTGAATTTTATATCATCGCTGTGCATTTTGTAAGTTCCATGAATGACAAGGTTTTTTTTTCCATTGATTATATTAAAATAAAGGGGAAACTTCAACTTATCGAGACTAGTTCCGATTAGATGCTTGTTATACATATTTGAGGACTGCATGTTGACCCTCCCATCTTATATATCATTGGAACCGTACAGGGACGTCCAGATGACAATTTTTGTCCGGCTTATGTAGTTAACTAGTTGTTTTATTGATGTTTTCTCAACACAATTGAGCAATTACAATACCCAGTTATATTGAATTTCTATAAGCAGATTACTATTTTGAAATGCTGTACGTTAATCTTGCTGGGTCTCAATATACCTTTCACGTTGGGTAGTAAATAAGAAACTTAAAAATTTTCTAAGAAAATGTGAGTATTCATCAATGTGATTGTTACTTTTTCAACACTTTGAAAAGCTATAAAACAGGACAAATTTGCTCTTGCATTGATTTTATCTTCTCTTTAAAAATGAATTTGCACATTCGACTTCATCATAAGTATGATATTTAACTATAAATCTTATATATCCTATATTATATACACTTAACAAATTACCAAAAAGATTTACATGTACGTAAGCAAGTTGGCATCTTAACTATATTATGAATTAGATGTGCTTAACTTGACCGTAATAGAATGCTCGTTTCTGTGTTTGATTAAAGGCGAAGCGTAAATAAACGAAAGCTTCTTTAAGGCTCATAAAACTGCGTCATTAGTTACGCAAAATCTCTGTACCTCGAGGGACTATAACAGTTCTGCCACTACAACATAATTGGTATTAATCTGATGCTCTTTAACTTCGTACTTTATTTGGCCTTTTTAACTTTTTTTTATTTGAGCGTCACTGATGAATCTTTCGTAGACGAAAAGGCGACTCAACAAAATCTTAATCGTGGTATCTATGATAAGTTTAAAAAGCGGCACAGTTCAGAAATTGTATAGTTGTCATCATCATCATGAATGGAAGATTCTTTATGATTAAGTTTCCTAGTTATTTCTACCACAAGGCTAGACTTTTATTGGGATCTTTTATCCATGGCAGAAATAATCCCATTCTTCCCTCAAGCCAGGTTTTAAAATGCGTAAGTTCTGTTATCATACAATTGTACATCCAGAATAAGGCATTTTAAAACAGACTTCCTAATTTGACCTTACCATCCTCTAAAAGTACTGAAAATTAAATGATTTAATTGGTGACATTAAAATAGTAGAAATTCACACAGTGAGACCGTTTTACAAAAATAATATACTTACAAAAATGTCTAGATTTTATCGGGAAAACATTTATCGTTTTGAAAAGATTTTGATTATAGATAGCGCAAAGTCGTAATTACAATGTAATAAAACTATTTAAAGAATATAATACATTATAATAAAATTGGTCTTCAAGGCGTCAATGCGTGAATTCTGAACCAGAAAATGTATTTTCTGTTTTTATATCTTTTATTATATCAACTTTATGTTTCAACATGATGTGCAAACCTGAACCTCAATTGAAGTTTGAGAATAAATGAGTTTGATTAGCCAAATGGAAATAAAAATATTACAAGCGTTAAACCAAACAGATGACAGGGGTCAACAACTCTTTTCATCTTATTTTTACAGATTGTTCTGCTATACCACTGTCAATAATACGGTTGACGGTTGAGCACTCACAAAAATGTTTAATCCCGCCATATTCTTTTTATGCCAATCCCAAACCAAGAGATTGTAGGTCAGTATGATTCCCGTCTGCCATTATTGTGTTTCGTGATATAATATGTATTCAATTCAGTCTGATAGTTTTCATACTTGAATTGTTTTATATTTTGCCATGCCAGAGCCTTTAATAGCTTAGTACCTGATGTTCAGTGGTTGTCGCTTGTTGATGTGGTTCATAAGTGTTTCTCGTTTCTCGTTTTTTTATATAGATTAGAGCGTTGGTTTTCCTGTTTGAATGGTTTTACACTAGTCATTTTTGGGGCCCTTTATAGCTTGCTGTTCGGTGTGAGCCAAGGCTCCATGTTGAAGGCCGTACTTTGACCTATAATGGTTTACTTTTTACAAATTGTGATTTGGATGGAGAGTTGTTTCATTGGCACTCGTACCACATCTTCTTGTATCGATATGGTATGCGTAATGGGATTTGCTCATGTGACCTGTAGTTGTTTACATTCTTGTCATTTGGTCATTTGTGGATAGTTGTCTAATTAGCAATCGTTCCACTTCACCCTGTTTTCATATTAAAAGGAATTTATAAATAGAAATTTAAGAGTGATGCATCGTACAGCATGCTCGTCACCACTTGAAAATATTAAGACATACAAGAGCAAGAGAGAAATAAAAAAAAACATGATCAAGAAGAAGAAAACCATTACGGTAATCTTGTCCTTTGGTCATTTGTGGATAGTTGTCTTATTAGCAATCGTTCCACTTCACCCTGTTTTCAGATCAAAAGGAATTTATGAATAGATATTTAAGAGAGATGCACCGTACAGCATGCTCGTCACCACTTGAAAATATTAAGGCATACAAGAGCAAGAGAGAAATAAAAAAAAACATGATCAAGGTGAAGAAAACCATTACAGTAATCAAAAACAGCTAGTAGAAAAAAGACAAACAACAATATTGTAAAAGAAAAAAAAAAACAATAGGGTGAATAACATATGCACATAATTCAAAAAGATGAAGCAACACGGACCCCTGAATCACATGGGTGGTATTTAGCAGCTGTATTGCAAATACTAGTATTAAGACAAAATGACAAAACGACATTGTGGATAGACGGCAGTATAGTTAACTTTTATTGCTTTGAATTTCAACCAAAGATAAATAACCGCACTTTCATTCAATGTACTGGATACCAAATTTACTTTAAAAGCAATATAACAAACAACGATATATTGATTGGTCTACCAACTGCTCCACGAAACCTCTTTCAAAATAATTAACCTCGGGAGCACCTGAGATCATCCCGGTGTTTTCTGGGGTTCGTGTTGCTCAGTCATTAGTTTTCTATGTTGTGTTTTGTGTACTGTTGTTTGTCTTTTGGCATTTTGGTTGTTTTCTTTTGTCAGTTTGTTTTGACTTATGAGTTTTGGTATCTTTGCCCCTCTTTAACATCTGTTTTATAAACAATCAAAGCCGGGCTTCATAGTTACTATTAAACTACCTATTCCAGGGATCACGGCCCTAAAACTTAACTCATTACTCCAAGTACAAAATTTGTGCTCGAAACACCAAATACAGTATTTTGATTTGTTGATTTCTGAGTCTAAGAACGATAATCATTCTCGGAAGTTTGATGAAAGCAAGGCCATGGGCGGTGTGAATCCAATATCAATACTACAAAACAAACTGTTAAGAATACATACAATCTGAGTCTCTTTCTTGTTGCAACAGTATAAATAAATTGACCTCTGTACTAAATAACTCCAAGAAAGACTGAAAACTAGTCCAATTTTGTTTCATTTAAAAGAATTTAGCGTAGATACCAATATCTAATTCTAGCAAGGGAAAACCTGTACTTCTTACATAAAAATCTGATTCATACTTAAAATTATCTGAAACTGACACATCATGAAGATGCTTTTTTATTATTATTATTCAAAACATATTTGATATTTTTGAAGTCCGCGTTTTCAATTGACAATCGGTATTTTTATCGGTACATACTCTCTTTTGTCGACTTGTTCCTCGATTCATTAGAGAGAAGAATGCAAGTAAGATAGTACTAACGCTTAACTTAACGTTTCTCTTTACATATGATATTATTTTGCTAAATTATTCCATATAGTGACTATGTTGAACATATATATTCCATCGAATTGAAATAAAGAAAACCACAGATAAGTTTAAATTTTCCTCATAGCTTTACTTACATCTGAAATTGACCAAGAAAGATCGGCTCAGATCAAATTGTTACGACAAAGATATTGTTTGCCTTTTCAATTGTGAACTTTCCATTTCTATGTAGTAATATTCTATCAACGCCTGCATTTTGGATATACATATCCCAGTTATTCAGGAGCTTGCGTTTTATATCATGATCACGTTTATTGGGGTCGCTGCTTACAGGCAAAACTACTGAACCAAGGGTTCCTAGTGGAAAAATGGAGTCATTCCTTCGAAAAGAGATGGTTAACTAACTCAAAATGTTGGTCCTAAAATTATGAAAATTTTAACTGCTATAATGCTTTGAAAATTTGATTAAAACGTATGTTTAAATGTCCAATTGTTTCAGTTAAAGAAGATTTTAACCAATGGCATCATTGGTGATGTAAGTGTGACGTCATAAATGTAGATGATTTTCGTTAAAATCAGCTTTTTGCATAGATGGGCAAAATTTATGACAGTGTTCTGAAAATTAACAATGACGCCACCATTCGCCAACAAATAGTTTTCTTGAAAGATTTTTTTGTATACCATATTCTTAACTTTTCAGCCGAATTTTCAATTGGCTAGAGGTGGCGCCACATGAGAAAACATGAAATAAGGTTGAAAAGGGTGAACTCAATAGAAATACATGCTAATTTCAGGTAATATATTAATGATAAATGAAGCAGATATACAAATTTTGTTATTATGCTTTAAAAATAATACTTCATGCAATTCATACCCATTAGATTTTCTCAAACAATTGAAGTTTAAAAATACACCTTTACAGGACTGTTTTTGGGGGTTACTGGCTCAACTCCTTTGAATGGACGCCGCCATGAGGTTGTTGACCGTTATGAAATATGTTCGCAGCCACAATCATGTTCTCATATCCCTAATGTGACATCCCCGAATGAGACTTATCAAAGAATTTTTATAAACAATGATCAACACGACAGGTACCACATGTGGAGTAAGATATGCGCTTTCTCAGAAGCACCAGAGATCACCCCCAGATTTTAATGGGGTTCCGGTTGCTAAGTCTGATGTTTTCTATTTAGCGTTTTACTGACTGTCGTATTTCATTACGTCGTTTTTAGTTTTTTGCCAAGATATGGTGAGTTTCCCTTTATCTTATGAGTTTTGATTGCCTCTTTTTGGTCCACTGTGCTGTTTATACATTACAAAATGGTATTCAAAAAGTGTCTAATTGAGTTTGAATTGAATAAATGTTAATATTGTAATGTAGATGCAAAAGGTAAAAGTTGAAAGTTTGATCAGTTCTGGTTTTGGTGCCGTTAGATTTCAGGTACTTTAGGTGTTCATTTGAAATTGAAAGTGGATAGGAAAACAATTTAACAATTAAATATTTTTCGATTTTTTAAATGACCGTATCATCAGATTTACCTAAAATTATGAAAAGTTTACAAGATTTGTACTTAACGAGAAGAAAATGTTAACTCTCAAATGCGTCGTAATTTGAATTGGCATTTCTTTTTGATAATGTCATAATTGTTAAAAGTCATAGAAAAACTATATTAAATCAAACTGATATCGTGAAAAGATTAATAAAAACATGACTACCTTTAGTAGAATATCTGATTTCCCAGACTATTCTTTCGTTAAAAGGATAAAAACAGGAAACGTAAGATAATACATTGGACTTTGAAATGTATATAGATTATGACAGGATACAGAAAAAAATAAATGATTAACACTAAATAACAATAGATTGAACACATTATAATAGCAGTAAACAAAAATGCCTAACCTAAAGAGGTAGGTAATATAGAAGACATGTCAAAGGAAGCAGAGTTTATGTCGGAATATGATAATAACAGCATACAAAATTATCAATTAGGATTGGATCTTTTATGACGTTTGCGTTTCCTGTCAAAGACAATGTAAATTGAAGAATCTTTGATCTATCAAAATTCATGTATAGAAAACTTTTCATTGCCTAATGAAATTGTCAAACTAATGTCTTGATTGTCCTATAATGATTTAAGTACACAGTGCATCGCCACTGGCATAAAAAAATACGGATATCACTTTGATGAAATTTGAAGTTATCAAACGTAAGAAATGGCTTGAAATTAAGGAATATATCTCCATCATACATGGCTCTGATTTCCTTGTCTGTGCTATACCGTTTGGTTATTTTCGACCATATTAGCCCTTCAACGTTTGTACGAGATTTCGAATTCCGAATATTTGGGCCTTGGGCATCACTGGAAAGATCTAAAAAATATATTTAAATTATACTGATTGTGTGTTTGAAAAGGATGAAAATCCTAGCATTATCATCATTGTTTTCGTTGCAATTGCAAGATGCCACGACAATTTCCATTGATATTTTTATTTGTGAAAAAAAAGGAAAAGAAGATTCCAAGGCGCATACAAAAATCATAAGTCCAATGATTACAGACAACACCATGGTCAAAAATAAAAAAGACGAAAGGACCTCCTTTTCCAGTCCTTAAGTCTAATTTACCATTATATTCATACTGGCATTATGTGATCTAATTACTAGTGTGTTCACTTTTAACCGATATATTCCTAACTTCTTTAAAAGCTAGATGGTAAAAGAAAATGTTGTTTATGTCTTAATCTCAGCATCTCTGTATAAGGAACATCTATCAAAATGAATTCGGTAACAGGAAAGCATGTGAACGTTTCGATGACTTTATATTGACAGCGACATTGTCAGTCATGTTCTAAATAGACGGTATCGTTACAGATTTTTTATAATTGCCATAATGAATTGAGGATTCGATATGAGCTGGGCATATCACAACTTTTCAATACAATTCTAACGTCAGATTGAGCCTTTATTGTATTGTGTATTCGTGACAGAATAAAACCATCAGTTTATCTATTCTGGTTAGAATCCCTCAATGAAATTAACAAAGGCTGTCAATTCTCAATTTTAAGTCATCATATAATTGTGTATTTAGAACAAGGCATTTTCAGCTAAACGTTTTTATTTGACCTTACCATCGTTTAAGCATGTTAAGGGTACTGAATGTTAACTGGTTTACTTGATGACATTGCAATAGTAGAACTTAATGTAGTGAGACTGTTTAACAAAAAACAAGTAATAGTTGGTAATACCTTTAGATATATAGTAAACATGATTTATCTCTTTTTAAAATCCTTTGGTTATATTTAGCACACGTTCTCATTTACGACCTCTATAATAGAATGAAATTATTTAGAACTAAAAAATTGGATCTCCTATGTACCAAAGTGTGAATTCTGTATCAGATTTGAGTCATCAACTTACTAATTCTTACCTCCTTTTATTAGATCATATTTTATTTCATCATAATGGTTAATCTCAAATCTATTGTATTTCAATCAAAGCCCTCTAATAGCACTACAAATATTTTGAAGGATTTTGATATCAACGACTGACGGAAAACATGTTTTATATAAATATTGCATAGTTACAAAGAGTTGCTATGAAAGTTTTGCCGTACATGCAGATTATAATACTATGTGCATTTTTGTTTAAACGAACGTCGCTTCTTCAATTTCTTCCATTAAACTAATTGGGCCAATAAGACCTGTTTGAATACATTTCTTCATAAAATTATTATAAGTTCTGTGAAAAAAATTTCATCTGTATTTAAATAAGTTGTATGATTAATTGTTTCATTAGTGATTAAAATATAATCAAGCGTACACGTTCTTACACTTGTTGTACAACATCCTACTGTCCCTAAACTTGAAAAAGCCTAAAGTCATTTATTTTTCACGTGTTATACGGTCGTTGTTTGTTCTACTTCTATTCTTTTGGTTTCAATCCTCATCCAATTGTTTTCTGTATTTGAAGTAGCACAACCTTCTTATTTAAGTACGTTTGTGAACAAGCACGCGCGTAACAAATCAATTTAGATATGAAAACGCCATTCAATGGGGCAGATGGTATGCTAATGCTGAGAAATGGGACGTTGTCATTGGGAAAACGTCAGTTATAGATGTTTGTCATATATCATTGTCTTAAACTGTTCATCTGTGTCATTAACCAGAAAATGATACAGATATAAAGAAGACCTTCTAGTTTCGGTAGTATCCTTAATTTCAAGTTCACTAGGATGTTTAAAATGCAAGCACTCAATGAAATATGGGTAATTAAGTTAAGTGACAGGACATTCTCCATTTATCTGAATATCTTATTGAAGAATTTTGCACGATGTTTCTTCTTTTATCCATGAGATATTTTGTATTATTTCTTTTTCAGGCAAGTACAAAAACAAGTCGGCTAGTAGGGATTCACAATTATTACCATTGGAATGCCGACTTTTCATTCAAATATCAATCCTCCACACTAAACTAGTATTCAAGTCCAGCATTTTGATGTGTTGTCGTTAGTGTATATGTTATAGACATCAATGTGAGTATACACAAAGTAAGATATTTTCATGACCTTAAACAAGAAATTTGTATCTACGATTCTTAATTTTGTTTTGTTTAAACTTTATATATCGAGTGTAAATAAAGGCAACTGTAGTTAACCGATTTTCAAATCTCAGTAATCGATAAAAAAGACAATTCAAGGTAGCACACAAAAAGTGAGAGAATTGTGCTTTCAGAGGGAACGTCTAATGTTATACATGCATCACCACCCGCCATGCGAATCCACACATAGCCAAATGTCACCATCGGGTATAGGACACAACCTGTAAAAATATAGATTAGACGACTTTTCTGGCATATAAAGATCGAAGACTGCGAAAACAACGTTACTAGTGAGTTGAGACACAAACAAATCGTATCGGCCAACCAGTTCGTGATAGTGACCGTAAAACTTATGTAGTGTCGATTTCATTCATAATTCTGTTGGAGCACCTTTTATGTTAGGAGTATTGCCGTGCTAATGAACCTCTTATAGAGTGAACATTCACGAGTGTAGCATTTCAATTGAGATATGTAAAGGCCATACGATGGAGCAGATGATATGTTATTGCTGGGAATAGGGAAGTTGACAATTGGAAAGTTGAAATCGTCACGTTTGTCATAGATTTTAGTTTGAAGTCGTCCATCAATGTCAATATCGAGGAACAGATCAAGATATCAAGCAGATAATCTAATACCGGTAGTATTCTTATTTACAAGTTCACTGGGTTATAGTGACACTTAGATTATAATCGTTCAAGAAACACGTGCTGCACGCACTGAAATCAATATAATTTTTTCATAATATTTACACAGAAAGCGTTTAAATTGTAATGATTTCTTTTTAAATAAATGAAAAGTGTATCTTGACGACCATATATCTATCGATTCTCGTCAAATTTTCTTATAATTAGCGAATCGTATAAAAAGTCCAAGTTCACGGGCTTAGTTTTTATTAAAATGGTTATTCTTTGTATAAATAAGTAGTTTTCATGGATATGGTATATTAACATTTTGTTTTGATAATTTCAAAGCAGTAATATAACTATCAAAATCTTAATATAAAAATACAAAGCTAACTAATAAAAAAAGAATATGTTCTACACTTTGAACAGAAATAGATTTCGATTGTAAAGACATTGTGAATCAACAGGCTTCATGTGGTATATGGTATATAAGATGTTAATTGCTAAAACAGTCATGCTCCTTTTAGCATACAACATTATTAATATGTTTGATTTCTCTACCCTTTACAGAATTTTCCTTATTCTAAACCTAAAAGTTCAACGTTGTTGTAAAAACGGTAATTATTTGGATACAGCTATTTTGTTCTAAGATGCAACCAATATCGCTCTACCAAATAAAAAACCTACTAGGAACCTAATCAAACAACGGGTTTTTTTTAAATTCTATGTTAACCTCACGTCCTGTTAGAAAAAAAGAATATCATTTTGTTTAATAATGAAATGGTTGTTTTGTGATTATATTTAATTGAAGCTATCCAATTGAGCTTAACATAAAATATACTGCATTTACATATAGATCTACATCATACCGTAAACTAAAACTACAAATGGACAAGAGTGTCGGTCGAGGACGATACTTTACGGCATATAGGACGACTTCAATTTCCTATTGTGAACTGTCTTTTTTATGTAGCGATATAACAGTAATATGTCGAGACCTGGAATCCAGGCAAAAGTAAGCATTTAGTAGTCTCCTTACCATGAACTTGCCTGTTCTATGCGCTAATTGGTGCAGGTAATTGAATATCTGCAAATTAATGTTAAGCCTACCAATCATGCATCAATATGTTTTGCCATTTGGCTGTGGATGGAAACATTAGGCGCATCTTCACTGTTGACTATGTTTTCACTAGGCTCTCAGTACCAGCAATCCTAAAAGAATATTTCAAATTGGCTGTTAAAGCTTCATGAAGAATAGATCCAAGAAATATTATGGCACTGATATTACTAGTACTTTAAATTTACTAAACTGGTTCTTCACCTCATAACTTTACGGTTCAGTAATAAACATTAATCTCAGACAGGTGGAGTAGCTATGGATACTTGAATAGGCTCTGGATTTGACTGTATGTCTGTGGTTTATCTAGAGATGTTTTCAGAATTCAAAGGTTCCATTCCTAACCCTCACACAAGTCACTTTCATGATGTTAATGGGGAATAAACAAGTAAATAAGTGGAACTTAAATTTCAAAAACAATTTTATATCTACTTATCACCCTGTGGGTAAGTACCTTTTCTATCAGTTAAACAGATCATTCTGAGACCCAAATCTCATGATAGTGATAACGATCGCGTCCCTCTTGTATTGACATATCACCAACACTATGTTGCAATTCGCAAGATTTTCTCATCCAAAACTTCAGATCTATTGTTTATAAAGACACCGAATTGACTCATTTTTCCATGCACATTCTACTACAGAATTCAGTACGAGTAGAGTATACGCAACAGATATTCAAACGTAGTCTTGTTTCCAAAGATCGCAGGGAAAAAATGATAATGATTGAGGTGTACAGGTTGCAATACAGTCTTTTCACATAGAAGCTACTGAAATCATAGGCCCTGACAATGTTTTTACTGAAACAGTTACACCTGTATCATTGAAAACTTAGTATATATCGTCACATAAAAACGGTGTAAATATCTTATCAAATATACAAGGCTCATAATTTAGTACGCCATATGCGGGTTTCGTTTACGTAAAACTCATCAGTAGCACTCGAATGAAAACAGTTGGAAGGCCAAATCAAATCCGAAAATGTGTGCATTGTTTCTGTATTTCACAATGAGATTTGTGATATTATTGTGTTATATATCTTTGCCAGATATAATTTATAATTTGTTATTATAACCCCACAGCTATGTTCCTCAGTGCACATATGACATCTGGCAAACAAATTCACTAAAAGCGGTGCTAGGGGCTTCTTGAATTTGTAGTGAGGTTATGGAATTTGCTCAATCCTGAAGATTAAGAATAGCAATGTAAACGCTGTTGTTTTGCTTTATTGCGTAGTGATTTTGCATCCTTTCTGAAAATTGACTAATGAGAATGTATCATTCTAATCATGCCAGAACCGTAGCTATTGCTAAAATTCCCGGTATGATTGAAAATCAATCATCAGCATCGAAGACGTTTAGGTAATTGTTTTGCATCACATTTGGACATTCGGTATCGTTAGTTATCCACTTCCGAGGTCACGTCGGATATTTCGAGTTATTTATTACTTGTTTATGTTTAACTGACATTCATTCTAATACCAAAAGGAAACCCTTCTTAGGTAAAAACTTTAAACTAGGTTTTTATAGCAAGATGTTGTTTTGTCATTATTTATTGCGTACAAAGGGAGGTAACTAAAATTTCATTTTATGTATCGAAACGTGATAGAAATTATATAGAAATTCTTTATTTGACCAATTATGGACCCCTTGCGGGTTTTTATTTTATACAATGATTACAATCATTTTTTATGACAATGAAATAACAAAATACAACATACTAGAGCAACGAATAATCAGTGCAAGCAGTTAATAGGGGAGACAATCAATTAATATGTAACTTAAGGTTTATTTCCCTTTGAACAGTATCTAATAAACTTTCAAGATATTATGTTGTTCAGAGTTGGAAAAATATATGCCCCAACTGATTAAATATAAGGGTAATTTTCTCCCATGTACATGCAGCAACCAATTACAAGTTATTTATGTATACATCATTTGAATTACAAGAACTGGATTAGTACCTTTACAATGATGACTGCAGTTTAACACATACATTAGGCATTAACATATACAATACACATATATTTTATTTAAAATATTTATATATTTAGATAAACTTTAAGAGACTTAGCCATTTACAGACTTCTTGGATCTCAATTCAAAATTCTGTAGAAGAAAATGACTTAACTTTTCAAGTATATCTTTATCTTCGTTGATCATTAACCGTAAAAATTTTGATTTGCAGTTGAAGTTACTAAAATTTTGACAGTGATCATCAGTTTGAGCATATATATATATTACGTCGTGTGAATCTTATAATAATGTATTTCCCAATTAGAAATAGTGATAAAAATGTGAATAAAGATTAAAAGCGCAATATCATAAATATTTGATTGAGACATAAAAAGTCATATAGGAATCGAATTTACGTACATGAAGAGTAACTCAATATTCGATTGGGTTTTTTTTAATAGACAAGCAACTTAGATAAATAAAGCATCCTTTTTGGAGATAGAACATTTCACTACTAACGATGTAGTTTTAGAATTTTTGTTCTCACTACAAACAATGTAGTTTCAGAAATGTATCCCTATATTTCCATTGGAGATAGACCATGGATTTTTAACTGTATAATATCCCCAATTCTGTACTGCTGGATTTGCTAAGAATTATGTAATATAGATACAATGAATAAGCGTTGATTCTTGAAAAAGAAACCATGAGCCCGGAGGGCGAATGGTTTGTTTTTCATGAATCAACGCTTATTCATTGTATCTATAACTTAAACTATTGTGTTGATATCTTTTCAAAATTAAAGCCTTTTCTTAATTAGAAGGTATTGTAGGTGAGTTTAAATAACCATGTTATAATGTTCAACGATGCATTAATAAATCTAAGCTCACAATTAATTGGTTAGAGAAATACAAATATAACATACCTCTGTCCTTAAAAGAGGGACGAAAGATACCAGAGGGACAGTCAAACTCATAGATCGAAAACAAACTGACAACGCCATGGCCAAAAATAAAAAGACAAACAGACAAATAATAGTACAGATGACACAACATAGAAAACTAAAGACTAAGCAACACGAACCCCACCAAAAACTGGGGGTGATCTCAGGTGCTCCGGAAGGGTAAGCAGATCCTGCTCCACATGTGGCACCCGTCGTGTTGCTTATGTTATTACAAATCCGGTAAATAGTCTAATTCGGTAAGTCACATTCGTGAAAAGGGAAGGGTATTGTAGTTACGACACTTCTTAAGAAGTTCCTGTATGAAGTCAGCCTCATAATAATAAAGAAACAAGTCGGCAAGAAGAGGGGCACAATTGGTTCCCATTGGAATTCCGACGGTCTGTTGAAAAACACGTCCTCCAAACGTAACAAATCATAATTTAAATTATCAGGCATCTGAATATCATCCGTAATTTACAAAATAAGACATATTCGAACTTATTTCTAAGTATATATAATAAGTATGCTACCGAAAATTCTTTCAAAAAGCCTTATTCTAGACACATCACGATTTACTCGCAAAGGGATTTGCGAATAAACATTTGTAAAGATATGTAGTAAAACAGATAAAACTATATTTATAAAACAAAAATGGACAAATTGAATGTAATCATTTTCTTTTCAATTGTGTAAAATAGCCAATAATAATACAAAAATAAAGTGTTAAACACGTTGTAATTACAAAAATATCCACAGTAACATACGAAATAAGAAAAACGGAAAAAACTAAAGAATATGGACAACAAAGAGAATACAAGGAATCGAACCTATACCGACAAGTATATATATATATATATATAAACTAGACATTTAAATTGCAACCCATTGGTAGCGGAGAGGTTTCGTCGATGTGTTGATGTCAGTCGCATATAGCAGATTTGAAGGAGGGGTTCGATTCCCAGTGAAGGTATATAAAAATTACAAAAATTAAAGGTAAGTTTTAAACTAATTCCATTTGTGAACAGAAATCAGTAAATTGGCCAATTCAAACTTAATGAAATTAGTCACACAAAGGAAACAATTGAATATAATTTGGTGAGTCCATTTAATCGACAGATTTAGGAAGCGTTGATTCTAGAAAAAGAATCCACGGTAAATGAATAGGCTGACGTCACGACAATGGTTTAATCATAGATTGAGTTCTAACCATGCAAACCATTTAATCATAGTACTGCTTAGATAATTATGAAAACATTTATTTAACAACAAAAATACATGAGAAAAAGTCGAGATACAACACTAAAAAAATATTTAGATAGAACAGTGTAGTTCTGACAAAAACTCGTAGAGTGTAGAAATCTCGAATTAAACTTGTATAGGGAGATAGACCATTGCACTTGGGTCTCAAATATATAGCTATCTCCATTTTTATCAAAAGTGGACATATAACACTATGATATTCCCATGCCGATAATTTAGTCAACTGGCCACTAAAATTTCGAACTTCTCATTAACACCAAAGTATACTGTGATTTTATTGCGTTTTCTGAAAGCCGATGTTGAATTCTTCATTTTTAACGTGTTCAAGAGACGATAACCTTTCTGAATATGCGCATGAAGTATTGTGGAGAAAACTTACTTAATTTACCTTAAATGTACAGCTGCATTAAAACTATGTTACATTATTTCTCCTTAATTGCTGATACAACTATTACACAATATGTTATTAAAACATAATGCAGTTTTTCAGCTTACCGACCAAAGTGCAGATATAAACGGACTTAAACAAAGTATGTGTCGAATGATTATTATTGAAAGGTAAGTCTCAGCTTTGGAATAATATGACTTTATAATAAAACAATTGTAAAATAAGGTCCCAACTCTATCAGGAAAAGTTGACTTTGGATGAAAGTGCTTATACTTTTTAGATCCCTTTAAGTCATATATCTCATAACGTTTCTAACGTATTAATACATCCTTGGCTTTCAAATGTTCGGGGTTGAGCGTTCCTGAAGAAGGCTAATCCAGAAGAAAAAAAAAACACTTCGAAAGCACGAATTTGTTAAGTGTTAATTGCATTTACTAGCACTGGGTCGATACCACTGCTGGAAGACCGTGAGCCCCCTAACCCCCATCCACCCCGAGGGTATAATCAGCACAGTAATCATTGCTTCAGTACTGGCATTATTTATAACATATAAATTCTAAAATTCCCTGTCGATAAATTAAGTAATTACTAGGAAGAAAAGGTTCCAACCACTTCATGAAAAATTGACTTTTAGATTAATTTGGCTATTCTTTTTATGTCCCTTTATTCCTCCAACTCCGAACCTTTCTACCTATTCATAAATCTATGCCTTTCACTTTTTGGGGTTTGGACGTTCTTGATGAAGGTCAACCCAGAAAAGCGCTACGGACGCATGAAATTTGTTTACTGTGGTTTGAATTTACTATCACTTGGTCGATACTACTGCTGGTGGACAGACAGTCCTCGAGGGTAGCATCTGCACAGTAGTTAGAACTGACATGATATATAACATATTCTTTTTCTAAAATTCCCCATTGATATTTTTCTTTTCTAAATACTTGGAAATAAATGTTCAAGGTAATTTGGCTATTATTTTTGTGTCCCTTTTGATCAGAAAGCTCCTAACGTTTCTTCGTCATTATACTTTCCTGGCTTTCAAATGTTTGGTTTTAACAATCCTGATGAAGTTAATCGAGAATAGCGCTTCATACACAAACAATTTATTGAGCGTAATTTTCATTTTGTATCCTTTTCATACCGGTCAGTACATGTTTTAAAGACTTATGAAAAGTATTTTGATTTCGGACTGCGTCCTCGGTCAATATATTTGATTGGATCGATAAAAACACGTTAAGACCTCATCTAAAGGCTATAATTGTAAAGTGTTTTGTTATTTTTATTTATTTTATTTTTTTTTTTTTTAAATTGTTTGTGCTTGTTTCATATTTCGGGACGGTATGGTTCAGTTTCTCTTTATTTATTTTATCTCCATTTTAATAACATAACTTGTAGTTCCGGCTATTTTCTATCTATCGACGGGCCACTTCGTGTAACACGCTGACCCGGCCAGGCATATGACGTCATATATGACTGGATGATATGAGACATGGTGCATTTTTTGTCATGAAAAGTACGTTGGTCCGATTCACAGGCACTTGTCTCAGAAAAAAAATTTCCTATATTCCTTAATATTAAGGTATATAGGAATTTTTTTTTCTGAGACAAGTGCCTGTGGTCCGATTATATGGACTACATTTGCAAAGACGCTGTATACAACTTGCCTAACATAATCTTTTAATTCAGTGGATTTTCTTTTTCAAACCATGACAAAGCGAAAGTTACGTTGTATAGAAAGAATGTAGGACTGTTCATTCAATGTAAGTTTACTGACACTGTGATGTGCGTATTGCATTCATTCTGTGGTGTGTGTATTACACTAATTATGTTCTGGACATTTTTCACTATTTCCTTGTTGGTACATATGTTCGTTCTCATACTATATTGTGCATTTTATTGTTTTCTCTAGGTCTCTTCCTGGTAAGTGAACAGGAAAAGCTAAAACTACATCTCTACAAGGAGCTAGGCCATAAATTATCACCTGTCCTTTGTCTTATCAACCTCAAATCATTATACACTGGCGATGTGCCAAATGATAGGCAAACTGTAGGATTACAAAAAAAGAGTTTAAATACAATCAAGATAACTATACACCTATTTCTTTGACATTTATATGTTACAAGATTATGGAACGAATTGTAGTTCAACTTCAACATGGTTTTCGAAAAATATTAATCTAGTGAAACTGGACTCTTTGAATTTATAACTGATGTTACTAAAAAAAAACATTGAAATCTCAAAACAAAGCAAATGTATTTATAAGGGCTTTTGTTTCTAAGCATTCAATAAGGTCCATGATACTGTATTCATCATATAAAATCGTGATTACTATGGGAAATAGGGTAAAAGCAATAATATATATACAAGGCTTCTTAACACATCACATACCCAAGGAGTTATCACATTAACCCAATAACATTCTATACGTGTCTGTCCCTAGTCAGGAGCCTGTAGTTCAGTGGTTGTCATTGGTTCATGTCTGTCATACTTGTTTTTCTTCCAATTGTTTTGTCATAAATTAGGTTGTTAGTTTTCTCAATTTAATTGTTTCATATTTTCATATCAGGGCCTTTTATAGCTGACTATACAGTATGGGTTTTTCTCATTGTTTAAGGCCGTACGGTTGCCTATATTGCTTACATCCATTTCATTTGAACTTTCGTGGATAGTTGTCTCATTGGCAATCATACTAAATTTCCTTATTTGTATATCATATACAGAGGGTGAATTAAGGAATATATCTCTGGAAGGTTAGGAGTGCCAACGGTTCTGTTCTGCGAACAAGTCTTGTTTTCATTTTACAAAAAATGCCATACAAGTTAGCTTAAATAAATTTCAAAATGAAGAACAGTAATAAAAGATTATTCATTGATGTATTGTCATCTCTCAGTATAAATATTTTTCCAATTCTCTTTTATTTCTAGCAGTGACCTTGACCTTTCAACTGTTTACCGAAAAATCAATAAGCTTCTCCTCCTTCCTTTTCCTTATATCTTCCATCTTTATCACTTTTATTCCAATAAAACAAGAGAGAGTAAAGTTATCATCTGAAAACAAATTGTGTCAGACACATGGACAAAAGGATGGATTGACAGAAGAAATGATGTACAAAGTGATAATGTTATGCTCCTGAAATTTTTGGGGAGTATTATAAGAATAATAAGATAAATTGATTTATTTGAGATGTTTATTACAACACCATTAGACAGAACAAAATACTGGTAAATAAAAGAACACACAAACATTTTAAAAACAAAAATCTACAACTATTAAAAACAAGAGAATGTTTCCATATAGGAATGTCATCAGGTCTATATATAGAATTGTAAGTTCACTTTTAATAAGCACTTGAAAACTGAGACTTGTATTTATGATCATGTAAATTTCAAAATATATGTATACATATAAATAAAATTGCTGAAAGCTGTTTCATTAAAAACTTGAAATGGAAAAGGGGAAGTATCTGTTGAAAAGGAAAAGGGGAAGTATCTGTTGAAAAGCTACTATGGGTAGATGTATCAATACAAACAGAATTTTTACAGACTAAAATCTTAAAGGCGAGACAAACAATCCTACAAAATAAAACATTTTTATGACTATTTAGTTATTCGAGCATAATATACCAAAAATTCACATAAATCATCGAAGCTTATTTTCTAACTTTTATGCTGCTGCAAGCCTTTCATATTTGCTTCTAAATAGCCTAAATTTGTTGTTCATATAACTGTTAAGTCCATCCATATAAGCTTTAGGTCCACATGTACCAAATGAAACAGCCTAAGGTAAAAATAATTGTCAATAAAATTGAATTTTCAAACCGTAGAATGCAATTCAAGATTGGTTCCAATATAAACATATTAATTACAAATTGAATACAGATATCAACAAGACATTTTGATTTGTTTCTTGATGTTAATTCTCAAAATCCTTCAAACAACATTTAGGTTAGTTAATGGTCCATCCCCTATCAAAAAGTGCAGTCAGAACACATGTGTGAAAATTTTCCATAGCCAATATCCACAAACCCCTAAAAAACAACTGGACATTTAATTGCTTGATTATTTTTTCACTTAAACTTACTTGCTATTAAGTTAAAACTTACAAAAGATATAAGTTTTGATTAAACTTAAACAATGGAATGTGTGAAATGAATTTTTCAAAAATTCTGTCAAACAAGGAATGCAATAGTTTTAACTACATGATCAAAATTCTAAATGTAAATTAAATCAAAAACTATACCGATCTAGTTAAATATTGAGTTGGAAGCCAGCCTTTCATTTAAAACTCAAAAATGTATACAATATAAAAACAAATATAATATTTCACAAATTCTTATCTTTTCTCAAAAGAGGAAAAAGAAAATTAATAGTATGTACAAATTGATAAGTAAAATAAATAAATTAGTAATACAACAATAACTGATATTTTACAATTAAAATATTCAAGCCTTTAATAATAAATACAGAAATATACTATTTCCAGCAACATAATTACTTGTTAACAGTTCTCAGTTTTTCATTAAAGAAATTGAGATATTGACAATATGATTTTAATAAATATCCAATTTTATTTATTTCCACATTGCTTTGTTTTATCAAACACCTGCTGTAAGTGGTATGTTGCTATTTCTATTACTTAACGACTTGAACATAAAGACTAGTATCATTATTTAAAGATTGCCACAAAGCAAACACTATAAAGCATCTACTATAAATGTCTATTCAAAGAGCAATAACTCTTACTCCAAACTGTTTTACAATAATATTTAAAATCTGACTAATAAAGTTTATATATATTTTCAGTTTAACTTATTCTGAAAATGTCAATCATATTTTTAAAACATTGCTGCCTTCAATATTTTCCATATGTATCGAAGAGTCATTATAATTTTATATTTAGCTTGAAGATAAATGTCTCGTATCTTTTCTTCCTTTTTTTCCAGATATGGAAAAATTTGTAATGATATGACTAGTCATTTGAAAAATCTGCCCTTTGAATGCTCACTATAACAAAATCTGGTCAAAATAAATAGAGAAATTAATTTATTTACAACATATCTAGATAGATATTCTAAAAATATACAATTGTACATTACTAATGGTTTTTTTCCTTTCATTCAAAATTGCATGAAATTTTTCGTAGAGAAACATACCACAATACATATATTCATGGTGATTTTCAAAATCAAATACATGTATGTTTTACCTTTTTTGAATGTCAAAGAAAATCATTAATAATCGGTTGATAATCAAAAGATATGATTTATACAGATGTGTCCTCCTGATTAAACATAGAAACAATAAAATTCTATATACATGATTATCACAGGTTTCTTCTAAATAAAAAAGACAATAATTTCCTTTCAAAGCACTGTAACTAAATCCAGCTATAAGTCCATTCCATTTTCAATCACTTTATAGGAAATTTAAACTTATTTCTAGTAAAAACATGAGCAAAAATATATATGTATATATATATATATACATAGTCATGGTATAAATAATCTTTAAGAAAAATATCTTGAACACAAACAGTCATCATGTGATTGAGGAAAGCCAAGACACGAACACATAGAGATATCTAAATATGGTCATACTCTAAAATTAAGCATCTACAAATATTTTCTAATGCTACAAAATAGTTCTGATGTTAACTACCGCTAAATATTACTTGGACAAGTCATCCAACGGTCTATCATATCATATTTCTACAGCATTTATAACTCATTATAATTTCTAGTTCATAACCATAAATCCACTGAATAAATATTATGTAAAGTTAAAAACAAAAGTTAAAAGGTCACTCTTGATCCTATAGATATGATGTTGTGCAATGTACAGCTACTAAACAAGGTTAACAGTCAAGAATTCATTCGGTAAACAAATCTAATTTGAATTGTCAATATGAGGCACTCTATTCACCTGGAAAATGAGAGAAAGATTTAGCTACTACTCAAATCCAAGTATTCACGATAGAAATACAAAAGAGACAGTTAAACTACAACTCATAACATATCTCGTATCTTGAGAAACTGATCAGGTGCTATTATGTTGAGTGAGTGAGTGATGGAATATTCAGCCGATCTACATGCCAAGTAGCTGTGTAGCAGAATCTACAGAATCTAACATCTTGTCAATAGATGATACATCGACTCCAAGTAGGTTATGTAACATGTCCGCTGTGGAATCTTTTCCTAGAGACGGGGTTGAGATCGTAGCAGATGGTGTCGTTGATTTGGAGGTGATGACTTGTGGTAGGGTATAATGTCCACGAGATTCCTGAAACGTTAAATAAGAATGGTTTTTATACCCCTTTCAATAGGTTAATTGTAATGTAACTAATGGATTTTCATTTCTATATTTCCCATTTTTCTAGGCATTAGAAAATATTTATTTAATCTTCTACTGCAATAATAATATTGATATCTTACATACTGTAGATTCATTTTTTATTGTGGTAACCAACTTTCGTCGATTGATAAACGATGTTATTTTTTTTATGGATACTCGATTTTGTGGATCAGAGAAATTCTTGCATACAAGCGTATAAGAAATTTGTATTTCATCAAGCCCTTTAATTTTGTGGTTCATCAATACCAAAAAAATCTAGGAAAATGAGTATCAAGTAAGTCTAAGGTCAGAATGAACCTGAAATCAACATCACAATACCAAATAGGTCGAGGATGAAAGATCTCAAGTTTATGTTTTTGTTTTGACTTATTAAAGGATTTTAAAACACACAAGCTCAATTATGACACAAGCCAATTTATAAATGAGCTTCAATAAAATAAACTCAAGTTATATAAATAATTACCCCAACACTTTCGCCTCCATTTAAACTGGTTCCAAGAGATATGGAAGGCATTACAGGCATGCTCATGGCAGGAATAGCCATAGGTAGGCGAGGTAGTATTGGGCGATGGGCTGCCTTATGTGACGACTGTTCTTCGTTGTTGTTTTCGGCTTCATCATCACTTGGACTGAGAGATCCAGAATCAGCATGTTTCTTACGATGTCTCATCATACTGTGTTTCAATGTAAATCTTTTCTGACAGATGTCACATTCAAATGGTCTTTCTCCTGCAATTAAGTATAATCATTCCAATAAATTTACATAAAACAAAATAGAAATGCAACATTTAAGAAATGTCAATGAAATTACTTGTAATTTTCTTACGCAAAAACAATGAAATTTTGTGAAATTTCTTGTTTAAATTATGCCCAACTATCTAAATTAAACTATGAACTTGAAGACACTTGTATGGCTTCTTAAGTGAACCAACTATCAACTTGAAAACATGTGTATTGCTTCTAAAGTGAACAAACCATAAACTTGAAGATTTAGGGAACACATATGTCTGTGTTCATCTGTAATTTCATCATAAAGGTATTTACAAATACTGATATTCATGTATTTTACATGATTTAGCCTTAGAATCTTTTTTCTTTTTAATCACTGTGAGGATTTCTTTTAAAAAAGTTAAAGAGGCTTTCACCAGCAAACCAACCAGAACTTGATATTTGACCAATACTATACAAATAAAATATAATCTGAACAAATATCCTCTACCTACTGTGTAATAATATACTAACCTGTATGAGATCTCATGTGTCTCCTCAGGTCTTGTAGAGACCAGAATCTCTTAGGACAAAGAGAACAGTAAACTTTACGCTGCATATAATCAGCAGACACCACCTCCATCTTTGGATCATCTGCATTCTGTCCCGGAATCTCCAATACAACATCCTGATCCACTTTGTTGAGGTTATTTTCCACAACTTTATCCATGTGTTTTGAAAAATCCCCAATGTCATCTACTTTATTTTTGTCCTTCAAGATCAACCAATCGGAATTGTGATTTCTCTCCTGATGAAACAGACATTCCTTTCTACTGAAATACGAGGCATCACATAAGTAGCATTTAAACGGAAGATCAATATTGTGTTCCTTCAAGTGACGAACTAATAATTTACGGGAGACAAATTTCTCACAACATTTCCAGCATTCTGTGATCTTGTCAACATTGTAGTTGTCACGTTCTGGGTTCAGTTGTTTCTCGCCAGTGCCACTGAATGGTCGGACATCTTCTGTACGGTGAACTTCAGAAGTCTCGTCAATCTCTAGGTCATCTTCATCCGGTTCAGATCTACCACTGGACATCAGTCTGTCCTCGAGTACCTCTCTGTCCTATAACAGATAATTGAAAACAAATTTACCACAGTGATTACATTTAAATTCTAATGAAATTCACATGACTACCTTAAACTAAGCCTGTGCAAGCAAAATGATGACAAATTCAACAATGTGAAAATTAATTGATAGCAAAATTTCCTATGTTGATTTTTTAAATCCAACAAAAGTTTAGAACTTTAGAAACATGTAGCTTCAGTTTAATTTTTACAATTGTAGAAAAAGATGGCAATATTATATACTGTGAACCAACCTATTTTGGCAGATATTTTTTTTCAGGTTATCCTTTTTCAGCAGATTTCCCAACGATTTGTGTTTCGTGTTTTTCTAACTTTTTGATGTATTCATATAAGAGAAGATTAAAGTTTCACATTTCCTAACTACTGTAAATTCAGAAATTATTGCGATGTTTCTATTATTGCGAAAAATGCGACAGGGTTATAATCGCAATAATTTAAACTCGCATTTTGAAATTTTTTTATATGAATTAAACAGGATTTTTCTCAATATCACAAAAATTTAAATCGTACTTTAGTCTAAAATGACAAAATAGCAATAATAAATACACGCAATAATTTCTGAATTTACAGTAGTTATATTCACTTTGTTTTTCGTCTTGTGAAAGTCACAAAAATGAATTGGTTTACAGTATTCCTGACCAATATCTGCCACTTGTTCCTACTTACCAAAGACTTATTCATCTGTTCCTCGGCTAAGTAGCTACTGTCATTACTGTCGTAGAAACTACCATTGGGTCCTAGTCCCCTCTCTTCTGGAGGTATTGTTTTACTCATACCGATCGTCACAACTCGGTCTAATTCAGCTAGGCCTTCAGGTAGTGAACTGTTTGGATGTCTTTCCTTATAATGCTTTAATAGATTGCCTGTAACGTGTAGAAGAAAATGATTTTTATCATTTACATATAATATATCAAACTTTAAACTGCAACAAGATATAAAAGTATCTTTTTATAACTTACTTATAATATAACTTACTTTTGTCCATAGCATATGAAGACTTCAAGATTATTGTAATTCATAAAATATGTTCGAGACAAAGTTGATGTCAAATTGTTTAGATGTGGAAAAAAATGACTAATTAGTGTACGTTTCTTATGAATACCATTTTGACTGCTTAGTTGTCTTTGTGTATTCTTATATATTATACAGGTTTAGCATACATATGTTTGATATTGTATATTCTTAAAAACTCTGGAATTCTTGTAATTTGATTAATTTGGTAAGTTCCACTTATTGTAAGAAAAGAGTGTAATAACAACTGAACAGTATATGTGTTTACCTTGTGTAGAGAATGAGCTGAATACACATAAATGACATTTGTATGGACGGTCCATAGTTTGACGAGACAGTGGGTCCAACATATTTACACCATGTTTTCTTATCAGATGTCTCTCTCGGTTAGACTTGGTCGAGAATGTAACTGGACATCTTGGACATTTAAATGGTTTCTGACCTGTAAACATTTGAATAAATAAGAAAAATGGTTTAAAAATACAAATAAAAGATCTTTCTTTCTTTGTAAAAAGTCAACTCCTTTAGTTAGCTATCTTTATAATTATTTAAATATGTCTACAAACAAGAAATTTCAATTTATGCTTGATCTCCGAGTTATTAGTTATTCAAAACAAATGTCATCTTATGCATCTATTTTTCATTTCCAATTAAAGTTCTTATCAAGACAAAAAAAAATAAATCAAAAGACAAATTAAATAACAATAATCTTACTAACCAGTATGTGTAAGGAGATGTCTTGTAAGGGAGCTAACCCATGGGAATGTTCTTGTACAATATGGACATTGCAGTTTATGTGGAGAATCGGCATAAGAATTCCTTTTCTTTTTGATTGCACTTGTCTGTTTATCATCCATTTTTTTGTCAACAGTAGTAGGAATATTGAACTGATGTTGTAAGGCTCTTTGTTTCTCTAATCTGGCAAAGTGTTCAAGCTAAACGATAAAAAAAAATGAAAATGATTAAAGCATTTATCTAATGTACATAATAATTATGCTACAGCTGCTAATAATAAATATTCTAATTTAAGATTCTTTTTTATTAATACAGTAAAAATCAATTCAATGTCAAATGTCTTACTTATTATCATATTTCTATATTCAACAAAAAGAAAGAAAGAAACAAGTTAAATTGCATATGAAATCTACAACCTACTTGAACAATATCTAATACAGGTTTAACAATCAACCTTCATGATTTGTAGAAATTGTGTTATGTCAATACACCATCATTAACTATTCTATTGATATATAAACTAAAAATTAGTATTTCACTGAAAAAAAATTATTTTATCTCAAAGACAGGCACAAGCACCAAATGAAGAAGAATTTAATGAAACTTTCTCACCAACTGAGAAAGTTTCATTAATTTCTGATAAGGGGTTAAGGATGAGAAGTTTATATAAATTATTGCAGATATGACAAAGTCCATGTCATGCCAAAGTAAACAACAACAATCATTCATATAAAGAAATAAGATTGAAGGTGCAAAACAGCATCAACTGAGTCAGATTATTTGCAAATTTCAAAAAATTCTGTCCAGTGGTTCAGGAAACTAAAGTGGGAAAGGGACAACCTAATAGAAACTCTAATCTCTATATACCCCAGCTTAAAAAAGCATGGAGTGGAATAAACATTAAGAATACATATGACTTGTACCTGTTTTGGAAGATCGCCAATATCCATCATCATAGGCATTTCCTGACTGTCTCTGCTATCAGATGTGTCCTCTGGTCTTGATCTAGCGGCTGATTCATTACTGTCAGGTCTAGATTCTGACAGTCTTTCCTCTCGGCTCCTATCTGGATTGGCACTTCTCAACAAGTTCAAACGGCTTCTCATTAATTCATTAGTAATACTGCCACTTTCACGTAACAAAAATGACTGGAAATGGTGGGAGTTTGCTGATTCTAAAATTCTATTCACTGATGCTAAGTCACTACTGTCACCTAGAAGAAAAATATTCCTGCATATAAATTTCAGAATACCATCATTGTATTTTTTTCCACATATCTACATTTCACAATTATTATACTTATAAACACTTTTTTTTAATAATAAATTATAGATACATTTTTTAGTATTAAAACCTCACTGAGTTTTAAAATAAATATACTAAAGAATTTTTTCTTCAATCTTACATGAAATATCCCAGATTTACTATATTAAAACTGTGAAGTATAAAGCATCATTATCTTGAACAATTATGAAACTACTGTAGCAAAGAAAATAAAACATAAACTGCTTCGCTGAGCGCAGCTGGATACGCCCACAGAGGTCCAACCCTGAACAGTTGGGGCAAAAATGGACACAATATTCAAGCTTGATACAGGTCTGAATTTGGATTGTAATTAAATATTTGACATATTATACATGTTATAGGTTTCTGAATAAATGTAGTCAAAGAACTTGAAATTGGTTATATGAATTGAATTTATATTCAATTAAAGATTTCTTGCTGTTGTGCAATACACTATGCTGTTGCGCAATACTTAGTAAATCTGTTGTCAGACTATAAACAAATAAAATTTATAAAATTCTAAAGGGAGCTTACATCAATAGATATAAACAATTCACCAAAGTTTCATAAGAATTGCTGAAAGCATTTTGAGTTATTGTCTGAAAACTGGAAAATCCCCCCTTTTTTAATGAATAAAACCCCATAACTCAGAAATGTAAAATCTAAAATTTATAAAATTCTAAAGGGAGCTTACATCAATAGATATCAACAATTCATCAAAGTTTCATGAGAACTGCTGAAAGCATTTTTGAGTTGTCCGAAAACTGGAAAATCCCCCTTTTTTTTATGAATAAAACGCTGTAACTTGGAAATGTAAAATCTAAAATTCATAAAAATCAAAAGGGAGCTCTTGTCAATAGATATAAACAATTAACCAAAATTTCTTGCAAGTTGGTGAAGGTATTCTTGAGTTATTGTCCGAAAACTGGAAAATCCCCCTTTTTTCAATGAATAAAACCCCATAACTCGGAAACTTAAAATCTAAAATTTATAAAAAAACGAAAGGGAGCTCACGTCAATAGATATAAACAATTCACCAAAGTTTTATGCAAATTGGTTAAAGCGTTTTTGAGTTAATGTCCGAACTGAGGGACAGACAGCGACGGACAGAGGTATACCATAATATGTCCCGTAAACAGGCATATAAAAATGGGTTTTAAATAAATAACATATGTCTAAAACTCATAAAACTGAAAATGCACACACACAAAATAAATATAAAATTAAAATTATATTAAAAATCAGGAGTTATCTCCCCTAGACTGTAATGAACAGAACTAAACAATATAATTACACAAACACAATGTAAAGCATTAAAATAGTTACTACTTTTACTTACACACATATCCTAACACTGTAAAGCTATAGGTTTTAAAGAAATATAATCAGTAGCTTGATTTCATAAATATTATTGTCTTATAAAACAACACTTGTGGACATTTTCCAAATTAGTTTTATTGAGTCTTTGAATGGTTAGTTTTGACTGAGATTTATTTAATGTTGAGTAATAAAACGTTTGCTGTATCAATATAAAGGTTCTTTTCTTAAGTCTTATTACTTAATTTTAATAGGTACAGATAATATAGAATATAATACTCTCTTTTCCCCATCTAACATTTTTTTCTTTTCTATGTTTTTTTTTTACTGTAAGAAGGACATACCTGTAATACTAGATCTGGGTTCTGTTTTTATCTGTTTCTCCATCCTCATGGCCTGCAGATTATTTATCTTATCCATTAGTTTGGATGATCTAGATGAGGTTTCATTATCTTCTAAATTCTCTGATGGTGGTTGTACTGGGAGACGTAAATTAACAGTTTGTTTTAATTTTTCTGTTACTGTGGGGTTAATTCCAGAAAGTGATTTGAGGTACGAAGGATCTAACAATGATGTAAGCTGTGGATGGTTTTGCCAAAGATGGCGCTCTAAAGCGCGGGGATTTGAAAATCCCATTGGACAAAACTGGCACTGGTGAACACTATTTTCATACATTACTCGGGTCTGTTGTAGCAGATTAGCCTGAAAAATAAAAAAATAAAATAGTATTACATTCGCATACTGAAATATGTTAACTAATTTTATCTCACATTGAACCATTGATATAATTTATAAAAGATTTCTGAAACAAGCAAGTCTTATAACTGACTAGAATGTGTCCATAGTCATGGCTGCCCCACTCGTACTATCATTTTCTATTTTCAGTGGACCGTGAAATTGGGGTCAAAACTGTAATTTGGCACTAAAATTAGAAAGATCATATCATAGGGAACATGTATACTAAGTTTCAAGTTGATTGGACTTCAACTTCATCAAAAACTACCTTGACCAAAAACTTTAACCTGAAGCGGGACAGACTGACGAACGGACTAACGAATGAACGAACTGACGCACAGATCTAAAAACATAATGATCATAAATGGGGCATAAAAACCACATAAACTAAAAGTGCAAATGTGCCAATGCTTTTCCTTTTTGGCTTAAATTAGAAATGTGCAACAGCTTAAATTAAAAATGTGCAACATCTTTAATTACAAATGTGCAACAGCTTTATTATAAATGTGCAACAGCTTTAACTTCAAATGTGCAACAGCTAACACATCAATTTTAGAATTTTTACCACGTTCAACTTAAAAATCTACGAAAACAGTAAAGTCTAGAAAAAATTACCTTCAGTATAGGTGCTGGTGATGGCGATGGTGATTTCTTAACTGACAAGTCCATAGGTTGATCAGTCCCTCTACCTGTAGGTTGGTCTTTCTTAGGTGTCCCAACAGGAGTATTACTGCCAGACCTAACACTGAAATCTAATGGCATAATGTCATCCTCATCTACTGGTTCAGATTTAATATGGACGGGTGTGTCTGGACGGCTGCTAGCTGGAGTGCCAACAGACAATACTGGGGTTGTATGAGCAGCAGGTGGCACATGTGATTTGCCACTGATGATAGAAGAAGGAGTGGATCTTTCATTTACATCTGGTGGCATACCGTCATCAGAATCTCCAAATGACTTGTCACTATCGTCAATATTGAATGGCTCCTTCACAGTGATATACTGTTCTATCTGGTTGTTAGAGATTTCTATATGCTGTTTCTGAAGATGACGAATACAGTTAGCCTTAGTCGAAAATCCAACATCACAACGGGTACAAATGAATGGCTTCTGGCGGCAACTACTGTGTGATCTAAGATGATGTTTCAGCGCACGGAAAAATTTGAAATCGATGTTGCAATATTTGCATACTGTATCAGGTGAGTGGAAGGATGTGGAAGAATTCCTATCGTCAACAGCATACTTATTGTAGCCAATTGCTTGTTCAACATCATCCTTCATAAATTTACCATGCTTCTTCCTGTAAAAAATAATTAAAATATCAGAAAAAAATTAATTTAATTTCAGTATTTAGAAAAAAATCAATTTAATTTCATTATTTAGAAAAAAATCAATTTAATTTCATTATTTAAAAAAAATCAATTTAATTTCATTTTTTAGAAAAATTTGATAATAATATATTGACTGATTGATGTTTGCTATAGAGTGCCTCGGCACAAAGAGGCTATAGAGCAGTGATAACAATATCATATGACATAGAACTCTTAATACATATTCATATTGTCTGAGAATCTTAAGTGAAAAGACAACAAATATTGTAGAATTGTCTCCCCTGGACCAGGTACATTGTGTAGGTTGTGCAAACAGGAAATAAGTAAACATGTACATTATCATGTTAATGCATAAATTTTCTGCATTTATGAGGCATTAATGTATCAATAAACCTCAGCGACAATATATTTCTTGCACTTGCTGTATAAGGCCTGTAACAGCACATAAAGGAAATGATTTATTAATTCATAGAATTAATTATGTCATTAAATCATTAAAATCAATTGAGAAAATGTTACAAGGTGTACCAGGTGTAACCAGATAAAACCTTAATCATCTTTTTATTTCATATATTATTAACAAGATTTTATTGAAGAAGTAAATTCACCTACAAATGTTTTTGCTCTACTGTTTTAAAAGTGGAATTTTTAAAACATTAAATATAACTTTTTATTTAAAAAAAGAAGATATAAAATCAACTTTTTTACCTGACATGCCTTTCACATTTGGCCTTGGTAGTGAAGGCAAAGTCACAAACACGACATTGGAATGGTCGCTCTCCATTTTGAGTTCTGAGATGTCTGATTAATGTACTGGCTTACCTGACATGCCTTTCACAGTTTGCCTTGGTAGTGAAGGCAAAGTCACAAACACGACACTGGAATGGTCGCTCTCCATTGTGAGTTCTAAGATGTCTGATTAATGTACTCTTGTCAGCACTCGAGTAACTACACAGGTTACACTTATAAGGAGACAGACCTAAATGTGTGCGGGTATGACCTGAAAAACATAAACACATATTTAAACTCTTTAAAGATAAAATTTCAGTGCATAGCTTAATTAATTGTTTTCATTTCTCTTTTTTCGTTATTTTTTTTTTTTTGTTATTTTGTGGTCTTTGTATTTCAACAAACTTTTTTCTTCAGATATCAAATTTGGATTTTTCTTTGTTTTTTCTTTCACAAGTTTGCTTTGAACTTTTATTTTTAAAATTGGAAAAGCAAACCTGTTTTCCCAATAATATATAATATTTTAAATTTTAAATTCATTATTTAACATTACAATGATGTCATAAAATATAAATTTTATAGAATATAATCTCACAAAAAATATAAAAAGACTAAAATAAAGGGAGGGTGTAAAGCAAGATGAAGGACATCCCAAAAGAGACATGAAACTGATTTTTTGGAGGTAAATTAAAAATGTATTTTATCAATGAGAGGGTGAGAAAAAATTAAGTACGAAAAAGTAAGAAAGCACAGCTGACAATTGTACAACACAAATATACTGAACTAGTAAGAGTTGGAAAGACATTTTTTACTAGAAAATAAAACAATTAAGATATAAAATCAATTAATCAATTGATCCAATTAACTTCAACTCCAAAAAATTATGCCACATTACATGCTTAAAATAAAATAAATCAAGAAACGATTGTCATGCACTTATAGGTAAAATTTCATTCATAAACAGACAGGAAGTTCATATCATATAG
This sequence comes from Mytilus coruscus, assembly GCA_017311375.1. Lineage (NCBI taxonomy): Eukaryota > Metazoa > Mollusca > Bivalvia > Mytilida > Mytilidae > Mytilus > Mytilus coruscus. The sequence continues at coordinate 68,086,476 of CM029600.1, read as the reverse complement.
AATATGCAACTTTAGTAACTACAAGATCCATCATTTCATAACTTGACAAGTTTGATAAATCTGCATGCAAATGAGATGTTAATTCTCAGTTTTTACATACATAAATTAATTTCAAGCTTCCCATTATAATGCCAGCTATTTTTATTTTTTTAAATCCATTAAAATATACAAATTGCATCATTGTTTTGTTTATAGTTACCATACATCATAAATGAAAGCAATAAAAGATGACAATTATGACTTGAGGAAATTAGCTAAATAAAAAAAATAATGATGCCTCCCATCTCATTAACTAAAAAAAGTGTGGTATCCTATCAATTAAAATTAATTCACTAAAATAATGAAGCCTCCCATATCTTAAAATTCATTCACCAAAACTTCAGCCTTCATTGACCTTAAATTCATTAAAAAAAAGAAGCCTCCCATCTCTTTAAAGTCATCCATCTGTAGTGGTCATTACAAGTAAAAATTCATGGTTTTACTTATAATTTGAATTTCAATTACAAATAAAATGGCCTTAATTAACATTAACAAACTAATCTTCCTGGGTGTTAGTAATTTTTACATCATTTATCTATTTCAGATTGCTGAAATTTATTTGCATAAATTTGTAAAATTACATAAGATTTACTATAGATATTTGGTTTTTTGGTAAATAATTGTTTTGCTGACAACCATACCACATCCTATTTCATTCATACTAATTGGTATTTTAATAAAACAGGGTCCCCAAAAAAGCATATGCATACAGATTATATCAAGATGCGCAGAAGACCTTTGATGGGACAACAATGTAATACTTATAGACACAAAATATTACAACAATCCAATGATGCTGAATACTTACTTCTATATAGCAAATTGATAAAATATAAATACAATTAATAAAAAATGCTGTAACCATTGTTTATCAATTTAACTCTTCTTGAAATATTTATGTTTATAGAAAATTCAATGCTATGTAAATTCAAATTAGTTGTCTATTTTCCCTGTCCCTTTCATAAAAAAAATTGTGTAATTAATCATTTTCCTTTTTTACATTTAACATGTAACCTTTAACAAAAATATCACAACTGTAAATTTGATCAAATTAAAACTTTTTCAGAATTTTACAAAAATAAAACATGCATACCTTTCAATGCTCTGTAATTAGGGAACAACATGTCACAGTATTTGCATGGGAATACACCTTTGTTGTTCATTTCACCGGATGATCCACTACCACTCTCACTGCTCGGGGGCGGAGTTGGTAAGGGACTAGACATGTTTTGGCTGCTTAGTGCTGCATTCATCATCTGACTAGCGCTCATCATGGCGGCTAATGTAGGGGTCATCTGTGAAGCAAGGCTATACGGTATCATGGAAGGTAAGAAGGAGGAGAATTGGTTAAGGTTGATACCATGTAGATGTTCCATGCCTGGTATGGCTGGGAAGGGAGGCATCATTCCATTGGAAGAGCTCTGTATTAATTTCTGTAGTTCCGCCATGCTTTTGATTTCCTCACCATTTTTCTTACCCATTGGATGTATAGGCGATATGAAAGGTGAAAAGACCTGTCCAAGTTTTGCAAAATAATCATTGTTTTCATTCTTTTCCATGTTCAATATTGTTTCCGACATAGGTTTCTCCTTTTTGATTTTTTCGTCGGTTGGATTTTTCTCAGCAATCAATCCAAAGCTAGCCAGGAAGTCGTGTTTCCCGACCATTTCTGGTGTTCCATGACCATCTGTGTCTTCTTCATCGATGTCGTCGCTATCCATTACCTCGTCGAATGCTTTGTCAGCCATGTGTTTAGCCATGTGAACATGCAGTTCTTTGTTGTCAATAAAGTCACATTCACACAAAGGACATTGAGCTGTCTTTTCAGGATTGTGTGTATGAATATGCATCAACAATGCACTCTTGCACGGGAAAGCCTTTGTGCATTCTTTACATACATATTTATGATAGTCGCTACTTGATTGTCTGACATTTTCCTCACACCAAGATTTGGCAACAAGAGGAAACTTTGTAACTGAGAAATCCATAAAACCGAGATCATGAAATCCGACAACGGCTTCTGTGAGGGGTGATTTTATGCTTTTTTCGTCATCGTCCTTAGATTTACTATGAGCGACTAATTTATGCAGATCTAATTCTCTAGTAGATTGGAATGATAGGTTGCATTGTTGACAGTTTTGAGACAGTTCTGGGTGAGTTTCTAAATGACTCTGGTAACCGTATTTGCACAGAAATGTTTTATTGCACACTGGACAATGTAGTTGATCCCTTTCTTCCTCTGTTGGCTGAAATGAACGAAAGCATAATTTAAGTAACGGCATTTTACAGGTGACTAAATGTCAAAAGCAGGTAAGACATATATACACAGTCAAAATTATATTAAATTCTTAAATAATTTTTTCAATTAATTATTGTCTGCCTAATAATTGTCCATCAAATAATCAATCAAAATCTATTTCAAATAAATATCACTATTTCTTCTCTTGTGCTTAATATGCATAAAATACTGCGGCTGGATGTTAATCAACAAATAAAAAAATATCTATTTACAATTTCAAACAAATATCAGCTTTTCGTTTCCAAATCACGTTTCATCTTATTTATCTTTTTAAATTCCTATAAGAAAGTGTAACACAATGATAAAATATAGGTGACATTTGTTTCCTAAAAACAACTGAAGGAAATGAAATCAATCATTTAAATACAATTAACATATAACAGCTGGTATTACCTGTCTCACAACTACTGGTAACCTTGGTGGCTCTGGTTCCCCTTTCACTTTTGCTGTAAGTTCTGATGGTATTTTTGGTGATTCTTGTGGCACAACAAGTGGAATAAATGATGAAATAGACTGAGGAGGGAGAGCTGCATTAAACCGGCTGTCTTCCAAAACTTGACGTTTTGGAAGTGACCAGTTTGGTGAGCAATCTACAAAGTTGAATGTCCTTTTCAGACCTTTAGGTGACATGTAATTGGATGGAGTTGTTGGTTCCCCAAAGTTCAAGCCTTTTGGAGAAAATTCTCTGGATGGAATTGGAGTCGACATGTTCAAAGAGGTTCCATCAAAATCTATTGGACTAAAGAACATTGCCTTTGGCTTAAAAGTTGGAGTTTTCTTCCTAATTTTTGTTCCAAGAGCTTCAATATCGGTTTCCTTAGAGTGAATTCTCATATGTCTGTGCATATTTCCATTTGTTGTAAAGGACATTTTACATACTTTACATTTAAATGGTCTCTCTCCTGAAAAAAATAATCTTGGTTACTTCCCTTAGATAAGAAATTTGTAAGAAATACTTGTGAAAAAGTGATATTTTTACTCTTTTCTCTATAAAATTTAAAGCAATAATTTAACATTAGGTCTTCTATTCAAGATTTTCTTTCTCAAGATGAATCTATGATCTGATATTTGACAATAATTTAAATTGAATTTAGGTTTCACTGTGAGAATATTGTGAAAGTATTTTTGATTATGGGGTAGCAATTTTTGTGAATTTTTTAGTTTCCTTTACCAGAAAATTTACCATTGAGTCTTAAATGTGTTTATCTTAAAACATGGATTTGAAAAAAATTGATGCCCATGAAGAAAAGTACTTCAGCAGTATTCACTTTGAAGTGAACCTTCTAATATTCTAAAATATATCTCTGCAATGAGGCTTACACCTACCAGAATGAACCAACATGTGTCTGTCTAGTGAGCTCTGGGAACTAAGAATCTTCCCACAGATTGTACAAGTGTTAGACTGAGACGCTGCTGCGTGGGTATTGTGGGTTCGTATGTGTATGGTGAGTTCATGTAATGATGAGACTACTTCCTGGCAGATTGGACATTGATATATGGCTTCTTCCCCGTCTCCGTTTAATGGCAGAATCTGGAATGGAAAAAAACAAGAATCGTCATGCTGGTGTCTTTATCTTTTTATTATTAAAAAAAAAAAACACCTTTGAACAAAAAAAAAGAAAAAAGTTTTACATTATGCATTAAAATAGCAATCAAAAAGTACATTCTCGAATTCATTTACAGACAAAGCAAAAATATGAAATGAGTTCATTTTATTTATACAAAAAAAAAAAATAATTTCAATATAACCATATTTTTGCAACTTTGAAGGGCAAAATAATACCTACTTGCAAAATGACATAAAAGCAATCATATGCAATCTTGATGTATTAACTTCAATTAACACATTCTGTTTTGTTTTCCACAATTATCTTTAGAATTGCAGAAACTATGAAACAGCTTCAACCAAAAATGATATTTTTTAAAATATTCCTATGAAAATTTAAAACAAAGGACCTAATACAAGCTTTATTTTTACTTATGCACTGTCAACCTACTTGCACTCTTATACAAAGTTGTAAATTCATCCTCATTCATCTGAATAGATAGTAGGTTATGCAAATAAAAAAACTCCCTAATATTTGCAGGTGAAACAACTTAAACAGGCATGTCACGTCTTAAAAGATACATACAAAACTAAACAAAGAAACATTCAACAGTCTGTAACAGTTGATATAAATCATACTATGTTAAAATATCACCTTGTTATGTACAATTGTCAAAATATTGGACTTGTCGCTGCATCATGAATATTTCATGAAACTTTCAAACATAAAGTGATGAATCTCTTCATACTTAAAATCAAAGATTGATAAACTCATTAATGTAGCATTTAATTACCACCTGATCGCCCAGGTGTGAGATCATTACCATCTCCGATATATTTTTTTTTATCGTATACCGCAAGTTCTTAAAATACTTGTTTCGTGTGTTGCTCAATAACCATTATTATCATTTTAAATACTTTTAAAAACCCATCAAAGTAAGAAATGATTCATAATCCTTTAATCTGAAGCTCTTACATCATTTCAGTAGAAGAACAAGCCATGTTGTATGTAGGATGAGAAATTCCTCCCTACTCCATCTTTTACGGTCCATGTTCAAATATCTTTCTGCTTCATTACAGTGACATATGAAATTTGTTTGTCACATGAAAAGAGACGGGAGACTGATAGGAGTCAAATATATTTTTAAATCTGATGTATAAAGGTGCAATTCAACTTATATAGAAGTTATCTGATGTATAAAGGTGCAAGACAACTAATATAGAAGTCCTTAATATGAATCAGAATATAAATATATTAGCTTTGGGTCAAGAAAATAGTTATTAAAAAAATATTTTATCTTATATTTAAGAAACTTTATTTTTCTTTTTTCCTTTTTTTCATATATTTGGCCAGAACTATCAGAAAATCCATTCAAAAACTTTAATTCAAGTTAATCAGTATTTGGACATCTGAAACTTCTTGAAACAACCAGTCTGCCTAATTTCTCATGAGTCATATAAGAAGCCGATAATGAATAATTACACAAATTTTCTACATATTCTTAGTACAACTTATTCCCAAATTAAAGATGCAAAACGGTATAAAATCTACATGGGTGACAAAGAACTTTGTAAAGGTCTGATTGACATCCTTTCAAAAATGAGGTTAATTAACCCAACATATTTTTACAGATTTAATAATTGGCATTTAGAAATTTTTTGATATTATGTTTTCTGAAATTAATCAAAACAAGATTATGATGTAAATTTTAAGATGGATTTGGCATACTTATATTACTTCACAGTTTCAAGTTAGGGCACCTTGCAGATTAAAATTCTAAATCTGAAACAATACCCTCAGCAACTTAGCAAGTTCTTGTACAATCTAATAATCCTCTTAATTCATCTATAAATATTAATCTTTTGTGCTTATTAATACTAGCTAATCCATGGATTATTGGATAATGAACAAATATGTCATGCAGATTTAGAGAATGATACTAGTGAATTACAGGCGATGTTAAGTAAATGTCAATTTGACAACAACCCAACAGCATACATTACAAAATAAATATATCTGGAATATGCAATAGGTGGTTTAAAAACTGCATGTTAATTTCCACCCACAAGTCTTAACCATATAATATTTGAATTCAATTCTGAAAAGTCAATGCTTAGTTTCAGAGGAGACTGGGTACTGAAAAAAAGAAATAAAACATGCACTAAGCATGTTTACTTATGGGTACAAATTTTCGTGGATTCAGGAAAAATCTTGTTTTCTTGGTTTTGCCAAAGTCTGCACATAAGCCTATTGAAAATTGTACCTAGATTAAACATTCAAATTCGTGGTTCTACTACACCCACCAAATCCACGCCAATTGGTATTCCAGGAATCAAAATTAATTCACAGTTACTCAAAATTATGAATCTTTTTTGACACTAACATCACATAAAACATATTTGACCAGCAGTGAACACAATATATTCTACCAAAAGAAAATATTGCTTCTTTCAGAAATAAGAAATAAAAAGATCAGATGAGACAAGAGAAGATATGTTATTGTCATAGCTAAAATCTAAAACAGATTGACCATATCTATTATTGTTATAATATATTGTTATTCATCTATGTTAGATATGGAAACATGAATAAAAGAAAGAAGGAGTTTTTCGTTTGATTGCGTCATATCAGAAATAGAACAACATCATAAATATCATCAAGATATTCTAAATTGATTTGATTTTAAAATACAAATTTCATTGCAGTTACTTCTCAACATTTTCAATTTAATTTACCAGTTCTGTTTCTTTATAACAATAAATATATCGAAAAATAAACAAATTCAAACTAATGATGGAAAAGATGTAAACAATCATAAAAAGAAATAAACAACAGTTGTTGCACCTACTTACATTTTTTCCACTTCAATTAATGAATATAAACGCAATCAAACAACGTAGCTTGCCAATCATGCAGGATGTACAAATAAGAGTAAGCGAATCAAAGATGACAAAATTAATGAAGCATGTCCATATTTACCTATACAAATATATGGATAATCAAAAATATATTAAGTGCTTTATCATCTGGTTTCCGCCACCAGTAACATTCATGCAAAACATGCCGTGAAATAGCCTAAAGGGGGGTAATAAGAGGACGATTATGCATTTATGAATCTAAATTCATCGTGCTAAATATACAGCGACAGACATCAATGTCCCTGCATAATTTCCATAATACCTTGTTTTCATTTTCATCATGGTTTTCATCATAAGTTGTATCGTCTTTAACGTGATTCTGAAAATAATTTCATTTTAATTTGAATTTCAATCACATTATTTATTTTTCATTCTGTTCTCAAATATATTTAATAGACTGGTGGTTGGTTGCTGATGTGGTTTTTCAATATTTTTTGAACATTTATGTACAATCTTGCCTTTTTTTGGGGTCAAAATTTCACAAATAAACAACACATTTTTTTAAAGACGTGAAAAAATAATAAAAAGATAGGAGAAACTGGTTTAATTTGTTAATAACAAGAAAAGTTACTGATGTAAGTAAGTATTTTTTTTTTTAAATAAGATGTGAATCCAAAAGTGATGTAAGCAAAGAAACACACACAAAAAACTCACTAAAAAGTGTGAACCATATGGCCATCACTGACAGACACAAGAAATTTGAAAGGCAAGGAAAAAAATTCACACACTATTATAAATTAATCCACCACATAACCTACTCATCTGCACAAAAATAAATAAATAACAAACAAATGATTTACCTTCTTTCCTCGTCTGTGGGTTTTTGCCGCAGAAATACTTGCACTGATTGAACTAGGACTGAGCTGTGCTGAGGAGGACGGTGTCCAAGATGAATTAGATCCACTCCCGTCTAAAAAGGATGCGGTATTTAAATTAATTTCCGTGAGACTGTTATTTGCAGTAGTCACTGTATCCGTCACTGTATCCTCTACTTTATTCAATAACAGAGAACTTGTATCTTTATTCTGCTGTACTGGCACTTCATTGTCTAACTGGCCCGAGGTGTCGACAACGAGGGGACCATATTCATCAAAGTCATCATGGTCCTGCAACAAATATGACAGGTTGTAGTTATTATTAGTTTATGATTAGGGCGGATCGCAAACACACATTTCCTAACATGTCATCTTCAGCAAGCCACAGCCTATCTTAAGTGACGGCGACCAAGAAACGACTGGAGCCCGAGGCCATGTACATATTATTGCTATAGTTAACTGCTGGTAGGTAGTAACACTTTACAAAGACAAGACATTATCAGTGATAATTATCCAGTTGACAGGGTAAACAAATTGCTGACCAAAAAGATGATGTATAATTCAGGAAGAGAAATTGTCCTGAAGACAAGGAAATTGTCATCATCTATCTGTCTCATGATCTCAAAACTTGTCTTTTATCTTCAGTAACATATCGAACTTCACACATTTCTTTTTTGTTTAAATTTTTTAAGTTTGTATTTTTCAGATAAAATAGAATCTCGTCATGTGAAAACATAAACGGCTATTTAGAAAAAAAGTTTACACACATTGTTCAAGGGAATCCGATCATTATTGCATAGTAAAAAAGTCTATTTTTGGTAAAAATGTATTGTTAGGAACTAGGAAGCTACCTCAATGAAATTTGCCCCACATTTTCTTTTATTCAATCACTGAATGTATTGTTTTAAATTCATATCTATTACATTGAGTTCAGAAGCACCCAAATTATGAAAGACTTAATAAGCTTAATGTTGAAGGCGGAAATTGACCTTTAGTTGTTTACAACCTCGACCTTTGGTCTCTAGTATATACTTGTCCCATTGGCATTCCTTCCTCATCTCTTAATTTTCATAGCAGCAGAAAAGTTCTTTTCAGTTTCCATTTTTGTTTTACATTTGATTACTTCTTATCAAAATAATTCCTCAACAAATAAAATACATTTAAAAATAATAAAATCCTCTTTACATATGATATCATAATCAATGACTTAAGCTTCCTACCAGTTTCATGGAAATGTTGTGTAAAATGAAATCAAACCCTCCAGCAAGAGATTACAGATTGGTTGGTCACCATATAAGATGAAACTGTATCAGGAAGACAAACGTGGCCTGCAGTAAATACTGTCAATATCATCGAACATGTTCTGTCTGCCTTGGGCAAGAGACAAAATATTTGTACAACTTTAGCTTCATCAATTCATTTCTTAACTTCAAAAAGTGATGAATTAATTCAAAATTAAAAAAAAATTATAATACTCTTACTGATGAGATTCCATAAGTTTTCAATACTGTACTATCTCCATGAAATTCCCTATCTCAGAAAATAAATAAATAAAGTAAATTTAGAAATTTTAAGTGTGTATTTATTCATTGCAATTGTTGATCAACCTATCAATATGCTAAATTCATTATTGTGATTCCATGGAATGCTACATACCTATAAAGCTTTCAAAATTTAAAATGCAACTTTTTTTTAGCTGAAAAAAAACTCTTATCCTGTTGCAATTTTTAAATTAATACTAAAAACTTTGCAAAAAAATCTGAATTTACAGCTACTATCTCTACTTTAATTAAGTCTCTCCTGGTTATGTTACTCTCTGTGTTATTGTTAAAATCTAGGCTTTCTAAAACTTTGGTTCTTAGCACATCCTGATGACAGTTAATCCTGTAAACCTGTGGCTGCAAATTTGGTATTTGATTTTTTTTAACTTGTCAGATGGCAGCAAATTTGGTATTTCTACCTTTAAAATTAATGAATTTCTTTAAAGATTCCTTCAAAACTGCTGGTGAATTACTAAAGGAATGTATGAATCATAAAAACTCGAAAAAGTACAATTTTATTACATTTGTTCCTGAGGGCAGAATCACATACCAATAAACCTCTATTGATCTTCATCAATTATCTTTTTACTACTGTTTTGATAGAAACAATATTTGGAAAATCATTTTTGTCAGGGTCTCAATTTTGAAGTTGAAAAATTGGAATTACCTATATGTAGGACTGAACACACCTCCTCCATAGTGTTTTTCAAATATTTTTTAATTTATCAAATTTTTCAAACAAGCAAATTGCAGACATTTTTATTTAGATATTAGTCTTTATGCTTTTTATGTCATACATTAAGAGTCATCACATAATCATAACCAAAGTATTTGACAAGGAAATGGGGGCCATTAACAGTCTACTGTATATTGACTTCAATAAAAATCGTGTTGCATTTGACAATTTCAAAGGATCCTAGCATCCATTTATAAATTTCTTGATCCTACTTTCCGAACCCTGATAGAAAAGTTAACTGATGAAAAGAATTAATATCCTTAATCACATTCATCTTTTAACGGGTCCTGCATCATGTACTTATATATTTCGTAATGTGATATCCTCGGCTACATTTCACCGAGTTCATGACACCAACAACAGCATGCTTTAACATCTCATGCAGATCTATGTTTTTTAAGATGTTTTTCGAATGCTTATGAATTACATTGAAAGTAATACATCCTGTATCATAAAATCAAGGGGTTCATAAAAACTTGTGGGTGTGGATTCTGAGAATCAAATTAGATTAAATATTCATTATGAATTAACAGTACTTTTATAAAATACTAAATTAATGATTTAAAAGGCAGAGGATTGGCTGAAAAATATCTTACAGAATATTTTGGCTAATGCATTTATCTCATTAAAACCTCACAAGCTGTTAAATCCTGAAATTCAATTTCAGGAATATTTAAACTTCCTAGATGATAATGATTTTTTTTTTGGCATGGGTTAATCGCAAAGTTTTTTTTTTGAAGTTTGATTTGTAGGATCATTTACTATTTTTGACTAAAATCGTTTTACATCTGAGTATTTTTAGACTTGGAAAGACAAAATTCTACCCATGGAGCTCCTCTTCCATGTCTCATCTTCATCAGTTTACCTGTCTCTTAGATTGCTGAGTAACGACAGGTGTGTGAATAAATAAGTAAGATCAACTTTTCGTCTTTTTCAAGATAGGTACTTCAAGTACGTAAAAAATGAACTTTTATATAAGTAATAAATTATTTAAACAAGTATGTATAGAAGTACTTATCCCATTTTTTACATCCACTTATTAATCATAAATTGATGTACAGGGATGTACAGAAACAGGATATTTTGTAACCAAATCCATGAGCTAGAGACCAATGGAGAGATTTTAAGTTGTTTAAATAGAGATGAAATTAACCACTTTTTGCATTGAACGACTGAAAATAGTAACAATCTGTCATGTGAAACTTATTCCACATCATTCTGACGTCGGCAAGATTTGACAAGAAATTAAAGTGATATATATATATATATATATATACATGTGCTTTATAAATTTACTTTTGATCTTATCCATAACTGTTTCTTCTTTGGATACAGGTAACGACCTGACATGTTTTTATTATTCAGATTCTGATGAAATTATCTTTGCTGGGGATTAATTCCATAAATTGTATTAAATTTCAAGTATTTATATCAAATATTTTGAAAAGATCATCTTAAACGCATCCGGGAGTATGAAGTTTCTTTTAATATTAAAAAATCAGATGCTGTATTTTTCTCACTTTTTCTGTTTAAATACTAAAGTAAATGAATTTTTTTAATTTGTTAATAAAATTCACAGCTTAGAAAGACAAGAAATTAAAGTTTGTCAAAACAAAAATCTCACCATTTATTTTGTCAGTGATGGACAGACAGAAGGACAGGATAAAAACAATATGCCTGACAACACATGTGAGGGAAAAATATATTGCTATACCAAAGAGTAAATATACCATTCCTTAGTTTCCTTATTCTTCCTTTTTAAAAATCTATATCTTATATCTTAGATAAGTATAAGCTTGATACACATTTTTTTCAGTCAGGACTCCACCAAGGAACTTGACACTCTACACAATTTCTTATACAATTCTTCTTTTTAATAGTAAATGTGACTTTATCAGAAATATGGCATGTTAATATAACATCGTGAATCTTTACATTTATTTTTTTTTGTATTAAGACTGAAATTGAAAGAAATTAAGATTTCAACTGATGGAAAATGTTGACTATTATCCTTGTAATAACTAATAGACCTGCCAATAGTTCAAAAATAAGTTTGATTGAAGTGTGAGTATTTAATTTGTCGCTGAAATTTACAACTACAAACATCGCACCTTGACCCTAACTAATTACCCAATTTGCTGATATTTTAAATTAAAGATTTCTCAATGCATCATGCAATTTTACAATGTTTTGCAAAATCTACGTCTCACGTCCTCTGTATTAAAAGCCATGACAGGAGCCAAATAATTTTAATTGATCGCAAGATCATATCGGTACATACCAAAATGTTTTCACATCATGTTATTCGATTGTAACCTTATAAAGGAAGTTGACACTATCATCTCAAAAGTTTTGAATGAAACTCAAATAAATCATCAACATTCTCGCCCAGGACGGAAATTGATGCCTTGGGTAAACGCAACGTTTATTTAGTTCCAATCCGTACTCAATAAACGTCTCCTAGTTACTTGGAACAGTTTCACCAAGGACAAGTGGGGTTACGGTTTATGTTTGATAACTCTCAAGTCTATTCCTGCTCTTTTAAATTGGTCACATCATTTTCATCGCTTTTCAATTACTTTTCAATGAGAACTTAATTGATGTGTATGGGTAAATATACAATAAAAACTCAAGAGCGATACCCTTGCACAATGTGGTACGTGAATGAATATCTATTGTTAATGGGGAGATCAACATCCTTTTAATAAACATCACTTTTTATCATATTTTGAAGTAATTACAGACTTTATCTGAAGGTTAAATAATACATAGATTGTATCAATTTAAAATATTAAAATTTATTTTTGGCCTCTTCATTTCTCATTTACTGATGAATTTTTGAAAAAAATCTTTTGACAGATAGTTTGGTTTCATTTTTCAAAGAATAAAAGGACAAAAATGAAAGTGATTTTGCCATTTTAGATCATAATTAATTAATAGAGTGAAATTTTGTATGAAAAAGGTTCACTTAAGAACTAGTTAGTATTTGGTACAGATATCGCCTACAGATGAATAAGAATTGTCTCCGGGGATGTAAACTTACGATACGTGTCATGTTTTATTTCTCCTAGTATGTGTACAACTGTTGAAGGCTGAATTTTTTCTTCTCTAAAGAAGGAATTTTGTACCTTTATAGTCTAAATTATCAATGACAACATAGAAGTTCCGGCGGTTTCGTTAATTTAAATTTTTCTTTTCCTTTACTCAAAGACCTTTTGTTCATGAACTTTTAAAACAAGAGAGATTGCAATGCAAATTATTTTTCATAATATTTTCCTCATCTTGAAGAAGTGATTTTCTGTGAAAATCAAGATAAATATCTTTATTCATTTTTATGACAAAACGAATACAACAAAAACTTTTGAACAGAAACAATACCTGTCAACTGAAACAATTTTTATGGAAAACAAGTAACATTACTGAGGACAAAAAAAAATTAACATATATGATTGGATAATAAAAATTTTGTGTCTAAATGATAAACATAAATAATCATAGCACAAAAACAAAAGACAGTACTATTTTAGCTTCAAATATTTATGACTCATCGATCATCCTATTCCCACATCCTAAAAACATCACAGTGGATAACACAATACACAAAAAAATCGTAAAACAATGATTCATTTTTATGTCTGCATAATTTGTGTCTCTTATCATAATGACATATTAACAAATAAAATATTGTCGTATCAGTATCCTTTGCTGAGGTTTATGAATATATTCAATTATGTATGCAAATCAGCCAACCCAGACACGAAAATCACATCTTGTATTGACAATACCCGTCAAATGTTCCTTTATCTTCGTCTATTTACTAGACGTTCAACTCGAAACTATTGTTTAAATCTTTTGGCAGTGTTTGAAGCTTCTGCAGCCTTATATAAAACTTGATGGTAAATGATAACTTCAGGTGATTTAATTAAATTGAAATAAACTTAAGATGAGACGGTTTACAATAGATTCCCAGGAAGAATAATACACTATCCTATCAGTGGATAAGAGATTCAAATTATGCGTGTGCATCGATCTACAATCAAATTTCAGCACTATGGCATTTGATCTACATAAAATTTATAACATATAGCGATTACGTCATTTAACGATTATGTAAAGCATGTTTTGTATTCTTAACAAAATCTGATTTTTTTGTTTAAATTTTTAATGATGGCCTGTAACAGAGCTTTAGAATACATTTTAAGTATTCTGATTTTTAAACAGAAATAATTTATCTTAACATTGTTTTCTGCCACTGGACATTAAACATGCAACTAAACAATCAATCATTTAAAATTTCTGATTTCCACGATTAAAAAGGATGATAGTGCAATTATCCAGAAATGAATTCCGAATGGAATTAGTTGAATTTAGCTATTACCATTTTAAAAAGAATTCTGATCATATAAAATGAAAACCCTTTCAATGTAAGCTTTCATTAATAGTACATTAATTTACAAAGAATGATTCAAAAACACATTTTAAGAATTATTCATCAAAATAACATTTCCAACCCTATTTATGTATGGCAGCATCATTATCATTCTGAGCTTTTCATAAGATGTTTGACAAACCCACCAATTTATCAACCTACTTTTAAATTTAATCATAATTCAAATTTTAGATATTAAATTATTATTCTATTTAGTTAGAAATATCAAATTTCACTTAATTTATTGATAAGGGGAGAACAACTTCCATCAAGTTATCAAATTTACTTTATTTGATGAGGACCACTCCATCATGTTTAATTTCGGCCACGTTAAAAGCCCCCCGTTATCACCTGGTGACAACAATTACCTATACATATTTTTCTTTCAATATAGAATCTTTGAAATGTTCAAGACTACATGAAATTAAGGTAAAAATCAATTTGCACAACAAATATACAAGGTAAGAGCTTTGTCCATGGGATTGAGTTTGCAACAATTACTTCAATGAATTGAAAATCGTTCATGTGTCAAAACGATAACTGTAAATTCTATTCAACCAATCACTCTGTCAAAATATACTTTGATTCTAAAAGCATGCTACAACATATCTAAGTGGACAGCCTCAGGCTGATGCTTAAAATGACTACATTGTGTAACTTTTCAATTTCCAGATGATACAGTAAAGACCATAAGGGTGATTAGGTCCACTATGGGAGTCCAGTTATTATGTCAACATGATAGGATTAAAATTTCAATACCTTTTATATCATATATTTTGACTCAGGTGACGAGAATAAGGCATTTATAAGTAGCCTTTCATCTTAATGTGGATGAAAACAAATTAATAGTTAAAATTTTGTATAAACAATTTCTTATAAGACTCCTAAAGATGATTCAACCGGCTTTTAATAACATCATTTTCTGTTTTTAATTGTAATGAATTTTTCACGGAGCTCAGAACCATGACCCTTTATATATTTACTGTTAGACTTAAAAATTTCAATAAAAGCATTTACTTTTCATATTGCTTCTGAAACTATTCAATTAAAGTGCCTTATTAAAGTAATATCTTAAAATTTACGACATCTCAAATTTTGTTGTTTTTACAATTGAACTGAAAATAAAATAAATTTATGCCTTAAAAGTCACGTTTTCACTTAAAAGATTTTCAACATACAAGGAAATTTCAAAACGATAAATATGAAAAATATAGGAAATAGAAATTTGGTTATAGTTAAAAAAAACTTTTTTCATAAATATCAGCTTCCTTCTGCTCACATAAATGTTCATTTTTGCTGACGGAGTATCTTAATTAGCATTGCTACGAATATGCTTTTTAAGGTAATCTCAAAGTCAAACTAATAAACTGTACAATTTTTTTTCTGTATTTGAATCCTACCAAACAAGTACGATGTAACTACTGTATGCAAAAAAAATGTGTCTCATGATTACTTTGTAGAAATTCATTACATTTTTAATCAAAGCATGAAAATATGTGTTTAATTATGTCTGACACATGTTTGAGGCAGATACATGTAACTTCACTGTTACTTCACGTATAGGTAAAAATACGGTAAATTTTTTTTTCATCAATCATTTTAGACAAAGAGCCATGCATGTTACTGGTTGCCCACTATTTAGACTATAACCCTTAATATCGTGCAGCTGTATATACCTGGTCACTTTCCTCTGGTTCGTCTTCTGTATATGGTCTGAAGTGATGGTCATTAACTGGAACAGCAACTACTTCATCTTCTTGAGCTGTAAATAGAAAGTATAAAATTTGTAACAAGACTGAAACTGGATAGGATTTATTCGCACATAAAATCTTTTTTTACAGCACTAATGCAGTAAGGAGTTTTCTATTTCAAATGGTCAAAAGAAGGGCAACGATGCTGCAAACATCTTGCAAAGAAGTTTACAATCATTGCTACATATTGTGATATGTTAATACATGTAGTTGAGAAAACCGAAGGCTCAAAGTTATGTGCTATCATTCCTCAGGACTACTGGTCATTGGATTAGGTCCAGTAAAAATTTTTTTTGGGGTTCTTCTTCTTTACTGGATAAAATATTATGCAAGAAGCAAATAACATTAAAAATTTTGCCTGAAAAAGCCCACTCAAAGCATTGCTTAGTCTATTGATGACTGGACATTTACTGAAGTACATGTCCAGCAAGAATCAACGACCTTCTTTATAAATAGAGGTACCTGTCCTGCAAGATTGTTCTTCCATTATTTGTTATTGTCGCTCTGTGTTTATTGTCTATTTATAGAATTTAGTTTTTAAGTTCTTAATATGTTCTGTCATCTCAGTTGAGTTATTTCAAGACATGTAATTTTGTAAGGTCATCCAGAAGTGTGAGTACAAGGATACTAAATTATAAAGTAATTATTATACTTGTGCACACGTTCTCTACTTATGAAATTAAATTATGAAGTTACTTGTATGCACATACCGGTATACATTTTGTGGTTTGTAAAATAAGGACCTTTTAATCATTGAAACCAATTGTGACCTCATGACATTCATTTCTCGCTACCATTAATTGTTGGGTTGCCACATTTGTGACATTAACTTCATATACATATATGTAGCATGAACTACAAATATTTTAAAATTTTGTATTTCAGCCATGTTCAGACATTTTTATGTTATTTTTCACCTTTAAAAAAATATCGTGTCATTAACATTTCAACATCCCTCTTTTGTTCAAATATTTTCTCATAAAATACCAATGCATGTTGTGAAATACCTATAGTAGCAAACTGATAAATATTATTAAAACCGATTTGGCTTTATTAAATACAGAATGTTTTACCAATAAAATCAATAATTCTTTTTCCTGAATCACTGCTAAGTATCATTAATGCTTTTTCTTAGTAATGCAAACATCCTTATATCAAAACCGGGTACACTTTAATGCTTTTATGAAAATTTTATGGGAAAAATACATGACGAGACTTAGCAGGATTGAAGAGGTTGCGGTCCAAAGTAATTCATAAGAAAAACTCCATCTATTTACAATTTATGAGACCCAACATCTTCTAAAGTATTAACCATTACAAAGCTGAATAAAGAAATTGTAAAGACATGTATAAATATTTACAGATCTGTTTAAATTTAATGTATTTCAATGGTTTTCCCAACATCATACATTTATCAACTGAAAAATTCTTTAATGTGCTTCAATTTTCTTATAGAACAAAATGCTGTGTCAAAAATGTTTAATATCGGCCTTTGATAAAGACATAAATAGTTAATTTTATGGTTTGGGTGGTATGAAGTGCTGCTCATGATCAGAACAAAAAAAGATTTTTGTAAAATTTAGATATGGCTACTTAACCTTTTTCAATATTAAATTTTTGAGAAGATAGATTTTAAACAATGTGCTTCTATGATTAAGGAATTGAAAAGCAATGTATAGTTTTGTATTTAAACAAATCTTATCTACTAGCACCAGAATGACTAAAAATTAGGATAAAAAACTAATTCTAATGCAACTCATTTTGTATTGTTTATCCTGATTGGATGATGCCACAAATTTCAAGGCATCAATTAAAAGATTGATGATCAAATCATCAATGTTGTCTTCAAATTCAATATTGTTATATCCTAATTGGATGAGTTATGCATCATACAAAAATAAATGGAGAATGTGTCTATGGACCACAGATGCCCCCGCTTGTAAATATGCACGAGTCAACTTCCACATGCAGATGCAGTATTCATGTAGTTAAGAACATTTTGTGATTATAAGCATAAGCGGCGGGGGCATAAAAATTGTACTGAATAATGGTCAAAGTAGAAACTTTTAATAATCAAAATCACTGACCAAAAGTTTTGATTCTTTGAACAAGGCCTTTCAAAATGTATACAGTCAAAATAGCTCATTTTCTTTAAACTGTAGCAAGCAAATAAAAAGTTATCAATTTTGACTTTTGAAATTGTGAACTTGTTCTCTCTTTATATACAAATGTAGGTATATCATTAATTGCTTTCTTCATTGAGAACATGTAGATCAAAATCTTAAGATGGTATATAGGTAGACTTAAAATAGCCATAAAATATTTGTCACATCATCAATACATGTATTAGAACACCGTTTTATGGATCGGGACAACATAAAAAGCATCCATTAATAGCAATGATGTCCAAAAAACATATATTTGCTATTTCTGCAACAATAATTGTTGGATCAATCAAATTCTAGCCTGCAGGCTGTATAGAGATGCTTGACCTTGGATGACAAAGGTCATGCCATAACAAATGTAAACAAGTAAATAGGGAGACAAAGAAGCCAGGTAAATTCAATTTGCATGCCGACACAGGTGTGTCATAAAAACTGATGTTGAGTTCTTGGTCAACATAAAGTACAATAAAAGCAATGTAGACCAACATCAGTATGATAAAAGTTAACAACTTGACGTCAATGGATTCTGAGAACAAAAATCAATTTCCGAGAGAAAATGTCGACAAACAAAGTCAGCAAAATGTTTTCTTTATATCAAACAAATATGGTTAAATATTTAATGAAATTATTTTATGTCTTTGTATGACATTTGTTTCTTTTAAGGTGATACCGAAGAAAAAGAAAATTGATTCTAAATACTAGAAGCCAATTAACATCAAAATTTTCTTTTATCCTTTTTCTATGAAGGCAACTGACTAAATAAACTTTGGTGGCGACTTAGCATCTAGGTTGATAACAATACCTTGACTTACAATCAATTTTCATGATTCTTCTACTTTTAAGAAAGAAACGCCCTCATCATCCCAGTTTTAACTCATGAATACAGTTTCAAACAGTTCATCATGTAAACGCCTATCACTTCAACAAACATGGAAAATAACAAGTTTCTTTCAAATAGCATCTCTTTGTCCCAACTTTATTATCATAAAAGCTTTGAAATAAAGAAGTTTAAATATATGTAATGGAATATGTTCCTGTAATTGCACTTCTTTTAGGATGTTCAAATATTTTAACAAATTCTATATTTTTTCCCATTACCTACAAAATTAACAATGATGGCATTTATTTGTTCGTGATCCTTGATCTTCTAGTGAATTCAATTAACTTCAAGTTCTGGTACTGAGACTCTAAACTTTTATTTGTTTGTAGTGATTTAAAAAGTTTTGAGATGAAGCAATAACATTTTTGCCTTATAATTAAAATCGTCTTATTTTATATCATAGATTTCCAAAAAGTTACAAACTCGAATTTA
Source organism: Mytilus coruscus (assembly GCA_017311375.1). Lineage (NCBI taxonomy): Eukaryota > Metazoa > Mollusca > Bivalvia > Mytilida > Mytilidae > Mytilus > Mytilus coruscus. Next base: position 68,066,924 of record CM029600.1, on the reverse strand, counting down.
AAATCTCGAGATTCAATCCAAAATTTAATTACAAGTCAGGGATAATTTTTTTGTAGGCTATTATCTTGATAAAGTATCACTATATGAATTATATAACAATTGTGTCTATGTATCAATTGTTCAGACCATTTTAGATGTTTAATAAGACACTATATAATAACATCTTTACGTTTAACGTTACCCACTGAGATATATTTCAATACATCATTATTAAATGCTTTTTTCATTCCTAAACAACCAGAAAAATATCCCTATATTCATCACTGTAGCGATGAATACAAAGGTCATAATTTTTGGCAATTGGAGATGGTATTGGGTTTAGGCGTATTTCAATGGATGCTTAAAGAGCCCATAAAGAGGCTAAAATCGTTACTGATAACCCCTCCTATCTACCCATAATCAGTACCAGCTGACGTTAATCCAACCGTGCTGATGAGAACACAGCCAGATGAGGTGACCCCGATAAGGGTTTATTTAACCGACAAAGGGGATAAGAAGTCGTAGTATCTGAAGCTTTTAAGAAGATTAGAAAAGAAGTTAAATAGTACGAATGACTAATACCAGGAAAATGTTCATTTAAGGAAATGCCTTGTACTATTAAACAAAGCAGAACATTGCTGAAACAAAACTTTTCTTCCGAAATTCACATTTTCATTCAAATCACAAATTCAAAAGATGAAAATAATAAGGGTGTGTATCATAGTTCTTTATTGTTTCCAACACAAAAGTATGAAAACAAAAAAAAAAGATGATACAGTATTACCTCATGATTTTACGGAAATCTGAATTGTAGCATTTTTCTTTAACATGCATTTCATTATCAATAATAAAAAAGATAAATTTTTTTAGCCTAGTTTCCAATTTCTAAAATTCAGTACTTGTACTCATTAATATTTATAGAAATGGATACTTTTACATTTTATTTCAAAAGATAATTCTTCCTTAACATATATGAAATATTTGCCACTGAAAGGCAAGCAGCATTCAATCAATCAAAAGGAAATAAATAAATGCACATTAAAGCCACCAGTAACTGAGAAATCCTCCACTGGACCTTGTAAACCAAATAGCTGACCACCCCATTACTATTATATTTAGTATAATTTACAGAGGATTGCAATACCACATCATAAATTGCAAATTCAAATCCAGCATTTTATTTTAAATTGTGTTATACTTAAGGTTATTACTCTGCGTTCAGTCTTACATCATGAACATACACCAATTTGTATGCAATTATAATTTTTAAGTTCTAAGAAAGGGTGTTCTGACCTTCAAAAACCTTCGACGGAGTTGCTGATGACAGAAGATGACATTTAATAGTTATATATATTGTTACAGCAAAAAGCTACCAATGATTGATAGTGTTACATCTTCCTCTTGGCAAGTATGCAAATCAGCTCATGACTTGTCTATTAAAGTCCCTAAAGGATGACAAATTTAGCATCCTGGGAAGATAGATGTGGCCATCGCTTTCTTCTGTATTCAAATCAAGTTTTTAAAGAATTCATTAACATTAACTTTCTCCTCATGTACTTATTTTCTTGTAGGTGTACCTATTAAGAGTAAAAACATAATATTCTTGGAAGATTAATTTCAAAATTTATAAAGTTCAAGAAATATGAATCCAGGAACATGAAAATGTGTTTAGAAAATTCATTATTTTCTGTTCCTTTAATTGCCTTTTGTTCACATTTCTGACATGAGAAAATATTAAATGTGCATTTTTTTTAAATATGCTAATAAATTTTAATTAAAATATTAAATAAGGAAACAATGTTTACAGATCATGCTTAATAAATTAAGCAAAACAAGAGTTTCATAACAGAATTTCTGCCCCAAAATTGAGACAATCAAATTCTACTTCTATTTTTTTGAATAACACACATGTAATACATGTATTAATGGTAACTGTCAGAGAGATTTAAAGAATTATTTTGCAAGTTTACTGAGCATTTATCTAATACTGATCATTAGGATTTATCTGAACAAAACAAGTGCACCAAAAAATGAACCAAGACTGGTGCCCTACATCATTTTCCTTAGCACCAGTCTTAACTTTGTCAAACCATGTTGTTATTCTTCAATATTTCAGTTGTGAGAAAATCACTACAGCTTTGTGCTAGGAGGATTTTGATCTTTTATGCCTTTTATACAATGAAATGTACTTTTTCCCCTGTGTGGACATTTGAGCAATGAGTTTTCAAATCTATTTCTTATCAAAAATGCTATCTCATTACATGCAAGACAAAAATCCTTGTCCTTCAGTTCCAAGCAAGAAATTTTTAAGAGATGATCACCAATTGTTTAATATTAATACTCTTACTTTTAATTTTGTGTCTTGAATGTCCAAACTTAAAAGTTCTACTCTTGACCAATCTTTCAAATTTACATGTCTATTTCTATACCATTTCAAACCTCCACTGTTTTGCTATGCCAAAAAGGGCAGAAAGCCATGAGATAGTCGCAATTACAATTTGTAATTATACGGGGAACAACTCCAAATTGTTTTGTCATTGACTGATTTGGGACCACAGGCAAAACTAACACCTTACTTAACAAACAAGACTTCAGGAGACAAGAAGGTTTCCATGTCAATTAGTTATGTTATTAATAATGTGTTTTACATAAATGGCAAACCTTGTCACTGTGTTACTATATATGTAAAAAGGTATAAAAAATCTTGACTTTTTGTGTGCTACAGGTTAATTGGCTCAATCAAAGTGTCAAATCTTATTTTTCGTAGAAAAAAAACAAACAATTCTGATCTTGTAAAATTGTTCAAATCCTTGTAAATGAACAATGATGAAGCAAATGATATAAAATGTTTAATTTTTTGTTTTCTGCACAAATTTTTCTACATATTGCTGTAGAATACATATTGTCTATCTTCTGCCGATATTCAAAAATTCAGTCGGAACCAGTGGCCATGATGCACCATTTTTTTTGGTGTGCTTAATTCTTCACACTCATTTTGTAGAATTAATAAAAAAAATAGTTTTCAACCTCAGTTAACTATGCCATGAACTTTTTTGTTTTATACTGAGATCTCAAATTTGACTTTGATAAATTAGTCCTGTAAAATTTTGACAAGGAACATAAAATAGTTAAAACAGATTAAAGTTAAACAAAAACGTCCTTAGAAACTTTAAACAGGTATAAAACTTTGTTTGCATCTCATGTTGAGGTACAGGCCTGACCTATCTACTTGTATTGATTTATTGATGAAACGGGACATTATCACAGGATAAAACTATCATCCAGAGATCTTTTTACATCCCCTCGTTCTTTTTCTCTCTTGTTATCGGCCGATTGATCAACATGTCAGCTACAAATATATGGCACAAATATCCCACATAACGACATCACCACCGAAAAAACTGCCAATAACATCCTAAACAAATCTTATGTATGGTTCTGTCAATAAAGGTTTGTTTAATTTTGACATGTTAATATTATTCAATATAAACCATGCAGTTTTTCATCAAATATATTCCTATTGATCTAGTGAAAACTGCTAAGTATCTGATTTCACAAGAAGAACCAGGTCCAATTCTTACATTTAAATTAGTTTGAGACATTTCTTTGAATTTGTTTCCTAAATTAAGCAACTTTTACTACTTTGTATTTTTGAAGATTTTAAAACTTCAAATTTAACATGACAAATCAAATTTATCAAGATGCTAGTTTAACTTGTTAATTTTTCATAAAAATTTGTATAGAGACATTTATATCAATATAACATATACTTTGATCAATTCTCTTCAATAAAGATCTTTAAATTTGGTCCAAATTTCACCCAAAAAAATGATCTCCTGTTATGAAATCCTGTAATCTTAAAGTTTAATTTATTAAGATTTCGGATTTAAATTATACATCAATCTCATTTCCTTGTTTCGTTTGCATTTCTTTTTAATATTCAAACACTTGATATTTTCTTCGGAGTGAAAGGCTATTGTTACCTTAATGTATATCAGCAACTGGATTATGAAAAAGGCGGAAAATTATGAATAGTTTACAATATATAAAATTTTCATCACTTCATTATCAGTAAATAAGATCACAATTTAATTTAAACTCACTGCACATCTAACATTGATACTTTAAATACTGTACTGATTTAATAAATGATTAGTATTTTGCTGCAAATATAATTACTTCTCAACGCTGATGGTTGCTACCAATTAAATCCTGATGTATTTGAAAAGATGTTGAAAGAAAATCCCTTTTTTAAAGCCAGTCATATTATACTTATACTGACTCACCGATTGTCCTTGGTTAGATAGACATCTCAATACAGAACGACGGGACTATAGAATAGGTGACTGCACGTAGTAAATGGAAACTGCCAATCGATCGACTAATCTCACAAAAAGGGAAAATGTCTTTGAAATTTGAGATTTTTACATCAAGCATCATTCATTCTTTGCCGTAAGAAACTTGGCTCCATGATCAAGGTACTCAACGACAGAAAATATCAATTAAAGTTATCATAAAGACTTTGTTCTTATTATTTCCACCAATGAATACGACCTTTAAGATCTAAAGATTGGATGATGTACAAAAGAAAAGATAACTCAGTTTCCAAAAGATAAGGGGATGTCGGTCTTTATTAGACCACCGCCTAAAGTTGTTTATACTTTTAATCCCTTTGTAAAAAGAAAGAAATTGGTTATAAAAAATATATTTCAAAATCATTCAACTTTTGTAAAAACCATTATGATCTCTAATTAATTAAAAAAAAAGGTTATAACATTCGATGTGAACAAAAATCAACTGAAAACCAAATAAATTCTATTCTTTTTAATCCACATAATATGGTTAGGAATTGCAAAATCTGCCAATCATTTTTAATTCGAGGATATACTTTACCTCAGGTCACACAAGTCCAAAAACATATTAAATGTAGCATGAATATATATATAAAAAAAACTACTGTATTTGTAAATATTGATCAATGTATCAGATGCATCTTGTATATTTTAAAAAAAAGTTAAAAAGAAATATCTTCAGTAGGAAGTCCTATTTCTAACTGATACCGGGAAGCTAATTTTTATATTTAGATCAAGTTTTCAGAAATACAACTAAAACTGTAATTGTATAAGAAAAAAAATAAACCCTTAAAGTACCCCTGATACCCTGAAAAGGATGAAGACTGTAGGGCTAGCTTTATCACCGGAAACAGTTATCAAGTTGCTGGTTTTGTGTGAAGATTTGATTCACAATACTGAAAGGAATACCAGCAGACAGGATTAGTGTCGACAAAAGGTGTGCTACTCCTATCTCAGTACTAAAATCAACATCTTTTTCAAAATGACAAAATGGCCCTGGGTGGTCAGGTCGGTTACTATGGTGGGACAAAATACAGGTGCTTCATCCTTTTATCTTTTCTACCTGAGATAATTCAATGAGATAGACCAAAGTATTTGACAAACAATCACATGACTCAATACAACAAATAACCAATGGATGCTGACAATAATAAAGTTACAATAGGTATTTGAGTAATTCATTTACATCAAAGACCGCCATTATTGATTTAATAAACACATTTTTCGTAGTTATTAATAAGCTTAAACATGTTAAATAAGTGATAATTCTAATCCCAAGAGGAGATAACTCTATGATAACAGTAGACAATGACAAAAGTATCACCTATTTTTCTATATCATCTACAAGGTAATTACCTGCAATTAACACCTTTGAAGATTTCTTTGATCTTATTTAGAGGATAGAATCTGCTCAAGTTTCTCTTGTTAAGCCTACAAAGTTTTATCTTATTGTTGCTATACCTCTCTTACAATCGAAGCTTGTCTCAATTTGTGATAGATTCAGGTACAAATGTATTAAAAACTTCTCTCAAAGCTTCTCATGATATTGAATATAAAACTGATTTTTTTTTAAACATGAAAATGAATTTAAATCCTGTATCATTTGAAAGGCTTTGCAAAAAATTTTATTTAGCCATTTCTATAATGATTCTAAAGTATATAATATAAATATATGGGCAATAAAAATCTACTAAACCATTTCACGAAAGTTATATACATACAGATATATATATAGGTCATAATCAAATAAAGAACACCTAAATGAAAGGTAACTCAGTTCAAATGCATCAACTTACTTTACAATTGAGCATCACCAAAAAACACTTTAAATGAGGATTTTATCGAAATTTGTTAAGCGTAACGACAGCACCTGATAATTGTATAGATGTGAGGGTAATATCATCCTGGGTACAGAAGATAGGTCAAGATGATAACATGGATGCCCGCTTTACTAAGACCACACCTCCTGTACCGTTACACAGTTAATGATGACTATACACGAGCGTTAATTTCTATGTGCTTATGATCTTAATGGATGTTGTCATTGTCAAGACTTTGTCATTTTCCTGTTCAAGATGATTTAACAAAGATACCTGGTATTAAATACGTTTCTGAAGTCTCATTTGAATCTTTACTCATGTATTAATGTTGTCTATTAGACACTTTTTAAGAGCTTTCAAATATTTATATAACATGTAATTAGGATTATTATATTCAGAAATTCTATGTATCTGATACATGTCTTTATAAACAATCTTGGTACGAATAAACCCTGGAATTTAATTTTTCAAATTTATCATTAAAGTTTATATTTATGTGGTTTGAGCTTATTGGCTCCATTTCAAAGATCTTATTTTTAAATCGTTATTTTTCTTGAGTTCTGCAACAACTTAAGACAAAATCATCAAAGACAAATTTTTTCATAGAATAATAATATAAACTTCAAACAGTTTTAATTTATTCAATATAGAATAATGATGTACAAGTAAGAGTTTTTTTTAATTTTTCTTTCAACTTTACAAATATAGTTTCACATGTTAAGCTTATGAAAGTTTCCTTCTTCCAAATCAAATTCCTAAGTACACTGAACAAGAAAGTAGCGTTTCACTCAAGTATATGTATCAATAATTTTGACATGACAAGCTGGACAAAAGGTCACATTGATGAAAATTTAGACAAATAAATTTGTCAAAAGATTTCTTAATACTTTGATTTAAAATTTCCTTTATGAAATTGAGGATAAATCTTAGAAATCAATATCGGGTCATCTAGAATTACAAGTTTCTACGTGGAATGATTGAAGCTCCAGGATGTTGACAATATCGCTGATATCAGAAATGAAAATCAATTTTCAAAATTTCATACAGGTGTTCAATTTCAAAGATAAAGATGTATCATCAATTGATTTCATCTTGTAAAGGGTTAATAAGGGTATGTCTTATGTACAAAATCATCAAAACTGTTATGGTTTATTGAAGTGGCATGAGGGTACATGTACATGGTGGCTTGCCATCAGAAAAAGTGGACTGCCACTACTAGTCACCATGTTAAACTTTTGCAGTCATAGGCCTGACGCTCACTTTTTGGAAAATTTTGTTTTGTAAAGATTCTATTGACCTGTTCTAGAAATTTGTACATCAGCTTTAGTACTTTTACAAGCTTTGGCTGGTTTGCCTGTTGGTGAGCGTGAAGATTGGCTGCTTATTAGGACTATATAAAGATATAAAATTAACAATTTTTAATATTGCTAAAGTGACATTTACAAAATGCCACCATAAAAACATCATGGCTTGCACCACTGTGACCAGACATGGGAACTAGCAGAAGGGGTTCAAATACAATACTGAACAATAAAATATCCTAAATCAACTCCATTAAGTTTGTACATGATAAGACAGGATATTGGTAAGATGTGCACGGACTAAACAAAATAAAAGATATCTTGGTTATAATTTTGATAGATTCTTCAGCAGCTTCTTAACTATTAAAAAATATGCATGTTTTAATTCAAAATATTAAGAGAAACTTGTACATTATATTTCAAATTAAAGATTAAATCAGCTAAATCAGCAGTCATGATATTATAAAGTTTTAAATTTAATCATCAAGTATTGTGAAATAACATAGAATTACTAATAATCATTTGATGTGTTAACATAATAACTACATCTATATCATACTATTTCATTTTTTTTATTATTAAAATAGAAATAGAAATCTGATGACCAAGAAAAAAATTTCAGTCACTAAAATTATTTATGACAATTGAAATGAATACAAAATACAAAGTCATTCTTGACTTTACAAAAACTGATAAACATGACAATCATTTCTCCTGTATTTTGGCAACCAATAAGAATCGAACAAAAGAAAATGAAATATTAACTTTTTCCAATATGCATCGATGTATTATTCAGCAATGAAACTGAGCTGAAAAGTTATAACGGGACAATAATTGCAGCACTGGGGCGAGAAGAATAGGAGCTCAGATGTTAATCTATTAGGAAGACAATACCCCAATGAGATTAGTTTAAAAAGTTTCTTTAACAATACATAGTAATTTCAATTGTTTTCCAAATACCTACATCTATTGTTATAAAGGATAGCCTATGACCTGTATTGTACCTTATCGTAACACCATAAAGTCGTCAGTGAAAGGGAAAATAATGCTTTCAAATATTTGTGAAAGAAAACTGGCGATGGTTGCCAAAAATCTAATGAAAATTCCTGCTATCTTATTTCTTACATACTATTCTGCAACTGATTTTCTTTTGTTTAATTGTTTTTGAACATCTTTTGTTTTAAGCCAGTCTAATATAGATGAAAGTGACACGATCTACCGAAGGGCACACTGTTCATTAAAAACAGATGAAGCGGTTAAAGTATGATAGGAATGAAGTGACATTTGTTTTAACAAGATTAAGCTGGTGAAGTCATTTAATTAAGTCCTTTGTTAATTAACAATCTTTTGTTTAAAAGTTTGAAATGGTTTCAAATGTACCCAAGTATACTTTTTAATACTTCAACACATTTTGATGTATTCACTTTGTAAGCATACAGACTAGAGTTCAAATTCATTAATCACGTCTTTAGGAGTTCCAAAATCGTTTAACATCAGCAATTGTCATTCTGCAAATTAAATCGATAGAATTCATTATCAATATAATTATACTAATTTTGTTATGAATCATCATTAAAAAGTCTCTGAAAACTGGAAACTGTTTTAATTGACACCTCAAAATGACTAAAAAATAGCCTTCTTTTGAAAATTATTTAATGATAACATGACAAACAAGGACATTTTTATCCATTTAAAATAATTTGTTCCAACCACGTTTTAAATCATATCTCCACTTAACAGGACATCATTCAGCAAGTTTACTGGTCTACAAATTAGATAAATTATAACCATTTATTCATCATAATAAGATCTGCGATTACTCGACCTTCAGTAGCATGCATTAAAATATTTTCATTTTGTAGATCAAGATGAATACTCTATTTTAAACAGTGTTGCATGATGTTGTCATTGGCCAAATTCCAAGGTATTTAACCACCTGTATCTCGGTAATTATAACTAAATCAGAGATAATTACACAAAGGTGCAATTCAACTCATCCTCATCAATACAATTGTATAGATATCCTAGTGATAAACTATTATTCATTAAATCCATTGAAGATTAAATGAATATTTTGTCACTGAACTAAGAAAGGCTTGAACAGAATTCACGGAAGCCAAGTCTGGCATGTTGAATCTTTTAGTTTGTATTTATGACATATCAATGAATTAACTTCCTATTGTTTTACAGTATAATTCAATACTTCAAAGAAATCTTCTTAGTACATTACATAAATTAATAATGCTCTTCAGCTTGTACCCTAATTCATGTTTTAAGTCCTGTAACAATTTTTCTTTTAAGGTATCAGTTTTTGTCGAGAAGTTCAAAGCTAAGAAGAAATGTGTTCTCTGCTACCATATTAACAAAATGAATACATAAAAATTCCAGGCCTTTTCTTGTGTTTTGCTACCCTAACATTACACAAACTGTCAATTATTATGCCAAAAAATGTCTGCTGTTCCCTAAATTTCAAACAATTACACAGGAGTTTTCCACTCACTGGTCAAGCAAGACTACTGGCTATTCGTTGTAAGACTTGTACTTCCTAATGAAGCTAAGAATTCATTTATATAAATGTTGTGTACAAGTTATCATTTTGTACAAAAAAATTGTACAAATTATAATTTGTATTTTGGCTTTGTACAAATTGTTATTTGTACAAAAAGTGCCTGTACAAATTACAATTTGTACAAAAAATCGACTAAAATTCACTTATAACTTGTACAATAATTTATAGTATGGATTTTGTTATAAAAAAAGCATTTACACAAACTATAAAACTTTTATTCAATGGTCACATAATAAACCTTGTTTACAAAATACAAAAATATCCAGATGGAGACAGGAAATGTAATTGATACATTCATGCTAGTTAATTCTGATAGTACAATAGAAATTGGCCACAGTGACAATTCTGATAGAATAATAAAAATTTGCCTCAGTGAAAATACTGATACAAATGTAGTATAATAGAAATTTGCCCCAGTGACAATTCTGATGACACTGACATGGAAACACCAATCATACGTGCCAGGAAGCGGGCTCTGTCTGGCCAACAGATCAGAGCCGAATATCTAACAATGAAAACAAAACAGAAATTATCAGAACTTGCTGTGGGGGATAATGTCATTATACCAATTCCTCAGTATGATCGTGTCCCAACTGATCCTCGAAATATCTTATGTGTAATTATTGAATCTGGAGAATTTGGATACCACATTGGAACAGCTGTAGGAATTTTAACAGGATATTTGCCGAGAAATCATATTGAATCTGTTGAAGACACATCTTTATTCTCAAGAACGGTTTCAAAGCTTCAACTTTCGCTACATGAAGCAGTTAAAAAGCTTTCAAAAAACTGGTGGTCAGGGTTTTCTTTCATGTTAATGCAAAGGGGAGAGCAGCACTTCTAAATGTAAATGTAAAAAGCAAAAGATGAAGTGCAATTCCCGATGCGATAATTCACTCACATGCTCAAACAAATGATATAGTACTATTTTTTTGTTTTGTAAATAAGGTTTATTATGTGGTCATTGAACAAAATTCCATAGTGTGCATCAATGTTATTTTTATAACAAAATCCATACTGTAAATTATTGTACAACTTATAAGTGAATTCTGTTTCAATTTTGTACAAATTGTAATTTGTACAAGCACTTTTTGTACAAATTACAATTTGTACAAAGTCAAAATACAAATCATAATTTGTACAATTTTTTGTACAAATTATAATTTGTACAAAATGATAACTTGTACACAACATATATATATATATATATACTCAATATAGCTTCATCCTTATTAAGAGTTTATTTTTGGTGAAAATTCTTATTTCTGATGGAATCTTTGACATTTCTGATGGAATCTTTGACATTTTTGATTAAAAGTTTAAATATACAATTAAATAATAAAAATTTATAACTTTTGTGTGTATGAGTTTTCATTTCAGCAAAAGCTGCACAATCAAGTCAGGTATTTAGTTCCAGCTAAATTATTTTGTGCATTCAGTGCAATAAAAAAAAAATTGCTTGAAAAAGTGCGAATGTATTTGATTTCATAGTTTTCATCAAGGACGTATAACTAACATAATATACGTCATTGTTTTCATCAATCAACAACTTTTTGGAAAAATTGTGATGCAAGTATAAATATCTTCCTAGATTTATATCATGTATATGGGGAACTGTCTATTAGTTAAGGCAAAAAGGATAACAGTCATTATTTTCAAAGTAACATCCACTTTTGAAGACAATATAATATAAAAAAAAATACTGATAGCTGCATACTAGGTTTGGATTCCCTTAAAAAAAAATATTGTTATAAGTTTACCAACAGACAGAATAGCCATGTTTGGTTTTGTTTTGACAGTCTGCTTTGCCTTTATCTAATACTGTATTTCTATGTACATCTTTGCTTAAAAGACTTGTTTGTTTTTAAAATGAGCACAACTGCTAGGCTTCCTTTTCGTTAAGAGAATGCATAGTTCATGTTAATCCCAGAAATTATACCCTTTCATGATCAAAGTTACTTTGGTAGATTGAGTAATAAGATCACAAATTACTACCCTATCTACTCAATGAAAAAGGGGGAAGAGAGGGTTATATTTTCAGATCTGATTACTCACTTTCGTAGAACAGATAAAATTCCTGTGGAAATGGCTGGGACATACCGACGTGTGCCATGATGTGGGAAGTCTAGATCTGTTGATCTGTATCAGAGCTCACTCAAGCAGTCAACGGTTATAGATGGGTTTTTTTTTTTTTTTTTTTTTGTATTTTGGTTTGTTTTATTTCATTCGAATTTGGACTTAGCATTTTATTTTTTTACACAACCAAAGATGGGTTTATCTTGAAGTTTACACTTGACATCTTCTCTGTCGCCAGTTTTTCATACCAGTTACTTCCCCTTTGTGCTGATGATAAAAGTTGTCTAACACTCCGGTCTAAATTTCCCGCGCTTTTTTTCATCTCTGTTTTCTGCTAAGTTTTGTCAATGATTTATAACTAAAATACATAAATAATGGAACCTGGCTCTCTGTTCGCCCTACCGACGCAAGGTAGATCCCAGGCTATGAACATAATTTCTTTTCTTGATGTTTGACAAAAGTGTTTATTTCTATGTTATCCAGTTTTTAATATTATATACAGATAAATCATTCATTCAGTACATAAAGTAAATATTTGAATGTAACGTTATCATCAACTTTGAGAGGTTTTCTTTGTCCAACATCATTTACGACGTTTACCTGATTCGGGTTTTCTTGTAAGGAGACTCTTTTCATTTCATTCAAAGGTGCGACGATAAATACACATTACCTGTATTTTCACCAGATGTGTTATCAAAGAAAAGATGCAGGAACTAAAAGCGTTTCTATAGATGGTTAGCAATTTCCTTTTGTGTTCAAATCGTTTTTAAAAGAAACGATTATTTGTTAAAACACACCCAGAATTTACTATTCTATAACAAAGAATAAAATGCTTAGATTTGAAAACTTGTAAGTGAATATGGTTTTAGAGAACTTTAACAGAAATTTTGTAGGTATATTAAGCTGTGGGTATAGAGAAATGATCGTAATATAAATATACACTTTTTCAAAAAAGAATAAAAAAATCTTGCATAAAAATCTTTAACATGAAACAACAACCATTACTTGGGTGTTTGGAGCGGTATTGAATGTAGAAATAACAAGTTGCACGTTGTTTCCCGGTCAAGCAGACACCTACTCGTACTCAACTTATAAAAAAAGGAACTGGTAAGTGTCCGACTGATCCGTAAACGGTGCGCATACGTTACAATTCTAGCTGTTGACCAAATACGAAGTCATTTTGTTTAGCAGTGCTGGAGCAGCTCCAAAAAGAGTTCACACGTTACAACTCGTCACTGTTTAGCTGCTGACCAAATATGAAGTCATTCTGTTCAGTAGTACATGAGAAACTTGGGTGTGACAAATATTTGTTAAGCGAACGGACAGACAAATGATATGCAATATCGCAGAAGTGGGATAAAATTACATTGCAACTTCAATGAAAGCGCTTCCTTCTATTAATAATAAATGAAAACTTCGAAGATTTTTTATTTCTAAATCCAAGCTGTCTCGACAATATCGAACATGTTGTTACAGCATTTAAAGAGATCAATTTTTGGCTTCGGGGTTAAAATGCCTGAACTGGTTCGTGATGAGTAAATGTATAAATATTATGGTTGCAATGTTTTCTTTCCATTGTTGAGGAGACCAACAAGACTCTTAAATCCGGACTTGTTTTACCTACTACTCCATCAAAATGTAAAGTCAATAACATCAATTTATGTTTAAAACACGTTACTCCTTGGCAACCAGGCAGAAGATAACTTGCTTACTGATTTCCCCATACAAGAAAAACCCACCCGCAACGTCTGTCTCAAGGACTCCTTATATGTATCTCTTTTGAAAAATTAAAAGAGATATATCTTTAATCATTATTTTGAACTATTTGAAAAAATGAAAAGGCGGAAATTTACCCTTATGATAATAACAAAGGACTCCATCAATGATAGCAACCCACGTAGTTCTTTTAGAAATCATTTTTTATGAAATTAAATTTTTGGTATCAGTTTCAAGAATCTGAAGGTCTTCTAGTAAATATTGCGTGTATGTCGGGTACAGCTATCTGGATGGGGCCTTGAAAGTGACACTAATTGTCGAGTTTTATCATTTTCATCAATCGGTCTTTTAAACTATAGTTTGAAGAAAAGATACTGTAAGAAATTGATTGGGAAATGGAATTTTGATACAAAAATTTACATCTTTTGTGATATTTTAAATTTTGATAAGTTAGAACATAGTTGGATAAAAAAAAATGAAATATCGATAACCGCCGCGTCTCGTCTTGTTTTTTATGTATATTTGACGTGTTGGTATACGCACTCCACATTCTAAACCATATTTTCAATCTCTCCACACATTCAGTTTATATTTGTGCACGTAATGATTGAAAACTTTAAAGATAAAACGTTATTTTATTGAATGTTTAATCAATATTTGGACACCATCTTATTAAATCTTAATAACTGATAACAATGCCGCTGAAAATCTTGCATAATTCCAATAATAAGCTGAGTTCTGTCATCCCCAGTAGATAAGGCACATACCAAAAGTGGTCCTGAGAACGTAACATCTGAAATCTCGCGATCCTATTCTTTTATCTTGTCTGCACTTAAATTCGTGCAGCAGAGAAGGAAGGTCTCGTCATCTGTGCAGTTTCTCATCTTCTGTGCGTGTTATCTGCATTATAACTGTTGAATAATATTCTTACTGTGAAGATTTTGGTCATTCCATATATTCAAAGAATACTATTTATTTATTTATTTTCTTTCTTCTTCCTCATTTTAATCAAGTATAAATAATTTGATGAGTAGTTGGTCTAAATCAATAAGCAGCGTAAAAACGCGAGAAGTATAGCTAGTACCAGTCCAAGTTGCGCACATTCATATATGACAATTCATAACTTTGCGCATAAAAATTGTACTAATTTGCATCTTTACACATGTGATGATGTATTCCCCAACCGGATACATAGTGTGGATTCAGACTTCAGCATACACATCCCTCAACATCGCGTAAAAAGATGGCTGACGTAAACACAATTTTTTTCTTAAAAAGTGCATTTTAATTTAACGTTTTACGACTTATATATATTTTCGCGTGACGTTTAGAGACAGGAAAGTTTATTGTCTTTATTAGAAAAATAGAGCTGAAATAGTTTGTTGTTTATATACGAGAGTGTCGGGTGGAGATGAAAATACTCGGGTAACCACTATTGTATTGTTAAGAGATGCTACTCATCTTAAGATTGCTGAATCACAAATAATAAAGAGAGGCCATAAAGGGGAAAAGTTTCGTTTAATACAAATAAAATGTAGTCTGAAGAGGAAGAAAATATCATAAAACAAAGATGAAGAGATCAATAAATCGATAATTTTGTAAAATTTCTTCCTGGTAAATATTACATGGTGAAAGCAAACATAATTCGTTATCCCTCGGTATATGTATCACCTTTGAGAAGTTGAAGTGGTCTGATACCCGTATTATAAATCATCAACCTTGGTCAACATCTTGTTTAAATAGTAACAAGTGATGCAGATAAAAAACGCCTTAGTAACTCAAGATTATCCAGGGTAATTGTGAGAACGAGACCATAAATATCTACCCAATTTATCATCAACTACACCACGACAATACAGCATACACATTGATGTGAAAAATGAAACAAGGAAACAAATCAAAATATTTTGGCATCTTGCATCTATACCTGTAAATACCTTTAATTGGTTCAAGTGTGAAGCTGAAATGTTCCACGTAACAACTCTAGTTCTATTGTGCTCAAGTGTATTTTAAACATCTTTAGTTGGAAAACTATATAAAGTTTGAGTGGAAAATTCTTAGGCCTTTTTTATTTTCATTTTACAAAAAATTAAGTCATTGTTTACACACAACTGACAAATGATGTGCGCATTTAAATTTCGTATTTTATTTTTGTTAACTTTGAACTCATGCTAAATATTCATTTCATGGAATTTTATCCTTAATGAATGACTTTGTTTCGTTTTATTTATATATTTTTTGCTTTACCATCCAATTTGTATACGTATATATGCGTTACATACACATCAACTATGAAAAACATTCAAGTGCATGTGTCAAACTAAAATTTCTTATCAATATTGGATAATTTATCTAATTGATTAATCTAATTAATAACTTTTTGTGAAACTAAATTGGCAGTCTATATAATTTTGTTACATTATAAAAATTATAAAAATGTCGTCAAGATAAGTTGTCAACAATATGCCATATTAATGTCACTATTTACTCCACTTCTGAAACCGTTGATGAAACAATGTCAAATACTTAATTGCTTAAGGTTAATTTTACCTTTATTGTTGTTAGACAATAAGTGTTAAAATTGGACCGAAAAAGACTTAAGATTTCTATGGAGATGTCTGCCTTGGGCAAATCTGGACAATAAGGTTTTACACTTTTTACACAATGACATTTAATCACCTTAAAGTCGGATTTTGACGTTTAACATCAAGATTTAATTGCATTAAATAATACAAACATCAACCCGGCAAATTAATACTTTAATTAAACAAAAAATAGATAGATGTGGTGGGAAAGAAATTGTTTTTCACCCAGAATGAATAAATTTTTAACTATTTTAAAGTGGTTTTTCATTTTTTGCAGCATTCTTTGATTTTCATTAACATAGTTCGCCATCAGCAGCAGCAGATTTTCAACACCGACACAAAAAGTCATCTTGAATTTCAAATAAGTTGCATTTAAAAGGAATACAGAGACCACTTTTCTAAAAGTTATTCGAGGGTCACAACAATGCTTGGTAATTTCATATAACAATGGCTGCATTCTCTGTTTGGAATTATCCCCTATTTTTTGCATCAATTACTAACAGCTTCACCTGCTGAATAGCTACACCTTTCTGTTGTTAGATGCGAGACATTCTCTGCAGTTAATGGGATGCAGGAATAATTTATTCACTGAATCATGTCGTGCATTGAAAGGAATTTGGAGGCGGTGAGATGTGGACTGCATTCTGATACACCTGGCCCAAAAAGCGGTCAGAAAACCCAAATTCATATCATTTTATTTTCAGTTTAATCTCGCATTAATTGATTTTAATATTTAGAATCTATATAATTTATCTTTCAGACTTTGTATATTATCTGCATCAGTTGATGAGAACATTTTACCTGAGATATGATACAGGTGCAAATTTCATCCGGTATGGTTTTGTGACAGATATAAATGAAAATAAGGTTATTTCTGAATAATGACAAGGTCAAATCCATCTTCAGAATCCATGAAATATACATCAGCATCTTTTATACCTGTGACACAGGTAAGAAATTAGCAGACGTCATTTTCTCTTTAACTAATTTTAAAAGTTTTTAAACTTCCTTAAAGCCAAATATTAAAACACAAATCAATAATAAACTTATGAAATATCAATTGTTATTTGTTATGAAATAATTTACTCACCTTTTAAGGACCTGGGATTCGCCTGCTTCCTTCGTGACATGATGCGACATCTAAGGCTACAGGTAATCAAACTGATGTAAACTGACCAAAAATGACTCCAGGGAGCATGCGTGCTGCTTCTCAAACGAGGGCCAGGTAAGGGTATCTGAGACGCTGTTTAAACAATCGGGTAAATGAGGACTGTGAATAAAAATCAATCAAGCGGCTATTGAACACTTTGTTCTGTTGTAAAGGATTGTGGCTTCATAATACGAAATACGTTGCATTTGATATCACAACTAATTGAACACTCACTAATTTTTACCTGGTTGACTAAATAACAATAGTTTTAAAATTATCACCTTCATATCTTAGCCATGTAATTGCTCTATCTCTGTTTGAGCTGATAAAGAAAGAACAGTACTTCGACATCAGAAGTCATTACGATTGAAGATATTAATATGAAAAGAACTGTAAGAAAAGCTACTTGAAAAAAAAATTTCGTTATTTTTTATTTCTTTTAACGTCTACGTAGGTACAATTGTATTAAACTTTAACAATCAAATTAAAGAGTTCTTGGGCAGGAAGATAAAGTGAAAGTTATACCTTAGAAGCAATTTATTTGAATATATGATAATTTTTTTTAATGTGTCATGTCCTTTAAAAAGACCTAATATGTATTTATATCTTAAACGAAATTAATATTTTACATTTTATCCTATATTAAGAAATACTTCCAAGAATAAATCAGTCAGGATTTTTTTATAAGTAGGATTCGATTTCATCAAAACACTTTATGAAATTGTCATATTTGCGGGTTTTAGTGTCTGTTTAAAAACTCGTTAAATAAATTCATTTGAATTATTGTAATCATCAGTTGAGCTATGTTAACTTCCTCAACATAAGTATTCCAATACCAAATCAGAAACATTATACAGTGTATATATGTGTCTCTAACCCATTCTCTATACATATGTATATGGTTTATTGAGAATAAAGATAAAGATATATATGAATAAATTAACATGCAAATATGCAAGTTCCTTCCTTTAATTTAATTAATCATTTGATTATAAATTTGAATTGTTTATTTCTTTTCTTTTATAATTAGACATTTTTTTAGTTAACTAAAACTACTAATTTTAACAAGACCTCTAATGCCTCGTCAGCATCAGATAAAAATAAACTTGTCCCGTCTTGTAGTCCAGTCGTACGGCTGATTATCACGACTGTTTCGTCAATAGATTAATTTACCTCCTATGTTTGGTTTGTGACATCAATAAGAACCGTTAGAAACAATAATTTGTAAGTACTTTCGATAAGTATGTTCGATTTTTTTACCTGTAGAAACATCACCTTAAATTTTTTGGAAATGATTCAAGTTTCCATCCTTGGACGAGTTGGTCATATTATTTTAACCATTTCAAGGGTACTAATTATACCCGTGTATTATATACTCTTTATCCTTTATCGCTGCAAAAATGTTAATAAGATGTAAGAAGAAAATTATCCGCACGTAATGTTTTTTAAAACTATGACATTTTTTTTTTGTATACCATAATTGTACCCGTAATTCTTGTCTACTTTTATGAGTAAGAAAAATGAAAACAGTATCTTGAAATCGATGATAAGAGAATTAAAATGTGTGTACATTACACGAATTTTAAAATCCCCAGTTCGTGTACAAACAGAGAATAAGTGGGAATTAAGTAAATACGGTTCGGGGATGCTTTACAACACAGTTGTAATACTTTTATTGAAACGGTTGTTTAGCTGGGTATTTATTTGATAAAACGAAAGCGGATAATTATTCTGAAGTCCGTTCATCTGTTTCGTTTCTTTACTCAAGGGCAGCAATACAAAAGTCGATCTAAAAAGGTAGCCATTTAATTACCAGATGACATAATAGAGTTTAACTTTAAACAAAATAGTTAAATTTAAAATAAATGTACATATATATACAAATTGTAACTTGAAATAGAAGTTTAAATCAGATAATTCATTTATCTTTTCAAATTAAGAAATGAGACTAGTTTTTCACATTCCTTGAAAATCAGAATTAAATATTTATGGAAAAGGGGTAAATCAACTATTATTTCTGGTTATTTGTGTACTGCACGTAATTTATAGTAAATCATTTTAATATACACCTCACTTGCATTGTGCACTGAATATGCATGAAACAGACAAACACACCTAGATCCATTTTGTAATAAACATGCGAACGTTTTATGTAATGGGGTAATCAAAGTTATGGTCTTGAGCGTACCTGCAGGGTTGGTTTTAATCCAGTAACATGCTTCGTGTACACTTAAACCGTTATTATGCATACTATTGTGTATCTAACTCTGCACCTACTACTGAATAACAGCATGTATCATTTTTAAAAAAGAAAACTTTGGGTTTTCACTCTCATATCAGTGTCATGTGTAGTTCTGCATCATGAAATTGAATAACTATGCAAAAACAAAATTGATATCCACATAACCGAACGTAGAGGACTATATTGCTTAGATCTTTCAAGACAGCTTATCATCGTACCACCTGAATACAAACCCAGGACAATTTTGAATTCACCAAAGACGTATATTATTCACAAACCTATTTAATCATATCCTCTCATGTTCAAAGTTAAAATTATTAACAAAATCAGGTCGTAAATCCAAAGACGCAAAACAAAAACCCTAAAACAAATAAACAAATAATAAACAAATAAACAAAGTGGATATTATATATGGTAAATTATAAACTGACATCAGTCATCAATGCAGTTTGTCAAAATATTGACATGATTGATACAGGGAACTCTTAATTATTAGGCAGTTCTTTTTATGCCCATATATACCCAGAGAAAGAATCATAAATATTAATATTATCTTTTTTATCAAAATTTATCTGCGATAACACAATTTTTTACAACCTTCCCTTTAACAGAATACTTCGAATTACAATAGGGACATACCATATATATATATTTCTTACATTGGATTGGGGGTGCCTTAACCTGGACACGTTTCCAAAACTTTTATTTCACAGTGTTCGGAGAGGATTCAGATTGAATTTATCTTATACAAAAATAAGAAGATGTGGTAAATTTGACAATGAGAAATATATCGACCACAGACAAAAATGACGTAAGATGTTAGCAAATATAATGTCCCATACGGCCTTTAACAATAGTTCCAATTTCTTTGGTTGCATATCATATAATTTGACTTGTAACACGCAAGACATTGCTTGATTGACTGTCGTTTCCTTAACGTACAGTGGCAAATATTCCATCCAACTTCGAATTCAGAACGAAAACAAATTAACAATAAATCCAATGGTAAGCTTCTACAAAGTGGGTCTACAATGATGACGAGTGGCAGTATGATTTCTACTCCACTGGAAAAGTGGGGTTAGTTAAATAGTGGAGGAAATCGTGCCTTTCACAGGCCACCAATGGACCTCTCAGAGAGTTGTTGCAACGGTTCTTTAATATGCAGTGCGTCGAACTCTCCATACACCTGACATCGAATTTAACTTCCCCATTCTGATCAGACGTGACTCCGTATTTATACATCAGCACAACTAAACGAACACCCCTCGTGACGGTTGTCACTAATTGAGCAGAAAATGCTTGCCCTTCTGGAGTACTTTGAGTTTAGTCCGAGATTTCTCTGACGGCCATTTTTATAGGATTTGCTTGGGCCGTGGGATATCTCAGACTATTTGTGTCCAACTTAAGCTTTTCAATGATGTTCGTGTTGCTTTTGCTGTAGTTATCTTTCTGTGTTTTGTAATATATTAAATAGCTAGTTTTGAAATGGTCTTTCCAGTCCTCTATCGTGATTAAAACCTCCTTTTTCATTTTCAAATGTTCGCATTTGGTCATGCTTTCGGGACAAACCAGTTAAATGCATGCAGGCGCCGATGGTTTAATGTATCTGGAAATGTCTTAGGGTTAGAAAAAAGATGTTTACCAATCTGCTTTGGTATGAGAACTTATCACTGACTACTAGTATATGACTTGCATGTATCAGATTTGAACATATATATTGTGACGCCAAAATGTAACATACTGAGAACTATTAACACTCCTAGGGTGCCTGAAGTCACTCCTTTTTTTTTTTTTTTTTTTTTTTTGGTGTGGTTTCTGCTGCTTAATCTTAAGTTTTTGAACAGTCTTTTTTTTTTTACTTTTTTAAAACATTCTTTCTGCTTTACTCTGGTTTTTTAAATGTCCCTTTGGTATCGTCTTCCCGATGTTTGTCTCTGTAAAATTGGATCCAAATTTAGACGTTTCTACAGTAAAAGAGAGGCGAAAGATACCAAAGAGACATTCAAACTCATAAGTAGAAACTAAACTGACAACGCCATGGCTTAAAAAAAGAAAAAGACCAACAGACAAACAACAGTACACAAAACACAACATAGATAACTAAAAGACTAAGCAAAACGATACCCAACAAAACCTGGGGATGATCTCAGGTGCCCCGGAAGGGTAAGCAGATCCTGCTCCACTTGTGGCACCCGTCGTGTTGCTCATGTTAAACAAAAAAAACGGTAATAAGTCTAGTTCGGTAGATCACATTCGAGGAAAAGGGGACGGGGTTGTAGTTGCGACAATTGGAACATATCCGCTTTCATCTGTGAAACGGATATTCCATAACGGTCAATCAACTCGTGATATCGTCCAAAAAATTTACGAATAAACTCATCATAGATACCAGGATTGAAATTTTGTATTTGCAGCAGACGCGCGTTGCGTCTACAAAAGACTTCAGTGACGCCCGAATAAAAAAAAGTTACAAAAGGCCAAATTAAGTACGAAGTTGAAGAGCATCGAGGACCAAAAATTCCTAAAGATTTTGCCAAATACAGCTAAGGTAATACGAAGTGATGATTTCAACTTCACCACTTGGAACTCTTGGTTTGATAGCTTCCTCGTCAGAAGCAACCCTCTATCAAGGAAATCATGATAGGAAATACAAGCTCTGGAATATCGTATCAACTGGGAGATATATACTCCGTATGCAGGCGCTGCTGGAATGTTGCTACATAAAAATGGAATGTTCACAATTTGGAAGCTGACATCATCTCTTTTGTCGTAAAGTTTTGTTTTCAAACGACCCTCATTGTCAATTTCTAGATGTAAGTAAAGATATGAGGCAGACTTAACTGTATCTGTTGTATCCTTTATCTCAAGTTCGATGGAATAGATGCGTTCAACATGTAGTCACCAAATTTTGAATTGTTTAGTGACAGAACATCATCTTTATCGGAAAGTAAAGTTAAAGGATACTGCTAACTTCTTTTCTTTCTTCATAAGAAGTTGAAGTCCTAAATCGTTCAAAACAAGCATTGTGGCCATATTTCGATATGTATCACAAAAAGGCATATAAGTGGCAATTAAAACTAGAACGGTAGCTAGCCATGTCATTCGTTCATGTGCTTCTTTAAATGAAGATAACACTTTTCCGAACTAATATTCACCAGGAACACTCTTAGCAAAAAAAAAAAATGAAATCCAAGGATGTATAAATACCTGAATAAGTGTGAAGCTAACTGACTAAAATGGACCTAAATAGAATAGTCAATATAATAAAAAGCCAACTTTGCCTGAGGGAATTGGAACCTATAGTTTATAAATATTTTCGTAATCTATCAACGGAGAATTTAGGTAAAATATGTTGTAAATCATGTAAGTACCGATCGACGTATTGACTATACTGAGCTTGTGATACCCTCAGGGTTAAAAAGTAAAATAACAAAAATACCGAACTCCAAGGAAAATTCAAAACGGAAAGTCCTGTATCAAATGGCAAAATCAAAAGCTCAAAAACATCAAACGAATGGAAAACAACTGTCATATTCCTGACTTGGTACAGGCATTTCTTATGAAGAAAATGGTGGATTAAACCTGGTTTTAAATAAATAGTCCACCAGTAATCTTACCGATCCACAGCTAGTATATGAAAATATCATTTTATAAATTTCGTGCGTCCGAAGCGCTTTTCTGCATGTGTCAATATTTAACCGGGAATCTTTCAATACTGTTCTATAATGAAATGCATTCGGTTCCAGTACACTTCAAAAGAACAGTTGTTTTATTGTACCCTTTTTCAAATGTTAGATCACAAATGTATTTGGAACTGATATTCAAGAAAATGTCAGTGAAAAGTATTAGAGATTAGTAATATTATATATTATCATAACCATTGTATTAGAATGCGAATGGGAACGATTATGTAAGGTAGACAGACCCAGTTTTTAAAGTTATTCATCCAATAACAAAAATATCTCCAGCCATATCAACAATGGGATATCAACAATCCCAAAGAAGCCAGCAGTAACATGCAACAATTAACAATCGACCTTGTAATGAAAATGAATCATGAATGAAAGTAAAAAAGAACAATTATTTTTACATATGACATGATTTCCGTTCACACAACACTTGTGATAAGTTGAGAGGCTGAGAATAGATCTAATAGTACAAAGGAAACTATTACATCATCATAGAGACAGAGAGTTTACAATGGAATTCATCACTGTGATCATTTGATATTAGGCTGTATTTAAGCATAATTTTGAACTCACTTAAATACGGTTATCATTCACATGTATACCTCGAACTTACTATATACTAGAAGGGGCCTCGGTGGTCGAGTGGTCTAAGTAGTCGAACTACTGTATCACTAGCCAGTCAACACTGAGGTTGTGAGTTCGAATCGCGCACGGGGCAGGTGCACTCGACTCCAATTTTAATTGACTAGGATTGTCAGTTTTTCTACCGAAGGTCGTTGGTTCTCTCCGGGCACTCCGGCTTCCTCCACCAATAAAAACTGACCGCCACGAAATAGCACAATAGTGTTGAAAGTGGCGTTAAACACCAATCAATCAATCAATCAATACTATATACAAGACGAATACCTTATCTGGACCTACGTCGCTGCATGATAACATGTATTTTGAAGCATGATTCATCACCCCTTTCGTTGAAGTCGAGAAAACTTCTAGAATTAATGATACTGTTCAAACATCAGAGTATTATAAAAGTTTAAAGATTTGTGCAACAATACTAATCAAAGATAAATTAATACGAATAAAATGAAATAGTATAGTACTATTAATATTTCGACACAACTCTGTCTGATCGAAGTAAATTGAGGTTGCCTATGTCACAGTGCGGCCTTCAACAACTAGATCTGATAGTCCTCGCAGTTACTAAAGGCTTGTCAGATCTGATAGTCCTCGCAGTTACCATAGGTTGTCTCTTTGACATATTCCACATTTCCATTCTCAATTTTATTATATTGTACAAAGTAAAAAACAAGTAACAAAACAATCATGTAACATGTATATAAGACTAAACCCTAAAAATAATTTCAGAAACATGTGAAATGTGCACTAAAATCGGTGTCATAGGTCAGTTTTATATCAAATTAGCTGGTGTATACAATTCATATGAATACAATCGACTAGTTCAGAAATGGTGTGACATTCTGTTTTGGACTCTTTGAATGCATGGTCAAGACGTCTTATACGAGAACGCAAAGACAGTGCAACCTCGGAATATAATACTAATATAATATTATAATTAGTATAATAGTCCCAGGCGAAACATAAAACATTAGGACGGCAGTTAATTTTTGAGTTTGTCCATTCTATATGAGTAAATCGACAACATATTGAGCACTATATTTTACTTTTTTCAATAGGTCATCAAAACTATGTATCACCGTTAAAGGATTGAGTGTTCTATGATTATTTTCTTTTAACTTTTTCTGTACATTCACACAAAAAAATAATGTAAAAGAATTTACGGTAATTATTTATGGCTTTAAAGCCAGGCATATACATTTTCGAGAATTTCTGAAACATTTGCAGTATACAAGAAGAATTTTACGAAAACGTATAATCGACCAATTTTATATGATTTTATCCTTTTCACATGTTTCACAGACCTATTGCATATTAAAAATAAGCTATGAAAATATGATTACTGCGATTTGGGGCAAAGTCACCACTAATACACATAATAAAGACTTTTATTTCAGCACAGCTCCAAAAGAATAGATTTTTAATTTTTTTCAATACGTAAGATCACTTGTGTATTTGGAACTTCAAATTAAAACCGCCATTTAAAATCCATGGACTTTTGCCTTCAACAGGTCACCAACAAAGCCCTCAATAAGTTATTGCAGTGAAGAGAGCATGAGGGCTTCGGACTATTCCGACTGCACGTGGCTGCGTATTTATACATCCACACATCCAAACAGAAGACAATCAGCACGAGTCTTATTGTCGGAACGGAAGATGTCCAGGTAATCCAAGTCAACAATAGTGACACTTCAACAATACACACAGATTAGGAAAGCATATCATATGCTTTGTCTTTTCTCCCATTATGTCATAGTATAATACTAAATGCAAAAGATTGAAAGCGAGTTTTAGGGCCAATTGTATATACTCGCTTTAAAAGGTATGATGTGTATAACTCGAGTTCATTAACATTAAAGAAATTACGTTCCAAACCACTACTTTTAAGCCCAAATCACAATGTTAAAAAACAGAAAATATATGTGTAGTTGAAATAAATCAGACATTGACACGAGGAAAGTGATCCTATATTTTTCATTTTGTGAAAATAATCTACGTATCTGATGCCAACAGAAAAGTACTGGGCTAAACATAAAAAAAAATGTTTGAAATATGAATTAAAAGACTCAAATGGCCGATATTCTCAAAATGTTTCTTAAACGACAATGGTATGGACTTAAATTTAAATATATGGAATATGCAATGGGAAAATATCTTTAAACAACTCAATAATGGAAGGCGCACAACCTCAATAAGTCTGCAAACTTTCTGTGAAGTTCCAAAGATCTTGTTTAAACTGAATACAAATTGTAACCATCTTTTGAGAATTTTGCTGAAGAAATGACTAAGTTTCCAAGTGTGAAGAAAATGGGGGAAAATTCTTAAAACAATTCCATAATGTATTATAGCATATGCACTACTGCAATATATGTGCAATCATTCTGAGAAGTTTCAAAGATCTTGGTTGCAAATTGTAGAAGTTGATTATACAAAATTGGTTCTGTGTTTTGTTAAGATAAGATAGAAGATGAAGTATGATTGCCAACAAGAAAACTCTCCTTCAGAGACAAAATGACGTGGAAACTATAGGTCCCATACAGTCTTCAACAATGAGCAAAACCCATATCGCATAGTAAGCTATAAAAGTCCCCAAAACGACAATGTGAAACAATTCAAACGAGAACACTAACGGCTGGATTTATGTACAAAACAACATAAAACGAAAAACAAATATGATATACAGCAACAAACAGCAACCACTGAATTACAGGCTCATAACTATAAGCCGGTTTTAGACACCGTTCTAAAAACAAACACTATCAGCGTTGATCACAAGGCGCGCCGAATGGCTATATGAAATGAAAGGTTAGATAATGTAGTTGATGCCCGATGCATTAGAATACAATTCCTGAGTAAATTTACAAACGATTGAGTATGATGTCATTTCTTAAACATGATTATTTTAAATAGTTCTGCATAATTAAGTATTAACGTAAAACAATTAAGAATCCTCCGATTTTAAATCCAAAACCACTCTTTTAGAAATTTTCTGTTCAAGTACAAGCGCATGAATACTTCGGTTGTCCCGAATGCTTTATTGCAAATATAATTAAGAAATTATACCGCTCAAAATGCAATATTTTTCCCGCAAATGTTTTCAACCATAACAAGCTATAATAGAATCACTTTTTTATACAGTATATCTTTAAAGACAAAGCAAATTGAAGATATGCAATCTGATGTCCTATCGAAGACAACGACAACAAAGGTACTACCAGAAAATATTAATAGAATTTTAAATTCTCCAATCACACAAGAATAAATTTAGATGTCAAAAAGGCATCCCGATGTGATGGCAATTGTGAATGAGCATATTCAACATACGGTTAATCAAATGTTGCCAATCTACCATAAACTATATAACATTGTTTTAAATACTGGGAAGGTCTTCTTGTGCAATGGGAAGCATTCAACCTATCTTCAAGAATAAATGTAATATATATGAGCACAGTTCGTATAGACCAATAACTTTAGTGTCTTTAGGGGGAAATTTCACATCAACCCGTAAATAAACGGCTGGGAAAACTTTCAAATGAGACCAATCTGATCTCCAAAGCTCCAACAGAATTTAGAAAAGGCTAATGCACACTGGATAATATCTTTGCATTACATTCGTTAATGTCCAGTTATCAAGCTGTCTGAAAAAAAAAAGAAAAAAAAAAAACACTTTTGCACTTTTGTTGATTTCTCAAGAGCCTTGCTTGTGTAGATTTCTCAAGAGCCTTTGACACAATCTCTCCTACATCTTTATGGATAAAGTTACAAAATGAAAATATCCACGAGCAATTTTTTACGGTGATATATAGATGTATAGTAATTTTAAATCATGTGTGATTAAGAATGGGAACATAGGTTAATCAGTTCATAACGTAACATTGGAGTGAGACAGGGAGAGAACTTATCTCCTTTTTATTTGTTATATATCTCAACGATCTTGAAGTATTGTCTTTGCTGGAAATAAAGTTCATGACTTGCAGTTTATTGAAAATATTTGTCGCTATTATCTGCATATCTGTACAACACATTACGCTTTGAATATTTAAGCCAGTCTATCGAAATTAAAGATTCGTATTCATATCTTAGACTAACTTTAATTCAAAATGGTTCATTCGCTAGAGCTAAGAAACTTTAAGGTGAACAAGCATAGAAAGCACCATTTAGCCTTTATACAAAGGTACGTAGTCTCTTAATACCTGCATGTCGACTTGCTATTACTTTTGAAATAATACTACTTCAACACTCGCGCAATGCATCAGGATTTCCTTCAAACTTGCTCTTGATTTTTGCCTTTTTGATTTTATGCCAGGTCCTATTGCGTAGCATAGGTTGCCCTATTGTTCACTAACAACTAGCACATTGCAAGGAAAACAGTTGAGTCATCTTAAATTTTGTAATTTTACAGTTAAAAAAAATTATTATGTATGAGATGTAACAAGGGGACTGTGATTGTTATGTTAATTTGTTCTTAACTTATATACATATATATAATAGTCTTATTGCATTTATTCAATCATGTAGTTTTATTTATTATTGTTAAAAAAAGTGTGCAATATTGATTAAAAAAAGCATTATGTTTAGACTGTTCGGATTTTCATCAAATGAACACAAGCACAAATTTTGTCATATTGTGAGATTGTAAATTAGCCTGGATGATGCATGAACAGCAGGAAACGGTTACTCTGTCGAAACGGTCACTCTGTCGACGCACCGGTCTTCACTTCGATGTTGGTAATGATAAATTGTATTATCAAAATCGATTATCGAGATTTGGATATCGGTTACTACTTTTGTATAAAGATTGATTGATGATTGCGTTCTAAACGTCCTATGGCAATTATTTCAGGCTTAATCAGGACGAGACCAATAACGAATTAATACACTAGTTTGGTACAGGATAAAGGATGGGAAATTAAAGCTACAACTACAAATAAGTGCATGTTTGCTGAAAGAGAGACGAAAGATACCAAAGGGACATTCAAACTCATAAGTCGAAAACAAACTGACAACGCCATGGCAAAAACGAAAGGACCAAAAGACAACCAAGAGTATACAAAACACAATATATAAAACCAAAGACACCAACCCCACCAAAAATCTGGGGTGCTAAAAGCACATATTTTGTCTGGAAACAGGCCACATCCGGCCCCTTAGATATTTATTGATTGATTGATTGTTGGAAGCTTAACGTCCAATGGCAAATATTTCATGCAATTTTAAGACGAGAACAAATTAGCAATAAATATAATAGGTAGGTCCTGTAATAGAGACCGTCCGTGATAAAGGTCGGAGAAATTTGTACTGCCACTGGAACATGAGGGTATATTGGACCGGGACAGAAATTTTGTCTTGCAACACACCACCTTCTGACCCCTATTAAAGCCTTATGTTCATGTCTACATTTATTTCTTGTGATGAATCAGTCGTGAATTCCAGACAGTGATTTATAAGACAAAACTCTACATTTATCCTTTGTTTCAGTGAATGAAAGTCTAGCCTATAATTAAGGTGCAATATTATTACAGGGACCACCATACGCTGTTTAAGGGTTGTGCTCCCCCGTCCTTAAACTGTTACCAACACTCTTGGATTTCAAGCAACATTCTTGATTTTGTAAGCATAAACCTTTATTTTTGAGTTTATATGATATAGTTTTGGTAGATAATTCTTCGTCAGTATAGATTTGACAGAATGAAATAAAGTGTTGCTTCATTTTTCATAAAATTAAGATACATGTATATACAAAGCACATTTTGTAAAAAAAAAAGATAATTTTGAGTATTACAAAAGATAGGGCATTTATAAAATATTCTTAACGATTAAAATAATTATTTTATAACCTCCAGTTGTGGAGATTCATGTATTATATAAAACAACGTTTTACGTGTTAAAATATGTTCTGGATTAGTCTAATGTCCTTTTTTGTTATTATTGCGAAATTCGAAAAAAATTAAGTAATGGAAAAGTTTTAAAATTGAAACGGGAAACTGATGAAGATATATTTTAGATAGACATACTGCTATTCAAAGAAATGACGACAGCAAAAACATGTATATTGGTATGATGATAGATAGACAAATTAACTATTGTTGAAGAAGTTCACTGACCGGAAGGTTGTGACACATTTTTGTGAAATTATCAGTAAAATACAAGTACTATTATTAAGTACTTTAAATACACCGAACAACAACACACTACCTAAGCGAAAGAAAAATTAGTGAAAGTCCTGAATTCATAAATTTACTGAAAAAAGAAGAACGAACAATACAAAGTTATCGGTAGTGAAGTTAAAAACATGAAGAAAAAACAAAAGATTTTATGTAAATAATTACACTTCTCTAGAACGCTATAGTCCTTTGATTATATCGCTGATATATATATTACCAGAGGAAGTTAGAAGGCATTAAAAGAAAACGAAAGCCTAAAGAAAGAACGGAGAAAGACAATTTGTATTCAATAAAACTTTTGATTTAGTATTGCTAAAATCGTTTAACTGCACTCGCGTTTATGGAAATGTTTTACATACTTGTATGGCACCGGTCATGTAGCTCATGCAGATGTATGTTAATTTTGTACGTTGCTAGTATGGGAATTATTGGGAAGAGTACTATGAACATACCGATTTTTGCATTCGACACCGATATTCAATAGAAGTCGACCAAGTTATGATGATGACTGCCATTTAAATTTTTTTTTCTATTTTTTGGAATTCTTACGTTTCCAATGTTGTTTCATTGTGTAGTTTCCATTTTTAATATTTTATCTTACTTAGAAAAAAGGCGGGATAATGAATAAAAGAAATACATCATTTGATTATACTCGGTTTATATAATGGTAAGTAGTAAAGAATTTCAACATTGTACACATTCATGTAAACTTCAGTGTACACAACATGTGTTTAAGCAACTTACACACCATTTAGGTACTTCCTATACAACATTTAGATACTTCCTTTAGAAAATTGTTGACACAATTACAAGAAGATACCAAAAATAGACCTTAGGACATTACAAAAATTGCATATGAAAAAGTTCTTTTTAGAATAAAATATAATTGGTCAATTTTGTATTGAGCAACTAGAGAATTAGTGGTGAGGGCAGAATACCGAATGTGCATGAAAAGATTAATTGGAGATTTGGCGGTTTGACTTGTACAACTACGTGACAGTCTTATGTTTTGTCCTTTTATAAATACGAATTATAACGCAAGTTTACTTATGAAGGTGAAAAAGCAAAACGTTCTAAAAGCGGTTAAAAAAGGAACGCTTATACTCAACCATGAATTGTTTCTTCTCATTGATGTTTTTGACTTGATTTCATTCTGATATATATACAAATTTCAAAACATATCTTATTGACCTATGGTGATCTTTCTTCTATGTTTATAAACTAGGATATTAGTTCTAAACTTTCATTAAATTTTAAAAGTACACAAATACCGGATTGTCATCTCTGTAAGGTGTACATGTACTAATGCATCCTTATTTCTCAAATCGCATAAAGTTGTATGGGAGTATAAGGAAAGAAATGTAATCATCTTTATGTTTTGACAAAATGTTGTTTATATTGTGCAATGCAAAAATATAAAAAAAAAGTGTACTTTTGAGTCTCATATTGTGTGCACAATTTTCATATTTTGTAAGGAGCACTATACTGTGTTACTAAAAAAATAAAAATTAATTATCGAATTTAGAAATATAATATGTATGAAGATAGCTCTTATTAAATGCCATTAAAAAAATAAAAATGATATCACCGTACTCGATTTCAGGCAACACGACAAAAAAAGGTCATTTTTGCAGCCAGTTGAGCCAGACAATATACATACATGACATTATTTTTTTATACTAATCTATCTGAATTATCTCCCTTCTTCATAAAAGTTTTTAGATTTTAGAATCAACACAATTTTAATATCCAAAAAAAAAAAAAAAAAAACAAAAAAAAAAAAAAAAAAAAAAGTTAGAACCCTTAGATAAAATCATAGGACTTTCACAATCTAAATGAAAAGTCCAAAGAATAAATTTAATTTCTGCATAAAAAACTTGTTTATTTTAATAAAAATCTGGACCGACCATTTGTGGTTTTTGGCGACTGAGATGGCAGAATAATTGCACACTATACCCCAAAAGTACTGCTTTATTCGTATATTTTAGGCTATTGACACTGTTTCTTCAATATCCCCTCAACCATGATTGACTATTCATTTTATTTGACATTCATCTTCTTTTCCCATACATATATATTTAAGAAACATTAGAACCTCCACCAGATAACAAATTCAGTTTGGAAATTAAGTCAAACAGACGGAATTACTGAGACTGAAACGGTTATCTTGATAAAATTCACCAGGAACGTGGTATGGGAAACCAAAGTTGTATAAACATATTTGAGGATGAAGAATGTAAACGTATTATATCGGTTTCTGTCACATGACACGTGTTTTTGGAATAACTTTAATCGGGTTTCATTATTAACAAAAACAGTATTTTGATCTTGCGTATAATATTGCAAGCATGATTTCATACGGTGTTGTATGGTAAGTGTATTTTGATCTAATAGAGAAAATAAAAAAGAATATAGAATAGATATCAAGAAAAGAGAATAATGCACAAAAAATGAAGAATAAAGGAAATGGGATAAGCAATTAAAAATACAGAAATAAAGACACCCTCCTTTCTAGACCCTCATATATTCTTATATATTGAATTTAGATTTTATATTCTATTCTCATATATTGAATTTAAATTTTATATTCTATTCTCATATATTGAATTTAGATTTTATGTTCTATTCTCGTATATTGAATTTAGATTTTATATTCTATTCTCATATATTGAATTTAGATTTTATGTTCTACGTTTTCCCACTTACAGATATATTGAAAAGGTAAGTAGGTAGAAAAGATGGTTTTTGGATAGAGGCAGAAATTATATAGGAGTGTTTCAACAGACCACAGAAGGGTCTCTCAAATAGTATTGCGATAGTCCTTTAACATGGAAAGAACGTAGTTCTTTCGCTACATGAGGTTTCGGAATTAACGTCCCGATTTCAATCGAACGTGACTGTGTTTTCATGCATCCCACACAAGCCAATATGACGTTCCTTTTGAGCATTGATGGTACTACCGGACGGGAGAAGTACAAGTGACCACAAAAGTATATATCAGTCAACCCCTGAAATTGATTAAGACAGAAGCATCGGTTACTGGTCCACCAACATTGATATCGATTTAAGTAAAAACTTTATTATAGCTATCACAGAAGAATTGCATAGGAACAATATTGTCATAAGAGCCTAAAAAAGAGTAAACAAACCATCTAAGGTTTCTCACCTGAAAATGTTATAAATCTTGGTTTTTGTGGAAAAAATACAAAAAAATCAACTGGGAATTTATCACAATGTAAGCAAGTCATCAGGACCGGTACCAGGGTACCGATTACATAGTTTTGATTGAAGACTAACAATACACATCCAATGATAGTTTATCACAGTCACCTATACCAAGTTTTGTCTAACAACTCGCAGGAAGGAGATTGTCGCCTTCTTTACCTTACGGCAAAATGTAAGAAGAATAGAAACGCAATCGTATTGGTTATCTTGCTTACACACTATTCCAAGACCGTCATTTAAGAATAACAGTACTGTAGTTGAAGAGTTGCCACCGTCAATTGTAGATTTGACGGTCGCAAATGCAGTTTTACTGGCGACGCGGAGCGAGACAGTAAAACGGATATTGAGACCGTCAAATCAAAATTGACGGTGGCAACTCTTCAACTACTGTTATTCTATTCTAATGCATTACAAAAGAAATGATACGTTAAAGCTTGAAAAATGTATAAATTTGACATACAAACAAATTCCGCGAAACTTCATGAATGACTTATGCAAAGACGTCATGGCTAAACGTGACGTCATACAAATGAAAACTTACAAACTGGAGGTTATTACGTTACCTCTACGATTCAAATTCGAATAAAATTACATTAAAACGGCGAATTCGAGGTAGGTGTTATTTTATTTTCGATAATATTGTAGTAATCGAATATTTGTTGATCCATCAATTCAAAATGGTGGGTCCCTCCTTAGTTACGCCTGGTCAACTGTGGATTTGACGGTAACTTTTAGCCAATGAAAAAATTGTTACATAAAATTGCATTAGAATTATCTATGACCAATGCATGGGTCGATATCACGGCTGGCAGACCGTTCAGTATGTTGGCGTCGTGATTAAGTACTTACATTTCGATGATTTTTTTGCTGATCAGTCAGGTAGATTAACAATAACTATAAGGTTGGAACTCTACAGGAAAGACATCTTTTATATTGTTTTCCTATTATTTTGAGACCATTTTTGTTTATATTGCTACACGTGTATTAAGCATCTTTTACATTCTAGACTTTTGATTCTTAAACTGAGTTCTTGGTGACGATTTTTGAGAATTCCGCAACTTCGGTATGTTTTACTTTGATTGCTATCATCGAAAGCTAACAGGACAGAGCTACCTGTATACCAGGATAAAACTAAACAATAATCATAATTTTGGAGAGTTATACAAATTACTTGATATAAAATGCTTCGGAAAATACACTTCACACAGTTAAAGGGAAACTACTCGAACATTTCTGAAATACTACGAAAGGCCAATTAGATATGAAAATATCAACTATAGTTCTTAGTTCAGATGGTCATTTATGGTTTGTAATTACCAGACTGTACTGTATCACAATTTTGTATATGTTGTTTCTTTATTGTTGTTTTTCATTTCTTTTCTTTTTTTATATTGAAAACTGTAATTGATTTGATACGAACAGAAGATCAACACAGCAAGCGCAATTCGTTGTTCTCCATTGTAACAAGTCAAAGATAAAGATTACTATACTAAACATATCTCTATATTATTGAATGTGTACTTATATCAGTCTTTTTACCAAATTCTTCATTCGAATCTGACCTACCGATTTGGACTTATTACCAGGTTTGTACTAACATGAGCAACACGACGGGTGCCACATGTGGAGCAGGATCTGATTACTCTTCCGGAGCACCTGAGATCACCCCCAGTTTTTTG
Source organism: Mytilus coruscus (assembly GCA_017311375.1). Taxonomy (NCBI): domain Eukaryota; kingdom Metazoa; phylum Mollusca; class Bivalvia; order Mytilida; family Mytilidae; genus Mytilus; species Mytilus coruscus. The sequence continues at coordinate 68,031,741 of CM029600.1, read as the reverse complement.
GTGGTGTTCGTGTTGCTCAGTCTTTAGATTTCTATGTTATGTTTTGTTTACTATTGTTTGTCTGTTTGGTATTTTTCTTCTTTTTTAGTCATGACGTTGTCACTTTATTTTCGACTTGTGTTTTTGAATGTCCCTTTGGTATCTTTCGCCTCTCTTTCATTACTATTAAGTTTTTTTTTTTTTTTTTTTTAGACAAAGAAAAATGCATTGTATGTATAAATATCTTGTTACAAGCAGATTTTTTTTATTATAATTTGTTTAAATCCAATCCAAGAATAACATTTGTAGAATATAAAGTTATAAAAATTCTTACAAACGATCTGTTCTAAGGCCGTTTGTTACTTATAAGCAGGTTGGACTATGAGCAACCCGAAGTTGCACGTGTGGAACTGTTAACCTTTCGTAGCATATGAGCTTATAAGATTGGTTTGTAGTTATGATCACTCAGTCTTCAGTGTTTTTCTTTTTCAGTCGTTGTCTTTTTAAACGTAATTTTCATAAACGTTTCTGATCACATCCAATCTTCTTTCCTTGTTATTAACAGAGCGGGGCTTTTATAGCTTTCTATACGGTATGGGTTTTGATCATTGTTGAAGGCCGTATTGTAACCTTTAGTAATCTATTGTTTAAATATTCTTCCTCAAAATATGGTCTCTGGTGGATAGTTGTCTCATTGGCAATCATACCACATCTCCTTATTTATATATCTGCGCATAATATAAATATTCTTCTTTACAAAAATGAAATATAGGCCTCCTATTACTGAGACAAGATAGTTTGATAACCCAGGTTATAAGTTTTGATTATCCCGCTTTCGCCGGTAAGCTATTCGAAATTGACGAGATTTTAACATGGAAGTTATGCTGCGTTTTAATGAGCGCTAAAAGACAAAGGTTTGGATAAAATTGATAAATATACGAGAAGCTTTACAACCTGGTGATATTTTTCCAAAACAATCCCTGTTTGTAAATTAGACATATAATTGCAGAAAAAAAACGCGAATATTTTTTTCTCTATTTTGTCGGAAACGAATGGATCATCCAACTTTTGACAATTTACTTTTTACAATACATATTGAAAGAGCAACGTGTTTAAGTTTTATAATGGCGCCTTTATTACTGCATAAATATTGTTTAGTGTTATGGATACATGAAAGTTCTACATCACATAGTTTTTATTTTGGATTTACTTTGTTGTGGTTCATATTTATGACAATGCTTTTTGGTAATTTAGTACTAAGATGGATAGGTCAGAGTAAAATATTCTTCGATAACATTATATATGGAAAAGGTTTTTTCCCCAGAATGACTGTTGGTGCAGTTTCTATGTACAACCAGAGAGAAAATCAATCTAATTAAAAAACAGATTTCTGATTTTGTTATACTCATATTACGCAAGTTACGATAGATCTATATTTTAATTAGAATGGGAGAAAATATATTTAAACACACAAGCATAAATCTAAAAGGTCATCAGGCGGTCTTCGAAAGCACAGAAAGGGTGAGAAGATACCAAGGAGGGGGAATCAAAATCATAAATCGAAGAAATATAGACATCATAATGGCAAAAAAAAACAAAAACAAAAACAAAAAACAGATCAAAAGAGCAACAAACACAAAACAGAAATCTTAAGTAGAAAATTAAGTACTGAACACGAACCGAACAAAAACTTGGGAGTGAAATCTCAGGTGCTCCGGAATGGTAAGCAGGGACATACGTTGATCAGTCATATCCGGCGTGTACACAAAATCGGTGCATGTATATTCTCTAACCTTAAATATCGTTTCATCTCGGCCTCTAGTAAGTGTTCTACAACTAATCTTTCAGTGCTTTTAACAAGTTCATTAACTACTATTAAAGAGCTTATCATAAACTATTGTAATAAAATATATGAACATAGTGGTATAAACTATTTTTGGAGTGTAAATCAAATTTAAACGGTAATAACTGTCCTTTCCTAGATTTAGATATTTCGGTTTTAAACGGGAAACTCCACACTAAAATTTACGACAAAAGGGACGATTTTTCGTTCCCTATTGTTAATTTTCCATTTTTAGATGGTGATGTTCCTTTGGCACCATCTTACGGTGTTTATATTTCACAGCTCGTTCGCTATTCCCGTGTCTGTTGTGACGTTTTTGATTTTAACGAACGTAATCTATGTAATACTGGTAAATTATTAATCCAGGGATATCGTTACCATAAATTACTTAAAACCTTTACTAAATTTTTCCATAGATATAAAGATTTGGTTTTGAAGTTTGGTTGTACCTGTAGAAAACTTATTTCAAACGGGATAGCACATCCTCATTTTTACGGAAATGTTGTTAACCGTGCCCGGAAATTTAGAAATGATCCTTGTAAACTTATCGCTCCTTTAAATAAACTTATTCTAAAGGTTACCAATTCAACACTGTAATAAGATCATTGAATATTGTTTTATTGGTATAAATATTGATTTTGTTATCAGTAAATTAAAAGCAAACTTAATATTACTAGTATGTTTTATACATATACACATTCATGGATCTACAATCTGTCGATACCTGTATCTTGGCATTGCACAAGGTCATGTTTTCTCTGACTGTCTATGACGTCTTTACACTAAATCCATTGGATGTTGGATGTGTACGGATTGATAATTTAGTCTTAGATGCATGATTTTTTTATCAGTTGTTAGTGGCTTTGAACTAGCTGTCAGATAACTGCGAGTACTCTCAGATCTGTTCCTAGTGTCTTTTTGTTGTTTGGATGTACAAATACCCTGCCACGTCCACTTGTATTTTTGTCCATCTGATGAGTTAAGCCTTTTTCAACTGATTTTTATAGTTCGTTCTTATGTTGTACTGTTATATCACTGTCCCAGGTTAGGGGAAGGGTTGGGATCCCGCTAACATGTTTAACCCCGCCACATTATGTATGTATGTGCCTGTCCCAAGTCAGGAGCCTGTAGTTCAGTGGTTGTCGTTTGTTTATGTGTTACATATTTGTTTTTCGTTCATTTTTTGTACATAAATAAGGCCGTTAGTTTTCTCGTTTGAATTGTTTTACATTGTCATTTCGGGGCCTTTTATAGCTGACTATGCGGTATGGGCTTTACTCATTGTTGAAGGCCGTACGGTGACCTATAGTTGTTAATTTCTGTGTCATTTTGGTCTCTTGTGGACAGTTGTCTCATTGGCAATCATACCACATCTTCTTTTTTATATTAAAACTTGACCGATGTGAAAGTTAAAATTGAATACTAGTACACGTCTTTTTTTTCTGTACAAATGATAGACAAAACTATCAATGGAATAAACAACACGACCACTGGAGAATAGAACTGCACGAAATACAGCCCTTAAAACTAAATATCTATCAATCAAAAATCAAATATCAGAGGAATGTCTAACAATTATTATAGTGTTTCGGTTTTTTGGGCTAGGATGACGTATAAATTACTGCAGTTGATATAACTCTTCCTTATATTTTAAAGTTATGATAACGTGATCTATTACAGTATAGGTCACATATCTATGGTAATCTGTCAAATACTAGTAGGTTAAATCACTTCAAGCTACAAATTAAACACAATCAGGAAACAAAAACTATATTCTTAAAAGTTTCATTGTCAACTGTAGTCTGAAAGGTCATAACAGGACACAAAAGATATATAGAGAATAGCATAAGTTGGAAATTTTAAAAGGTTTTGCTCCGTGTTAAAGGCCTCCCTGTGACTTCGAGATGAAAAACCTCAATACAAGTGATGTGTTTTTGCTTTGGATTTTGTGAAGTGCGTGTTGGAATTTTGTGTCAGTACACAATACCCCTTCTTCTCTATTTCGAACATTTTATGCAAACATTTAGTTAGATGAATGACAATGGAAAGTGCTCACGCAAAATTGAAAAAATATCGCAGTCACACTTACAAGCGCTACAGATAAACCTCTTTTATCAAAATTGAATTTTGTAAGAATAAAAAAAAACAGTTGCAGAACAAAATTATAAAATGATAACTTAAAACAAAAACCAATAAAAATTCAAACCAAATTCATCTTAACTTAACTTTGCAGGAGGCAATTGATACCGTTTAGTTAAAAAGATGAAAACTATAAACGGATTGAAAATGAGACAACTATCCCCCAAAAGGACCAGAATTTAAACAAGGATGGTGCACTGTACGGCCTTCAACAGAAAACACACACAAAAAAAAAGGCATCGGCAAGACCGAATGTGAAACAATCAAAAAGAAAACCTGATTTATGATAAAAACAACAGACGAAAAACAGTAACCAACGACGACCACTGAATCAAATTGGGACAGGTATTTAAAAAATGGGGTTTAACATGTTTGTGAAGGTTCAAACCTTCCCTAACCTTGGACAGTGGTGTAAACTGTACAATATAAGAAAAAAGTATAAAAATCAGTTGGAAAAGACTTGACTTATCAACGACAACAACTAGATTACAGGCTCCTGACTTGGGATAGTCATATAATGTTTATCATAATGTTTGTAGTAATCCCAGTAATTCACGAAGCCTGATCAATGGTTGTTTCAGTAACATTTGTGGAAATAAGATCTGGTAATCTTTATTGCAGATATCAAAGGACATTAAACTTTCTTGGGAGTTTTCTTTCTTTTCAAAATGGAATGGTGCAGTTGAATAAATTAAGTTGTCTTATGTCCAGCCCATTTATCAAGCAGTTTCCGCAACTATGGAAAATAATTTCTTGAAAAGAAGGTCATCTGGGACGAAAAGTAAACTATATCTGTAACTTACTATACACTAATGAACCAAATATCTGCTCAATATATACAGGCATGATGAAAAAAGTCTGCATGGACAAGTACTATTTTCAAGTCCAAAGTAAAAGATGTAAATGTATACCAAGGGAAAAACCAGAGACCATTACTGCAATAGAAAACTTTAGGCAACAGTAGTTTATCCATGTTCAAATCTCATAAACTGGTTAAGAAGACAAATCAAGGTGACAAACAAAAAATGAGGGAGTCACATGAACTCCAAAAGAAGCGAGACCAGGTGCGTCAAAGAGGGTGAGCGTCTCCTGCAATGTGAATTCACACTCAGTCAAAATGTTACAATCGTGAATAGGACACAAGCGGTATAATTACAGATTAAACAACTATTCTAGTATCTAAAGATCTTAACCTGGGATCCTGGCTCACTGCTCGACACTATCGAAGAAGTATTAGATTGGGTCAGGATGCCAGGCTACTAAAGATCTAAGATTGGGAAAACATGTCGCTAGTGAGAAGGGAAACAGACATATCGAATCGGTCAACCAATTCGTGATGGTGACCGTACAACTTATGTAGTGTCGATTACAGTCATTTGGTCAATCTGTGGTGTAAGGGGCATAGTTTCCCTGTTAAAGAAGTCAGCACAGTATGAACATACATGAGCGTAACGTATCAATTCAGATTTGTAAATGCAATACAATGGAGCACAGGGCATGTTACGACTGAGACATGGGAAGTTGAGAATTGGAAGGTTAAAATAATCACGTTTGTCATAGATTCTAGTTTGAAATCGTCAATCTGTGTCAATATCGAGGAAAAGATCAAAATATGAGGTTGACCTTCTAGTATCGGTACTAGTACTATCCTTAATTTCAAATTAACTGAAATATATGTGATGCAAGTACTCATTGAAATGTGGAACATTGAGTTACAGCACATCTTCAATATATCTTAAAGTGAAATTGAAGAACGTTAAAAATAAAACAACATCGTCTTTGTGTGTACATTACACAAACTGCTTGAAAAATGAATTAGGTATCACAATTCACTTGGAACTCAACATAAACTAACTATGTTGAACGCATCTTTCCCATCGAACTTGGGATAAATGAAACAACAGATATAGCTAAGTCTCCCTCATATCTTGACTTACATATAGAAATTGATAATGAGAGTCGGTTGAGAACAAACTTTATGACAAATAAGATGATTTCAGCTTCCAAATTGTGAACTTTACATTTCTATGTAGCAACATTTCAGCAGCGCCTGCATATGGAGTATATATCTCCCAGTTGATACGATATTCTAGGGCTTGTATTTCCTATAATTATTTCAAGGAAGCTATTACTCCCAGAGTTCTAAGTGGTGAAGTTGAAATCATCCCTTCGTAAATTTTACGGACGCCATCACGAGTTGGTTGACCGTTATGGACAATATGTTTCATAAATATGTTACAATTATCGTAGATACAATCCCGTCCCTTTTCCCCGAATGTGATCTACCGAATGAGACTTATCACCGGGTTTTTACTTACATGAGCAACACTTCGTATTCCATATGTGGTGCAGGAACTGCTTATCCTTCCGGAGCACCTGAGATCATCCCCAGTTTTTGGTGGGGTTCGTGTTGCTCAGTCTTTAGTTTTCTAAGTTGTGTTTTGTGTACTGTTGTTTGTCTGTTTGTCTGTTGGTCTTATTTCTTTCTTAGCCATGGCGTTGTCAGTTTATTTTCGACTTATGAGTTTGAATGTCCCATTGGTATCTTTTGCCTCTCTCTTACCAAGGAGAAAATTCTGGATAATCATTGGTCGGTTTTATGTTCCCTAGGGATTTCAACCAAAGACGAAGAACTGGATCTTCCTTCACTGTATTGGATACCTAAATTACGTAAGTGTCCTTACAAACAACGTTATGTTGCTGGTTCTGTCACGTGCACAACGAACCCTCTTTCTAAATTATTAACCACAATCTTATTAACAATCAAAGCTGTGAAACTACCTACTAGTATTCTAGAGGAGGTGTGAATCAGATGTGAATACTAAAAAAATCCAAAGATCTGTTAGAGTACATACAATCTAAGACTCTTTCATCTTGCAATAGTATCAACATATTTGACTTTTCTACACTTTACACAAGTATTCACCATTCCAAACTAAAAGACAAATTGAAAGAGTTGGTCCTGCTTTGTTTCACAAAACAAATGGCCAACGTAGATACAAGTATCTTGTCTGAGGGAGACATAAATCGTACTCTGTAAAAAAATCACTCTGCAGGCTTCAGACAAAAAACTCTCTGAAACTGATATTATCAAGATGCTTGATTTATTGATTGACAAAATATTGGTAACGTTTGGAGGACATGTTTTTCAACAAACAATCGGCATTCACATGGGAACCAACTGTGCTCCTGTTCTTATCGGTGTGTTCCTTTATTTATTTGAGGCTGACTTGATACAGGAGCTTCATTGGAAGAATGAAAATAAGTTAGCATCATCATTTAACTCATTTCCGCTTTATAGATGATGTCCTCTGACTAAATAATAGTTTGGTGACTTTGTTGAACGAATATATCCCATCGAACTTGAATTAAAGGATACAACAGATACAGTTAATTCTGCTTCATATCTTGAATAACATCTAGAAATTAACAATGAGGGTCAGTTGAGAACAAAAGTTTACGACAAAAGAGATGATTTGAACTTTCCAATTGTAAACTTTCCATTTCTAGGTAGCAACATTTCAGCAGCGCCTGCATATGGAGTATATATATCCAAGTTGATTCGATATTCCAGGGCTTTCGTTTTCCGTCACAATTTCCTTGAAAGAAGGTTGCTTCTCACGAGGAAGCTATTAAACCAAGAGTTCCAAGTGATGAAGTCCCTACGAAAAATTTTTTACGGACGCCATCACGGGTTGGTTGGCCGTTATAGAATATCCGTGTCACAGATGACGACGAGAATGTTCCAATCGTCGTAACCTCAATCCCGACCTCCTTTTTCCCCAAATGCGACCTACGGAATTAGAATTTTCACCGGGTTTGTACTTACATGAGCAACACGACGGGTGCTACATTTGGAACAGGATCTGCGTACCCTTCGGGAGCACTTAAGATCCTCCCGATTTTGGTAGGGTTCCTGTTGCTCAGTCTTGATATTCTATGTTGTGTTTTGTATACTGTTGTTTGTCTTTTGGTCTTTTTCTTTTCTTGCCATGGCGTTGTCAGTTTATTTTTGACTTATGAGTTTGAATGTCCCTTGATATCTTTCTACTCTCTTTTGCATGATGTTTCTTGTTCTGTTTGCATTTGAGAAGGTACTGTATGAATTCTTCATATGAATACAAAAACAAGTCGGCCAGTCGGGATGCACAATTACTACCCATTGGAATACCGACTGTTGGTTGAAATATCAATCCACCAAACTTAACAAATATGTTGTCGATTAAAAAGTCCATTATTCTGAAATCATCTGCTGTGTATTCCTTTTTTGAATTGGTGCGCTGTTCTTCACAAGATAAGATTTTTTCATGATCTGTAAAGATGTATACCTGAAGAAATTTGTATTTACGATTCCCATTTTTATAGAAAAAGCCCTGTTTTTCGTTTATTGTGTTGTACATAAATCAAGCCGTTATTTTTCTCGTTTGAATTGTTTTACATATGTCATGTCGGTGCCTTTTAAAGTTTGTTATGTGACATGGGCTCCTCATTGTTGAAGGCAGTACGGTGACATAGAGTTGCTAACTTCTACGTCATTTGATCTCTGATGAAAGTATGTCTCCTAGGCAATTAACCTCATCTTCATTTGTTTATATTGTTTAAATCCATTATGTTTTCATTCTTTCAATTGAGTATGGGGAATAGAAGTGTTAAATAAAAGTTTTGATACTACTGCAAAATTGTAAATAATGCGATTAAAGTTTTTGCAGTAGATTTTTAGAATCTAAAGAAATCCACATCTGATGATGATGGAGTGTTTACGACCTTTACCGTGTACAAAGCCACATCTGACTGACACCGGTGGGTGACACCTCGTCGCATTTTAAAAAAAGATGTTTAGTCGAACATTTTGACGACACGGCTATATATCGTCCTTTATAATGATAATGAGGTCAAGGTATTCAGTATAAAGACGGGAGATTTTTGTTGTCCCTTTTTTAAATGCTAATACATAAGGAGAAAATGATTGCTAATGCTGATAGCATCCAAACCCTTATTGGCGAATTCTTCATGAAGAAACATTTTCTCTTAAATTTTGAAGTATTTGTCACCGGTTTGAATGGCATGTGTTTAGTGTCTATAAATATTGCAATCAATCTGTTCTAAGCAGAATTTGAATCAGTAATAGCAATGTTTTGAGTCTCTTGAACTAGAAATTTGGTTTTGGGTCTCTCTCAAAGAAGACAAGCACCACCATAACCAAAAGAAAATGAACGAAAAGACAAACAATAATTAAAAAAAAAACACCATAAAGAAAACTTAACAGTAGGCATAACGAACCCAACCAATAATGGGAATATAAACTTATGTTCTCAAGACGTTTTAACAGTTCCCACTCCTCTAGGGGCGACCTTCTTTTGCCTTTGCAAAAAATAATGCTTCTGTAATGCCATACACGAGGAACGGATGACTGGATTGTGATTTTGACAAATTGAAAAGATTTATGGTCATATGTGACACTGATGTTAAAGACCATGATTGCACCCGTCACTCAACCAGATGAAGGGAATCATTCCCCTGTAGATTTACAATTTTCTTTTCTGGTTCAACACTCTCCTTTTTCATGTTGCAGTTTAAATTAACCCTCATCCATCGTTTCGTACATGCTTGAACTATTGGCCTTTCGACGTTAAGCAAACAATAAAATGAAATTGGGTGGATAGTTTTCTCATTGGCAATCATACCGCATCCCCTTATTTTTATAATAATCTAACAAACTGGTCAATCAAAATTGCTTTTTTTACGTTTTCCCATGCAGAAGATTTCTGTGCATTGCACATTTCAATTGAAAGTATCTGCATAAGGCTATGCAAAACATTAACTTATTCACATAAGTCATATAATAACATTATCGGTGCAAGTTTTATTGCACAGAATGCGCATTTCGACAATGTCTCTTCGGTGATGCTGTAGGCCAACATATTTGACAGTCCAAAACCAAAAGCAAACTTTGAAGAGTTGACAATGAGTTTCGCATGACCCAATTGATATCTTGTAAAGTTGTTGTTTTAACGGATTTCACATTTATTCTGTTCTATGTTCTATGTTCCTATGGAATTTCAACCAAAGATGAAGAACTGGATCTTCCATCACTGTATTGGATACCTAAACTACATAAGTGTCCTTACAAACAACAGTATCTTGCTGGGTCTTCCAAGTGCTCCACGAAACCTCTTTCTAAATTATTAACATCTATTTTATCAGCAATCAAAGCCGGGCTCCAAAGTTATTGTGAAACTGCCTATTCTAGAGGTGGCGTGAATCAGATGTGGATACTAAAAAATTCCAAAGATCTTTTAGAGTACATACAATCTAAGACTCTCTCATCTTGCAATAGTATTAAAACATTTGACTTTTCTACACTTTACACAAGTATTCCCAATTCCAAACTAAAAGACAAATTGAAAGAGTTGGTATTACTTTGTTTCATTGAAAAGAATGGCGAACGTAGATGCAAGTATCTTGTCTTGGGGAGGAATAAATCCTACTTTGTAAAGAATCACTCTGATTCTAACAAAAAATTCTCTGAAACTGACATTATCAAGATGCTTGATTTCTTGATTGACAACATATTTGTTACGTTTGGAGGACGTGTTTTTCAACAGACTGTCGGAATTCCCATGGGAACCAATTGTGCCCCCCCCCTTCTTGCCGACTTGTTTCTTTATTATTATGAGGCTGACTTCATACAGGAACTTCTTAGAAAGAAAGATAAGAAGTTAGCAATATCCTTTAACTTTACGTTCCGCTATATAGATGATGTTCTCTCACTAAATAATACAAAATTTGGTGACTATGTTGAACGAATCTATCCCATCGAACTTGAGATAAAGGATACTACAGATACAGTTAAGTCTGCTTCATATCTTGACTAACATCTAGAACTTGACAATGAGGGTCGGTTGAAAACAAAACTTTACGACAAAAGAGATGATTTCAGCTTCCCAATTGTGAACTTTCCATTTCTATGTAGAAACATTCCAGCAGCGCCTGCATACGGAGTATATATCTCCCAATTAATACGATATTCCAGGGCTTGTATTTCCTATCATGATTTCTATGTAGCAACATTCCAGCAGCGCCTGCATACGGAGTATATATCTCCCAATTGATACGATATTCCCGGGCTTGTATTTCTTATCATGATTTCCTTGATAGAGAATTGCTGCTCACAAGGAAGCTATTAAACCAAGAGTTCCAAATGGTGAAGTTGAAATCATCCTTTCGTAAAATTTACGGACGCCATCTCGAGTTGGTTGAGCGTTATGGAATAACCGTTTCACAGATGATATCGGATATGTTCCTTATGTCGTAACTACAATACCCTTCCCTTTTCACGAATGTGACCTACCGAATTAGACCATTTACCGGATTTGTAATAAAATAAGCAACACGACGGGTGCCACATTTGGAGCAGGATCTGCTTACCCTTCCGGAGCACCTGAGATCACCCCCAGTTTTTGGTGGGGTTCGTGTTGCTTAGTCTTTAGTTTTCTATGTTGTGTCATCTGTACTATTATCTGTTTGTCTTTTTATTTTTGGCCATGGCGTTGTCAGTTTGTTTTCGATCTATGAGTTTCACTGTCCCTCTGGTATCTTTCGTCCCTCTTTTAAATACAACATCGATTTCATTACGAGTAGTTATGCAAAATATTCAAAAGAAGTGAATAGTACGATAGTTTTGATGTGGTCGATGAACTATATGTATTCATCTGTATCAGTATTAAAGCAAATGCTTTCTTCTCTTGCCATTATTTCGTTGTTTAACTGATAATGTGGACATGTAGAGTAAAAAAGCCACAAAAGGTTAATTGTATTATTTGGCAAAAAGAACTAAAAACAATTAAAACCATTGAAATTTAAATTTGAAGAGTTTTTAATACCAAATAAATGCAATGAGTTAGAGGTAATTCAATAAAAATACATAATTTGACATAGAAGCGTGTTAAAGCTTGATACATGGTTAAACTGGCTTTGATAATGTGACATAATTTATATTGCTATTTAGTAAACACATCATTTGTGGCGTCTTTACTTGCTTTCTTCACTCTGTTGAAGACTTTAGATAGTTCTGAATTTGGATCTATTGAGCTAACCGAATCTTTGGGAGCACCATCACTTTCATCATGAGATTTCTTATAGCGATTTAGTACACTGTGTAATTCTTTCATAGCTCCAGACTGTTCGGTTTTAGAGGCTGACGGCCTTGGTCTCGTAGATCGCAATGTTTTTGACAGGGCATTCCCTGAATTGATTCTTTTCATCATTTCATCCAGGGCTTGTCCATAGCTTTGTTGATCAAAATCTGCTGCATTGGCTTGGTTGGGCATGTTTGCCCTCTTCTTTTTACTTCCTATTTTCGACAAAAATCCTTTTGATTGCGCAGTCGGTGGAGGAGGGGGAAGAGGAGGAGGTGGCGGTGGAGGAGGTCTGAGAGCAAGTTCTAGTTTTCCTTCAAGTTCTTTATATTGTGTTTCAAGTTTTGCATATATGTTTTCATAATTTGTTACCTTTTGAGTCAAATCATCAACTTGACTTGAAAGATTAGATTTCTCGGTTTCCAGTTCTTCTATCGTTTTTGCATCAGACAAACTCTCCAATTCTTTCTGGAGGTCATCCACTTGTTGTTCCAAATTTGTTTTGTCCGTCTTGAGTTCTTCTACTTCACACAAAGCGTTGGTCAATTGTTGATCATTAGCTACATTGGACAACAAGATGGTACTTTGGGTTTTCATTGCTTCATTCTGAGCTTTGATTTTAAGCATGACCTTCTCGGTTTCACTCCTCTTATTCGCTTCGATTTCACATTTGTTCTTTAAGTCTTCATACTCCTCATATGCAGATTCGGACATAGATGTCAATTCTACCATTGCGTTTTGATATTGTAGCAATGTATTTTCAGTCTGGCGAAGACTTTGTTTCAAGTTATCGTTCTTCTTTTTCAACCTGATGTTATCCTCACGTTCTGTACTCAATTCTTCTCTGCTTCCGGCAAGAGCTGTGGCATAGTACGATACCTTTTCCTCTAGATCTTGTATTGTAGTGTTAAGCTTGTCAGTATACTCCTTGTAAGAATCATTGTCTACCTCTGTTGGTTCCTCTAAAATTTCAGCGGGGATCTGAGTGATATCAATTTTCCCTATGTGATCAAGTAAGGCTTGTGACTGACGTTTCAATGCCTTGTTTTGAAATGTCATTTTTCGAGCAACATTTTCAGCCTCGTTTCTACAGCCAATTTCAATATCATACTTCACCATAAGTCTTTCGTGCTCAGACATCGCCGGTTCAATTAATTTCTTCATGTCTTCTAACATACCTTCTCGTTCTTTGAGTCTTTCGACAACCTCATTATATTGATCCTCATTTTCCTTATACTTTTGCAACAGCTCATCATACTTCTTCAGTACTTGCCTGGATAAAGCCTTTATTTGCTTCAACTGAGAACAGTTCGTGCAATCCAGATTCTCCATTTTTAAGGAAGCTTTTGTGTTAACCAGGAAGTTTTCGATGCTGATGATTTCGGACTGAAATCACCGGATATACTTACCTGTGTGTGTTTTGCTACCTGTTGTATTGTATTATGATTCACCAAGGTTGGAGAACCTCTCGTGTGTCATTTAAATCTTTAGATTATACATATATTTCTATTTATATATATTCAAATACAGAATTAGATTACAAATTTAGGTATGATAATTTGTCAAGGTTTTGTCTAAATTATTTTGTTCCGTTGTCAGCTGAGGGCGTCTAACGCGGTTCAAAGTTATTTCGTTTAGACCAGTGCCCCCTCTTAAATTGAAAACGATATAAATGTACATAGAACGAGAACTAAACAAAATTATTTTGAATTTCAGTTTAAGTTGATTTCAGACATTCATCGTTCTTGGTCCAACCGACATCACTATATAATGTTGAGAACTGTGAAAACTGGATACCTAAATTACATCATATATAGTGTATTTTCCGGTATTTTTTCTTGGAACTAGTTCAAAGGATGTGGTTAGACGTACGGTGAAAAGCAGAACTCTAAAACGTCTTTTAACAGATGTGAAATAGAAATTGATCAAGTGAGACCTCAACTGTTACTATGAGGGTGTAGATGTGGGTCCTTCATTTCTGTATTCTTTAATTATTTTTTTTTTGCCTTTTATTCTCTATATTCTCCATATTCTTTATACTGTAGCACTCTCTTGTTCTTTTTTCTTTACTTTTTTTTTTTGCCTTATTTTCTATATACTTTTGTTTATTTTGCCCTTTATATTGTATTTTTTGCTTATTATTTTCTGTTCTGTAAACTTTATCCATACGCTCTACTATGTTCATAATCATTTGCAAATGTTCAAAAAGAATAAACTGTTGTATTGAAGTCATTATTAGTCTCTATACAACGTATTTGTACAGATTCAGTATTTTGTATCAATCAGTACACATCCAATGGGTTTATTGTAAAGACGTCATAAACAGTCTGAGAAAAACATGACCTTGAGTAATGCCAAAATATACCACAATTTTGAGTTCCAAACAATATAATGTAAAGCACATTATAGCTACTACCCAATAAAACAACTATTATACATATAGTAGTTGAAATCATAAGTAAACCTTTACAAGCCAACGAATACTCAACTACTGTGAGTTCATTTTTATCCTTATTCCTGAATTTCCTAGAAATATTTCCAATGGACGTTAATTAAGCAAGCAACAATCACACAATCATGTATTCACACTGATACTACCAAAGTCTGCAAAATATCGCTGATATCCAATTTATATACATATCTTCATATTACTAGCGTTATCAAGCATAACAAACCACATGTATAGTGGACACTTTTAAAAGTTCTCATTGTAGATTTCTCAATAGTACCGGTATTATATTTCAATCGACTTCGTCTCTTCTGTTTCACGTGTTTACGTGTTTACGTCCTATACATCTTTGACTTTCAATTGTTAGGGTTTGTGTGTTTCTGATTAGGGTTAATCCAAAAATGCGCTTATGGCGTTCATAACTATAAGCCAGGTGTCTTTGGAGAGTTTGTTTTTTTTTTTTTTGAAGATTTTCCTGTTACACACCTTTGGATCCTTGTTAATGGCGACTGTTGTGACATCTCTGCTATTAGTTAAGTCTAGCAAGTTGGAGAATCAGAAATGAATGGTAAAATTTGAATGGCACTAGAAAACCAAAACGTATTTGGTATATGGTTGAGAAGATAATAGAAAAAAAATCAGTACGTTTCGACTTGGGTGTGAAACAGATTGCCTGTGAACGTCTAGAACGAATCATTGGTATACGTGCAGTTTAAATTTGTTAATCAGATGCGACTTTGTATTTGTATATCCCGAACAACTTTTTTTATTTAGTAGTGGCAACTCTGCTATTAGTAAAGTTTGGCAAGTTTGAGAATCAAGAGAAAAAACAGTTAATTTTGAATGACACTAGAAAGAACCCCCAAAAACAATGCAAACATGAGACACATGCATGCTTTATTTATTTTGTTTTTTGTAATAGTCAACGATGCAACAACACGGCATCACACGTCAACGAACATTCAATAATTGACTTATTTGAACTAGAGGATCTCGCGGGCCTATATTTTGGGCATTGTCCACAACTCTGCAACCTTATCTAACATATTCATTGTTTTAACTTCATGAGAAACTAGTCATATGCATGCATATACTGAGTTTTCAGATATGTTCTGGCATTTCAAAATTGATCAGAATTAACAATTACTGCTAGTTAATGTGGGCGTGCCTTGTTTCCCAGGCGATTGGAATAAAATGAGGATCACAAAGAAGGTTTGTATGCGATTAGTTCCTCGTATAATTTTCCAGAATTTTGTATTGAAATTTTCCTGTCGAATTATCCATCTCAGTAATAGTGGGGGCAAATTTGGAAGATTGTTTCGGTCATTTACCGTAATTACAAGATTTAACAAAAGTAAGGTAGCAGAACTTTGATCCTTGAAAACTGATGGAACCAATCAAGCATTTTTTTTATGATAAATGTATCATTTAACCAATGTTTGGTAGCAATTGGCCCTTCAGGTTTTTCATAAATTTGTATTGATTTTTGTCTGTCAATGTCTATTTGTAGTAATGAAAAATAAAATAACAGAAATACCGAACTCCAAGGAAAATTTAAATCGGAAAGTCCCTTATCAAATGGCAAAATCGAAAGCTCAAACACATCAAACGAATGGAAAACAACTGTCATATTCCTGAATTGGTACAGGCATTTCCTTATGTAGAAAATGGTGGATTAAACCTGGTTTTATAGCTAGCTAAACCTCTCACTTGTATGACAGTCGCATATATATAAATTCCATTATATTGACAACAATGTGTGAACAAAACAAAAAGACATAATAGGTAAAAATGTCAAAAATAGGGGTACAGCAGTCAACATTGTGTCATAATCTTTATCTCTATAAAAACAAACAAATATGTCAACAAAGAAAAACAAAATGGCATATAGACAAAGCACATAAGCAAAAATGAAAGACAAGAATACAAAAAATTACCACAGCACAACAACACAATGGCGGGATGCATAAGTACCGAGCCACGCAAAAAGGATTTTACCAAAAATGGACTAAACAGTACAGGTTAATAATTTACAAAGACAAATAAAAGAATACTATAACACGTAATTAAGATGACAAACAATGTCAGTACCTAGAATCTATACTTCAAGACCATTATATATTATTTGTGAAGTTGATGGCGCTTATGTTTGAATTTAGGACCATAAACTGAAAGAATCTAAAACAATATAAGTCGAATAAATACTGAACTTTCACCATGACCAAAAAGAAAAACGAAGACAAACAACGGTCCAGAAAACACTACACAGAAAACTGATGCTCGAGAAAGACACACTCCACACAAAAAACGGGGGTGAATTCAGGTGCTCCGGAAGGGTCAGTAGATTTTAATCCACTATAGTGACACCTGCCATATTACTTCAACCAAACTTCTTTAAGATGGTCATAGATATATCATTAGGACATAATTTGGTAACAAATAGTCAAGTAGTCTATGTGTTCTAAAAATTAAAATTGTTATTGACTTTTTTGTAAAATTGTCTATATTTGTCACGATGGCAGATTGGCTGAAATATCAATTAATAAATGTACCACGTAACATACAGAGTACATATATAGAAATAAGTCCTTCACAAGATTTTTCATAATTTTGTATTGATTTATTTTTAGTAGCAACCAAGAAGCCATGTTGGAAGGCGGTGGGCCACCAGCCTTAATTCTTAAAGTGATCACAAATTTATCATTCAACTCAAGCTCCTTGCGCATTCAAACATAAAAATAAGGAGATATGGTATGATTGTCTATTGTTATAGACAACTATCCATTAAAGTTCATATAAAGTGGATGTAAACAAGTATAGGCAACCGTATGGCCTTCGACAATGAGAAACCCCATACCGTATATAGACGGCTATACAAGGCCGCGACATGAAAAATTTGAAACAATTTAAACGAGAAAACAAACAATTTACGAAAAACAAATGTGACAGACTTGAACCAACGACAACCATTGGACTACAGCTGCTGACTTATGACACATGATTGTTCATTTTTTTATATTTTTTTTTGTTTCTCTATGTTTTCTCTATAAAGCAATACTTGGCGCCCAAGTTTATAGTTTGATGATTGGCTTCTAAATTTTGACTGACATACTTATCAGTATTCTATGTTTGTAGCAGAACGTGTTCGTGTACTTAATAGCCATCGAACAGTGAAATTTTCGAGCTATTTTACGAAAACAGGTCACGCCTTACTTTCTCCTGATCACCTCTATGGTTCTTGCTGGGAGGAAGAGATGTCTGTTTGAAGGAGACCGCGGTTGTTTAGGCTGAATGAAGATATATAACCGTTTACTGTCAAAATGCGGACATCAATTAAACCCGCAATTTGATTTGAACAAGTATGGCAGTCGGCAAAATCTATGTTGCCTTTTATTTATCTTGTAAAAACACTAAGCGGTTCCAATTTCCGTATTTTGTCAATGAATGCCTCTGCAGTGACGATCAACATGATCAAGTCCAAAAAATGATTTGGCAGCCAATTGATTGGCAAAACGGTTAAAATAAAAAGGTGCAGCGTTCTGAGGCAGCGTTAAACCCATATTGTGTTTTTGTCACTTTGTCTTTCATCTTAATAATCAAATAAATATTAGAATGTACACGGTAACTTAAGTTATTTTTATTAATAAACAAAAAATCGTTTGACTTATGATCATTTCATACTGGTAAACTGCTTCGCATATATAAATAAATAAATATAGGCCTATAAAAATATCCCGATGACGTCTGATGTACAAGACCGAAAGATTGAAGATAGTAGAATCTAAATAAATGTGTATTGCTTTGTTGACTTATTATAAAGAGTGTTAAAATGTGAATAGGATCTCATCAAATTATCGACCGTCTTTGTATACAAACATGTCACAAGTTATAACTTGTTTCCCGGTCGGATAAACACTTGTAGTTTTAACACAATTTCCATAAACAACTTATAAGATATAAAGACTGACTGAATTTAATGATAGAAATATCTGTATATTTCGTAAGAGAAGTTTTAGAAACTCAAATTCTGTGCAGTTTGACATATTAGACAGATAAAACATGTGCCTGCTAAATAAAAACATAAACAGTGAAAGTACGACGTTTTTGATTGGACCGAATAAGAAAGTGTTTTCATTAGGAACCAATGAAATTGTATGTTTCAGGTCAAGCTAGAGCAAGATTACCAGGGAACTTCTTCCGCTGCAACAGTTCGACAATATTTAAATGTTTCTTTATTAGATGGTGGAAAAGATAAAGGACAAATGAATTGAGACATTTAATTAGTATCAGGTATCGATTTCCATCTGTTTAAATCGAGGGAAGCCTTACAATGTCTGAATCTTTCAGTTCCAAAAAGAGGAATGGTGGCATGCAAAACTTGCTTGGAGAATTCAAAGGGCTCTATGAAACAAGACTTCGCAGGCTAGATGAAGCTGACCATTCAGGAGAAGACACAGCAAAGGTATAGTATATCAGACTGAATTTACAAATAAAAAAGAGTTCCAATAATTTTGGTACTCGAGGGTTCAGCTTAAGACATCAACCCCTCGCATAATTTGGCACAGTTAGTATAATACTAATGTTGTAGAACTGGAGATATGAAGGTAGTCTAACTGGTTGAGGTAGGGAACATCATCTTTGGCTCAGTCAGTGAGAACGCTGCCTTAAGATCCCAAGATTGAGGGGTTTAATCCCACTGGAACTATCCTTGTAGCTTCACAATATTGGCACAGCACACAACTACATGTACTTCTGATAAGTACGAGTGCCTTGCAGGTAATTCGATGTCATTTATGGGGATGACCTTGACATGTCTGGGTGACATGCAATGAACTGGCCAGAGAGTTTCTTGTGAAAGACTCTGAGGTTGTCCAGAGACAGGCAGTAGTGGACAGATGAATGGAACTCAGCATGAAAAAAGAAAAGGGTGAAGAGTGTTGCGTTACTGGAGATATACAATGTAAAATGTACTCTTAATTTTGAATTGTTAAGTTAGGGAAGATCTTCTTTGGCTCAGTCGGTTTGAGTGCTGCCTTTAGATCCCGAGATTGAGGGTTCAAATACTGCTGGTACCATCCATGTAGTTTCACAATATTAACTACTGTTCTACCAGATATGGTCCAGAGTAGTAAAGAATACTCTTGAGCTCATTTTAAATAACGTTTTAGTTGTCATGGGTCTGATTCCGACCAGGTTATTAGCAATTCAAAAGTAAAATTTTATCTTCTGGGTATTTAGCTGAATGGTTTCTTATTGACCCTAGATCTGTTTCTGAATAACCGTCTGACGTAGCGCAACAATGGCTTTTAATTATGACATCAAATGTTTATAATTGTGATGTAATATTTTGCGGGAACTTGTATGGTTCTAAGTAACGGCAGACAAATTTGTATACAATTACAATTGTAAATATGTCGATACATTATACATATATGAAAATCAGAAAATCCTTCTTTATTTCCAGTGAGTGAACTTTGCCTGAAAATCAGACGTCACAGAGCAAATATCTTTACGTCACAATGTCATATAACACGTTTTTCCTACCTACCTAAAAAGCAGCCTACCCAAAATATTTATGACATAAATCGTTTCAATTTTTTTTTTAAAGATTTTGTTCCTGCTCTAACCTCGTTTTCTTGTCTAAAACATGTAACTTATGTTGTTGGCCCCAAAAAATAAAATCTCTACCTACCTACCCAACCGTACAAGGCATGGGTAGGAAACACCAAACAAAGAATTTCTTAAGAGTGGCCTCAGCAATGTCTTGGACAAGTTCGAAAATCACTGTTGATCAACTTTTGAAAAAAGAGTTGCAAATGTATGCCCCATTGAAAAAATAATTATATAGAAAATTGCATTGTAAGCACTCTCACACCTACATTTTTTGTAGGTTCAATCCGATTGTTATGAAATTTATATCATAGGACTATATCAGTAATGTCTTGGGTGAGTTTGAAAATCAGAACGGATCAACTATTTTTACAAGAGTTATGTCTCTTTGAAATGTAGTTAATATTAAACACTGAAAGCACCCTCACACCTATATTTCTTTTAGAATTTATATATAAAGTTTAAATCAAAGGCTGATGTCAGCAAGGTCTTGGAAAAGTGCCCACAAACTATATTTACACGAGTTTCTGCCCAATTGGAAATAGATGTGTATGGGAAATAATATTGTTTGCCATCTCTTGCTAACATTTCTTGTAAAATACTTATTAAAAAGTTGTAAAAGAATTTTTTTTTGTTATTGCCCCTGGGCAGATACAATATGGTGACAGTGAACCCTCGGAACGCTGGTATTTTATTTTTATTAAAATATTTGGATTTTCATAGTATTGTGCTCTCAATCATGTACATGATGGTGATTACCAACTGCTGTATTGTTTTTATCCAAAAGATTTAATAAGATCAATAAACATGGTTGAATGTTATTAATCAATGTAGGACAAATTTGAAATCATCAGAACAGTCAATGCCTTAAGTCACTATTCCCTATGCCCGAGAGGGGGGCCTCGGTGGCCGAGTGGTCTAAGTAGTTACTACTGTAATCACTAGCCAGTCAACACTGAGGTTGTAAGTTCAAACCCCGCTCGTGCGGGTGCACTCGACTCCAATCTTAATTGACTAGGATTGTCAGTTTTCCTATCGAAGGTCGGTGGTTTTCTCCGGGCACTCCAGCTTCCTCCACCAATAAAAACTGACCGCCATGAAATAGCCCAAAAGCGGTGCTTAAAAGTGGTGTAAAAACACCAAAAATCAAAAATCAAACCTATGCCCGAGTCTAGTAAAAATTGATTCAGTATAAATTTAATGAAATTTTGTTTACTTATGAAGGCATAATGTTGAAATTTCTGATTCAAGCTAGTAGCTAGAAAAGATTTTGGCACAGACTTAAAATTCAATGATACTTTTTTTGTCTGCCACTGCCAGCCTGAATAATTGTGCAATGATTAATTATCATGATTTTGATTTAATTAGGCCACAATTAAAAATATTTCAGTTTGCCCAAACCCGACCCATGATGACTGGGTGTGGGTAGGTAGGCAAATTCTTTTTTTTTTTTCAGAATTTGCATGAAAATATTAAAACAGTATATCTTTTTTTACCGTCAAACCTTTGTAGAGACAATCAAAAGCCATGAATTTAAGACCTCTATAAATTAGTCTACTATATAGAGTTTGCTACTTTTAATGTGAACAAAATGTGGAAAGACAATATACTCCTTCACTCGTTGGAATGGGGGTTTAGGAATCTGTCAGATAGGTACCCCAAAAAAAAAAGGAAAATAAAAAAATTCTACATCACGGTCAGTGTCGAATATCGATTAAATGTGTCTCTTACACGCTTTCTTTTAATCTTATTCTCAGTTACTTTCAAACGCAAAGACGACGAACATTAAGTTTTATACGATGACAGAGCGGACACGAAAAAATCCGAAAAAGAAATTCTTCCAAATAACGGCAAAAAGAATTTGAGTCGGAAGGTTTTTTTGGGGTCGGTCGCGTTTGGGCAAACATACAATATTTTTATTTTGGCCCTAATACAAGCCCAATGGTATGTTAACAAGACTAATTGTATTATCTGTAGTTAACCATGACAACTGCAACTGAATGTAGCATTATTACATTTGTTAAAAACTAGAAAGATTTCTCTGTTTATTAAGAGATCATTCCAAATCTTTTTTTTATTTAGTAAAGGCTTTCTTGTCTAAACTCTATTGACTAAGTCAGTGTAAGTTGTCACAGTTTTGTATATTCATATTGAGTTTAGGTTATTTGAAAGATCTCACTGTCATTCTTAAAAAATAAAATTAGGAAATATAAGGAAAGTCTTAACATTAAAAACCTTGTATCTTCATGTACATGTAGCTGTGTCCTACATATTTTCGAACCAATGCAATTGCTACAGTGTGAATATGTTCAATTATAGGACAGTATGTGTATTGTGTATCAAATTGAATCCTACATTGTTATGCCAGCTTACATACATTTGTACAGTAAAAATTGATTTATTAAAAAAACCTATCTTTAATCCATTTTTGTAAATTTATACATTTTCAATAAAGGATATTATAATTCCAACAATAACCTTGTAATTGATGTTTTGCTGTAAATAATATAAAGGGTATTGAAATGGATGGAAAAGTATTCAAAGAATTGTACAATTAATTGCATTTTTTAACCTGAATGGTACAATCAAATAATAAAGAATAGTACAAATTGTGAAGGGTAGTCAGCTTGCATTAATGATAGTTGTATTATTTAAAATAGATTTAAAAAAAATCAGTTCATGGGAAATTTAATATTCAGTTTATACAGTTTTCACGAAATGAGAAAATTATCCTACCAAATGAACATTTATTACTTGCTCACAGACATAGAACTAGAAGGTAGATGGCAGACCTGCCAACTATCCCGATTTATGGGGGGTATCCCCCATTAGAGTTGTTGACCTGAGTTTTGAAATTCTTTATCATACAAACAGAACACCTCAAAACAGGCGTTCAAATGAGTTTTAAGGGTATTTAAGGAAGTACACCTCTGAGGAGCCAAAAATTTCTAGAATTAAACTTTTTTCTTAACCTGATTTTTGGGTTTATTTGACTGTAAAAAAATAATTTGTGAAGAAAAAATCATATGGTGGTGCACTTCTTTTTTTTGCTACAGCCCTTTGAAAGTACCCAATTTTGATGATTTTCCCATTTTTTGGGCTATTATCGTGAAAAAAATCACAGTTCCACAATTAAACTTTTTTTCATACTTTCAATAAAGATGAAGTGGACCAATCTGAATAAATTTAACTTAAAAAAACTATAGGTAGGTGTTAATATAAGAAAGTTTTATCATATTTTGATGCTTTTTCGTGTCAAATTTACCATGCTGTCAATTTTGTAAATTTGTGATTTTTCTCTGTTTTAAGATCAAAA
Source organism: Mytilus coruscus (assembly GCA_017311375.1). Taxonomy (NCBI): domain Eukaryota; kingdom Metazoa; phylum Mollusca; class Bivalvia; order Mytilida; family Mytilidae; genus Mytilus; species Mytilus coruscus. The sequence continues at coordinate 68,008,267 of CM029600.1, read as the reverse complement.
TGCATATTATTTCAACTTCTTTGTTATAAATGATGATGAAAAAGTACATATCTAAGAAATTTGAAAAGAAAAAATTGATATGGGATGTACATGTTTCTGGTAAAATCATTTCTTGTACCCCTCACCCATTTTCTCAAAATTTTGGCTAAAAAGACTGACTTGATTGGTAATAAAATTTAAAAAATTTATTACTTAAAAACTACTTATTGTAAATACACATTTTTTCACAGAGTTAAGTTTGATTATGATATTTATTAAATTCATTGCTATTTTCCATTTGTATCACATGTTTTGGAAATAATTCCAGAACGAGATTTCAACGAGACTGAAACGTCAGAAGAATACATTCTTAAGCACATATATACTCATTCAAACATTAAAGTAGTAGATTAAGAACACTTATGATAATATAAGAGGAGCATAAGCTTAAGGTCCTCTTGCGCTTAAAATCCCCCATGGAGATTTTGAAAATTTGGCAGGTATGAGATGGGTGCAGTTTATGTTTAAAATAAAATTGTCAGCTGGGACACCACATTTATCAAATTGGACAAAAATGTACTCAAACTGATTAACTGATGCTGCAAAACCATATCTGCCATTGTTCAAGATAGCTTTTACAGCCTTTTCATGACTTCATGCCATCAGACCACCCCAACAAGTCATAAAAATAAGGCAGTCAGACATTAGAGCAATCTTGGACTATTCTGTCTGGACATCACTAATAGACCATTTCAAAGTGGACATTCTATTTCAATCCAAGTTAATTATGATGATCAGACATTCAGAACAAAGTCTTTCCCATGATGCATTTACAACAACAACAAACTCAGTCTCAGCATCTTCACACATAGACGTTGTTCTGAATTTCCGATTGGACAAAGTATATGCTGTGAAGATGCTGAGACCGAGCTTGTTGTTGATATTGCATCATGGAAAAGGCCTTGTCCAATCAGAAATTCAGAACAAAATCTTTTCAATGATGCAACTTCATTTCTAAATTAAAGCGAACTACATTGTAATTTGTTATTCCAGTGTATATGTTAATCCTTCCGTCCTTTTTTTTACAGACGAGAGTGAGAATTATGCAAGCTTACGTTAATGATTTGACAGAACAGAATGAAGTGTTAGTACAGACTGTTGAGGAATTAGAGAGAGAAGCCAATGAAAGGGTCAACATCCTGGAGTCCAAATTAAAACAAGTTTCTGGGTCAACAAAGGTAATATACTGGATTTGTGAGAGAAGTCCTTCTAGATGTAGATGTTAAAATGTTTTTGCAGTTCACTGTCATTATTTGGTAAATTTGGCTAGAGTAATGCCAAATTACTGATGATACAAGATACAAGATATTTTATGAGATCTTTCAGTTTCTTAACTTCTCTAACACTTCTAGCCATCTTATTCTTAGTCATGACAATAATTTCTGTCACAATTGGATCTACAGATATTATTTTGTAATAAGCAATAACAAGTTTGTGATACTTCAGAATGTAATCTTTGGTATTGCAGATGTACAGGTACATTTTGTATGTACAACATGTATAGCAGTACATATACATGTGTGTAGATAATGGTGCATTCATTGTATCAACATGTTATACTTGTCTGTTAGGTGAGAGTGGTCTATTGTTTTTTTAAATTCACTCACTACTGTGATTCATTGATTTTCGTGGATTGAGGAAAAATATATTTTCATGGATATTTGAATTCATGGTTTTTCCAAAGTCTGCATACATGTACAAGCCTATAGAAAATTTGTACTTCCTTGATACTTCAAATGCATGGCTTTCCTTTACCCATGAAATCTATGAAAATCGGTATCCCACAAGTAATACTAAATCCACATGATATGAAAGGCTATGCAACCTCCTAGGTAAAAACAAAAATTCATAGGGTACCTACTATTAACCAAAATAGCCACAGTGACACCTACCTTCTGTATATGTAGGATCACTACTAACATTGATTTAGTATAATTATTCATTTGATTAAGCAACAGTGATTAAATCATTTGCATAGATATTTGGAAAATTGGGGAAAAGGTAAACATTTTTGCAAATCAGTTCAACAGTCTAAAGAGATTTTGGTTATTTCCCTTTAATGTTTGAGCCACAAGAGATTTGTTTACATTAAATATTTAGTTTATTTTTATTTGAATTTCATTAAGATAATACAAAACTGTATTGTTGATTGATATTTAATTGCTTTGTTAGAAGGGAGTTAAGCAGGAGTGCATTTGGTGTAAATTACATGTATGTTTCCTCATTAGTTTTTGTGACAGGTTAAAGTAGTATATACTCCTGTTTTGAAATTGATACATGAATAGTTTCCTTGTTATATTTTAATTTGTTTAAAATCTGTGCACTAAAATATTAAGACATTTTTTTTACATGTCCAACAAGCAAATACAAATGTATGTAGAGAATCTTACACAAACTAGTGTCAGTCAGTATAGCAGAAAATTTCAAGACTCAAATTCCACTCAATAAACAAATTTATAAATTGTTAATACCAGATAATAGGGAAATATTTTTTCATTTGTCAAGTGTGGATTTCTGTTAAACTTCAACTACTATTTTACTTTTTCCAAACAAAGAAAGATTGATGTACTGATTCTTGTTCCTAGTAAATTTTTTCCGCTGATTCCTATAAGTATTGTCAAAAAAGTCAGGCTCCTATGTAAGGCTTTATTAAAACACCTTTAACCAAGTATCTTCGTAAGCCAGGTAGCTTATCATTATTATTAGTCCCCTACTGACTTAGTCAAGGGAACTTTAGGTTTGCACTCTGTCCGTCTGTCTGTCTGTCCATCCGTCAGTCCGGCAAATCAGTTTTCCACACTTTTTTTCTTTGTGCTTGAAGATATTCATTTGATATTTGGTGACTTGTTTAATCATGACAAGTAAAAGATCAAGTTTTAATTTTGTTCCAGTCTGACAATTTTATGCAGAGTTAAGGTCCTTGAACTTAGAAAATTCACTCAAATAATCAGTTTTCCACACTTTTTTTGGTCATGCTTGAAGATATTGATTGGATGATTGGTATATAGTTTTATCATGACAAGTTACAGATCAAGTTCAAATTTTGTTGCGGTCTAATGATTTTGTGCAGAGTTATGGTCCTTGGACTTAGAAAATTCACTCAAATAATCAGTTTTCCTCACTTTTTTTTGTCATGCTTGAAGATATTGATTTGATATTTGTTGTATTGTTTAATCATGACAAGTTTAAGATCAAGTTCGAATTTTGTTCCAGTCTGACAATTTTGTGTAGAGTTATGGTCCTTGAACTTAGAAAATTCACTCAAATAATCAGTTTTCCACACTTTTTTTTGTCATGCTTGAAGATATTGATTTGATGATTGGTATATAGTTTTATCATGACAAGTTACAGATCTATCATTTCGAATTTTGTTCCGGTCTAATGATTTTGTGCAGAGTTATGGTCCTTGGACTTAGAAAATTCACTCAAATAATCAGTTTTCCTCACTTTTCATGCTTGAAGATATTGATTTTAATAATTGGTATATAGTTTTATCATGACAAGTAACAGATCAAGTTCGTATTTTATTCTGGTCTGATGATTTTGTGGAGAGTTGTGGTCCATGGACTTAGAAAATTCACTCAAATAATCAATTTTCTACATTTTTTTTTGTCATGCTTGAAGATATTGACTTGATATTTGTTATACAGTTTACACCATGACAAGTTATAGATCAAGTTAGCATTTTGTTCCAGTACAATGAATTTTTAACCGGTAGGGGACTATGTATTGATCACAAATGCTTGTTATTTTATTTTCTAGAGTACATGTACACATGTAATTGTTAAAGGTGTAAGATCAATTGGCAACCTTGTTTGAAACATTAAAAATGTTATATAATCTCTCATGCTTTAGAAAAATTTGGTCCTAATATGATAATATTATGTAACTTGTAAGCAGATGTATAGCTGGTATTCAATTATTTATTTCTTATTTAAAATGAGAATTATTCAGAAAGAAATTAGTTTAAGATCTTATAATGAATTATTTAATTATTTTTAAAGAAATGAATCGAACAACATAGATAAATAGCTTACTAAATGTGACAAGAATGTGAAAAATAAACACTTTATTTCTTTAAAATATATTTTTTGAGAATGCAATAAACATTCCAATTATAAAAATTTAGCCAACCTACTGGTTCCTTTTCTTATATATAATAATACAATCAATTTAAGAACATAATGATATCTTTTCATGGATCATTGATATTCTAGATAAATTTAAAGCAATCGTCTTTTACAACTTTAAACCTTCTTTCATTGAAATTTTAGATATTGATCTATTTAAAGACAAAAAGATGTGAAAATGATAAGTTTACAGAAACATTAGAGTTATTAGCAAACAATAGGCAAAGTCCTAACGAGATTGAATATTTTAGTCACTCAGGTAAAACTCAGGTATATGTCTGATGGTAGGTAGAGCATGTAAGAGCATGTTGTATACTACACGTTCAGACTTCCCGCCTCGCTTGGCAGCCTATAGATAAATGTGTGGATAATTTTTAATATTTATCAACAAACTTTCTATGGCCTGTACTTAGCCTATTGTTATTTGTACAAAGGATGTAAAAAAAATCTTCGGAAAGAAGTCGGAGGGGTTCATGTATTGGATTAGATTGTAGACTGGGGGATATATGTGTAAATATTTTAAAACACTGCCTGTAATTAGTAAAAAGTTTGGTAGCCAATGAACCAGAGAATAGGAAATGAATGAAATTTAATGAAATATGAATATAAACTGGAAGTATATTGGATTAATAATTTTGATTGATATGCAAAAGTCTTGAAGTGGAATTTTGTGTGTTAGTGTGTGTGAAGTTAGATCTTTCAAAACATGGAGAGGCGAGGAGAATACTTGTCTCGTAGTCCAATTAGTCCTCGTAGCCCGCTGTCAAGTAAAAAAGTCACATGGAAGGACCCAGTTGAGGCTGCAAACTCAGTAAGTGGACAAGGTTAATGGCTATAAAAGAATAAATACCTACTATTTTTTACATATATGTTTATAACTACAATGCACTTATTGTCAAATACATACATGTACACTTAAACATGTAGAATTGTCTATTTAAAATTGAAGGTTCATAAATATCCCCACAGAGGTAATGAAGTATTCCATTTAGAACAATCACTTGTAAAAGACTGCTTTTGTTAAAATCTGTATTATTGAAATTTATAATGCACTATAGCAGTGTAGATGTAACTAGGTAGGCCTGTAGATATAAAACTTGTTAAAAACATGAAATACAAAGAAGAAACAAGTTGGTGTTCTCAAAATATGTTGTTACTTAGAGCTCTGCCTTTAGATTCATTGTTGTGCACATTTTCCCTAAGTGTTGCATACATTCTTCAAAGTCAGCTCTTTATATGTTAAAGTGATGGGCTACTCTGTTTTCCTCTAAAGCTCTTTCTATATCCTATCTAATTTTCAGAAATTGTAAACTAGCATGCAGATGATTTAGACCTAGTCTACTCTCAGACCTTTTTTAAATGATTAGAGCCAGTGCATATCAATATTTTTACACCTGAAGATTTTGTGTATTTAGTTGTTTATACAGGAACATTTTACCCTGTTGACATAACAGTGAAGTGTTGATTTTATATTTTTCACTCAATTGAAATATTCATGCCATGGTCACTTCTGTAAGTGATTTTTAAAGTAAAAATAAATTTTAGTCAATGGATGTGATTATAAGTAAGCCACAAATACTGTAAATTCAGAAGTTTTCAAATAGATATTGCAATGAAGTTTTTTACAGATAGTTTCAATAAATAAAGATATGAATTTAGCAATAATTAAACTTCACTTTTCAATTTTAACAGCATTACTTGTATGTGTAATTAATCATTTAATATCAGATATCTTAGTCTTATTCTGGCTTTTGATCCATTGGTCATCTGAGGCGATATTAAATGCTTGCAATAATTTCTGAATTTCAGTACATATATTCACACTTAAAAATTTTGAATTCATTTAAGACCGAGCAAATGTACGACTCCTGCGTTGTTATGGATCAAATTTTGAGTCCAAAAGGCAGAAGATGGTACATTCAATTATTGCTTTTAATATAAATTGTTAACAGAAAGCCAAGAAGTGATTTGGGAGAGAAAGGGACTCATGTCACAGTACCATAATTTAGATTGACCCATTAAAAGAAAATTTTATACTTGTATCAAGAAACTTCATAAACTAATGAAAAATGCAGAAATTAAGACTCATTCAGTCATTGGTAAAATTTTGTTATCAATTACTCATATCCATCAAAAAATTCTGATAAGTAACTGTAAGATGTGCATGTACATGTAGAAGTTTCCCTCTTTGAAACCAAGGTACAACTAATGACCCAATGGAACAACTACTTAACATTTATTTGCAATAAGTTAAGACAGCATAGACATGCATTTAAATATTTAATCCTCTTTTGATAACAATTTACGATTAAATTCTTTGTATTTTTAAATGGGCCAATTCAGTCGTATTAATCCAGAAAATATTTATTTTTCCTTTTTAGTGAAACTGTTATAAACTTTGAATTAAATTCAAATGTATGTTTAATTTTTCAAAATTTACAATGAGTCTTAGTGGTTTAAAAACAAAACAATAGTACATGTAGTAAGAGGGAAGTTTTGTGCTTTTGACATTATTTTCTACTGAGTAATTGGTTTGGTCAACATATTAGCATTATTCTGTCCTTATTAAATTACCTGGACTTGACTTGAAGTCCAATGAGTGTGTCTTGCTCCTTGCACACTTTGAGCAACTCTTTTAGGGGTTTTATGTTGCCCCTATCCCATATCCCGTCTTTTTCCAGGGGCAGCCTAAATACCCTACCTTTGATTCAGGTGAACTTATTTTGCAGAAACTACCTAATAGTATTTGATTCATTATTGATTTGTTAAGACTGTTTATATATCACTACACAAACTGTGGATCATTTATTTTTAGTGGATACCAATTTCAGTGGATTGAGGAAAACATAGTTTCGTGGATAGTTAAATTCATGGTTTTTCTATAACTAGGAAATCTAGTAAAATTGGTATCCAACTAATAATAATGAATCCACAGTAACTGAATCAGTAGAAAGCTGCCTGTGTCACTTAATCAGTAGAAAGCTGCCTGTGTCACTTAATCAGTAGAAAGCTGCCTGTGTCACTTAATCAGTAGAAAGCTGCCTGTGTCACTTAATCAGTAGAAAGCTGCCTGTGTCACTTAATCAGTAGAAAGCTGCCTGTGTCTTAATCTGTAGAAAGCTGACTGTGTCACTTAATCAGTAGAAAGCTGCCTATGTCACTTAATCAGTAGAAAGCTGCCTATGTCACTTAATCAGTAGAAAGCTGCCTGTGTCACTTAATCAGTAGAAAGCTGCCTGTGTCACTTAATCAGTAGAAAGCTGCCTGTGTCACTTAATTGTAAAAATTAGAATTAGTCTATAATTCAGGAGCTATAAGACAATGCTTATTACTTTCCCTGAAATTAATTTTAGAAATTGGAAATACATTGCATCTGGGGGGAAATAAATAGACATAAAATCAATTATCGTCTATAAATTGGAAATACATTGCATCTGGGGGGAAATAAATAAACATAAAATCAATTATCGTCTTACTCTTAAAGTTATGGTAGATAAATCACAAAAAAAAAGATGTTCAGTTAACCTGTAAAAAACAGGAAATCTGAAAACGATGCTTTTTAAAAATTCATTAGCTTAGCCTATTTGTAAATTATGAGGAAATCATTTCTTAAATAATTATTTCATGCCACAGTAGAGAAAATGATATTTTATTCATAATCTTTATTTTAAGTAATTGATTTCAGCATGCAAATTTATAATTTATAACCTAGACTTGTCAGTTTTATTTCAAAGCTCCACATGCCAGTGGATATTTCCTACTTGATTCAATATTTATTTAAACTTTATTACTATCATGAAATCTTTATTAAAGTTTTATTAGATGGTCAGTTTGTCTTTTTCGTAGATTATCATTCTGACAAAGAAGACATGGCTAGACTGTGTGGACATATTCAAACTTTTATTCTTTCATGTTATAAAACTGCAATAAAATATTGTACCATTATATTTTGGACAACAGAAGTGAGGATAAAAACTTTAATATTATTACAAGACCATAAGCTTACATTAAATTTCCATAACATTACACTTGTTCACTGGGTATCTATGGATATTATTACAGTAATTTGTTGGTGGGGAAATTTAAATGAAAATTTTATATGGTTTTATTGGCCATAAACATTTAACTTGTAGACACTTGTCTGATGTTAAATAAGAGGGTATGTTGACCTGAAATGTCCTTTGTTTTTGCTGTTAGGTTGCTTTCTCAATGACATATTCCTTATATGTTCTTTATTCCTGTACCATAGATACTTATATGTCAGTAATTTGGGGAATTAAATAATAAATTCGGAAGGGTACTGACTTTTAATCAAGAATTATTGCCAGGGTAAAATATTCCAAGTCTAAAGGTCAAAGAAAGGGTGACCTGCAAAGACTTACACATTCACTTGTGAGCAATAGCTCACAGTTCATCTCGTTTATATAGCTGTAACTTTAGGTGTGTACTACACCAGATATGGAATATTCTTTGGAGTGTTCAGGGGGCTTCTAAATTGCCATTGAAATTAAGGTGTAGGATAGGAGTATATACATTTCCCCAATAAAGTTCGTTTATTTCCCTACAGAGAATCCAAAGTAAATAAAAGCTATAGAATAAATATGATTTGTAATGTGGATTTATTAAAGATATAATGCAAAATTTTTTGAGACAATTCAGTAAATTTTAAAACTTCATATCATTTGTAAGGTGGATATTTTAATGCTTATATTTAATTATGAGAAATTTCTGTTGCTACAAGCAAAAGCCATTTTAGAACTCAAAGAATGCATGTTTTCTAAATGCATTTTTGATTCCAAATCATTAAAATTCTAAATGTGGTATTTGTGAAAAAGCTATTTTTCTTGCTTGCCAAAACAAATCTCTTTCATCATTATTTTTATGAAAACAAATTGATTTATAGTACTGTACTGTACCTGGGGAAACTTAATTTTATGGGTAAATGTACCACAATCTTTACCTTATAGTTTGAACAAAAATATGAAACAAGTTTTTAAACCTAATAATTTCAGATAAAATGGCTAAGGAAGGATCTAAGTGCTTTAAAAGTAAACATCACCTTCATGTCAGAACAGGCATAACATTCATTAAGGCTTATGCTTAGTTTTACTGTTTAAGTTACTCAACAATGCACATTGTATAGTAGATTAAGTTGTATATAAGTTTGAATGAAAAATACTTATTGTGAAAACTAGAAATTTAATTGCAATTTACCTGCTATCTAATTAAAATCAGATTGGTTTGCTGACCCTTTAGGTTGTTACAATTCAAGGTCATGAAGGTGTAATTAGAATATATTACAAAATGGATTTATTTCTTCCATGTCTTTGAAAAGAGTTGAGTACTGTAATTTCAGAAATTTTTGGGTACATTTATTATTGCCATTGTTGAATATAGACAAAATTGTGAAATTGATTATTGTCATTAAGGAAATGCTGTAAACAATTTTTTTTCCGCAACACTTGTCCTGATGCATTTTTCACACAAATAAATTCATCACAAAATTATCTGAAGTTACAGTAGTTTTAAAATAATTGTCAGTGGCGGATCCAGAAATTTTCATAAGTGGGGGCCCTCTGACTGCCTAAGAGGGGGGCCGTTCTGGTCATGCTTCAGTGATTCCCTATATAATCAACCAAATTTTTCCCAGAAAAGGGGGGGCCTGGGCCCTCTGGGCCCCCCCTCTAAATCCGCCTCTGATTGATATACTATTTACTATCCCTGTAGTGTTGCTTATTTATGAGATTTTAAATTTCGTAAACTGTAAAATTTTTATGATTGAAAATCTATTATAATGGAGAGAGTTAATGAATATGACCACTAAATGGGTGGGGGTTGATGGATTTAACAACGTTTTGTAGCCAGTTCTTCATTTACATTGAATCAGTCAGAATCAACTTCCACATAATGTTCATTCTGTTTAAAGCTGTTTTACACATGCATGAATATCTCATATATATATATATACCTATTAACATCCAAACATGAGTTGGAAGTAGTCAAGTTTTTACATTGTACTCAAATGAAGGCAGTGTTCTCCACATATTATTTTATTTAACATCCTGGTAAACAGGGAAATTTAAAATACCATCTTGTTTCTTAAAAAATTATAGCATCACATCCATAACATAATCTATAAGAAAACCAACTCAGATAGCATCATATTCAAGAAATATAGCATTACATTACCATGATGCTATAAGGCCCTCAGGAGAACACTGAAGGAATAATTTGCTGTTCTGATTCTAACACATTCTCTGTACTATTTTCCAATGTGTACACCAGTGTATTGTGATTTGTTATCAATTTCCTAGACTGGCTGCGATATAGCCTTTTTGGGCTGATGTGGCATAAAGCAATTACAATCAATGTCCTTGACAAAAGGGAATTTACTAATTTAGTCACAGTTTCAATTGGTGTCTGAGCAAAGGAATTACATCTTGTACCCAAGAATGTGAATTCTATGATACAAGTATTAAGAGTATGAGCCATTTCAATTTTTGATAATTCAATTAGAAAATATAGGTTAGCCTAAATGAATCTCTTTATTCAAAGGATCGTTTTATATGTGAACAAATTTCAACCTGTTAAACTGAACCTAAGTCATTTCTTTATACATTTAAATCATTATTTATAAATTTCAACCCTTTAAAGAATTTTGATAAATTTGAATGGCTATTGAATGGTATAATGATAAGAAATTATTATCTACACATATTTAATGAATACTAATATGGTATTGATGTTAAGAAATATTTGACCAATAAAATATTTTCATATTCAATGAAATTGATTAATGTAAAGGTACATAATGGAGTACAAATTAAATGGCATCCAGTTCAGATATTGTCCTGTTTTTATGCCCCCGCCGTAGCGGAGGGGCATTAAGTTTTACCCTTGTCCATCTGTACGTACGTATGTCCGTCCTTATGTCCCAAAGTTGGTTTCCGTTCTCTAACTTTAGTTTGCCTCATCCAAATGTTATGAAACTTATACACAATGCTTATTACCACAAAACTCAGATCAAGATTGAAATTGGGTGCCGTCACTATAACGGTTCTTGAGTTATGCCCCTTTATAAACATAAAAATTGCTGAGTTTTTCGTTTTCGTTCTCTAACTTAAGTTTGCCTCAACCAAATGTTATGAAACTTATACACAATGCTAACTACCACTTAATACAGATCAAGTTTGAAATTGGTTGTTGTCACTTTTACCGTTCTTGAGTTATGCCCCTTTATAAACATAAAAATTGCTGAATTTTTCATTACCGTTCTGTAACTTTAGTTTGCCTCAACCAAATGTTATGAAACTTATACACAATGCTTATTACCACAAAACTCAGATCATGTACAAATTTGAGTGGTGTCACTTTAACCGTTCTTTTGTTTGTATACGACTGCAAACATTTTTTGCTGTCGTATATTGGTATGACGTTGGCATCGTCGTTGTTGTCCGAAAAACACATTGGTTTTCGCACAATAACTTTAGTTTAAGTGAATGGCGGTTGTATCAAGCTGCACCCTAGCGGAGCATTTTATTTTATTCCTTATACTGTATATTTCTTATGCTGAATGTAATTAGATAATTTTGTGAAACAAATGAAAAATAAATACAGTATAGTTGTATGGTTAATATTGAATGCATTTTCATTTTGATGAGAGGGTACCTTGTAATGATATATGTATTTATATGACATTTTTTGGCATGTTATCTTGTCAGTTTTTGAGAAGTGTAAAACAGTACTTCTTCTTCTTCATTTTGAGAATGTCTTTTTATGTGGAGCACTTTAATATATGAAAGACCATATCACTTCATAAATACATGTGTTTGTTATTGAGCAATGAAATTGTAACATATTTCAATACCAAGTCTTGGATATACTTTCATGTTGAAGAATAAAGTACAGAAATAGATATGAAGATAGCAATTTCATGAGAACAACAGTTTTTGTCATAAAAAACATTTGTTAAAAGCTTTTTTTATAATAAAGCTTTATTTTTAGCTGACTATACTATATTTATGGATCATCTTTTCTTACAATTGATTCAGCTGAAGATAATGAGACTAATTTTACTGTAAGACACCTGCTCTGATGCCTCATTAGGTAGCTTCCTGTTCCATGATGACAAAGACATTTGTTATCAGTAAAGTTCTACATTAGGATGGAGTTTGACTTTTGTATTGATTGTATCTGAGGGGGTTGACAGAATAGAGAATCATGGGCTAATATGACAGAAAATGGGCCAAAAAATAAAGAATAGAGAAAAATAGGCCAAAAAATAAAGAATAAAGAAAAATTGCAAAAAAATAAAGAATACAGAATCGATGGACCCCCATCCAGACCCTCTTGTATTGATTGTATCTGAGGGGGTTGACTTGTATGATGAATGTAGTTCTTAGATGATCTGTCTGAAAACTAATCTATTCTGCCAAAGGGTCTATTTTCAAAAATATCTGATATTTGAAAATATTTCATTGCTTTTACTCTAACAGCATTTATACATAATTAATATTCGAAATTAGCTTTGTGAAAATCTGAGATGTCTTGCATTATCTAAAGCAGATACATGTATAGATGTCTGGAGAAGAATATCTTGAACCTATGTCTTGACATCTTAGAGGTTTTAAAATGAGTTGCTATCTTTGCTCAAATTTGACATCATTTTTTAATTGTTTCTCTAAAAACTGCCACTTAAGAATTCAATATGATATTTTTATTTCAGTTTGTCTTTTATAAATGCATTGTTAGTCAGTTTACTTTCTCTTTACATTTCTTTACTATGTGCATAGCATACATGGAAATTAAGGGAAGATGAAGTATTATTTAGATACAATCTAAACCTTACACATTTATTTTCAGGAATATGTGAACAAAGCAAGAGATTTAGAACGAGAGTTGAGAGCTCTAACTATAGAGAAAACAAGAGCTGAAGCAATGATAGAGGTAAGCTATGGTAGATGTTGAAGTCAATTTAACTTCATATAACATTATTGTAGTAAAAGAAATACTTTAAATGTAAGTGTTTTCACGAGAGACAGAATAGAAGAAAGCCAAAAAAACATAAAGAAGATTTGACAAAATTCAATTAAAAAACAAAATTTGGGGAAATCCTAGAAATCAATAGCCAGTATTTCAAAACTTTCATTTGCAAGTTTGGAATGTGGATATTAGAAAGAAATCATTGGTCAATAGCAATAGCTCAGAGATATGCACTTAATGAAAAAGATGCAAAATGGGCATTCAATTATTTAAATGCATTTTATATGCAAGTGGGGGCATCATCTGTGTCCCATGGAAACATTCTCCATTTATTGAAGTTGTTTGAAGATCTGTCATTGACTCAGTCTTATTTAGAAAATACATTCAGCATCAATGTTCTTGAATGTTTTGATTGAGTAGTTGTATTTATTGAGTGTCAGATTAATTTTGTTACCACAGGAACGAAGGACTCTAAGGATAGAAACTCAGTGGTCCCCATATAAGGTGAAATGAAATATTTTCTTCAGTGCATGATCGATTTGAAAGATTAGCTGAAAATTTGGCATGCAACCATATAGTCTTTGAAGGCACATGACTATTCCCCACTAATTTTGAAAAGTTTTGAACATTATTGCATCATGGCTTTTTTTTTTATATGATATCAAATAAAAAACTTTCTTTGTCTACTAAAATTATGCATCCTTCAGTGAATTGTGATAAACTTAATTTGTGCATGTGTTGTTTACTAAAGAAAAGTGTAAAGAAAACTAACATGGCCACAAATCAAATGCCTACATATAACTTATAAGCACGCTGAACAACACTGCAACTTTGCTCAGTATAGTTAAGCACAGGTCATAATGCAATTTATCGGTAGTTACTTTAAAACATGAAGTTGACTTGTGCTGTTATTTATCATCACTTGACAATGATGTAAAATGATTTGTTTTTATATCACAGTTATGATATTTGTTAGTGTTTGATAAACCTACATTTGTTTAATATTTGTTTGCTTGGCTTTTTGCTCTTAACTTTTTTATTTTTGATCGCAATTTTACTGTATAATAGAATTAAACAAGATTAAGTCTCCTGACTTATTATCTTTGATCACAATTTTACGGTATAATAGAATTCAACAAGATTAAACTTGAGTACAATTAATATTCAGATATGGACTTATTATCGTAAAAATACGATGTAAAATTGATTTTGTTTGATATTGAAACAAACACAAACACATGAAGTGCCGATGTTTATATAAGTCAAAAGTTAGCTATCTGTTAATAGAATGATAACACGACTTTAAAGGAATCGCAGAGCATTCAGGATAGAAATCTTTCTTATGTCACGGGAAAGCTATTCCATTCATTTAAATTGCAAATTGTATTAGTGAAAATAGTTTAACCATGAAAAGGCTGATAAAATCATTTTCTATTGTATGGAAAAAAGTCTAAGCTTTGCATTGTGAGAAATTTGTTAAAATATATCATGTAAACTAAATATATGCAGAATACTTGAATACTGAAATTTTAATATGTCTGGACATATTTTAGAAAATAAAAACATTTCATTAAAAGGTATTATAATGCCCTTCTGAAATATATTTAAATTGAAATATATTTGAAATAAATATAAAATAAATAAAATATAAATTATTGCATTGATCCCTGTACAAATGTATATTGACTTCTGTTTTCGCTAAGATAAATTTTCAAAATAAAAATTACGTATACCAGTAAAAAATGTGGACTGTATATATTATTAGTGTCTGAGTAAACACAGATGTAAATTTTTAGACACTTGAGTTGTTTGGTTGCTGCCTCATACTCAACATTTCATTTTTTTTTGCACATACTTGTTCATGCATTGTGGTTATCATTTTGGTCGAAGTTAGGGTTAATTCTGCCTTTGCCCAAGGGAACAGTTATAATAATATGGTATTCTAGCTTGCCTTCTAACACCAGTGTGTTAGTTCACAAAATATTTTTAAGTAGTTAAAATAGGAATTTAAAAAAAATCACTTACTCTCTTAAATATTTTATAGCTATCTAGTCTTTTTTTTAGCCTATTAATGTATTGCCTGTTCTTGACAGTCTCATACATCTTATGTTCTATTAAGGATGTTCGTTACTCTGTTTCAAAATAACAAGATTTTTAAAAGACTGTTATAAATTAAAAGTATATGAATAAAGGAACTAGAAAAGCAGAAAAAAATGAAGGCTCCGTGTGCTTGTTTTCAAGATATAAGGCATTGAATATTTGGCGGGAAATAATTCTCTCTAGATTTTCATACATTAAACATTATAGCACCTTTTTTATTTCAAAAACTATGAAAAAATAACAAGGGTTTTATAAGATTTTCAAATATGGCTTTTTAAACTATATGGAATAAAAATATGAAAAGAAAAGTAGGGGTAAGCTGGCAAATTTTTTTAATGACACTACATGGATAAAACCAGAGGATTCCGAATATCTGGCAAAAATTCAAAAACAAGAAGAGCGAACATTCTTAAGTTATAAGTTTTTTGCACCATCCGTGGTGAAATTTTTTTAAGACATTTGATTTTGAATGAAATAATGGAAGTTGAATTAACTCTATTTATGTATAACAGGAAATGCAGGATCGATTAGGAAGACAAGATGAAAACTTAAGTCGACTAAGAGACGAGAATTCTAACTTGAACCATGACATTAACCAGTTAATATCTGTCATCAGTACTGCTAGAACCACAGGAAGATGGGAGGTAAGCTTGTTCAATATGATATCTACAGTGTTGAGAAAGTCCAGACATGCCAAGATGCAATACTGTGGATAAATTAATTTTATGTGTACTAATTTTCATGGATTGAAGAAAGATTGTATTTGTGTAGATATTTGATTTCATGGTTTTGCTTAAGTTTGCATACAGGCCAATTAAAATGTGTACTTTGATGTACTTTTAAATTCGTGGCTCACCAATGTCCAAGAAATCCATGGGAAAATTGTATCCTACAAATAATAATGAATCCACAGTATCTGTTGAAAAGTTTCTGCTGGAAATCACTCTTTTTATACGCCCGTTTACGGGACGTATTATGGTATACCGTTGTCCGTCCGTCCATCCGTCCGTCCGTTGTCAACTTGTCGGACATTAACTCAATAAAGCTTTAACCAATATGCATGAAACTTTGATGAATTGTTCATATCTATTGACGTGAGCTCCCTTTCGTTTTTTATAAATTTCAGATTTACCGTTCAGTGTTCTCCCCAGGCCGTTTTAGCGTCGCGGCACCGCGACGCTATATTTTTTTCCCCGTGATGCTATAATAATTTCCTCGACGCTATAATTATTTTGAGGATGCTATTTTTCTTGTCTCTATCGTAAAACCATGTCCGAAATTTTGAACTTTCATCTAATTACCGCTTGTGATCATAAAATTATATCACCTTTAATTGTAATCCTGCAAGTCGGGCACTAGAGACAATTTAGAGTGATTAAATAGGTGTTAATTGCCCTTTGGGTGATAACTGTTTGATACGAATACCCCAAGCTGACACTTGTGACATAACTTATACCACGTGGTCCAATCGCAAATTTCGACATGCAGAAAATGTAATCAGAAAATCATAAAACAATTGAAATCTACGTTTGCATAATGAAAATTCAAAGATACAAAGATTTATCTCTTTAGAAAAGAGGTTTGGTCGTATGTTTTACTACTTTCAAAAATTACTTTCTTTCCTTCGGTACTACTTGTCAATCAAGACCGTATATAAAACATTTCGATTTTGAGCTAAATAAGTTTGATACTTATTTAGAAAGTGATCATAATTGGCTTTAGTTAATGTTTCATCCCTTTGATGCATTAAAGTTTCATATGCATTCCCAATCTCTTGTCAAACATTGTTTATTTTCGTAAATTTTCCTTGCCGACATTGAAATATTTGTGTAAACTACGGATCGAACCGGGCCAAATCGATAAAATCCGCATTTTACGATAATGACTACAGATGCACAAATTGTACAGTTGACAGAAAAATTATCTCAAAAGAAAACTACGCATTTCAAACGCATTAACTGACTAATTGTTAGAACTTCTTACTAAATGTATTCTTTTGAAAATGCATTGTTTCAATATTAATATACTGATTAAAGTAGCTTAACTTTTGTTAAAAATATATATCATTTTGATCTAAAGAAGCAACTGGGACTAATTCATTGAGTACCATGAAACAATGAATTTCATAGACATGACAAAGAAAAATTGAAATTTTATTGCTATATGATACTTTCTCTTCCTTTTATATAAAATTCATTCATTCACTCATTCTTTAGTTGGGTAGGTAGAGTAACTGGAACCACACATTTATTTATATTTGGCCCAAGAGGAAAAAAATAACTATAAATGGATATAGAAAACATAAATTAAAACAACTGTTATCATGGGTATAGTTTAATTGTATTCTCAGTTATGATTTGAACAATATAAACATATAACATAAAGGAAATAGAGCATCGCCGCGACGCGACAAATGACATTGAAAAAAAAATTTTTTTTTACGCCAAATGTGATGCTATCCAAAATTTCTGGGGAGAACACTGCCGTTTCCGAGTTTTGGGGTTTTATTCATTAAAAAAGGTGGGATTTTCTAGTTTTCCGACAATAACTCAAGAATGCTTTCACCAACTTGCAAGGAATTTTGGTGACTTGTTTATATCTATTGACATGAGCTCCCTTTCGATTTTTATAAATTTTAGATTTTACATTTCCGAGTTACAGGGTTTTATTATATTATATGTTTCTAACTTTCTGGAGTGTTTGCATATATTGTTCTGTTGGTCTTTGTTCTGATAGTCTACAATGTGTATGTGTTGGTTTTATTTAAATTTAGATTTTTATAGATATAGGCAGGGTTTCAGCTAGGATTTTGAGGGCTTTAGTCACTTTTGGGTGAGATGAAAATCAACCTTTTTTGGGGTAAAAGCAATGGACCAAAGATATGTATTACTAGCTACACGTCTTTGAAGGACATAGGCATGCTCAGGCAGTTATTGCATAATTTGATAGATGTGGTGCATGAATATGAAGATTATAATAAGATCTAATAAGGATTCGGATTTCTAGTTTACAATTTCACTTCAGTTATTTTCAGGGGACATTCCGGATCAACAAAAGTTTGGTTCCTTTTTTTTTAAACCAGAAATCACAGCATAAATGATCCTGTATTATTAAACGACTATTTCACTGCATAATCATTATCCTTCTAAAAACGGTTAAATCGATATTTGGAGTTCATTTCTATGAACTTGGAACCAAGGATACAAATCCTTGTTGGAACGTTTCTAATGACTGTATATTGTAAATTAATCAAGAATAGATCACGTTTACTTTCGATTTTTAAACAAAATGAAAACAGGAGGATAATGAATTCAGAATGAATCCAGTTTCATCTACGGATTGGTTCGTTTTAACAAAAGGCAGGAAATTATCATATTTCTAAATCAATTTGATTAGTAAGAAATATATTTGTCTCCTTCGTTTATTTTGATACTAAATGATTTCATATTTTACGTTTTAATGTCTTTTATAAGAATACTTTCACGCATGCACAGTACATAGTAAAGGATTCACCTGTTTGACTCGTGGAAATATTTCTGAACATTTTGAATGAAGTGCTTTCTCTTTAATTGAAATTGTTGAAAGTTTTTGAGTAAAAGTTATCTAAAATATGACAAAAATTCATTCATATGATGAAACTACGACAAAATAAATGCATATTGTGATCATTTGAGAAATATTGAAATATAATGCGAACTGTCCACAGGGGAAAACATAAAATAAACTCATCATACATACAAGGATTGAAAATTTATATTTGCGCCAGACACGCGTTTCGTCTACAAAAGACTCATCAGTGACGCTCGAATCAAAAAATTTTAAAAGCCAAATTAAGTATGAAGTTGAAGAGCATTGAGGACCAAAAAATTCCTAAAAGTTTTGCCAAATACAGCTAAGGTAATCTATTCCTGAGGTTGAAAAGCCTTAGTATTTCAAAAATTCGAAGTTTTGTAAACAGTTAATTTATAATTATGACCATATCAATGATAATACATGTCAACACAGAAGTGCTGACTACTGGGCTGGTGATACCCTCGGGGGAATTAAACCTCCACCAGCAGTGGCATTGACCTAGTGGTTGTAAATAAACTCATCATAGATACAAGGATTGATACAAAGATACAAAGACACGCGTTTCGTCTAGAAAAGACTGATCAGTGACGCTCGAATCAAAAAATGTTAAAAGGCCAAATAAAACTCGGAAGTTGAAGAGCATTGAGGACCAAAAATTTCTAAAAGTTTTGCCAAATACAGCTCAGGTAATCTATTTTTGTTCAAATGACGAAACTATGATAAACGAACTGCAAATTGTGGTCGTTTGAGAAATATTGAAATTAAAATGCTTTCTGACTGATTTTACTGGGAAAAATAATTATGATGGTCAATAATTTGTGAGGTTTATTAATTAACGGATTAGTGACCCATCTGATGGCGATAAGCGGATTACCTGTAATCACAACTTATAGCATGTGTTGTAAACATTAATTAGATGAGGGTCATAAACTTGTCAAAACTTGAAGACAGGTAGAATTATAGTATTTTCATGCGGAAATATTTTTACACTTTTCAAATTAAAGAGATGAAATTGATTTGAAAAACTTTTGTCATTTTGAAAATCTTTTTTTAAATGACGAAAATGGCGAGCGCTAGCAAAATCAGTGCTCATAGGTGGCATGAAGGTGTCAAGCATGAATTAAAAAGCCTTCCAAAATGTCAATTATTTGGACTATTTACAAATAAAAAGCATCATGACAAAAAAAATTCTATTCAAGACAGCATGATATAAAAAAGATTTCATATAACACAATCTATAAGACATCAGTGAGGAAGATCATGAGAAAAGATTTTGTTTAACTTAATGTATTAAGTGTACACAACATTCTATTTATTTCAGACAATAAATTGCAATTTTCGTGAGCTGTCTATGGATCAAGTTTTTGGTTCCCTTCATGAACAGTTAACTGGAATGTGAGTATTATTATGACATGAAATGTTTATAATAATAAAGAAAACCATCTAAGCATACAAGTTGTGATGATGTGAATGTCTGTGAAAATTTGATGGACAGTACTACTTCTAAAAATTTGCCTGAAGGAAAAAGAAAAAACTTATTTTGATTTTGTGTTCATTTGAATGAAATATAAAGTGCATTTTCGAGTGGCTCCTAACCTTACTTACACGTTTTTCTAGACATGTCTTTATAAGATATACAAAAACTGATAACATGCACACAATCTATTCATTGATATTTTGAAAATTCTTTTGTTTAAAAAGAAAAGTTTGTCTTTCAAACTATTTCTATGCATAATTTACTCAAATTTCACATTATTTGTACTGTAGAAGGAATTCTGAAGGTGCCTTTGAAGAAAGAATTCGAGAACTGAATGAAAAATTACGGCGGAAAGATGAGCAGATAGATTCATTACAAAGATCTCAACCACAAAATACTTCAGTCAGGGCTTCCCAAGATGAGGTATGATAAGTTATAAATATCATATTGAATATGAATATTATATTATATTATACATTGTTTGGCAAGTTTGAAGGATCATGCATCAGCAATATAGGAGCCCTATGGTCCTTCAACATTTTTTGTGAGCACTATTTCTTCTACAGTATGCTTTGGAATGCAATGAAACTTTACACAATTGTTTACCATTATATGAAGATATGTATATCTTTTTTCTTCAGTTTTTGGATTATTTGTGACCAAATTAACTGGCCTCATCATCAAATACCTATAAAATCACCAGCAACTATTTATATCCACCTGTTCCCCTACAATATGCTTTGAATTCAACAAAATTTTTTACACATATTTTATTCATGTTTTTTTTGGTCAACATTCATTTTTTCGTGATTATGCCTGTTTCTCAGCTACTATAAGTAATTTGTCAACTTTATTCAATGTATAAAATTTTTGTAAGGTGTGCATGTCTGTCGGACAGGGTTCATGTGACCTTGACCTCATTTTCATTAATAGTCAATTATTTCTGTTAGATACTTTCTAATTTAGTTTAAATATTTTCTTCTGAGCTCTCATTTCGATGCTTGAAGAAATGAGGATGTCTTCAAATTGGGGTAAATTACTTCTTGCATGTGACATTTGAACTGCTTCTTCAGAAGGAAAATTTAAAGTAGTGGCAAATAGTGAATGTTTCTTAGCTATGTAAGGATTGGCATCAGCAAATTGACTAAGATTATAAATTAATATCTATGTATACTTGTTTACAGAAGACAGGAGAAAAAGATCCATTTCGACAAATAGCTGAGCGTGACTTTACCATCATGCAGATGAAGAATGATTTACGTAGAGCAGAACAAAAATCAGAAGATTTGACTGCTGATGTAAGATTTTATCATTATTGATTTTAATTGATTTTTAAATCAGCATTTGAAAAGGAAAAGATACTCTAGGCTATTGTAGAAAAAGGCTTAATATATAGAGACTAGCTGTCTCTAGAATTGAGTCTATAAGAATTTTTTGGTGTGGAAGGGGATAGGGGGACAGTACATTTCAATATGTGCATGGTGTCTCATTGGCAATGAAATGCATCTCATAATTTTTATATAATTTGATTTTGGATGTAACACGTTTTTGATTGGCTGAAAGTTTTTGTTTATCAGCTCGTAGACATAATTTTGTCATGTGACTGTGACGTCATCAACGTTTTTTCATGATTTACTCCTTAAAAATAAAATTTAGAATTAAATTAAAAGGACTGACTAATATTTTTTCTGTCTATTCGAAATAACCTCAAAATGTGGTGCACACTTTTAAACAACTGGCTACACGGGTTAATAAGTGTGCACCACATTTTTGATGTTATTTCTTCATAGACAGAAAAAATATTACAGTCATTCCTTAAATATTGTTAAATTTCATCCTAAATTTTCAAATAGTATCTTTTCTTTTTAATACCATGCTGAATGCACATTGTATTGTATTATAGCTGTTGTCCAAACAATATATTTCAACTTTTTCGTAAGTCTACAGTCAATGTTTTAATACAAATTCAGTACAAGTGTTCATTCTATTAGTGTGTTTTAAACACTTTTTCATGTTCATTCTCATGTTTGTTTCATGTTTAATTTCAAAAGATTTGCTTATCATATAAAAATGAAGAATGATAATTTTAATTTGTTACTATATATAGATTAAATGGTGTTGGATAATGCTTATAATCAGGAAAAATGGTGACCTCACAACTGCTTTGAGTGTTTGCTTTTAAAAGCCAGTTTACTGCATACTGACTCATAGTTGCTTTAATAATGTTGCTCACATACCCATAGTCTTTCTGACTTTGAACTAGTTAAAAAGCTTTTGTTACAGAAAGCGCCGTTTTTGTACACATGTACAAATCTGAATTCGCCAGAGAGGGTTATTCTTAATGTTCTCTGTATCTAAAGGTTTAGTGAAGGACTGAAAATTGAGGCCGCATTCATAAATGCACTAATTCAGAAATAGTATAGGATAATGGTCAAACCATTGTATCTATCTTTACTGATCTTACTGATAGGACTATTTTTCTTTTCTGATACAATGCAGTTTATACAGATAGAAATTTTATTTTCGAAAATATTTCATTGTGAAGGTAAGAAAACTAATGAAAATTTACCTATAAAAATCAATGAAATTTCAATATAAAAGACATTCTGAATTAATTCTCCATTTCGTCATTGAATTGCAAAAAAGATGTTTTTTTTTCCCCAATTTATGAACTGTGAATTGCATTTCCCAAAATTCACCAATAAATTCCTGTCATGTGAGACACACAAAATTTATAAAGCATTTTGGAGAATTATTAAGATATGTGTCTGTATGCAGTAAAGAATGGCTAGTCATGTGGTGTTTGTTCATTCTTATACTCTCATGCTTCATCTTCTCTGGCTGTCAGGTCTCAAATCGGGAACGAAAGATTTCATCCCTCCAAGCACAACTTAGTGACCTTCATAATCAGGTCTCTAGAAGGGAGGCAGAAATAGGAGCCGGACAACAGACCATTAAAACACTACAGGATAAACATCGTTACTCAGCAGGGGAGGTAATAAACAATTGACAAATATATCTGTTATATTGGCAGCTAGAATTTCGTCTGTCTATTTGTTTGTGATACAGTGGCATACATGCAATATATTTGATTTAGAAGCTGAAAAAAATATATTTATTTGTATTAATTTACAAAAGCATGGCCGTTAGAGAAACAGAAGGCAGCAATTATGATTATTTGATTATTATTTTTTCCTTCTAATAAATATAGTTTGTTTTTATGGTGTTATGATTGGTTTCTATTATTTTTGTAGTAAGAATCTTGTTTGCTTTTAGTTTGCGTCTAAATGTTTTAACTTTGTCAATCAGAACCAAAGTAAAAGTATATAGTAGGATTTAATGCTTCTAGTTGTGTGTGGATTTTGTATTTAAAGTTTTGCAACTCATTTCCTAAAACTAATGTTTTAATGTAGAATATAGAAGGTATTGGTGCAAGAATACAAGAGTATACCTGAATATTGGTGTAGGGCTTTATTTTGTTAAAAAAAAAAAGGAATGGATAGTTTAAAAAAATGGATAGTCACAGAAAAGAGGGACATTATCTAAGTTGCAAGTTTAGAATAAGGGATAAGTAAGGTAACTACTATAGTATCTTGTTGTATACTTTCAGCTGGCAAAATCTGAAGAAACAATGAGACAACTAAAGCTGGATGTACAACAATACAAAGATAGATATAATCAAACTAGCCAGGAGGTAATGTAATGTACAGATTATTAAACATGACAGGTGCTTGATGGACTTTACTGTCAGAAAGTGTTGTTATGGCAAACTCTTGATGAACCTGAATTTTTTCTCCAGTCAATTTCTAACACAATCTAAATTAAACACATTAGGGGGGCAGGGGAGACCATGGGAGGCACTTTTTAAGACCCCAACCACCCATAAAGATTTTCTATGTACTTAAAATTTTAAGAGTTATATAGAAGATGCAATCATCCATATTTAATTGATTTGAGTGCCTCCCATCCACCCCATCTGATGAATTATTGGAACAGCCCCTACTAGCATGCTTATTGTTGAGATTTTTTTTAAATATTTAAAAATTTAATTTAGAAAAAAATTATCAATATTTATTTTTAATATTTCTAATACCATTATTCTCTGTCCCCAATCATGTCAATATATAACTAGCTGTGATTATGGATAAAGAATTGTTCATAGACAGTTAAATGCATCATCTAACAAATATATAATTGCACAATAATACTCTATTAGTAGTAGTCTGTGAAAACAAAGAATTGGATAGTTAAATACATCAAGTCTGGCAAATATTAATTTAATATTTAATATTGAATTTGTTGAACCATATCATAGTATTGTTCAATAACAGAACATTACATTATTTCTTTTAGGTTATTGGGTTTTTAAAGCTGTAAAAATATCAATGTTGATAAGTTTATTTTATTGATCAAACAGTCCATAATTTGATCAGAATTTTAAATCATTAATGCCATTGGGTTAAATTTCATATCATGTTATCTCCGTTGACTGTTTAGGTTGCCATATGATTTCATTAAATTTTCTCTTTGTGAGGACTTTGCCTCTAAATGGTTTTGTGATTTACGATCTGCGATAATTGAAATTGTTAGATTTAAATGCTGAAGATGGCAGATAAAAGATCTATGTTTCACAGTATTAAAAAACTCCATGTATTACTAGGACTTGTTGAGAAATCCCTCTTTGCACCTCTTTAAAATCCAATCTAATTCTGTCACCTAATTTAAAATTCTTTCATGCAGCATTTTTTTTTAAATACTCAAAATATAGCTTTGTATATATATCAATAGTAATATACTAGTTATACAGTTATATCATTCATGATTCTGTTAATTAAACTTGAGAATGGGTTATGTTACTGAAAATCAACCACTATTTACTTAGAATGAATATTTGATCATTTTAATGGGGAAAGTAAACAGGATGTGATTAAAATGTGCAACATTATGAATAGACAAACATAAAAATGGCAGTGTAGATTTGATTAAGGTGGTTTGAAGGACATGTCTGGGACTTGAATATGGTAGTGTTTATATGAAATGAGTGAGAGGGAATTTCTTCGTCAAGATCAATCTCTTTTCTGGGTAAGGCTGAGAAATTGTTTTAATTACACTTAAAATTCAACCAGCATGAATCAAGCAGGTTGATTTTATGTTATAATTTCTTGTTTTCAGGGTCAAATATTTTTTTTATTTAATGCATATTTGATGCCAAGATATACTATATACTTTCCCCTATGGTTTTGAACTTTGTAGATTAGCTATCCCCCAAAAAGCATCATTTAACTGCAGAAAATACTGAAAGTTAGTATGTTTATGCGCATGTGTTAAGGTATTTGTTGCTGTAGTTTCAATTAGAATTCTGTTGCAGAATATCTTTAAATAGTTATAACTTAAGTCAGAACAACAGCATTTAAAATTTGTTAATCATTTGTTTTAGATACCCCATTATGAAAGAAGGCTACGATCACTAGAAGCTGATCTTCAAGAATCCAAAGAACATAGGAGAAAAGCAATGGAAGAGGTAAGATTAGTAACAGCTTCTAGTTTGATAACAATGTCCTCTTGCTGCCACATAGCCAATGTGGCCAATATCAGACAGTCAATACATGTGTGATAAATTCATATTTAAAAAAAATTTCCCTGGGTGGAATAAATATGAAATGAACTGAGGTAGAATATTGAAGAAGCATATTAAGTCCAGAAACTAAACCATTGGAAGTTTATTGTATTTTCATTTATTCTTACAGATTGGAGTTCTGCAAGATAGAGTAAGGGATTCTCAAGTCTCTAAGAAAGATCACAATGACATTTTGAAATCTGAATTGGCCAGAAGAGATGATACTATCCAGAAGTTAAGAAGGGATGTCCTTGCATTGCAAGAGAAAAGAGATGCTGCAGTTTCAGAGGTACAATTCACAAAACTTTCAGATTCAAATTATATAATACATGATATACCCTTATTTTTGCAGTTGGCTTTGAAATGTAATTTTAGTGTAGAAAACTTCAGTGATGTTTATGTTGAATAAATTCATGTATCTGTGACTACCTATCAACATGAGTAAAACAGTTTATTAAAAAAATCAGAAAATCGTAGAATTTCTGTTGTTTTTTTTTTAATGATAAGAAAACTTCAGTATTTCATAGTTTAAACTAAAATCTTAATTTTAAATACCAACCCGAGGCGGAGACCTTCTTATATCTCTTACCTGATGCTTCAACTTTTCAAAGAAAATTATGAATTTGATGCAATGCCAAATACAGACAACATTAATTGATAGATCTGAATAGCGATTCCTCGAAAACGTAGTTGTAAATATTGCTTGACAAATTATAAAAGAAAATCATTTTATAGAATTGCTTTTTTGACACATGAAGTAAATTTTAGTCAATTCTTGATAACGCAAGTTTTTTTTTTTTTTTTTTTTTACAGTGGTAGGCCTTATCTTGCAAAATGCATTTTTAAAATCATCAGTGAATTTTTTATTAAATATAAACTTCCTGAAAAAATTAATAATGAATTTAGAAATTTATAAAATAGCTATACATATAAAACATTATTTACTGTGGATTCATAATTACTTTTGAGATACCAATTTTCATGGATTTCATGGATATAGACGAACCACCAATTTAAATGTTCAATGGACAACAAAATTTCTGTAGGCTTGTATGCCGACTTTGGAAAAACCATGAAAACAAATATCCACAAAAATACAATGTTTCTCAATCCACGAAAAATTGGTACCGTCGAAAATTCAGGAATCCACAGTTAGTGAAATTGTAAATAACCAATTCATATGTATTTGTTTTTATACCTGCAAATTAATCATGCTTTGTCTTGATACATGACATGTTTGTTTATAATATAAGAAGTACTATACACACATAAAATTGCTTATGTATTGTTTTGAAAGTTTTGTGATAAGCTTTGCTAGACATTTGTTGCCTAATTATTATAGCTGGATTCAAAAATACACTCCCTCAACCAGACTGAGGACCAGAAAAAGCTTAAGGAGGAAGAGGTAATTGAAAATTTATAACCAGAAAAACCACTGCTTTTCCTGCACCTAACAGTCCGCTGGGAGACTAGCTTACTTACCTCCCTTGATTTATGATGCATGTAGTTTTCAATCTCTGAAACAGTCATCAATTGCAATTCTTTTTAATATTTTTTATCGCTGAATATTGGTCATTTCTATTGTAATTAAATCTCTGATATTAGTCGTTTCTGTTGTAGTTGAGTCTCTGAATATTGGTAATTTCTATTGTAGTTAAATCTCTGAACATTGGTCATTTCTACTGTAGTTAAATCTCTGAATATTGGTCATTTCTATTGTAGTTAAATCTCTGAACATTGGTCATTTCTATTGTAGTTAAATCTTTGAATCTTGGTCATTTCTATTGTAGTTAAATCTCTGAATATTGGTCATTTCTGTTGTAGTTAAATCTCTAAATATTGGTCATTTCTGTTGTAGTTAAATCTCTGAATATTGGTCATTTCTGTTGTAGTTAAATCTCTAAATATTGGTTGTTTCTGTTGTAGTTAAATCTCTGAATATTGGTTGTTTCTGTTGTAGTTAAATCTCTGAATATTGGTTGTTTCTGTTGCAGTTATATCTCTGAATATTGGTTGTTTCTGTTGTAGTTAAATCTCTGAATATTGGTTGTTTCTGTTGAAGTTATATCTCTGAATATTGGTTGTTTCTGTTGTAGTTAAATCTCTGAATATTGGTCCATTCAATTGTAGTTAAACCTAGATAAACCGAGTTGACTGCATCATGTCACAGAAATGTGCCTGAATTTAAAAAAAGCAACAAAATTGCCAGATTATAATTTTTGTTGCCACTTATCTTTTAAATTTTGAAGATAAAGTCTTGATTTTTTTTAATTGGATATTTGGTCCAGTTTCAAATTCACCCTGTAAATTATTCTTTTAACAGTGAAGTTCTAGATGTCAAGTTACATAATCAGACTGCTTTAAGATGAGTATAATAAAGGAGATTCTCAATAGTTTTTGTGCTATGATATTTGTTTTATTAAATAAATTTGATTTGTTTTACATTGAACAGTTATTATCAGAGGTAATGAAAATATTAAATTATAATGATGTATTTTATCACTATATATGAAATGCAATGCATGCATCAGCACCATTAAAATGTTCTACCATAGGCAATATAGTGTAAATAAAACAAAATTCATTTGTTTCAAAGTAATGATCACTAATGTTATTTAAAAATTAATAGGTCAAGCACCATATAAAATAAATTATATCTGTGGGGCCTTGTGTATTTCTCCTTGTTTGTGTCTTTCTGATTACTTGGAAACATTGGATTAGAGTGGAGATCCTCAGGAGAATATATTGGAACATATCGTCATTGGAATAATTGACAGAAGCAGTTTTCGCCACCTGCCCAAATTCTAGTGCCTCATCTAATCTATTTTGTAGAAATTTTGTAAGTCAGGTTGTCTCTATTGTAATGAAACTATTTGACCTACGTACCTAACCAATATGATATTGAATTGACTTTTTATTGGTGTAATGGTAAATGTTCAATGCTCCATACCTTGACAATAATTATACAATGGCTTCCTTTGAGAACACTCTCTCAGTTTAAGCAACGAGAGGTGAAGAGATATTATGGTCTGTATCAGAGATTGTTTTGGTTTTTTTTTTAGCAGATTTCGTTAAACAGTACTTGCATCAATTAATTTTGTTTTGTTTTTATTTATATACACTAACCACATAGTTAATTACACACCACTCACTGATTTATTTGCACAGCAGCTTTCCAATTAATACAGTCTTCATTGCACTGCACTTGAATTCTTAAATTTTGTTCTCTGTCTGGTTTTAGTTTATTGTTAGACAATTTTCCTGGATTAATGCAGAAAATGCAGATATCAAGTTAATAAAGTATACTTTTTGTGATTGGTCAATAACATCAATAGGCTCTTGTCTTTAAAAGATAAATTGAAACCTGAACTTTTGTGCAATCAGTGTAAGACAAAATGGTTATTATTTATGAAAATAAGTTAAAATGTTAGAAAAACATATTTTTCACATATTTTTCACGTTTCTGCATTATGAGATTTAAAAAAAAAAAATGTTTTACCTAAGATAAAAAGTGTTTGATATTTTATATGCAAATTATGAAAATTGTTTAACTTTACAAAACAGTCCTCTTTGTGAGTGGGTTGAATAATTTTAATTTAATTTTTCAAAATTTATCATTTTATATATAAATACATGTTTTATAAAGTTTTATATCAAGTTGTTAAAAATGAAATCATGAATTTTCAGAGCGTGTTTAATCTCGAGATTTTTTCTACTGGAATAAAAAATGCTGTCAACAGATAAACATGTGCTAATCAGTACATTTATGTAATTAAATGGAAATTACTTATATGTACTACCTTGTCAGATTCATTTTAATACCTTTGTTTATTTATGGAGTCTTAATTAAATTACCTGTTGTGATACTTTAACTTTTGACCCAATTATAGATAGCATTAATTGACTGGGCCATTTAATTAATCTATTGTAAGGTGGGGGTAAGAGATAAAATATCTTAACAACGTTGTCAACCAGCAGCATAAAAAACAAGATGGAGGACAAACGGGATAAGGTCCCTTTCTCAATTCACCAGAAGGTAGATTTTTTTTCTGTTTTATATTTGTCAATTTCACTTTTGAAATAAATTACATGTTAATTTTGTAGGTTAACAAGATGCAGGGTTGTCTTTGTATAGTGTTATATAGATCTTTATCAACAATACATTTATAAATTGATCTAAACAAGTTCATACGAATATCGCTTGGGTATGCAGATATGAATTGTTTACAATTTGCCCTTGAATTCTTTAAAAATATGCACTACTGTATATTGTAACAAATGGGAAATTAGGTATTTTGATTGAGAAATTCTTTACTTTGCATTTATTGGTATTTAATTTCATGTAAGAAATATATTTATTTCATATTGTTTACTGTTTATATGACCATAATATTTTTAAGATGAATAAAATTGCAGGAAAACACAAGTTTTAAATGCTACAGGGTAGTTGACAACATCAGATCAAATATGGTTTTGTCTTTGCTGGTGGAACACATAATATACAAATTGAAAGCACTCGAGAACATTTATGTTTAATAAGATTTAATTTTAACTTTATAATAATTTTTGTATATCAGACAGTTGTCATTTAATTAAAAAAATGTGGAACTTTCAGATAATTTTGAAAAAGATATAGGAATAGAATCTGAAATAGGCAAACCAAAATGTACATTGGCATAAAAATCTGTCTTTTTTCTCAGTGATATTTGGGTCATTCTCATTTTAAACATTTAATACCTAAAACTGTTATGGAACATATAAGAATTATAAAAGTATGAAACGAAAAATGTAATATCTTCATTTTGTTACAGCTTTGCATTATACTTTGTACAGGATGAGTCGAATTTTGTTTATGTCTTGTAATGGTAAAAATTTAAAACAAGAATTTCTTTCTATTTATTGTTACCATTTTGTATAAGTGTTAATTTAGATTACACATGTAATATGTTATGAGTGTAATATTTTGTCACATTCAGAATTTTATGTCAAAATTTTTGGTGAATTGTAAGAAAGTTCTTTGATTTTGAATGATTTTGTTCTATTTATAGATGCACAGATTAGAAGCAAGATGCAAGGTGGCAGAAGAAGAAATTGAGTCACTGAGGAGAATGAACGAAAACTATAAATCTGATGTAAGCAATCACACAATATCACTATTATAGATCAACTTGAAATCACTTTGACTATCAGATGACCATAATAACATGTTAAAGCTGTTACTCAAGTCAGAATACAATATCACAACATTTTTGGTTTATAAACAGAATTGTGTATTGTGATTGCAATGAACATGAAAATTTAAATTCAGAAATTTCACATTATACCGCAACTCATTCAACAGTGAAAATGTGGTTTAAGCTTCGCTATGGCCAGGGATGGATCTATTAAGAAATTACAGCTGTATCAAACAAGCTTCTTAGTAATAACTTGTATTTGAATATAGCCTGGGATTCTTTTAAAGTATGCTGTATTCTGACTTTTCAATAATAAATCCACATTTTTGAATAGAAAGTTCTTTTTACATAGTAAATATATGCTTAAATATGTTTTTATTAGAGATGTATTACTTTAGTAGTAGGGATTTTCACTTTGCTAGTCATTCTATTTTAGAAGACTTTTGATTGCCAAAAATATGACCAACAATGTTTCATTTAAAATAAGAAATTAATAATACCTTTTGAATTTTTCTTGGTAAAATACTGTATTATTTATTTATATTATATGCATGTACTGGGAATTCATAGTTTTTTAAGTGAACAAGATATTTTCGAAGGCACAATTTATTCAGTAAAGTCAAAATTTGCTTAAACCCTAATTATTTATAAAATTTTGTTTTGTTATGTGAATTCTCAGTATTAAGGACCTGCATGGTTTTGTTTGTTATAACAATATTTGGTTCCTGTTCATTCCCTTGAGAGATCTAATTAGTCTGTGTTGATAACTTAAACTAATGATTTGAAAACTCCAGGGGCTCAGTATTTGAATGAGCTTATAGAAAGAGTTTCTAAACACTGCATGGATGTGTTTGAGTGTTGTAAATTTTCTATAAATTGTTTAGATGCATACTTACAATAGGTATATAGTAAAGTACAGCTTATAAAACATTCTCTTCCCCAGAAACAACTTGGGGAGGAGTTTACAAAAGGAAAATTTTCCTTTCAAAACTTTAATCATCACTTTGGGAAACCAGACCGATAGGCATAGGGGTTTATTGGGATGTTTTGGGAATGGTTATTTTTAATGCCATTTCGGGAAGTTTTTATACAAAACTTATGTTATTTGGAAATTATTTTAGTATGGCAAGCTAATGATATTCAAAATTTGGCATACTTTTAATCTTATTTTTATTGGAAATGAATTTTTTGTCAGACTTTGGGGAATGCTAGAAAAGCCATGGGTATATAAAAGAGCTTAGGCAACTTTGCTTCTGTGATAAAATTTACATTTAATGGACCACTTTGTTGCCCAAGAAAATTAAACACATAAATTGTTTCTGTTGTAAATTTTGCGGGAGGTGAAAGCAGTAAATTGAAATCTTAGAAATAGTTTAGATTACCTTCTAGACAGTCAAAAAGTAGACTAATAATACTCTTTTCCCACTATTGGTTATAATAATTTCCATTATATCTGCCTTAATTATTGATATTTGTACTATATCTTGTGTAATCTCGTAGTTAAAACATCACCAACCTAGGAAGAATATTTTGTGTAAAATTTGTTTTTGGTTAAAAACCGAAATGATATTATAATTAGTGAGAATTTGTTACTTAGGCCAGTGCAAACGTAACCAAGTTAACTCGAGCAGAGGCGGAGCAACAAACGTTGAAAGCCCAACATGCCGAATCTTTGGCACAGGTAGAACAATATATAGAGTGTTTCACACAGCTTCAATGTAGTTGGCTTATAGCTTTTTTATGTTGTGGGTGCATGATTCAACTATTGATGTGGTTTTTAATTATACATCTTCCTAATTTTGATATTTGATTTGGCACCAGTAGTCTTCTCACTTTAACAAAAGAATAAATTTTTTCGACGAAGTGGAAATAATTTTTCATTAGTTTAAGTAAAAAGTAGAACATAAAACATGAATATTGAAGAAAAGAAAATATTTAGTTATGAATTTTAGTGAAAATACCATTTGATATCTTTAAAATAATAAGAAATCCAAAATATATTTTGAATGCAATGAATTCCTGTATAATATTATGATAAAATTAGCTTTCATGCTTGTCACATTATGCCAGATGAGCATAGATTGAGCACATGTGCACGTTCATTTTATTTGATATACTAATGCATGTTTTATAGTCTTAACCATCACCCTGTTAACTGTTGTGGGTGTAGTTTTCACGTTATTATCTAATATTAAGTATTTAAGGGAAATCACTGATTTATTTTTTGCCACAAGGGAGATAATTCACACCAATTTTATTGCATGCAAAACTATTCATAATGGAAATTTAATATTACTTTTAATTATATTGACAATAATGATTATGATTACCCTTTATAGCTTTTTGTTTCCATCAAACCTTTTAACACCAGCTTGCATGTTGACGACATATTTTCAGCTGTACCTTCTATGGAATCATTCCTTTGCCATGCATGTAACCTGGCAATGCCTGCTATATTTAGACCTTGAACATGTGTAAATCCTGATTCTGCATTTTGTTTTACTCGTTACGATACAAAAGTATAGAAATTGTTTTACATCGTTAAAAATGAGCTGTGACAAATATTTCAAAAAATAATTTATTTGAATTCAAATTGAATACATTTAATATGTTTAATAACTGGATCTGTCATCATCATTGGAAACGTTAATATCTGGTGTTTTGTGTTTTCAGGTACAGAAACTGACAGCCTCCTTACAGAAATTGCAGAGTTCTTCTAAAGATACTAGAGATGCTCTTACAGCTGAGGTAAACATCAGTCAAATTCCTCCCAGTCTGTACAGCTGTATACATTTTGAACCCACTCCAAAGGTTTATGCAGAATACATTCATGTGTTACATTCAGCTAAATTCCTTGCAGTTTTTTTGCTTAGTTTAACTGTTTTGTTTTAGTTTAATATTAAACCAATTATAAAGTATTGCTGAGGTGAAACATTTTGATTCAGGTGAATTTACTTTAGATTTACCAGAGTTTTGGTTTTCAACAAATGAATATTTGAATTAAATAACTTGATAGAATTTTAGTTTGCAAGAATATTTATTTACATGAATGGTTGCTGGTGTATAAACTACAGATGTGCAGCTCCTTGTTATTGCTATGTGTCTAGTTTAACTGCTTTTAATGTAAAATATAACCAGATATTTGGTTTAGTAACTTTTAATTTTATTTGAAATTTGATATATTTTAAAATTAAGTAAGATTAATATAGTTCTATTTTCAAATGTTTTATTTTTGAGTTTTAATGATTTAATATTTTTTTTGAATTAGAATGCTTATAATCTATTTTAATAGAATAAAGATTTTAACCTATTGACAATTTTTTCTTAGTATGGTTCTCATCAGTATGGTGTAAGTGGTCACTTCTCCTCTTTAGCTTGGCTTACAGTTACTTCTATCAAACAATAATATGCCAAAACTTGCTTTCTTAAATTTTCATCTCATCTGAAATAGTTTGCTCTAGTAAATTGAAGGCGTATAGAAATTGGCTAGTCTACTTTATGCACATTTACAATTTTCCACTATAATAACAATTGGATTAAATAATAAAAAAAGATAACCATGAAATTCATTGCAATGTGAAAAACAAAACTATTCAAAGAAATGGGAAAAAAAATCATTTGTCAACTTTTAAAAAATCAAATCATAATCAATCTAATGATGTTTTAAATGTTTTCATCTAAAATCATTAAGGATTTCTAGCTGTTTCAGATGAGATTTTTATTTCATAAGATTTTAAGAATATATAAATATATCTGAACAATAGCTATAAAGGAATATAGCATTATGTATAATGCTGTAGTTATTTTTAGGAATTGGCTTTCAGGGATTCCGGTTTCTATTAATAGATATAAGTTCCTGTTTATGTAATATTAGATTTAACTAGAATTAGAAGCAATAGAATACCCTGACAATAATTAGTAGGGAGTTGTTCTTTCCTTAAAGACTGTTTATACTTTTACATGCTGAACTTGTTACAAATAAACTATATAATGTTTTCATCACAATATTTTTAAGTACATTTGTACTTGGTAAACAAAATTCAAAAGTATTTGGAACTACTTTGCTACATTTGATATACTAATGGAAGTTTGTAAAAAAAAACCACATATAACACAGTAAGGTTTAATCATATATTTATAAAAAGTGTTATGAAACCGAGAAAAATTGAACCTTGATAAAAGATTCTTATGTATCATAAATATCTGGTGTTTTTTTTGCTAACAGAAACTATTTGGTTTTTGCTATAGATGTTTAAACAGTCTTTAAGACATACATACCAGTACCTCATGTATATGTAGTATGCTTTCTCCCTCATATAAATAACCCCTCATCAGTATATAGTAACAACCTATAGTGTTTTATTACAAATCTGCTTCAAATAAGTAAGATGAATGAAAATGAAGGAGTCGGGTAGTATCTTTTGTTTTATGTTTATCTCGAAATCTTTTATTCCAAAGTAATCCTTAAGTTTCCAAAGTACAAGTTTTGTTCCAAACTTAATGTGATGTACTAATATTGATGAAGTATTTTATGAGGCTTGATTTCTGACCATATATTTGACTTAAAATTTCACATTTGTATTTGCATAATATAATCTTGTCTGTACATGTATATGCACACTCTGTAATTCAAATTTCAAATTGGAAACTTATTTTACAGTATCAAAATTGTAAAACTTCAAACAAGGAAATTTTCATGCTGAGGTTATTTTCAATTATTTTGCAATCACATAAAATGAGAACAAAAATTCCACTGGAATAGTCTGTAGGAATGAACAATATTGATGTGAAGGGGGCTCTTATAGTTTGAAGCGTGCATTGAACCCCAAAATGTTTATATATTGAAATCCCCAAAATGTCCATGTTTATAGTTTATAAGCAAACTAAACAACACATTTTTTATAGCTCGAAAGTTGCCACCCCTCTTCAGTTTATATTGATTATAGCATTTCTGTTTTCATAATTACCAATACTGCCTTGTCAGCCTGTTGTATTTCATGTTGCTGAATTGTTAAAATTTAGGAACAGAATTGTGCTGTCATTTATATTAAGAATTCTGTGATTCCCACCAGCATTAAGTTTGTAGCTATTCACTTTTTTCAGCATTGATTGTTTAAATCTAGATGTGTTACTCACCTTCTTTTTATTTAATATTTATTTTGTAAATTGTTTTTTTTTTAAATAGTCCTAGTACTTCACTTTGTCATTTCAATCACATTTGCATGCTTCCATCAGCTGTTGCATTTAACATGATCTTAAAATAGTTTTTTGAATTTGAAATAACTACATTAACAGGTTGCTGATAGACACGACAGCCTAGTAAAAATGAGGAATGAGAATCGTGATTTGGAAGAGAAGTTGCGAGAGGCTCTCGGATCTGCACATCACAGGGGTGATGTTGTCAAACAGATGAGAGATGAAGTCAAACAGTATCAAGTCAGAGTAAGCTAAGCAACATATATTATACTGCTTTCATTTAAAATTTGAATTGATAAACCGAACTGTCAATCTGTAAATACAGACATAATTTATTGGTATTAATGTCCATGGACTAGATTTCTGAAAATTCATCATGCGTAACCGTAAAAGTAATATATAAAAATACAAAAACAAATGCATAAGTGGGAAACACAAAATCTGAATCTAGAAAACAATACATGAATTAAATCCAAAAGCATAAACCTGTTCAATGACAAATATGAAAAGACACACATAAACAGAGCATTAAAAACTCAAGTCTTAGGCAATACAAACTTTTTTATAAAAGCAACATGACATTTTGACTCTTGATCACAGGATGATTCATTTGTCGTTGATGATTATTTAAGGAATGACTGTAATATTTTTTCTATCTATGAAGAAATAACATCAAAAATGTGATGCACAGTGAATAACCCACGTAACACGTTATTTAAAAGTGTGCACCACTTTTTTGAGGTTATTTCGAATAGACAGAAAATTATTACAGTCATTCCTTATAATTTAATTCTAAATTTCATTTTTAAGGAGTAAATCATGAAAAACCGTTGATGACATCACTGTCACATGACAAAATTATGTCTATGAGCTGATAGACAAAAAACTTTCAGCCAATCAGAAGACATGTTACATCCAAAATTTAATTATTTGTTAAAGTATTAAATCTGTTGAAGTGTTTTAAATATAAAGATGGTGAAAGTCAAGTCTGCAAAATATTTTGAAACGATTTGACTATTGGAGTAGGGAAAATGTTCAGGAGAATGAAATATGTGACCATATTCATTATATTTACTTGTATATAATTTTATAACAGAAATAAAATATTTTTATATTTTTATATATTTAACAGTTGCAAGAAAGCCAGAGGAAGATGGAATCGATGAACCAAGACCTTCAACAATCACAGAGTCGATACACTGCACAGGCTAGAGAGGTATACACAGAGATTTTTAACTGCTCAGACTAAAACAAGAAAAAGAATCTTGGCCAATACACTGTTCAGTTCAAATAATAGGAGACATATTTTCAAGCTTGTCAGTCTCTCAAAAAGCAAGATTTCCCCTATCTAACACAGTTTAAATGACTAAACAATGAAAATAAAAGCATAAATTCATATCAGCTCAGTGATTGTTTGCATTGATCTATTAAAAATCTGGTTTCTTGTAAATTCTGAAACTTTGATGATTACTTGTTAAATTAGTATTTTGTTCAGTGGAATTTTGGAAATAAGTGTTCCTAAATTAACACAAACTTTACTTATCTGTTATAGATTGATCGTCTCCAAACAGAGTCACAAGAAAAAGACCTGACAAAAAGCCAAGGTGAAACTGTATTGAAGTCTGAGCTTGCTGATAGAGAAGAAGATATCCATAGACTAAAGGCTGAAATATGTGTGCTCCATGAAAAGTTATCTCAGAGTTCTGGTCAGGTATGTAGTGTATTTTGAGCTTGCTGATGAGGTGAAAGATATCCTAAGATTCCAAGCAAATTTCATGTCTTTTACAAAAAAAATTGATAGAATAATAGTCTTAGATGAATAAATCAGTTGTTACACTTAAGATTGAATTCTTATTACTATAAATTCTAAAAAAGGGTGGTCAAGGTGTTGTGTCTGAATAAGATTTACAATTGTTAATTGTGCAGAGTGATGTTTAATTTACTGAGAATTATACCACTGTGGTTCAGAATTACAGTATGGAAAATCTTTTCGGAACATTAAACAAATAAAGTGTTACTGATCTGCAAATGTCATGTAGGAACGGTAGTAGCTTGTTATATGCAAAATTTCTCATCAGGTTTTTTTCCCATTTATTTATAGATGTTGACCTTTTGTTTTTTCCAGTTGATGTCTAGAGAAGAACAGATTCAAAGACTGAGTCTGAACAGGGAGGATATTCATAGGGAACTTGAACACAAAGATGCTCTAATTCAGAGGCTGGAGTCTGACTTCTCTATTGCCAAAGAAGAAAGAAGAAAATCAGATGATATAGTAAGTCAAAATAAAAGATAATTAGGAAGATTTTTATGAATGTGCATTTCTTCGAGGATTTTGAATAAAATTGATCTTACTGTAGGTTATTTTCAGTATTTTATTTATTACCGATATACAGATAGGGAGTCTATTTAAAATTACATTTAATATGCTTTTCCTTTAATGAAATACTGTAAACCAACTTACCTTCGCAAGCAATTTATTTTTGTGACTTGCGCAAGTAGAAAAAGAAGACAAATATAAACCATGATGAACTATGACAAACTTGCATCCTCCCTTACATAAATACAACAAGAAGGTTAGAAAATATATGGAAAAAATTGCCACTACATTGGTTAGAATTGCTAATCAGAAAAAAGAGATATATGCGAAAATAATTTGCTTACAGTAATGAATTTTAATGAAGTCCTGTAGAAAAGATATATTTCAAGCAAGGTATCTGTTACTTGCTGTCATCACTGAACTGTCAGCATCTATTAGTTTATTATGGAGTTTCAGTTTTAAATTGCTATCTTGGCGAAAGGGAGATAACTGATTTAGAATATTTTTCAGCTATCAAGAAGGGAGATAACTATTCAGCAGCAAGAACACGATTTAGAAACAGTTAAACAACAATACAGAGAAGCAGTGGAAGAGAATGGCAGGTTGGAGGCCAGGATTCAGGCATTTGCTATAAATGCTCAAAGTGAACAAGATGTTCTTAGCTCAGAGGTAAATAGAATGATTTATTTGTTCTTTCTGGAAGTCAGTAAATATATTTCAGTCAAATCCATTGTAAACTTCCAACTTTTTTTTTAAAGTTTTCAGCAAAGGGCATCTGATAGGTTGATGTTAATTGAAAATTTTACTGCACTACTTCAAAAAATAAAATCATATTTATGCCCCCGCCGTAGCGGAAGGGCATTAAGTTTTACCCTTGTCTGTCTGTACGTACCTACGATCGTACATCCCAAAATTGGTTTCCGTTCTCTAACTTTAGTTTGCCTCAACCAAATGTTATGAAACTTATACACAATGCTTATTACCACAAAACACAGATCAAGTTTGAATTTTGGTTGCGTCACTTTTACCGTTCTGGAGTTATGCTCCTTTACAAATGGAAATATTCCTGAAATATTTGTTTCCGTTCTCTAACTTTAGTTTGCCTCAACCAAATGTTATGAAACTTATGCACAATGCTTATTACCACAAAACTCAGATCAAGTACAAATTTGGGTAGCGTCACTTTTACAGTTTTTGAGTTATATTTCTTTATAACGTTATATGCAAGCGGGGGCATCATCTGTGTCCCATAGACACATTCCCCATTTATTTTTTAAAATGTTTTTACTCAATGAATACTGTCTATTTGGTTTATGCTTTCTAGGAATAAATGGGATTTCAATAGGAATGTTGAATGCATGGATACAAAATAGTTTGAAAATATGGATGGTGGTTATAATGTTTTATGTAATATAAATTCAAAAATGTTTCTTGTTACTTTGTTATATTGTCAGACTTTCAATACACACAAACATGTTATAAGTACTTGTATAATACAAAGCATGCAGTAATGATAACTTGTATTCTGCTTTAGGTAAAGAGAAGAGAGGATGCAATCAAAAGGTTAAAGATGGAGCAAGTTTCACTTCAAGAGTCAAACAGCAAATTTGCTGAGAAGGTAATTCAACAATTGAAAATATTCAGTATTTGGTAGCATATTTTGATGTTTGTATTACAAAAAAAATCAGTGATAAACAAAAAATGAATAAAATTACATATGAGAAAAATATTTCTTGATATAAAGCATAAATTTGTATATTTGTTGATATTTTAATTATAAATATTTTATTAGGTAAACCAGTTAGAAAGAGAATTGGACCAGCTTAAGCAAAGGTTCAGGACAACACAGGCTGAGGTAAGATTAATAAGTTTATTACCTAGCATGTAGTTATAAATGCAGTATACTTTTAAAATATTAGTTTGCAAATAATCATGTACAATGTATGTCAGTCAAAAATGGGCACTTTTTAAGACCATGACCTCCCATAACATAAATTTTCCATTTTACTTATAATTCCTACAAAATTCTAAGGAAAATGCAACCACCCATATTTCATTAATTTGAGTGCCTCCTATCTCCCAACCGATAAATTTTGGAACCATCCTAAATAAGTTTAAATGCAATTGCTTTGCTTTGAATATAAATTAATTTAGTTCCTGTGCTTAGATTGCAAAAAACTAATACCTGTTCTAAGTGTTCATATGTATGACAATAATTTCACGTTTAAATTCTTATAATTAAAAATGCCATTTGATGTTTTAGGTTGACACCAAATCAGGCATGATCAGTAATTTGGAACGTCAACTGGACGAGGCCAAGAAAAGGACTTCTCATCAGTTCGATGAAATTCAGAAACTTGAAGATCAAGTACGGGAACTGAATGTAGAGCTTGCCTCTGTACAGTCACAGGCTGACAAGCTTCACCAGAATGTAAGTTATACTTTAGTAATGTGAGAATAATTGTACTATTATGAATTTTTATTTTAAAAGTTATTTTAAGAATTTGATTCTGTAAAGAAGAAAATATCTGATGAAAATGGAAATGGGTCTTTTGCTCATGTGTTCCTGTCAGTCAATATGTTGGATTGCTTATGTGTTCCTGTCAGTAAATATGTTGGATTGCTTATGTGTTCCTGTCTGACAGTGAATATGTTGGATTGCTCATGTGTTCCTGTCAGTGAATATGTTGGATTGCTTATGTGTTCCTGTCAGTGAATATGTTTGATTGCTCATGTGTTCCTGTCAGTGAATATGTTGGATTGCTTATGTGTATTCCTAGAGTTCTGACAGTGGAGGTGTTGGATAGCATTTCATGTAATTATGCACGATGGAGTTTGTGACTATACACATGTAGTATGTTCTTAATTTCTATTAATATTCTGTATCAGGACTAGTCATGATATAAGTGTTTTCAAATCTTGCTCCTGAACAGTAGAAATATATGTTCAAATGTAGCATCAAAAAGGTATCAAATTGATTCAGGTGCTTTTAGCAGTGATTTTTAACGATCTGCCTTCACAAAAATTTTGACCCTTTAGGATATTATTGGTATCGGTGTACCTTGAGTACTGCTAAAATGGCCTTTGTTGAACATGAAGGAAGTATAAGCTGTTCCTGATTAAGGTAGCTGGCCTTGAAATTATTAAATTTAAAAACTGTTATAGTTGTATCGGTACAAACGGAAGTAGTTATAAATCTAAATTACAAGCCCAGAAAATGCATGAATAATGAATAATAGTTGTTAGTTGTAATGCTGCAAAGTTTAGTAACTATTCTTGAAATAAAGAATTAAAGTTATAACCCTATAAACAGGTACCTGTCAGGGTAACTGGCTTAGAGATAGAGGTAAGATGTTGGTCAAGTTTCTAGCTTTCTCTGTACAGATTTTATACTGTATCTTGTTATTCTTACATTGTAATCCGCTATTTTCATATTTTTGATAAGTTTGTAATATCTTATCCGACCATGCACACTTTAATGAAATAGCACCAACTTTAATGATTAGTTATTAAAAATTTTACTGAAATGAGTAGATGACCAATAATTCTTTTGAGAATAATAATTTTAAAATAGAAAACAGATAAAAAAAATACTTAAAAATATCTGAACTTGTTTCTTTTGGAAGGTTTTGCTGTTTAACATGTACTTCCTGGATATAACATTTCCTTGCTTCATATAAATTAATATTTGCGATCCTATGATGTACAAAGATGCTTTTTTTTCTTTTTTTTTGAAAAGTTTGAAAATATATATATTATTGTATAGCAATATTTTTGTTTGCTTAAAAGTATATCAAAATTCAGCCTGAAGTGTAGTTTTCAGTTGTTAATTATAATCTAATTATAATTTTTCAATACATGTAGTTGATCATAATTGTAATTTAAAAATACTTGTGTATTTTCATATTTTTGCTATACAATAATAGTTTGTTGTATATTAAAGGAAAGGAACAGTGTTAATTCTGTATCTTAATTAAAGGAAAGGAACAGTTTTGTCAATATCCATAATTGATGCGATTCTGTTAAAGCAAATTTTGTTGTTGTTTAATGTTATTTTATGAGTTTATAATATTTAGTTCTTGTTTTAATACTTACTATTCCATGTACATGATGTAAGTCAAACTTTACATCTTTAAGATTATGCATTATGCAAATTTATAATTAATGGAGAAGATTACTTTTAAATCAGTGAATGTTGATGGCTTCATATAAAGGATGATTGAAGACTCACTATGATATTCTGAAAAAAATATCAATTAAATAAAAAAATTATCATATAGGAAGTTAGGATGAACCCGTAGCTGAAGTACCAGTGAATGATATTTTCTAATAGAAATCAAATGTCATAAGAGTTTGTATGAGTCCTAATTGATCCAAGAAAATCACTACTAAACTTCAGCAAAGTTACAACTACATAAGAATAAGATGGTATAATGGTTTGTTACTTTAAATAAAGATAATTTAGACATCTTTTATATTTGTGCATTTTTAGAATACAACAAAAGATGAGTTAATTCAGCAACTTAAAGGAGATATTGATGGTCTTCAGAAACAGAGGAAAGATATGGGAGGCAAGGTAAGTTAGATAATTCTGATGGTAACTAATTTGATCTTATACTGTGCATTCATTATTATTCATTCGATACCAATTTTTGTAGATTTCTTGGACTACACTAAGAGTAGATGTGAATGCAGTCACAGGACTTTAAATATTTCAATTCTTTATGGGTTGATTTAAAATACATATACAAGTAAGCAATGAACGTGGTTGTTAAATTTGATAGATGCTTTTTGTGCTTCTTTGTTAAATGTTTGTTTGTTTTGAGATTGTGACACAGTGATGACTGCTGTACCCATATTTTGACAATGTTACCTATTATGTCTGTTTTGTTCACGCATCGTTGAAAATATAATGGAATTTGATGCCACTGTCATACAAGTGAGAGGTTTAGCGCTATAAAACCAGGTTCATTCCACCATTTTCTACGTTTGAAAATGCCTGTACCAAGTCAGGAATATGACAGTTGTTGTCCATTCGTTTGATGTGTTTTATCATTTGATTTTGCCATTTGATTAGGGACTTTCCGTTTTGAATTTTCCTCAGAGTTCAGTATTTTTGTGATTTTACTTTTTGGGTACAAGTAAACCACAAATTAATTGTTCAAGGTGGTTCAAATTTTCTATAGGCATGTATGCAGACTTTGTAAAGCTGGAAAATTAAATATCCCTTAAATATACTTTTCCTTTATCCACGAAAATTGGTACTCAACAAAAAAAATGAATCAACAGTAGTAGAAAAGCAGTGGAAACTTGTGGAAATCTATGGAAACTTGTGGAAATCTGTGGAAACTTGTGGAAACTTGAAAATCTGAAACTTGAAATTTGGAAACTTGTTGAAACTTATGATCTGTGGAAACTTGAAAATCTGTGGAAATCTGTGGAAACTTGTGGAAATCTATGAAAGAAATTGACTTTTATTGTAAAGGGATGTGAAGGGATACAAATTTTAGTAAATTTAAGAAATAGTTGAAGACATGTTTTTTCCTCACAGAGGCCTCTTCTCTACGTTTATGAGTAAACATAAACCTTGTGGAGTGGGGTGAAACTTTCTTTAGACCCTATCCGTACCAATATCAAGCAGTTTAGTAATTTTATATACTCCGATATTCAAGTTACATAATAATGAGCATCTGTATAGCAATACTTGTCAATAAAACTATTTTATTAAAAAATACACAAGTTTCAGAGTAGTGCATGACATATGACTTTACTGCCTCATTGAGTATACCCTTCATCTCCTTTTATTATTCACATTCTTGCAACATCAATAAGCTACTAACCTATGTCCAGTCAGGATTGACCTTACAAATAAGGCTGTATTAGGGTGTTGTTTGTTATTTCCAGTTCGGGACATACTTGAAAAAAGTATTTCTTTTAATTATAGATGATTGTGAGAGATGAAACCATCCAAAAGTTGAATTCTGAAATTGGAAAATTGAAAGCAAAACATCAAGACAAATTAACAGAAATCCAGAAAACCACTGAAACCGTAAAGAAACTACAAGATGCTTTGACCAGGACTCATGTTGATTTAGATAAAATAAAGAAGCAGTCTGACGAAGAAGTGAGTCGAGTTATCTTACTGGTTTGAACATTTGATATGTGCAGATGAAATTGTAACAACAGTATC
The DNA here is from genome assembly GCA_017311375.1 of Mytilus coruscus. Taxonomy (NCBI): domain Eukaryota; kingdom Metazoa; phylum Mollusca; class Bivalvia; order Mytilida; family Mytilidae; genus Mytilus; species Mytilus coruscus. Next base: position 67,963,472 of record CM029600.1, on the reverse strand, counting down.
GAGAATCTATATAACTATAGTATATCTACTGTTTACTTACATTCTTATATTATTCCTAATATACAATTAAAGTATACATACAATGACTTACTATAATTAATTGATATGTAGACTGCAATATCAAAGAAAGTGCATATGTGCACTCCTTTGTATAAATTAAAATCAGTGAGCATGAAAGAGGATTAAATAGTGTTTAAAGTGTTAATATCAGATTGAAGAAACTTTAATAAGTGTATATTGAATTTCAATTATCTTAATATAGTTTAAACCATAAACTTAAGTTATATAAATCACAGTTAACACATCTTGATTTCTTGACATGGATGAAATAGACATCATGGATTTTGGTAATTTTCAGGTGAGAAGGAGAGATGGAACTATCAAACAGTTACAAGAAGATTTGATGGAGTCCCAGGCACAATATAGCTCCTGTTACAATGAGGTGTGTATTTTCTTTTAATCCTAACTGATAGATTAAACACACAAGTTTTACATATATATTTAAATAAGGAGATGAGGTATGATTGCCAATGGGACAGTTATTGACCAGAGTTCAAATTACTGGGACGTTAGCAGTTGTAGGTCACCGTACAGCCTTAAAGTGGGGGTATACTGTTTTACCTCTGTCTGTCCGTCCATCCATCCGTCTGTCTGTCAGTCAGTCCGTCCATCCATCCCATGAATATTTTGCATCGCATCTTTCTCAGGAACTACATCATAAGGATTTCTGAAATTTGGTTTCAGGGTTTGTTTAAGTCAGCTTTACTGTGTGATGCGTTTTCAGATTCATCACTCAAAAACAAATGCATATTTGGGCTGGGGGTATCATCAGTGAGCAGTAGCTCACAGTTTCACTTGTCTTATTCAATTATATGGACCTGAAATTCTTACTATGTTTTATCCAAACTTTTATTGAACCTTTTCCCAGTGTTGTCACATAGAAAGACAATCTAATTGCTGATCCCACCCTGAGCAAAAAATTCATTGTATCATCACACAAAAATTCATTGTATCATCACACAGTATACCATTGTGCTGATCACCCTGAGCAAAAATTCATTGCATGATCCATTTTGCACCCTGAGCAAAAAATTCATTGTATCATCACACAGTATACCATTTTGCATAATTGCTGATCCCACCCTGAGCAAAAAATTCATTGTATCATCACACAGTATACCATTTTGCATCTATCTAATATTTGTCTTAACTTCCTATAAAGACAGTTGGGATTTATTGGGGAAATTCAAGCAATTTCTGAGCTAGGTTGTTTGTACTTTCAGATGTTGAAGGCAGAAGATGACATACAGAATCTGAAGGCTGAGAATTCTCAGTTAAATAATAATAATCAACAGAGTGTTCAGGAGTGTGGTCATCTGACAGAACAGGTCAATCAGATGGAGTTAGAACTTACTATATCGCAGGAAAAGCACAGGACATGTCAGAAAGAGGTAAACTAACTCATCAAAGATACCACAGGAGGATAATTGTAATGGGAGTTATTAAAAATTCAGAAAAAGCAAAGAAGTTTCATTTATTAGGATATAGTGGAATTATCCAGTCAGAGGTCATATAAATTTACATTCTTTTCATGCAATTCCTTTCTTTAAATTTGTTTCCACATCATTTAAGTAATATTGTTGTTGCAAAGCTCTCTTAGTTTCATAAAGTTAAACAATAGTGACATGTATTTCAGGTTGCCAGCAGAGATCAAGTGATCCTGAAGTTGCAGTCAGACTTAGACACATCCCAAGAAAAATATACTGGTTGTATGGAAGAGGTAAGCCATTAAAATTTTTTTGAAAATCTCAGATTGGTGCATTTAATAATTTATTAAAGAAATTAAGATGGGTTGGTAGAGCACTTTTCATTCGAAGAGATGATGAATTCATCTGAAAAATATATTTTAGGGCTAAACATCAGTTTTACATTTTAAGAAGGAGACAATATTGACTGGCAATATTAATTCAGATTTATGATGCAGTAGTAAAAGTTGTATTACTCTCTAATCTAAGACATTTACTGTTAATTCAGAAATGTTTACAATGTTTTTATTATTATATTTTTATTATTATGAAAACTGAATATGTGTCACAAAAATAAAAATTTTGCCAGCATTAATTGTATGTAGCATTGCCTGGAATCACAATAATTGATCTTACTTTTCGTTCTTTGTTCAACATATGCAGTAATAAATGCATCAATAAATTTCTGAACATAGTTATCATTATGATGACTAGTACTGTTAATTTGTTGAAATGTAGAGCTTGATATATGTTGTTTTTTCCCATAGTTAAACATAAGAGAAGATGAAGTAATCAGATTGAATAACAAGATCAAAGAATACCAACAAGAAATGAGGAATCTAAATGCCAGGATTGATGAAGATGAACAGAGGGTACAGCTTTATAATTTTAATATATTCTGAAATCAGTGATGTTTTAAAGCAAACGGAAAGTTCAGTTGATGTTTTGCAAGGAGGAGCCACTTGGGAAAAAATGTTATTGTCTAGTTTTGTTTAAATATTTGAATTAATTGTCACATGGCAACATTACTTGAATACTCGTGTAGATTATGATAAAGGGAATCAGTTTCCAATGCTAAACTTCATAAGAAATGATATTGATTTTAAAATATATAATTTGTGGAAACATAATTTATAGTCTATTCTAGGCTTTGTGGAAACATAATTATAGTCTATTCTAAAAAGTAATCTATTTCTGAACAAAAAAAGAGATGCCAAATATTGTAGAACACATATATGAAAAATTAGAATGTTTGTTCCTGGCTTAAAGAAAATTTACTGATAAACAGAACTAAACAGTATAAATGAAATATTACAGCTATCCAGTGATGGTAAAACAATCCAGAATCTACAACATGATCAAGAAATCCAGCTCTCGGAGGTAGGAATTATCTTCAGTTATTATATATTTCAGTTCAAATAGAAATAGAGACTGAACAAGTTATAAGTATATAAGGACAAAAATTCTTCTTAACATTTGCAGTGGAAAAGGACAATTTAACAAATACAAGTAATTCATTTTTTGATTTCATGAATGTATGAATAGACAGAAAAGAACAGATTGGTAGTATGTATTTTTTGTTAAATATTTAAATACTTTATTGATTTATTGATGATTTTAGTTTCAAAGACCATTACAGAAGATGATTAAACACATCCCCTCCTTAATGATTTTTTTCTCTTTAAATATTTATTTCCAAAAATTTGTTTTTGACATTTTCATTTTTTTTCACATGGTTTTATTCTCAAGAAAAGTCACATCTAATTATGACAACAAGGCCTTGCAACTATCTGAGTCTTAAGAAAGTTTTTGGTCTTTTTCTTTCTTAGAATAGTGAAACAAGCATATAAATGACAAAGACTGAACAGATTTTTCTGTTTGATGTAGGGACCATTTCAAAAGACACAAAGGACCAGAACTTATCTCAGTCATATTGTCATCTTTCCCTATACCAAAGATGATAGCTTTTGTTAAACTATTTACAGTATATGCCTTATTATTGTTTTGGGGACTTATTTATATATTATATATCCATGTTATGTTTTGAAATAAAAAATATTGGAGGATATTTATCTTTATCAGTGAATTTACGATGAAAACCTAATCTAAATTATACACTGTAAAGTGGGGTCTCCGGAATGAAGGGCTGGAAACTTGGTCTCTCACTGAATAAAAAGGGTATGTTGGGTAGGGGCAGAAATGTTACCTTTCAATATTGATTGATTGTTGGTTGTTGGTTGCTTAATGTCCAGTAGCAAATATTTCATGCATGTTCAGGATGAGATAGGTCACCTATGTATCTCTCAAAGAGTTATTGTAAGGTTCTTTAACATACAGAGAGTGTGGCACTCTCTCAACACGAGTGTTTAAGATTTTTGATTCCCATTCTAACTGGACAAATTTTAAAGACACATATCAACATGGTCTAATATGAATATGCATATAATAATGGGAAAAGGATTTAAAAGTTAAATGTATAAGTAAATACCAGAAATATTTGTAACAGAGTTGTTCAGATGTTTTAAGTAGTTCAAAATGACTGTGATGCTTTCTGGTACTTTGTGAAATTGACAAACAGGTAACTCTTTAACAGCTCTCTTATCTGCATGAGGCAGGGAATGAGAATGTTAGCTTAGAGTTGTCTCCCTGGAAATCCTGGTAATACACCAAGGCTTTTTATAATTTCTGTTTTGCATGAGGTTTTCTGTTTTAATTTTGGTTTGGTTGGTGAAATTTTTATTTGATTTTAGGAACATTGCAGAAAGGATATCTGTTTCAAAATTTTAATTTGATTTTTAGAGATATTTTAGAGAGATATCTTTAAAAAAATTAAATAGAGGATATAATACATCATAGCATGAAAAGAGGTTTATTTTGAAGTTCAAAAGCATGGAATTCTAATTTCAGCGTATAACTTAACTTGCTTAATTCAGTTTTAACTAATTTCAGTTTAGAATGATTGTGTTTTGCATTTTTGAAAAAAATATAATTTTTTTGAATTTAGAACAGTGCAGTTGAAATATAGATAATCCTGATTGTTGATTTGTTTACGAGTGAAGAAAATAAATGTTTAGTTCAGTTATAATGATTTCTGTAATTGTATTGCAATGAGTTTAAAAGCCCTCAAGCTTTTGGTGTCCAGTGTATTTGCTTTTCATCAGTTTTCTCATAATGTGCATTACAAATTAAAATATACTTGATAGAAAGTCAGATATTCGTAAATTTTCTCAATTTTCTGAACTTTTATATCTCACAATGTCCATTTCTAGCACTAAGGTTGCTTGATCATCAAAATGTTGCCACTTTTATTTAGTTTACCCATAAATGTGATCAAAATTTGATAACATTTAGAAATAACGACTCTGAAAATAGGTATTTTCCTATAAAGTATAAGTTAAACTTTATTTAAATGTAAATGTTAACAGTTAAAAATGTATATTTACTATTTGGGTACAAATATAATCCAAAAATTTAATCCCCAAATTTGACTGTTTTCAGGTTAAAAATTATATGAGAACTATTGAGCAACTGAAAACAGACTTGCAAATGGCAAGAAACAGTCACGGTCAAGATGTGAATAGAATGCAACAAGATTTGGACATGTCTCGAGATGAGGTCAATATCACAAAGAGTGAGTTGAAGGAAACACAAGTCCAGGTTCTGGAACAGAAGGCCAGTATTGCTGCTCTGAATGATGAGCTAGAGAGATTACAAAGGATACAGTCAGATACTGCCAAGGAGGTGGGTACCAGTAGCTTAAAACTGTGAGATAAATTTTAATTCACCAGGGGAAAGATGAAAACAAGCCTATTTTATATTCTTCAAAAAAGAGAAACAAAAATTTTAATCAAAAAGATTTGCATCAACACCACCATTAAAACACACACACACAAACACACACACACAGATTTAATTATTGGACAGTTCCTTATTTTACACATATATACTAGTAATGAGTAAGATTATAGATTAAGCTTTACCTAAACCATGATGGCAAAATATGAAGAAAATTAGATTTAGAAATAAAGAATGTATGTGGAATTAAAAAAAAAAAAACCATTAAGGAATATTTCATTTATCTTTCACACAATTTTTTTCCCAGGTTGACCGCCAGGCCGCGACAATACAGGAACTGGATACATCATTATCTGATGCTAAACAGCATGTTATTGTCTTAGAGGATCAAGTCGATTCTTCTAAGAATGAAAATGAAAAGTTAGATTTGAATTTGAACAGTTTAAAACAAAAATACAATCAGAGCATGAATGAACTTGCCCACTTAGATAATACGGTAAAAACATTGCAAGAAAAACTAGCGGAAAGTCGTAACAAAGAACTAGATAAGGACCAGAGAATTGACAGTTTGAAAACAGATATGGAGAATTTAGATAGAATGTATACCGATACTAAACATGAGGTGAAGAAATGTGAGGATGTGATCGAACAATTAACACAGGAATTCAGTACATCACAAGAGGACTTGTCTGTCGCTCAGGCTAGGATCAGAGAGAATGAAGACAATATTAGGAATCTCAAAGATAGAGTTCAGGATCTGACTGCAGAGGTAAGGATTTATATTTATAACATGAATATAGGAATAAGGAGGTGTGTAATGATTGCCAGTGAGATGACTAATCACCAGAGATCAAATGATGTAGACGTTAACAACTATAGGTCTTGGAACGGCCTTCAACAATGAGCAAAACCCATACTGTAAACGGAAATTTTTGCGGCAGTTTTATTTTGCAGTAAGAATTGAAATAGAAAATAAAACGACCGTGAAAATTTCAAGGAAACTATTCATAAGATGAACACCATACATGTATGTATTGTAGGATATGTAGAGGACCACTGTATAACATGTATTTTACAGATGACAGATCATAACTGTATTTCTAAATGAAAAGCAATGCTAGAAATCATGACTTTAACTCAAGTTAATCTCATTAAAATGGAAGACATCTCAAGCAAGCAGACATTATGGATATTGTTATGTAAACAACACTCGATACAAATATGTAAATGACACCTGTCAGTTTTAAAAGTATTACCTCGTTGAATCTGCTACACAGATTAATTAGATCAAAAGATGGATTAACTAGAACCTATCCTGACAAAGCAAACATGACACAACTTTTAATCTCCTTTAACAAAATATTTCTTATAAATTTTATCACTTGATTTACGATACATGTAAAGCTGTTCACTTTCTATATTCTTTATGAAAATATTAGATTGTGTTCATAAAACGCGAAATAAAGACGGTAGCGAAAATTTCCGGTTTACAGTACCATATAGTAACCTATAAAAGGCCCCAACATAAAAAATGTAAAACAATTTAAACAAGATTAACCAACAGCCTAATTTATGATAAAACAAACAAAAAATAAATGAAATTTATGACAAACAATTATTTCCATGTTGACATGATGATGAAATTAAAGACCTATTTTAGTTGATTTATGTATACATAAATTACCAAAGGGATAATAAAACAAATTGACACCTTTTTTCCTTGTTAACAGAATCTTATTAAATGCTTTTCAAGTATCACTGTTAAATTAAAGTACATTATTAAATGTATAATTATATTTACAGTTGTATAAAGTACATTATTGAAATATGATTATATCTACAGTTGTATAAAGGTATATAGTATTCAGAAACAAGATTTAATAGTATCATTTGACGAATTGTTTCTGTTTTGTAGGCATTAAAGAATGAAGAAAGGGCAAAAAAGTTAGAGAATGAACTTTTCACTTACCAAGGAGAACATAGTCATACAGATGTAGAGGTATAGTGTCAGATCTGTCAACTGTCATATATATTTTGAAATAAATCACAAAGAAAGAAAAAATTCTTAGCTACATATCTTTATTATTCGTAGGAAGACTGTTTTACATAAAATAAGAATGTCATTAAAACTATTTCATTTGGCATGTTTAAAAAAATGAACTGAAGTTGCTGAATATTCTGTTCTTTTCTTGTCTAGAATAATGATATTTTATCTTATCTTGAATCTGCTTCTTTATTATAGCATGATTGAAAAAAATGTGTGTGATGAAATTTTAGTATTATTTTTATCAAAAATTCAATGTAAGGTTAGTGGTAAGCTTAATGAGAAGATTAAGTTGGAATTTATTCTTCCAAAAAGGAAAAAGGAAAAAGTACAGAATGATTCCCAATCTTTTATTTTAAACATGTATGATTATATTTTTCAGTATCTGGAGAAAGAAGACAGAATTGCCCATTTGGAATTAGAACTTGAAGAAACAAGATCTGAACTTGGTGCCAAGCTCCGTCAAATTTCGGATCATCAAGATCAAATCAATGACCTCAGGGTGGAGCTTGCTTCAGTTCGAGAACAGAAAAATAGTGCCATGAAAGAGGTATGTTGTGTAATCAATTTTGTAAATACCCATATTACTAATTGCAAAATGAGAATTTAGTCCAAAAATGCTGATTTTTACTACCTCACAGTTTTTTGTTAGCAAATCTCTAATGTTGCACAAGTTTCTCCCTTTATGTTTTTTTCAGTTTACCTGTTATGTCTGTTTTGTTTTGCCATTATATTTTAATTTCTATACAGTCCATATGACATCTCCCCCCAACTGTTATTCATACCTGTGAGTCTTATTATGACTCCTTATATTGTTGCCAAAATTAATGGTAAAATCTGCAAATCTTGAGAGTTTTAGATCTTATTTTAAAGAATATATAGATTCTCCTGTTTGACAAAATAGGGTTGTTGGAACAGATGGAATGTCTTCAAAATTATGTGCACATGATTTTAGCAAGTCAAAAATAGTGTATAAGCCTTTGCTAGTTCTTGTTTAGTTGTATCTAACAAAATATCTTTATTTCAGATTGACAGATTAGAACAGAGTATTCAACAACTTCAGTTGAATCTTGCCAGCTCTCATCAACGTCATAAACATGACACTAATAACATGTCAGAACAGTTATCTTCTCTTGAATCTGCCCTTCACCAAACCCAGGCTAGAGGTCAGGCCTTAGAACAGGAACTTAACCGACGAGAAGATCAACTGAAGCAGAATGAGGCCGATATTAAATCGTGTAGAGATGATATCGTAAACAAGATGGAGGAGGTAAGCAGACTTTTTTTAATAGATTTTATCTTAAGTCTAATTAAGTGTCATACGATTATTTTCATCCATGTGTTCGAGATGAAGTGGTGCATGTCATACGATTTGTTAGGTGTTTTTTAACTCCTGCCCAAGATAGATGGGAACATTATGTATTCCAGTCTGTTCACCTGTCCGTCTGTTAATCAGTCTTCCCTGTATCATGTTAAAAGTTGTGGTTTAAGGTACTTTGTGTCACATCAACTTGAAAACAGATTTATTGGCAAGGAGGTTAGAGATTGTTTGGTAAAAAATTGTAACATCACAGTATTTTCTATTGATATTTGTTTTATGTCCATTGCCAAGAATGTGACTGCTAAAAGTTGGTTTAAAAGAATTTGTTGTTCCTGATCATTGATATATGGTTATTAAAACATTAATTTATATATCTATATATTGTAACATGTATCTACCCAATATCCCATTATTACAAATATGTTATTAATACAAGTTGCAGTGAGATTTTAAAGTCTAAGACGTATTATCAAAATTGAAACACAGAATACTTTCTGAATATGCCTAAGTATATAATACTGTTAAATTAGATAGTTAAAAAATTGTCACTATCCACTTGCAATACTCTCAGAGTTACATTTTGTTTACACGAGCTGACTAAATTTTTAGACATTTTTATTTTGTATGAGTTACTAACTACTTATTTGAAAGAGATTTCTAAAAGTTAAAGAAGTAATTCTCTGTTCAGTTTTACTTATAAGAAATCTTTTCTATCAGATTTTCTACTCATGCTGAGAGATTTTTCTTGAACTATTCTAACAATGTATGCATTTAATTAGAATAGTCTTGTCTTCCATATTGTCTCTACAAGTTAGGATCTCTTGCAATAACTCTTTAAGTGGTCTGTAAGTGGCCTGTTGCAACAACTCTTTAGGTGGCCTGTTGCAACAACTCTTTAAGTGGTCCATAGGTGGCCTACTGCAACAACTCTTTAAGTGGTATGTAGGTGACCTGTTGCAAGGCTAAATCTTTAAGTGGTCCATAGGTGTCCTGTTGCAACAACTCTTTAAGTGGTCTATAGGTGGCCTGTTGCAAGGCTAAATCTTTAAGTGGTCCGTAGGTGGCCTGTTGCAAGGCTAAATCTTTAAGTGGTGTGTAGGTGGCCTGTTGCAAGGCTAAATCTTAAAGTGGTCTGTAAGTGGCCTGTTGCAAGGCTAAATTTCTATCCATATCCACTAAACCCTCATTCTCCACAGGCATTCCAAATTTCCTGCCAATCATCCTGATCATACTGTTGTTAATTTATTTTCTCATCCTGAACATGCATGGTAATTTTCCACTAGGCATAAAGTAAACATCAATCAGTGGAAGAAAAAAAAACATAATGATATATTTGAGTATGAATTTGGGGCTAAAAGGTAAGATTTGGAAACAGGATGCTTTCTTACTAAAAAAAAACAACATAAATCTTTCAACATCAATATTCGTTTGGTAAGAAGGGAGGTAAATCTGTTATGTCTGTGGTCAATAAAGGGAAATAACTCTATTTTATTTTAACTATAGATTTGAATGCAAGTATAAACATGCCTTTAACCATGATAAAAGTTTTCCCTCTTCCTGGAACTTGTAGTAACATGCTACCTAATTGTCAATGGCTATTTAAAATGACCTGCTGGTTTACTATAGATAATATTGAAAATCACTGTGTGGAATAGTTCAAGTGAAATTCTATCATTTGTGTATTTAAACTTAGAATATTGAAAATTTAAAAGTAAAATGGATATTGTCCTTATTTCCATATAACAAATAAAATAAATAGTGTATTTATTATAATTATTCACATTATGATAGCTAGAATTATTAAATGTTGGTTAAAAGCTGTATTAAATATTGTTATTTAAGTGTGTCAGTTTCTGTCTCATCATACCTTATATGATGTATATTCGAGGCTAAATTTTCCTTGTTCAAATATTTTACCTGTAACAGAGTTTAATCCAATTTACCCAGTGAATATGAAGCCTTAAAGAAGGTGACACATTAAGCACCCATTTTTATACGACCGCAAAAATTTTTGTGGTCGATATTGGTATGACGTCGTCGTCGCCGTCAAATAGTCCGAAGACACATTGGTTTTCGCACTCTAACTTTAGTTTAAGTGAATGGATCTCTAGGAAATTTTACCATAAGGTTCAATACCACAAAAGGAAGGTTGGGATTGATTTTGGGGTTATGGTACCAACAGTTAAGGAATTAGGGGCCAAAAGGGCCAAAAATAAGTATTTTGTAACTTCCAGACAATAACTTGTGTGTAAGTGTATGGATCTCTGATATTGTACCACAAGGTTCCATATCACAAAGGGAATGCTGGGATTGATTTTGGGGTAATTGCCTCAAAATTTTAGGAATTAGGGGCCAAAAAGGGGAAAAATAAGCATTTTTCTAGTTTCAGGACAATAACTTGTGTGTAAGTGTATGGATCTTTCTGAAATTGTACTACAAGGTTCCATATCACAAAGGAAAGCTAGAATTGAGTTTGGGGTAATTGCCCAAAACGTTTAGGAATTAGGGGCCAAAAGGGGCCAAAAATAAGCATTTTCTAGTTTCCAGGCAATAACTTGTGTTCAAGTGTATGTATCTCTCTGAAATTGTACTGCAAGGTACCATACCTCATTGAAGGCTGGGATTGAGTTTGGGGTGATGAATCATAAGGGGTTCAAAAATTGGGGGTATTTTTTTCCCTTTTTTCCTTTTTTCCTTTTTTTTCTTTAAAATTTTCCATTTTAAGTTGGTTATTTCTGATTTATATTTAAAAGCAAATAATAATATGGCAGGAGATACACGTCAAACAGGATGTGTAAATTATTATATAATAAATATTGTGCAATAGCAAGAAATTTTCAATTGCACAGTATTGCGCAATAGCAAGAAATCTTCAATTGCACAGTATTGCAATAGCAAGAAATATCCAATAGCACAATATTGCACAATAGCAAGAAATTGTCAATTGTACAGTATTGCGCAATAGCAAGAAATATTCAATTGCACAGTATTGCGCAATTGCAAGAAATATTCAATTGCACAGTATTGTGCAAAAGAAGATACTGTGTATAAATTGCTTATTTCTTGACCAATTTCAATGGGGTTTTATTCTTGAATTCTTGGGGTTCTTTAATATGCTGAATCTAACCATGTATTAAGTTTTGGATTTTGGGCCCGTTTTAAATTGGTCCACATTGAGGTCCAAAGGGTCCAAAATTAAACTTTGTTTGATTTCATAAAAATTGAATTATTGGGGTTCTTTGATATGCTGAATCTAACCGTGTATTTAGATTCTTAATTTTTGGTCCGTTTTCAAATTGGTCTACATTGAGGTCCAAAGGGTCCAAAATTAAACTTAGTTTGATTTTAACAAAATTGAATTCTTAGGGTTCTTTGATATGCTGAATCTAAACATTTATTTAGATTTTTGATTATGGGCCCAGTTTTCAAGTTGGTCCAAATCGGGTCCAAAATTAAACTTTGTTTGATTTCAACAAAAATTGAATATATGGGGTTCTTTGATATGCTGAATCTAACCATGAATTTAGATTTTTGATTTTGGGCCCGTTATCAACTTTGTCCACATTGAGGTCAAAAGGGTCCAAAATTAAACTTTGTTTGATTTCAACAAAATTGAATATATGGGGTTCTTTGATATGCTGAATCTAACCATGTATTTAGATTCTTAATTTTTGGTCCCGTTTTCAAATTGGTCTACATTAAGGTCCAAAGGGTCCAATTTTAAACTTAGTTTGATTTTAACAAAATTGTATTCTTAGGGTTCTTTGATATGCTGAATCTAAACATGTATTTAGATTTTGATTATGGGCCCAGTTTTGAAGTTGGTCCAAATAGGGTCCAAAATTAAACTTTGTTTGATTTCAACAAAATTGAATATATGGGGTTCTTTGATATGCTGAATCTAACCATGTATTTAGATTCTTAATTTTTGGTCCTGTTTTCAAATTGGTCTACATTAAGGTCCAAAGGGTCCAAAATTAAACTTAGTTTGATTTTAACAAAATTGAATTCTTAGGGTTCTTTGATATGCTGAATCTAACCATGTATTTAGATTTTGGATATTGGACCATAATAGGTGAATGTCCAATTTAAAATTTTGAAGTTCTTAGAGCACTTTCATTCTGTGTCAGAAACCTATGCTGTGTCAAATATTTAATCACAATCCAAATTCAGAGCTGTATCAAGCTTGAATGTTGTGTCCATACTTGCCCCAACTGTTCAGGGTTCGACCTCTGCGGTCGTATCAAGCTGCCTGCCCTGGAGCATTTTATTTAGATTGGAAAAAAAGAGAAGGCAAATGTTGCTGCTGTTAAAAGTAAAACTGTCCTTCATGTCCTGTCCAACCTCCTTGAAATCTTTTTCATTTTTTGTTCATTTTAAATCACCTATTCCATGTATATAACATAGATATTGCCATTTTGTGCTGCTGGGGTATAAAGGCCAATAATAAGTCATTTATTAATTGCATATTTCTAAGTGTTGATTTTATTGGTCTAAAGCAGCTGTTTACACCTGAGAGTGGATAAGAAGTTTTTATATTTTGAATTAACTGATCAGTCTCTGTATATTGAAGGAGGGTTGTAGTGGGGGTACCTTCATGACGAATAACGGTAAAAAAATCTTGCCAAATGACGATAACAGTAATTTTTGGTGCATGACGATAAAATGTACACTTTCTTTAAGACGATAAAAAAGTTGACTGATTTTGACGAATCACGTTAAATTTTTTCCAAAAATAAGGGTAACGATAACTATTTGAGACCTCTGATGAATCACGATAAAGATATTTTGACGAATCATGGTAAAATTTTAACCAATTTGACGCTGACAGTAGCTGAAAATGACCATTTGACGCCTCACAGTAAAGGGCATTCCTACCCTCTTGAAGGGAAACAATTTTTTTGCTTTTCAATACCCAGAACATGTTTTTCGATAAATGACATCGTTCTTGATACTGTTGCTTCCATTTGACAAGCTGGGAAAACTTCCCAATTTTAAATAAACCAATTAATTAAAGGAAAATATTTGACATGTGACACAAAAACAATATGAGATATATATCACTATAATTAAAAAAATGTAAAATAAACAAAATACATGGGAAATTTTAATTTTATAATGGTTTAATTATGAGAATTAATAAGTTTACAACACCATAAGTAATGAGATTAGTACGGCAACACAATGTCCCAATAGTCATTACATTTTATTTAATTTAGTATGAGCCAAACTTCCATGTAGGTGTCTAAAATTTAAATGTTACAAGAATTTATTGACTTCCCATATCAAGGTGTCTGATTTATACGAAATGTTTGTCATCGTTAAAACCTTCAATCTTCAAACATTGCAGTATATTGTATACAGTTGGTATTAAAGTTTAAGTGTTTGATTTTAGCAACTTGGGAGTTGTTTGATCTTTAAGAGGAATTGCATATTTTATAGGTCCTGAAATTTGAATTTTATAAGGGTTAAGTATGATTTATATATTTGTTCAAGTTTAAACCTGGACTGTTTTTTGATAGAATATGACAAACTTGAAATCTTGCCGATAATCTACAACCCCCCCCCTTGAAAAAAATAAAATGAAAATAAAAACTTAACAGTTAAAGTTTGGGAGATATTCATATGAATGTTAAAGGCAGTCATAAAATATGATATACAGTGTATGTAATTGTATTTTGAAAAACTTTAAACTGTATTTGAGTACATTTTAAAAGACATTTTATAATTCATTATGAACCAGTTAACAATAAATTTTCATTTATATGACTTATAGCTTTTAGCTAAATTGTTAAAGATTGACTTAATAACTTAGAAAAATGAGTTCTGTTCTCAAAGCCATTATCAATTTTGATCTTAAATAACATTAAATTACTGTAACTCTGATTTTTAGAGATTTAATTGTATGTGTCTATTTCACTGAATATGAAAAGTTGACCGTGAATATTAAGCATTAATAAAGATGATTTGAAATTAATGTAACAGAACGGTAACATTTAAATGGAAATTAAAATTCCAGGTCTTTTCTCACTTACGATAATCTTTGTTTGGACGTGTTTGTTAAACTACAGAACCATCTTTAAGTTTGTGAATAGTTCTTTTATAGTTGCCGTAAAATTACAACCTTCCTTTTGGAAGGTCGTCAATAACTTGTATAGAAAATGTTATTCATGTATTATGATAAGTAAAAATTCATCTGGGGTCTTTAAAGATTGTATTGGTGTATATCAGATTTGCCCTTTACCATTCTTTTATTCATATGAGTGCTCTGATATGTGACATACAGATCAGATACCATTGATTTCTGTTGTAACTGTTGCATCTTTTGTTACTGGGATTAGTACGATTGCATCGCTATCTACAATAGATTCTATTTAGTGTTGACTTGTAAGACGAATTGATAGTCTTTGGTTCCCATGATAGGAAAAAAAGAATACTACAGCATCAAGTATTGTACTTCTTTAGGAGGATTTTATGTTAATTCATCGGTGAAGAGGAATTGCAAGTTATAAATATTGATGGGATTTTAAGCCGTAAAGTTTTAAGTGAATCGGCTTGACAAACTCTCATTCTATCGGATGGAAGATTATGAAATTGAAAATGTCAGAATTTAATGTGCTGGATTAAAGTGGAGCTCAGAGTATTCCTGTGATAACCTTTTTGTCATCAAATTTTTTAATATTGATTTATCTGTCCGTGCCTGATGTTTGAAGTCAGTACTGCCGGAATCCAGGTTAATTCTACAATAATATTTGCTAGGACAGAGATATGATATTTAAAGCTTTTTGTAAATAGTATCGATAGGCTAAAATCGACATTACATTCTGAAAAAAATCAATTGTTTAAAATCATTTCTGGATACTTGCTGTGAAAGGAAATTAAATGTTCAAATTTGAATTGGGAAATGAAACTGTTTTCTTAACCTTTTATAAAAGTTATAGGAAATACACCCAGTTCCTAGCCGTCTTTTTAATTGGTATTTGAGGAATTAATAGTACCTGTAAACAGAAGTTAAATCACAATTACTTTTAACAGTTTACAATTTGAACACTAAGTAAGTGTTGACATTTTTTATTAACAAGCTATAGGTGTTAGTGTTACCTGACTTGATCAGGTAAAAAAAAATTAGATGACAGTTGTTATGCATCAGTGACTTTGGTCGATTAATATTGAAGTTCCATACTGGGCGATTTAACATTTTATTTGTGTGGAGGAATACATGTATTTATTTCATCATTGGAAAGTAATTTAAAAAAAAAAAAAAAGCAAATGTGTCTATTTTTAACTAGCAAATGCATATGAACAAATTTTATAATATGTGGGCTAGAAATGTGCTAATTAAAACACAATTTGGTATGAGTTGACTTAGCAGTATGAAAGTTCATAGATGAAATTGAAAATGCAAAATGAGGATTTGCTAAAATAGAATTTTGCTTTAAAAATATGGTGAACATTTTTGAAGAGTATTTTTAGTGTAAAACGTAGAGAAAATGGCTTATCCTTACACAACAGCTTTAGATAGAATGGATAGAAGGTACGGTATTCTGTCCGATAGTGTCCATCATGATTCTAGTGGATTAAACTTTGGCATGGAAATGACTATAAGAGAATATGAAAATGCACTTTTACAGATTGAGAAACATGAAGCTAACATTAAAGATCTGAGGCTAGAGAATAATCATCTACAGTCTTCAAAACAGAGAGCTGAAAATCAGGTAAGATGTTTTATATTGATGATATTTTAAAAAGAAGGTGTTTTCCTATTTTTTTGATTTGTTAACTAATTTCTGGCTAAACACCTGCTGTAACTTGCTAATTCGAACATGGAATTATGCATGTGTAACTATACTTTATAATTCTGTCTTAGTTTTATTCCCAGACAATTTCGTGAGAGAAATTGCCACTGTTAATTCAGTTTCTAATTGATTTCTCTTTTATTCAGTAATATATTACTGATATCAGATATCGGTACTATTGGTCCTGATATTTCTAGGCTTATTCATGCATACTTTAATCATCCTTGGTACCATACATATGACACTATTGCGATCATCAAAATTAATAGCATTACTTGAGAATATAGATTTCAAATTTCTATTTCTTAATTTATTCATTTATTCAGTTCGAGGTAGTTATCTAATTTCTTGGTCCATTTTAAGATTTTCTGTACCATATAGTTTCCTGGGGTGTGTTTGAAATGCAAAGTCACTGTACATTAATCAGTACTTCAAATATTAACATATAAAGAACAACTGAATCGAAAACACAATATCTTTGTATAGGTAATTTTAATGTGAAGTAAATTTTTATTCCTGAAAATAAATATTGGTCATAAATGCCATGTTCAAATTAAATATTTCTTAAGGTATTTCAAGTCAATAGAAAAGCATATCAGTTTATATTAAGGATTAAAAAAGATAAGAGACATGCTGAAGAAAGGGGTTATAAAGCATGTGTTTTGTCAAGTGATCAAAGTCGTTATAATCATGGTAGATAGTGCCTTTATTATGAGTGATATAATGTATACACCGGATTACATAGAATTGAGGGCAATGTTATAAACTGTGATAAATACACTTTCACCTAGGGACAAATATGTTCATTGTTGTCAAAAATTTATTTCATTTAATTTTATTCATTTTGTTAAATGTTTATGAATTAAATTAATCTTGTTAAATGTTGAGAAATACAATTGTTGTATTATGTATGTATTGGAATCCTAGTAAAATAAATTATGTTTATTATGTTAGATTTGCAAATTTGGTCTAGTTTTTACTGAGAACTTTCATAATTAGATGATTTTAATACTTTAATATGTTTGGTAAACTGTACTTAACTGTCATCATGAAGCTTTAACGAGTTCGAGACTAGATAAATTAGAAAATTTATGTCTTTTTTTCACAGAACAAAAAATTTATTTGAAAAGGGGTGATTGTAAGGAGCAACAAGAACTTTCTATTCAGTCAAGAAAGAGTGGAAGCTATAGTGACAATAGCAAAAAAATATAAGTTAAAATTAGTTTAAAATGAAGGGCGAGATAAGCCCCAAGACCTGTAAATTCACATTTGTTATACTTTGTGTTAAAGGGGCGAAATAAGCTCAATCCCTTCTTTTGCCCTCAATAAAAAAAAAAAAAAAAAGAAAAGGGTTGATTGTTGGGATTTTCCAGGATTTTTTAATAGGCTGTATATAAATACAATTTAAAATGAAATTATGATAAAAAGGTAATTAATTATTTCTGGTAAAAAAAGAAAAATTAATCAAAGTTTGTACTATTTGTAGGTATCAGAATTACAACAAGAGGTAGACCATGTAAAGAATGACCTCTCTGAAGCTAGAGCTCAGTACAAAGATTGTGCGCAAGAGGTAAATACAATGATGATTCTTCTATGATATTGTCTGAGATGAATTACAAGTTGTAATAGGATTAAAAAGACAACAATTATCCAGTTTTACTTTACATACTTTTTTTTTAACTTATCAGTTTATATCACAGAAGTTATATTTCAGACACTTTAAACTGATATTTAATTCTAAAATAGGAAACTGTTTTTTGTAAAGTTTATTGGAAAGATACGTTTTTTTATGTTAAGAATAGATTTTTTAGATATCTGTTGAAAAACTTCAATCTTCAGAGAGATAAAATCGCTTTACTCATATCTTGTTATCACATGTTTTATGTTAACAAATTGATCAGAAAATGATAACATACTTTGAAATTGATCAGAAAATGATAGCATGCTTTGAAATTGACAGAAAATTACTGAAATTAATTGTTATTTAAAATAGAATTAGAATTGATTATTTTTAATTACAACACATTTAGAACACCATTAGATTATAAAGGGTTGTTCAAACAAATTTGTTTCATGAATAATTGAAGTAAAAACGACATCAAGGGCAGACAAGAAACCTAAATCTGTATGTATCTCATCGGGTCAAGATGGTTATCATCAATGTATTGGGAGAAAAAAGACCCACACAAAGTGTTAAAATGTAATATCAGAACTTAGAATGTAAGAAAGTATGAATTTTAGTGTTGATTGAAAAAAAAAAAAACCAATCATAATAGTAAAATTTCATTGCAAGAATTACAATACATTGGTAAATTATATGAACATAAGGTTAAGTTTATAGGAGTGGGAGAGAATTGTGAATTACCTGTTTATAAATTGTGAAATTATAAAGAAACTAAGGTTTCAACTCCCTCAGGCAAAGTTGACCTTAGATGGATTTGGCTATTTTTTAGGTATTTTTTGTCATAAAGCTCTTCAACTGTTTCGGTACTTATACATCCTCGGCTTTCAAATATTTGGCTTTGAGCGTTCCTGAGGAAGGTAAATCCAGAAAAGATCTTCAGACGCATGAAATTATTTAATGTGTTGTTTTCATTTTTTTTTAGTATATAAGGTACTTTGACTTAAGTCGCAAGTATTCTGTTTTAATTAATACCAAATCAATGAAAAGTTTAGCTCAATAAAAATATGATATTGGTCCGTAAGCTTGACCACAGAAAGTCCAACAAACAACAACAATCTTCAACTATAATCTCTTAGTTGTTTAATCCTCATATTGTAATTCATATTTTAGTTTTTGTACACTAAACTATGTAGTGTGCTTGTCTTTTTGATCAAGTTAAGCCATTTCAATTGATATTTTATAGTGTGTCTTTTTATGTTGTAATGTTACACTACTGTCTCAGGTTAGAGAGTGAAGGTTGGCTCCTGTTAAAACGTTTAAACCTGCTGCATTTTTATGCACCTGTCCTAAGTCAGGAGCCTGTTGTTCAGTTGTTGTCGTTTGTTGGTGTGGTTCATAAGTGTTTCTCGTTTCTCATTTTTTATATAGATTAGACCCTTGGTTTTCCTGTTTGAATTGTTTTACACTAGTCATTTTGGGGCCCTTTATAGCTTGCTGTTCGGTGTGAGCCAAGGCTCCATGTTGAAGGCCGTACTTTGACCTATAATTGTTTACTTTTTATACATTGTGACTTGGATGGAGAGTTGTCTCATTTGCACTCATACCACATCTTATTTATATTTACAATAATGCCAGGCTCCATGAAATTTTATTATTCGTTTTTAACCATATGATGATAATATTTTTAACTGATTAAGTATATATTGATATATTCAGTTGGCACATCATGAGGAGAAGTTGATGTTGATGGAACAATCTCTTCAGACAACTCAGGACCAACTAAGTCAGCGTGTGACTGAGGTTGTCCGTCATGAACAGGTCAACAGGAAGTTACAGATGGAAGTTAAGACGCTACGGGAACGTAGTACAAGTTTCGAAGAAGAAATCATTGAACAGAAAACCATTATTGATAAATTACGTAAAGACATGGTGAAGGTCAAAGAGGAGCATCATGCTACTGTCCAAGAGGGAATGGCGTATAAACAACAGGCTCACAAGTTAGAGGTGGAGTTGGAGGGATCCAGGGAACAAGAGAAAATGTTATCAGAACAGGTATGTTTACTCATTAGTTTTTAAAACATTTTTAATTGAATAGGGTGCAATTATATTCAGTAGTATATTGAAGAAGGAAAAGGGTTGAATACTGTGGATTCATGTATTTTTCTTGTCCTTCGTAATTGAACCTATATACCTAAGGAGTGCATATGCACTGAGAGAAAATAAAAGTTCAAAGTATTGACATCAAGGGAATGCAGTTATGGATTCTAAACAGTTGTAAATTAATAATGAAATCTATGTATAAACAAAGTATGCAATTTACTATATTTCATATATGGTATTGCTTTCAATTTTGGTTTAAAACAGAAGTCAATATACAAATGGATATAAACATTACCAAGTATTCTCACATCAGAATTAAGAGGTGCTGAATTTTTTGCATACATGTACATTAGAAGAACATTTGACTGGTTGGAAAAATTGCCCCTACACTGTAATTTGGGTACAACTGTATGATGCATATAATATTGACCGAAAATAAATGTTCTACTTTTATTATCCTTCATAGGTTGAACAGCAAGATCAGATTTTAACACAGTTACAACAAGAATTGAGAGCTGAACGAGAACGTCACCAAGAAACCGCCAGGCAATATAATCAGGCCAAAAAAATCAATTCTGATCTACAGGAAGATATCGATAACTATAACAAATCAGTTCAGGACCTCACCAATCATGTAAGTCAGATTGGAAAATATGAAATAATCTTTTGTGCAGCAACCAATCAGGACAGGTCATATGGAATATTACAACATAAATCATTGAGGTGTGAACCATTTTCCATAGATTGGTCTGTTTTAGAATTTAGAATCATATTGAAACAAAAATTTTTGTAGAATTTTCATGTTAATCTTAGAACTCATCCTGAATTTGCAACTGAACTTTAAGCAATCAATATTCAATGTTAATCTGAGTCTAGCTGTTCCACTTGGAACTTTCTTTATGTATTCAGATTAAATATACCAGTTTCAAGAAAAAGCTGGTTAACACATGAATGGTTTATGCTATAAGATTTGCATTTTATTTTCAGGTGGCACTGAATATTACCATAGTGATGAACTATACGTGTTTGTATTCATAATTATTGTTTCATTAAGACAATATATGTTTATCTGAAGATTTGGCTTATACTTGATTTTCTCTGGTTAATGTCGCAGGCCATTTTATGAAGGAAAGTTAAAAATAAAAATACAAAAAAGAGTTAGAAATTTTTTTCTAAAAGATGTGACAATTTCAGAAATATGAAATAACAGACTTCCATTGTTTATATGAATGAATATTTTATATTTTAAATTACAGATTAAAGAAAAAGATGATTTAATCAGCAAGCTTCGAGGGGAAATTGAGTCATTACAGCAGAAACAGAGGGCATTAAAAGAGGAGTTGGCAGAGCGAGAAGGACAGTTGAGGGTAGCTAAGATGAACTTGCAGACGGCTCAGAAACAGAGTCATCACCATGCACAAGAGGTAGGGGTCAAAATTTAGAACACAGTGAATTTACAAATTTGTTCATATACTGGATTGATGGGTGCTTAACATCAAGCAGTAAATATGCATATTCAGGATAATAACATGCTTAGGACATTGTTTGTGAAAAAAAAAAGGATTTTAATTTGAAAGAAAGCTGAATTTGTCATAATGATATGTTAGTTACAAAGAAAAAAAATCCCTAACCTTTGTGGTTGCAGCTGATTAAAGGATGCCAATTATCACTGGTCATTGCTGTTGATTTTATTGCTTTGCCAATCAATTTCAAGGTGTATCAGCAGCTGTATTTGAAAAGGTTGATGATAGTGGAGTTAAACACTAACAAACAAACAAACAAACAAGTATGTGAAAAGTTTAACTGATTCCCTGAATAGAATTTTTCTGTAGCAATAAACAATCAATGAGTGGTTGAGTAACAGAAATATTGTATGAATGTGGTACACATGGTGAAACTTTGTTATAATCATGTATTGTCTTATACCTGTCCACTCTAATACTGGATAATTTGTCATAAAAGTGATGCTTATTTATGAATTACAGATTGAGAGATATGAAGAAACATTGGCACAGATTCAGGCGGAATATGAGAAAACACAAGAACAGTATAGGAGGGCACATGCTGATGTAAGTTATCACAGTTAAAAAACATACATTTCTTAACTTACTTTAAGGAGATTCTTTGTACAAGAGTATACTTTTGTCTGTCTATCTTCCTTATTTTAACATTTTGTATGATTACTGAAGGATTGCTTTGACCAAATCTAATAATTTTGTATGATTACTGAAGGATTGCTTTGACCAAATCTAATAATTTTGTATGATTACTGAAGGATTGCTTTGACCAAATCTAATGATTTTGTATGATTACTGAAGGATTGCTTTGACCAAATCTAATGATTTTGTATGATTACTGAAGGATTGCTTTGACCAAATCTAATGATTTTGTATGATTACTGAAGGATTGCTTTGACCAAATCTAATGATTTTGTATGATTACTGAAGGATTGCTTTTACCAAATCTAATGATTTTGTATGATTACTGAAGGATTGCTTTTACCAAATCTAATGATTTTGTATGATTTTGAGATAAAAAAAAAATAAACGCTCTCCAATTTTGAAAGTTTTCGATATTTGTTCCAGATTATTTCATAGAAAAAATATTGCTTTTAAAATTTTGTGCAAAGGTTTTCTTTCACTGAATGTCATTTCTTTTTTAAATGATGTTAGGACCGATATAGTTGAGCTCACTTTTGATTTAAGCTATTTTGAATTTTGCCTTCCAAGAGTTATTGAACTTTTATAAAAATAAGTTATTTGCTTCATGCCTTTCATATAAAATACTTACAAGATTTACATGATGGATGGATGATAAAATAAGATTCTTTTAAGAAAGAAGGGTTGTTTTACATTTTGTTTCAGATTAGTGTATTATCGTTCTCATGACACAGCAGGTGAATTTTGCTAAACAATGCTTCTTGTCTACAAAATTTCTAAGATAAAGATTTTCAGTTAAAATGTCTAGCAGTAAGAATTATGTAATCTGATACTACATAGTATTAAATGAAGAAATGGTTGTTAACTATTGCTGTGCTTTTAATTTTCACAGTTAATGGACCAGGAACAGAGAACACATGACCTCAAAGTTCAATTAACCACAGTTCAAGGTCATCACAAGGAATCTATGGATCAGTTGTCAGAGAATTCCAGACAGTTGGCAGCACTCAAAACCGATCTTCACAAATCTCAGCAACAAAATATGGCAATCACAGAAGAGGTACTATTGATAACCCGTTTAAGATAATTCTGTAAAAATGATTAATCATCATTTTGTTAATGAACTTTAGGCATACACATCAATCCTGTTTAATGATATATTGGCTTCCAATGATTTTTTACATGTATTTAGGTGCTTATAATTGTCATCTTTCAAACTCTGCATAAAAACAAAATGAAATTTTCAGCATAGAAAGGAAATGAGTTTATTGATTATTGATTCTGTTAGCGTTGAATCCTTTTCTAAAATCCAAGCTGTGATGTAATATAGCAGTAATTTCCTCTGCATCAATAAATTTAAATCTTACAATTTATGGACTTTCTTGTTACAGCTCCGAGAATATGAAGAGAAGATGAGATCAATGACAAACGAGCTGAGAAAACTTCAGGAAATCAACCGAGCTTCTGAAGATGAGGTAATTTTAATCAATAGTTGGAGCTTCTAAAATTCTTATGTCACTGAATTATAGAAAGCAGGCCTGTTTTCAAATAAAAGTCATAAGTCAAATAAAGGTCATAAGATTTACAACCCGTTGTAGTTTACAAAGTTAGTTAAGGATTTAAAACTGTAAGTCAAAGGTCTTTTAAAAAAAGCAGACAAAGAGAAATATCCTTTTTAATTGATTTTCCTGCAAATAGTAATAGTAATATGGCACATTTATTTTGCATTTTCATTTAATTTACTGTAAATTCAAAAAATATTGCAATGATTTTATTAATGCATGCAATAATTTCTAAATTTACATTATGCAACTTTATAAACAAAATTATGAAACAAAAATCTCTGAAAAAACTGCAGTAATTTTGTTTAGACATGGGGATAAATGTGCAGTATGAAATATAGTTTGAATCAATATATTCAGAGACTCAAATATTCTTGTATTCTTATATTGTAAACATCTATTTCTATTACAGCTTCAGAACATGGATATGAAACTTTCGGAAACCCAACAGGAGCTGTTGAATAGTCAAGATAAACATAGACAGAGTCTACAGGAGTTCTCCGCTAAGGAGGAGGAACTAGTGGTGTATAAAGTAGAACTTAGTAACATACAGGAGAAATATAAAGCTAAGTTAGATGAGGTTAGTTATAAATCTTATGAAGAAAATAATCTTTGAATTGTTTAATGCAGATGTGTTTTGAAATCTAGTATGGTTTTTCTAACACTATCAAAAACAATTTTTTTTCCATTTCTTTTATAATTTCTTGTGTAAATTTAAATATTTATTAGAAAAATAAAATTAACCAATTTACCTCATACTTGATGAGAATATTATAAGTTGTTTTCAGTCTTTATTCAGTGATCTGAACAGTGCTATCAAAATTTTGTATTAAAGAGTGAAAATATGAGGAACCAACTAGAGTTAATGAACCACAACTACAGGAGTGCAAATGATGAAATCCAAGGCCTGAGAGTTGCCCTTGAAGAATCGAGGTCAAATGGAGACAGGCTTCACAAGGAGAGTGAACTCGTTGTTCAGAATGTGAATACCTGGGTTCAGGAACAAAAGTAAGTATTCATGTATGATTGGGAAGTATCTAAACACTGACTTATTACTGTGATTTTCCCTTGTCATGTGTAACTTGGCATGTGGCAATGGTGGAGTAGGAACTGCTTACCCTTCCAAAGCACCTGTATTCACGTTTGGTATTTGGGGGGATTTGTATTGCTAATTCTGTAGTTTACTGATTTTTTATTCTTGTGGTAATTGCTTTGTCTGTCTTTCATCGACTTAAGATTTTTGATTCCCCACTTGGTACCTTCTTACTTTGATTTGTGCTGTCAGTTTATGTAAATAAAAAAAAAAGAAAAGATTTTTTTTGTGTGAATTCTGTAGGGGAATAAAATGATACACAGGAAACAACCATAAGAGAGAAAACCATTGATAGACAACATCCAAAAGGGGAATAATCTACTGGCCCTCTACAACGAACATGTGACCAGACTATGTATAAATTATAAGATATGACGATGAAACAATTCAACAGTGGTAATAAAATTGGAGTTGATGATTTCATGAAATAATTGTTGTGAAATATGATGTACGTCAGAATTTAACATATGTATTTACTTTTGTGAATTTTGGACCATGTATTATATTGTTAGTTTATATCAATACTGGTTATTGTGATGGTTATATTTATTTTTTTACCAGACTTGCCAATGAGAAACTTGGAAAGAAGATCAGAGAACAGAGTAAAGCCATTATGACTCTCACTGCTGAAAAAGAGTAAGTGTTTTATATATTCACAAAAGGTTTATTGGTCAAAAAATGTATATTCAGAACCATTAAAATAGGTGTGTGTGTTTCTTCATTTAATGTCTGAATTTTCTGTGAAGGAAAATTGTAGTTTTTATACGACCGCAAATTTTGCGGTCGTATATTGGTATCACGTCAGCGTCATCCGAAGACATTTGGTTTCCGGACAATAACTTTAGTATATGTAGATAAAAATCTATGAAATTTAAACACAAGGTTTATAACCACAAAAGGAAGGTTGGGATTGATTTTGGGGGTTATGGTCCTAACAGTTTAGGAATTAAGGGCCAAAAAGGGGCCCAAATAAGCATTTTTTTAGTTTCCAGACAATAACTTGTGGAACAGTGTATGGATCTCTTTGAAATTATATCACAAGTTTCCATACCACAAAGGGATGGTTAGGATTGGCTTTGGGGGTTATGGCTCAAACCGTTATTATAATTATGGTTGCAAACTCCATTGGAAATTTGAATTGAGATTATGACCATATCTTGAGGGAAAGAATTTTTTTGGAAATGGGGGCAATTTTTCTCATTTCAGATTTCAGAAATTAAAAGCAAATTTCTTCAAATATTTTTTTTTTGGCAAAAAAGGGGATTATTTTTTTTTTTTGTCAATATGCAACAGCATAATGTATTGCACAAAAGCAAAAAAAAAGGGGGGGTAATTTTTTTGGGGGGGGGGGTCAATTTGCAACAGCATAGTGTATTGTATAAAAGCAAAAATTTAATATAAATTCAAATCATATAACCAATTCTAAGTTCTTTGACTACAGTTATTCTGTGTCAGAAACCTATTATGTGTCAAATATTTAATTACAATCCACATTCAGACCTGTATCAAGCCCGAATATTGTGTCCATTTTTGCCCCAACTGTTGAGGATTGGACCTCTGCTGTCATATCCAGCTGTGCTCGACGAAGCAATTTATTGTTGGCTAGAGAGAGAGCAGATTGCTAGTCATATACAGTTAAGAGACCTCTGAAAAAAAGTAAATTAACATTTATAATTGATTTGTTTTTCAGGCAACTATTAGAACAAGTAACAAAACTACAGAAATTCAGCAATAAAGCAAAGATTGAATTAGAAGAAAGGAGAGATGAATCAGACAAGTTTAAGGTAATTATACATTTATGGTAGAATGGCGGATTGCTGAACCAACGCCTCTAAAGTTT
Organism: Mytilus coruscus; assembly: GCA_017311375.1. Lineage (NCBI taxonomy): Eukaryota > Metazoa > Mollusca > Bivalvia > Mytilida > Mytilidae > Mytilus > Mytilus coruscus. The sequence continues at coordinate 67,936,612 of CM029600.1, read as the reverse complement.
CGAGAGATGAATACAGATGCAGGGTTGTCAGTCTAATTGCCACTAGATTGACAACAACACTAATTATACGATTTATTAGATCGTATCAGACCAATACTAACCTCAAAAATATTCTAACACATTTCATCATTAATATTTGTTTTAATCAACACTACCCTTGATGGAGACAAGAATTAATATGTTTTTATCAAACATTTAAAATGCAGTCATTTATTTTGTCATGTGTAAAACTAAATCTTGGTCTTCCTTAACTGAAGTTCCGTTATTGAGGTCAGTTCTCCAAATACATCTTTCAATCACCAAAGTTCATTTGTCAAAATCTGAATTTAAGAAAACAACTTATAGATTTGTTTATGTTTATATTTTATCAGGCTTTACAGAATCATTCAGCTCATCAACAAGTAGTATTAAATCAACTTAGAAATCGTCTAGAAGATAATGCGTAAGTTTGTTCTTCATTCTACTGGACAGTTTTGAGAAAAATAATTTAATTACCTTGGATATGTTGACGTAATAAAAATATCATGGTGGTAATTTTTGGTGCCATGATATTTGTTACTTAAACTTCCCCCTCTTCTCCAACCAAAAAAAAAAAACAAAAAAGAGAAAGAAAAACTAAACAATACATTGAAGGCTACATAAGTTATAATTGATGCAGCTACTCACCATTAAACTGTACACACTACTACTGTATCTTATTACCTTTTAAATAGGAAACTTTCTAAAGTATTGTGTAAATGAGATTATGCATTTGCTCAACTCTTTCAAGATATGAAAGCATCATCAGCTACTCACGAGTGAAGCTACTAAGTTGTCTGAAATTTTGATAATGATCATTTGTTATTATCTGAATAATGATTGGAAATAAAAGGATATTGAATAATTATAGTTCACTGAAATATTTGCTCTAACAATATGCATAAAAAGAGATTTCAGATTTGTACTATATTTTATATATATCACAACATTGCAAACAAGAAAAAAATGAAGATTTATATTTTTTTATTTACCTAATGTTACTTAGGAGCGACCAGGACCATGAACTTCAAGCTAAAGTGGCAACAATAGAAGATTTACATAGTCGACTGAAGATTAATGTGGATAATATTCAACAACTTAACCAACAGGTACTAAAATGTCAAGCATACATAACATTGTACCATAATTATTATCTAATTAATTATTAGATACAGTCAAGGGGAAACAACTCCCAATTTCTTTGGTCTGAACATGTAATAGAAATCACAGATTTGCATATTTTTTTATAAAAACTTCTCAATGAAACTAAGGATTCAAATTCTTCAGGAATAGTTAACTTTTGAATTTTTTACCCAGTGAATTTATTTTTCGTTATATATTTCATTTAAAAGATACATATATTTCATTTAAAAGACACGTTTTTTCAAAAAATTATTTTGAAGACTTTTGTGTTTTTTTCAAACCAGGTGTTGAAAGATGCAGAAATGTCTGAATTTTATTTGCAATTTGGTGACAGTTTTTGTATTTAGTTGTTTTTACTATCTCCTGATGTAAACACACTGTTTATAATTAACAAATTTATTTTATTTGACAATAGATTAAACTTGTGTTAAAATCATCATAAAAGAAAAATGCTAACATAATTTTAACCAAATAAAACAAATACTTTTGTCCATGCACTGAATATGATTCTTAAATTAGGAAAACAAGTGCTTTTTTTAAAGACATGTTCCAGAGTAAAAGCACATGTTCTGATAGTTTTGAAAAGATTCCAACCTATTAAAATGATAAGATATATTGAAATGTATATATGATTATAATGAAATATATATGACTGTTTTTTTAAAGTAACATGTCTTATGTTTGTTTCAGATGAGTTCATTACAAAAGGAAAATCAACGACTAAGGAATGATTTAGACCGAGAAATACATGCTAGACAAACTTTAGAACTTCAAATAGAAAGTAAAGAACAAACAATTAACAGTTTAAAATCTCAGATGGAGGCTCGAAGGCATTTACATATAGAAAATAGTTCACCCTTAAAGGAAAAACCGGTATGTTAAACGAAAGATTTTGTTTTTATTTTTATTTTGCACTTTTCAATTGTTCTCTCTTCATTTGGAGCTCTTCATATAAAAAGCAATATTTTAGAACTGTTATTACAGATAAGATAATTTGAGCTGGATTTTAACATCTAGCAGTGGACACACAAATTATATCAAAGAGTAAACTATAGGAAATTTTCTCATAGCTTGAATAATTTATGATGTACTTTTTTCTGTTCCAAATTTCTAAAATTTTATGTATATTATACACAAATAATAGAACAGGCCGGCAAGACTTGCCCATAGGCGGTCACCATCATGTCCATGTGTTAGTCCAGCAGGTCCCAGAGTCCCATTAGTAAGCTTTGCGTGTTTAGGGTGAAAGTCAACTAACAGTAATAAAAGGGTCAAGACAAATAATGTACTGGGATTTCTGGTTTCAGATTTTGTAAAGTTCATATGTACATGTTGGGATTTCATTAATTCATACTACATATTATCATTCATTCTTTTGTGAATCATATTCAAAACTTTATTTTTCATTCAAAAACATTATTAAGTCCACAAATATTTATTTCCTGCAAATTAAAATGGCTTATTAAACAGATTAATGAATATTTGTGGACTTGCAGTCATTTTTTGTTGTTGATATTCTCTTGTTTATTTTTGGTAGATTAATAATTGATTTGCAACGTAACACAAGTCGTTTGCTTCATTTAATTTGTTTTAGAGAGCTAGTTTTAACTTTATATCCTTTGTGTGGAACATAGGCTATCTGAACCCCTTATGACAGTAGCATATGGATCTAAATTCTGTGTGAAAATTAGAGTTTGCTAAGAACTTTCTTTAAACAATATTGATAAATGGGAAAATTAAAAAATGTATGACATTATTCACAAGTTATTATAGGAAAGCAATAGGTTAAACATCATCAATAAGAAAACTTGGAGCATTTCATTCAAAGAAAACTTAATTCAATTTGAAAACAGTATCCCTTTGATTTAATGTTACTTTAGAAATGTTTAATGTGTGGATATTTATTGTTGAGAGCTTTGAAAGAGTTCCTGCTGTATCTTATGCTTATGCTTTAATTTTATTTAAATTTTAACTTGAGTTGACAAACAACTTACATAGAAAATGTGAGGTCAAGCGTTATATTATGAAATCGTTTCATTAAGACAGATATGTTGATTAAAAGTACACATTTCAGATGGGGTCCACTGATGTAGATATTGATAAGGTAACAAGGGACACAACTCTTGTATTACCCAGACATTACGTAACTGTAGTCTTTAGAATAGTTTCCTTTCTTATTTTACTTTTATCACAGAATAGATGCTTTTATTTGTAGCTTTTGATTCTTAAGCTTCAACTTAAATACAATTATACATAATAAAAATGAGAAATGTTTATACTGTGATATATTTAAAGGCAATTTTTGAAGAAATTAACATTTTCATTGCTAATGATGCTCTAATCCATTTCAAGTTTGAATAACTACTACATTAAAGTACTTTAACATTTATTTATTATAACATTGCTTTGTACAGCTAAGTTTCTAGACTTGTCTTTAACTTCTTTATTATCAACAAAATCATTCATTCTTCTTCATTCTCTGTTATTGGGAGAGGTGTGTACATATTTGTCAAGTTTCAAATGTTATTAGATATATTATAAATAAGTCTTCAAATCTATGAATTCAGGAAAGTTGTGTAATTCGACTTCTTTTGTATTTTTCAACTTTTGCCATTATACAGTAAAACATGGCATTGTTTTAGCATTTGCTTTTTAGAAATACTAAAAATTTTCATTAATTAGTACAATTTTTATTTTGGTTGAAAGAAACTTTATAAAACAAATAATTGCTATTATGTCAAACTTGGAATAATTGACATCTATCTTCAGATCAAGTTATCAAATCTTTATTGTCGAATTAAACGACATTGTAAAATTTGTAGATTTCCCCTACTGTTACATAAGAAATATCAGTATAGACTAGCTTTATATCATTATTTTAGCTCTGTAGAATTACAAGTATGTTGAAATAAAAAAATTAGAATAATTTATTAATAACATTTTAAATTTACATAACATTTTGTTATTTTGTAGTTTTTGTTTGAAGGACATAGTATTGTGTAGATATTGTCAATCGATCACTAAACAATACAAACCAAATATTTGTCTATAAAACAGAATTTTCCAAAATAAGAACTGAAACAAATCGTTTAGATGTGAAATATTTGTTATTTGTTAATTTCATTTGCTAATTTGTTGAATTAATTTTCAGCAAAAGGCCTACAGTAAAGGTTTAGAAGATGCAGGAATATCAGACGCTACAGCTTTAGATAAAAATTACTGGATACAAAGAGTTGGAGAGGTAATAACCATATGATGTAGCAATATATGAGTTTAATATTGATTTTGCTTTCCATGATCAGTGCTTTTAAAAAAGCATGATTTGTGGTTATTCATTTTATTCAATTTTTCTCGTGATTTGTGGTTATTCATTTTATTCAATTTTTTCTGAAGTATGACTTTTCTTGGTGTATGAAACTACCCACTTTGTAATACAATAGTTTAATTCTATAAAACCAATAATAATTTTTATAATTCCTTTAACAGGTGAAATATTTATTTATTTATTTATATGATTAAGTTTTATGCAGTAAAACACTGTGATAAATAACAATCTTTATTTTTATTTGAAACTAAAATAACAATTTCATGACTTTGACAAAAGTACAGAAAACATATTTTTTTGGTTAAGAATCAATAGATAAATGATTTTAATTTGTTCACTGACAGAAAATTTCCTTTTTGAAACAGAGATATCCTGGCAGTTTTGAATAGGTTTGTTTATTTCTTTATCAAGGGAGATAATTGTTTTAATTTGCTATTGACAAACCTGCTTTTTGTATGATGAGTTTTGTAACTAATATATATGCAGCTGCATTGTATGCTGATATTTGGTATTACATAAAGGTAGAACAAGTCGATTGGCTGACTTACTAGTTCTTTTTTTTTTTTTTTTATAATATTTGTATTTTACGCAATTTAACAACTTTGTTAGATTATAACGTTATTTATTCATTGTGTTTTGAAATTGGATTTTGTTTTCATTAATTATCTTAATAGACTTTATCATTTTGGCATGTGAAATAACTACTGCAGACTTTATCATTTTGGCATGTGAAATAACTACTGCATATTTGTTAAAACTGATCTTTAGTGTGTATTGAAAGATGATTATAGTGTTAGACCTGCATTTGACTAACTTTTTTAATACAATTTTACTTAAAATTTCTTTTCTTATGCCTATGGTAAAACTGAGATTTTATCCAAGAAGAAAAAAGAATGTCAAAGCTCCAACCTTTAAACCCTTTTGTTGGCATTTACTGTTAAAATTTGAAGCTTTTTGGAAAAAAATGAATTGATAAAATAAATATTTTCCTTATGCAGAATTAATTGAATTTCAAATGTATTCTATGAATGTAAATATCCTATTTTGTTTTATTTTCAGTTATCTATACAGTTACAACAGAGTAGTGAATACTGGGCAGACAAAGTCCGTGACTTATCTGGACAATTAGAGAAAAGCCGTATCATCTCTAGTCCCATCCGACCACGATAGTCCATCCACTTCATTGCCATTCCGTCCACATTATATTCATGGAACTTTTATTTATTGTTTAAATGGATAAATGTAGTTTTAGTCAATTTATATTTGTTTTACAAAAGTGCTGAAAGTCATCCAAAATTTATTATTTATTTTTAGAAAGAGAGATTTTAGCATTTATATGTATCTTAACCACGCTGTTGTGATCTAAATTTTTATGGAAAAAAAAAATTACTAGGAACATGTTTGCCTTGTTCTTTAAATACAGTAAATTAGTTAGAGCTTGTGAATATTATGTTATATTTAATTCAATCATGACAGTTTATCAAGACAAGGAAGTAGATTATCATGTTAACATAGTTGGCTAAGGAATCAAATCTACACCAGAAATATATTTTATAGTTCTTAAATTGGGGTTTTCCCTTCTACTGATATATTTAGCATTTATCAATGTTATCATCTATAATTAGGCAGCAAATCTTTTAATTTTTCTTATGTCTTGAATTTAAAAATTTAAAACCTTTTTTGAATTTGAGTTTCATTTGTTTACTAATGAAGTAAAATTTATTATATAGGCTGTCCTTTTTTATCGTGAAAAGGGAAAATAAATAAAATAAACTGAATGATATAAATGAGCATTGTAAGTTAGGACTTCCTTATTCCCTTGCCTAAACAGTATTCTTAACAGCATATTTTTTTTTTGGTCACAGAATTCCAGTTTTTTATTTCTCACAATTTTATTTATTTATATTTTATTATTTAAGCTTTTTTTTTTTTTGCAAATATTTATTATTATATTAATAATTGATAATTTTAAATATCAGTTTTGATTTATTGATTTGTAGGATAGTTAAAAACTATTTTGAGAATTTGACTCACAAAATAATGTCCACATATAGTTTATATTATATTTTAAAAGTGAGAAACAGTAGGATCATTTTAAAATCAATTCAATGATTTATTGATTTTAGTATATTTAGAATCTGTATAAGAAATTTGCACACAAATTAATGTCCACATAAACTTGTATTATTTTCAAAAGTGAGAAACAGTAGATAATCATTTGAATGTTGTATTATTTAAGAATAGAAGGTTGTTAGGTGCTACAAATATTATGGATCACCAGTATTTACATCTTATTCGTTTGTTTGATATTTTTATTGATAGAAAAGTCATAGAAAATAGTGTTATATCTACAAAACTGAAATATTTTCCTTATGCAGAATTAATTGAATTTCAAATGTATTCTATGAATGTAAATATCCTATTTTGTTTTATTTTCAGTTATCTATACAGTTACAACAGAGTAGTGAATACTGGGCAGACAAAGTCCGTGACTTATCTGGACAATTAGAGAAAAGCCGTATCATCTCTAGTCCCATCCGACCACGATAGTCCATCCACTTCATTGCCATTCCGTCCACATTATATTCATGGAACTTTTTATTTATTGTTTAAATGGATAAATGTAGTTTTAGTCAATTTATATTTGTTTTATACAAAAAGTGCTGAAAGCCGTCCAAAATTTATTATTTATTTTTTAGAAAGAGAGATTTTAGCATTTATATGTATCTTAACCACGCTGTTGTGATCTAAATTTTTATGGAAAAAAAAAATTACTAGGAACATGTTTGCCTTGTTCTTTAAATACGGTAAAATAGTTAGAGTAATAGCTTGTGAATATTATGTTATATTTAATTCAATCATGACAGTTTATCAAGACAAGGAAGTAGATTATCATGTTTACATATTTGGCTAAGGAATCTAATCTACACCAGAAATATATTTTATAGTTCTTAAATTGGGGTTTTCCTTCTACTGATATATTTAGCATTTATCAATGTTATCATCTATAATTAGGCAGCAAATCTTTTAATTTTCTTATGTCTTGAATTTAAAATTTAAAACCTTTTTGAATTTGAGTTTCATTTATTTACTAATGAAGTAAAATTTATTATATAGGCTGTCCTTTTTATCGTGAAAAGGGAAAATAAATAAAATAAACTGAATGATATAAATGAGCATTGTAAGTTAGGACTTCCTTATTCCCTTGCCTAAACAGTATTCTTAACAGCATATTTTTTTTGGTCACAGAATTCCAGTTTTTTATTTCTCACAATTTTATTTATTTATATTTTATTATTTAAGCTTTTTTTTTTTTTGCAAATATTTATTATTATATTAATAATTGATAATTTTAAATATCAGTTTTGATTTATTGATTTGTAGGATAGTTAAAAACTATTTTGAGAATTTGACTCACAAAATAATGTCCACATATAGTTTATATTATATTTTAAAAGTGAGAAACAGTAGGATCATTTTAAAATCAATTCAATGATTTATTGATTTTAGTATATTTAGAATCTGTATAAGAAATTTGCACACAAATTAATGTCCACATAAACTTGTATTATTTTCAAAAGTGAGAAACAGTAGATAATCATTTGAATGTTGTATTATTTAAGAATAGAAGGTTGTTAGGTGCTACAAATATTATGGATCACCAGTATTTACATCTTATTCGTTTGTTTGATATTTTTTATTGATAGAAAAGTCATAGAAAATAGTGTTATATCTACAAAACTGAAAATCAGGACAAGAAATGGGACTTTATGATTCCTAAGTATTTTTGCTTTATTTTCTTGAACAATAAGTCAAAATAACTTTTAGAATTGTGTTAAAATTTTCAATGTCCATTATAAGACTTTGGTACCACTAACAGAAAAATAAAGAAATATGTAAAAGTTGAAAATTGAAGTAAGATTTGTCTCCCTTGGAATTAGTTCTGTAGAAATTTCACTATTTTGTTAAAAGACTGATTATCAAAACCATTAAAGCTATTATCTGTGATTTTGTATGAGGTAGTAGTGTCTACCCATACACGTAAAATAGATTATTAGGATGTCTGGTAGACGTATGAGATTTGTAGTGTGTGACATTGTGTCTCATTATATATTTGTTTTATATTGGTAATTAAATTCTGGCTAGATCCAGCTAATCTTAAAAAGTTTTTCTTTTTTATCATCATATTTGTAAGAATTAGATTTTCTGTCCATCCTTCAATAGGAAGAATGACATGCCTTCCTGGGACCTGTTACCTTGTGAAAGAACACTTTAAAAATCTTTCTCAGCATGTCTACAAAAAAAATAAAATTGAGAATGGAAATGGGGAATGTGTCAAAGAGACAACAACCCGACCAAAGAGCAACGGACATAGAGAAGTTCTTACTTGTACACAAACTCCATTATTTTGTAAATCATAAGAGCATAAACCTGCAGCAAGGGGAGGCACTAAAGACAAACTCTGTTAAAAAATAAAATTGAGAATGGAAACTGGGAATCTGTCAAAGAGAGCAGGGTTCATATTCATATCACACTAAGATGTTCTCATCCTGAAAATGCATTTATTGCCACTGGATATTAAACAACCATCCATCCATCCATCCTTCTATAGTAACCTTTGATTTGTAGAATTCACACCATTCAGTCTGGTTAAATCATTTTTTTATATCCATGTTTCAGGTGTCATTGATTGTTAAAATCAAATCCCATTTGGTATCATTTAGATGGATTAATAAATAATGTTCTCTTTGCAACTGTTTCAAACGAAATCCATTCTTGTTTAAACTGTTTCACATTTTGTCATGTGTGGCCTTTTATATGTTGATTCTAGGGTATGGGTTTTGTTCATTGTTGAAGGCCATGCAGTGACTAATAGTTGATTATATCCATGTCATTTTAAATCTTGTGGATAGCTGTCTAATTAACAATCATACTACATCTCCTTATTTTACACACTGAGCAGTGTTTGCTCTTTTTCTTTAATGTGTGTGCCTGGAATAGAACCAATATCAATTTTAAAGTCTCTTGAGCAATGATCAAACCCAAGTCAACCTGCACTTGATGAGCACAAAACCTACAGACCACATTTATGAGACAGCAAACCATCAACACATTAACACATCAAAAATAAGTTTTTGTACCATATATCAAGGTATAAAGGGACAGGTATGTTATGAAAATTTGTTTAATTTATGTACTTTTTAAAAGAAATTGCTATTTTTGTCTTACCTGTGACAAAAGTTACAGAAAGCGAGATTACAACCCGCTGGCTGCATAAACTATTTGTAGCAAGCTTTATATTTCAGAGGGTAGAAGACCTGGATGCTTCATACTTTGTATAAAGCCACCTTATGTTACGAAGTCTCTGTCTGTCATTGTCCATTGTCCTTGACCTCATTTTCATGGTTCAGCAACTGCTTGAAAAAAGTTATTTTTTTAAATGTGAATTTATCACTTATTATGAGTAATAGGATAACTATATTTAGTATATGGGCTCCTTGCAATCTCTTACATGTCCATCAGACAAGGTACACCTGACCTCGACCTCATTTCATGGATCAGTCATCAAGGTTAAAGTTACATGATTAGGCCGTTTCTCAGATACTGTAAGCAGTAGGTCCACTATATTTGATGTAGGGAATGATTGTAAGGTGTACATGTATGTCTGGCAGGGTTCATCTGACCCTGACCTCATTTCCTTGGTTCATTGGTCAATATTAAGTTTTCCAGGTTACGTCTGTTTCTCAGATACTATAAGCAATAGGTCAACTATATTTGGTTTATGTAATGATTGTAAGGTGTTCATGTTTGTCTGGCAGGGTTCATCTGACCTTGACCTCATTTTCATGGTACATTGGTCAATATTAGTTTATTGGTTTGGTTTGTTTCTTATATACTATAAGCAATAGGTCAACTATATTTGGTGTATGTAATGATTGTAAGGTGTATATGTCTGTCTGGCTTGGGTTATATGACCTTGATCTCATTCTAATGGATCATTGATAATATTAAGTTTATGTGATACTTATAGTAAAACTTTATCTTTAGGACTATCAACATAAAATAAATCATGAATAGTAAAGCAGGTGGGACATTTCAGTATGTGCACTCTTTATAAAAATAAGGAGATGAGGTATGATTGCCAATGAAACAACTATCCACCAAAGTTCAAATAAAGTGGAGGTAAGGAATTATAGGCAACGGTACGGCCTTCAACAATGAGTAAAACCCATACCGTATAGTCGGCTATAAAAGGCCCCAATATGAAAAATATGAAACAATTCAATTGAGAAAACTAACGGCCTAATTTATAACAAAACAATATAGAAAAACAAATATGACAGACATGAACCAACGACAACCACTGAACTACAGGCTCCTGACTTGGGACAGGCACATAAAGAATGTGGTGGGGTTAAACATGTTTGTTAGCGCTCAACCTTCCCCTAACCTGGGACAGTGGTGTAACAGCACAACATAAGAACAAACTATAAAAATTAGTTGCACTCTTGTTTATTCAGAGATTAAAATACACTAAAGAAGGAGGTATAAGGCCACTGTGTTGGCCCCTTGAATCTGAAAATCAAAAAGTATTATGAATTTACCAGATAACTTTCTTCAGATGTTCATAAGACATAAGTCTGTCAGACATCACAATTTATTTTATTTAAAATTTGTCTTTTATATTGGCACTAGGGCTTTAAACTTCTTACATTTTCACAAAGGAGTGTTTTTTTCTCTATATATTGGTATAAAATGTTTTGGGCAACACTTGTGAATCTGGACCAACCCCATAGACCAATTATCTCTTGATGTACCTTTTTAAACACTGATTATCAAGGGAAATTATCAGCTGATTTATAAATGTACAGTTCAATATAATGTTGACATTTTAGTATCAATATGAATAAAATGTGACTTCCACCAAAAGAAGAATACATATCAAGGACACTGCCACCCAAAGTAAAATAAATATCAAAGAGACAGCCACCACAATTAGAATATATATCAAAGAGATTGCCACCAAAAGTAAAATAAATATCAAAGAGATGGCCACCAGAAGTAGAATAAATATCAAAGAGACAGCCACAACAAGTAGAATAAATATCAAAGAGAAAGACATCCAAAGTAGAATAAATATCAAAGAGACTGACACCCAAAGTAGAATAAATATCAAAGAGACTGACACCCAAAGTAGAATATATATCAAAGAGACAGCCACAAAAGTAGAATAAATATCAAAGAGAAAGACACCCAAAGTAGAATAAATATCTAAGAGACAGCCACCAGAAGTAGAATAAATATCAAACAGACAGCCACCCAAAGTAGAATATATATCAAAGACACTGCCTCCCAAAACAGAATGAATATCAAAGAGACAGCCACCCAAAGTAGAATAAATATCAAAGAGACTGCCACCAAAGTAGAATACATATTAAAGAGACAGCCACCAAAAGTAGAATAAATATCAAAGAGACTGCCACCCAAAGTAGAATGAATATCAAAGAGACAGCCACCCAGAGTAGAATAAATATCAAGGAGACTGACACTGAACGATAGAATTTATCAGACAGGAGATTAAATATCAAAGAGACAGCAAGGGTTGGCCTGACATTTGTCTTGTTGGTGACAAATGTCAGAGAAAGTTAAACTTAATTTTCAATTTTCCAACCATGACACTAAACAGCATTAACAGATGCAATAAAAATATATTCCGACTTTCTATGTGGTTAACTATTATGTGTTTAGATAATTTGTTTTTAAAATCTTATTAATTATTATTATTCACATAACCACGACCATGACCTCACGTATTTTTGTATTTTGTAAATAAGGTTTATTGTGTTGTCATTGAATAAAAATTCTATAGTGTGCATACAATAAATTATTGTATATGTTATAAGTGGATTTTAGTCAAATTTGTACAAATTGTAATTTGTACAAGCACTTTTGTACAAATTACAATTTGTACAAATTCAAAATACAAATTATAATTTGTACATTTTTTTTGTACAAATTAATATTGTACAAAATGATAACTTGTACACAACATATATATCGCCGACTGTATCGGTCAATCTGTAACGACATAGTTATCGACCCTCTATGTGACTGATGGAGTTGCATATGAAATGCTTAACGTCAAATGGCAAATAGTTCATGCATATTCAGAAAAAAAAATCTATGTAGACATACGAGACAGTGACGGTTGTATGGTGGCCGGACCCCGGGGGTAACTGACTATCATTTCGGATATCACTGTGCCGAGAGCACTTGCCAACTTGATCATACCCGCTGTTCTAACCAGAAAACATTGAAAAACATACCCTGTTCTAAACAGAAATATTGAAAAACATACCCTGTTCTAGATACGCTCAGAAAATGTATACCCTGTTCTAGACTGTATCTTAAACAGTTAAATAAGCGATCCTGTTCTAGACAAATACTTCGTTTAAAAAAGGCAATGTCTGCGCGTACCTGCGTGCGGGGACGCGTAGCCAGGTTACGCGTACCCGCCTCCGGTTTTATAATTTAATGTCATCGGATCGGAAATAAAATGTGAAATAAACCCTGAAATTATCGCAATTAATGAAAAAAAAAAAAAAAAATGATTACTCACAGAGATTTTGAAATTTGAAATGTCAAAATTTCGAGTTTGAAAATAAAAGTTCAATGCCAATTTTATTTTAACTACGTTCATACTAAGCTTTCGTAGAGACGATCCTGGTTAGTTTTTGAATATTTTTCTTTAGATATTAATTATAATTATAATTATTGATATAATGGAATATACGATATTTTTGTAGATGATAATCAAATTAAAAAGCATTACAAACAAGTGAGAAAAGAGAAACAAAATAAAAACAGTTAAAGGCGGTTCTTAAAATAAATGATCATAAATATATAAATAAAATAGATTATTTATTCATATATATAACACAAAATCAGGAAATAACCGATAATTTTCGTGTATCTTTCACGTGTCATTCCCGATCATATGACAGTTTATTATAAAATCGGTTGCGGGTACGCGTAGCCTGCGAAGGCCAATTAGGCTACGCGTCCCCGCATGCGGGTACGCACAGACACTGCCTTTAAAAAAAGACCCTGTTCTCACGAGCAGGGCATGGAAAGGCGACCCTGTTCTAACCAGCAGGACATGAAAAAGGGACCCTGTTCTAACCAGCAGGGCATGAAAAAGCGACCCTGTTTTGCGGCACAATCGTACCACAAAAATATAGGAAGTAACCCCCTCCACCCCCCACCCCACCCCGGGCCGGACACAACCGTTTCTCATTTCGCCTTTCATATTTTATTTAGCGAAAACGAGCGGTCAAAAGCGCAAAGCAAAAACGCTTAAATCGAAATAAAGTCCGTTAGAACTTGCAAATCACATACCTACAGTGAATCCAGGATTTTGTCCAAAATAGAAAAAGGGGACCAGGGGGGTTAAGACAGAAAAAAGAATGAAAAACCACAAATTTTCAGCCATTAAGGAGGGTCATGATTAAGAAAGGGGGCGGGGGTCTTCATTTATTTATTCTTTAATTATTTCTCTAAAGCCTGTTATTTTCTATTCTTTATATATTAGCACACTTAAAGCTATTCTTTGTTTTTTTTTTGCCTATTTTTTGCTATTCTTCATATTTTCCTTTGTTCTGCTCTTTTTACCCATTATTCTCTATTCTGTAAACCCCATCCAGACCCTCATAAGGGGACAGCTAGTATAAAAAAAATAGGTTTGTTACGTGAGGCAAATATACGCATTCACACATCAACCTTAAAAACCAATTTTACATAAGACTCATACTGACGGTTCTCTCTTTGGTTGTTATTAAGATGGAATTATAACACTATATGCATGATGTGATTCTTATCTGTCTTTATTTTAATTTGTTATTTTGTTACCAGAATTTAAGATTAATATTAATTTTAATCCCATATGGTTTTCTTGTGTATTAAGGGCCGACCATTTGATAATGGGGTGGGGGGGTGGATTTTTGTTTAGATTGAATTTTTCCTTTTAATTCCTCTGTTACTACGCATGCTTATTTTTTTCCCGCGATTTTGTTTTATTTTATTTGCAGTTTTGTACACAATTGTTTCCTGCATACATTTTCTATTGCAGAATATTCATTTTCACTATGTCTCATGCAAGGTTATTTATTTTAGCTCTTACTGCTTACCAGGCCAGGCTATTCCATTTTCTAAATATTTTTTTTGTGTGTTTCTTTTTTATTATTTTTTGGGGGAGGGGTGTTTGTTGTATTGTTCTTGTTTTTATTTCATATAAATTGGTTCATTTGCTCAAATAGTTTTTACTCGACTAAGGGACTTATCATTTTTTACCTGGGAGGGGGGGCTGGTCAAAATGTAGGGGGGATCAAGTTTTTTTTCTGTAAGTGGAAAGAGGGGTTCAATTTTTTTTTAAATTCAAAGTGGGGGGATCAATTTTTTTTGCACATGGATATAAGTAGTTTGCATCCTTCAAGGGACAAAATGTTTAGAAGAACATATTACAACAGTCAAATGATAATATATTTTTACCATCATTGATCAAATTTATTTCATAACCATACATATATATATAATAATTTGTGTACTGTATATGTAACTGATAAAATTTAGTTCACTGATCACACATCAACATACCCCTCAGGACCTAAAAGCTTAACAGTTATAAAGTCAAACTCGTCAGACTCATCACCTGATGATTCGATTTCGTCATCTCCTGTACCTTGCATTTTAAGAGCTTCATAAGAGTCTGATTCTGCTTGATTTTGATTTTCATCTGACTTTTCAAGCGCATAAGATTTTGGCATGGTAGATTTGGATTTTTTATTGTAAAGAGGACGAAAGATACCAGAGGGACAGTCAAACTCATAGACTGAAAATAAACTGACAACGCCATGGCTAAAAATAAAAGACAAACAGCCAAATAATAGTACAGAAGACACAACATAAAAAACTAAAGACTAACATGACTAAGTAACAATAACCCCACCAAAAACTGGGGGTGATCTCAGGTGCTCCGGAAGGGTAAACAGATCCTACTCCACATGTGGCACCCGTCGTGTTGCTTATATTATTACAAATCCGGTAAATAGTCTAATTCGGTAGGTCACATTCATATAAAGGGAAGGGTATTGTAGTTACGACCATTGGAACATATCCGATATCATCTGTGAAACGGTTATTCCATAACGGTCACCAACTCGTGATGGCATCTGTAAAATTTACGAAGGGATGATTTCAACTTCACCACTTGGAACTCTTGGTTTAATAGCTTCCTTGTGAGCAGCAATCCTCTATCAAGGAAATCATGATAGGAAATACAAGCCCGGGAATATCGTATCAATTGGGAGATATATAATCCGTATGCAGGCGCTGCTGGAATGTTGCTACATAGAAATGGAAAGTTCACAATTGGGAAGCTGAAATCATCTCTTTTGTCGTAAAGTTTTGTTTTCAACCGACCCTCATTGTCAATTTCTAGATGTAAGTCAAGATATGAGGCAGACTTATCTGTATCTGTAGTATCCTTTATCTCTAGTTCGATTGGATAGATTCGTTGGAGTTTTCAATAAGACCTTACATATACTTTTTACTGTATTTTTTTTTACAGATTTACTGACAAACAAGATTACTTTTTTTAGCCCAATATAAGAAATTAGAAAAAAAAAAAGGCAGAAAAAGCATTCAAAAGCACTGATTATGGCTTGTTCTACCTACTAAAATTTCTTGGAAGAGCCCCATTTCAAGGCAATTTTCCCTCAAATATATTTTTGGGACTCATTCCATAGAGAATATTTCAATTTTGCAATATTTCCTTGAAATAACATAAGTGTTTTTCATTTTAAAATGTTGCATGTTTAATCTGGGAAAAGTATATTAAATATATATGTTCCTGGTTTATTAGAGGGGGGGATCACATTTTTTTTCAAATATTTTTAAGGGGGGATCAAATAAAAAATGTGAAATATAATGGGGGATCAAGAAAATTTTATATGTTTGATTTCCAAATGACCAGCCCCCCCTCCCAGGTAAAAAATGATAAGTCCCTAACTTCTTCGATTTAAAGCATATTTTTTATAATTGATTGTCTTTATAGTTACATTTTTCAAATTATTCCCCTTGATTGTCAAATAACCCGGAAGAGAAATAACAAGATTGTTGATCAACCTTGAAAAGTTCAAAAGCAGGTAAATCTAAAAAATTGCCTACAATATTTGAATGTTTATCACTGTTGACAGTATTGTTATTTCATTTCCATACTGTGTTAACTTATTTCATTCAATTACTCATAAAATGATACTAGTTTATGATCATTTATAATATTAAATAAAAACGAACTGAATACCGAGCTGAATATGACAGGTTACACTGTATCTCTCTAATAGAGTAAACTGTAGTTGACCAAAAGTTATAACAAAACATTGTATTTGGAGACTGTCGGTACCCTTTAACCTAACTTCCATTTTGCTGACATGACATCGATGCCACGACTTGTGAATTCACCCATAAAATATATATCATGCACATATTGACTATTGGATAATTTTAATTGAATTATAAATTGACACGTTATAAATTTATAGTGCAGTACACACAAAAATACAGCCGACCTTAGGAAAAGTATGAAAGATTCAGTTCGATAAAGTATGTACTGTTTATTATATTAATGGGGGTTGGGGGAGGGGGTTTGGACAGGGGTGTCCCTGGTTCCCACTTTTACCCTTACTCCCAATTCCCCCCATTTGTCCACTTTCCTCCCCTTACTCCCGGCAGAAAATCGATCAAAAACTTTTCCAACATATCCTTTATTTTACTCTCCTTCAACCTGTCCTCCTGACTTCCACTTCCCGCCCCTCATTGTTATGTCACTTTACCCCTGTCCACCCCCTCATCATAGTGTTGAAGATAGTTATACATGTCATTGAAACTTGTCATTGAAACATAATAATTTGTTTGTGCCTTCAAACAGGTAAGATCAGTGAAGGTGAAAATTGTTTTGGAATACATTTGTCAGGACTGCAGTGCCTCAAACACAGTAAAAATGTACAATTATAAACCGGAAAGTTATGTACTTTAGAGGCCCTATTAGTTAACGCTTTTAACAGTTTTTTTTGGCTGTATTACTTTAGTACTTGACAGTAAACAAACCATTAAGTCTGGTAGCCGGAAATTTATTGAATTGAACTACTGAATTTGTTGCAGATTTAGCTTATCTGACCTGTTTAGTCATGTGAGCTGTTATCATCCCTTGGCATCTGTTTTTGTTATCCATTACTGATCGGCCGTTCATGCAGTATTGCTGTCCTTTATTAATCGCCAATTGTTGTCGTCCTTTATTGATCGCCAATTGTTGCCGTCCTAATTGTTCGCCAATTGTTGCCGTCCTTTATTGCTCGCCCGTCAGTGGCGTAGCTACCATTGACGCAACGACGCACTTGCGTGCACAAACGAAATGGCAAAAAATAAATCATATTGATAAAATATCATGAGTCAAATTTTTTTTAGACCATCTTCAAAACGAACTACGAGATCGCCTTGTCAATTCGTAAGAACGTTTTCTTACCCAGATGCTTCTTCCAAACAATCTGAAAAGTTTGAATCGGGACCATCAAATTCCAGTGGCGGATCCAGAGGGGGGCGTAGAGGGCTTGCACTTTTTTTTTTTTTGTAAAATGATTAATCAGACTAGACTTCGCGAACTTTGCCATTTCCCGTGTATTTAATTTTCATGCTACAATTCTTTACTTATAAAGATATTTTTCGCTCGTATTTACTGTAATATATTATTGATTATGTCAAAGTCATGTGATTCGCTACAGTGGAGTTGACCAGTACGTCGAAAAAAAACGTCACTCAGTCATTTTGAAATTCAAATTAAAGTAACACATTGCTTAGTCTTAGGATGACAAGCAGGACGTCTTCAAAGCGACAAAGTATTGAGCAAGAACGTATTGACTTCTATTTCACAACTCCACCCAACAGAAAGTAATACTCTTTTACACTCTCATGAAAAAAAAAAGTTCCACAGCAATATTTTTTACCTACGAAAACATGTTTAACCCAACACGCCCCAACCCATTAATAACATTGCTGAATAGTGATCCCAAGTCAGTAAGCTCTAGATATTAATTTAAAGTCTAAGGTACGGACCATTTGATTTGAGGGGGCAGTCTGAGATATTTTAGAGAAAAAAATTTTGACCCTGATTTTTGCCTTAAACAAAAATTCTGGCCGTTTCTGGATTGAAAACAATAATCTTGTCCACTTTTTCGCTATTAGAAAAAAATATTTTCAACAAAATTATTTAGCATTAAATGAACATGATAAATAAAAAACGGGCGTATTTTTTTTGCGGGGGTTGCATGTGAATCCCATATCTGACCGGAATGTCTGTTTCGCCGAACTGATATACTGAATACTTTTTTCAAGGACCTGCCTGCTGGGTGTGACCTATATGTCTCCATGTGTCGACCGTCATTCACAACTTCATTGTCATTTCCGACTCATTCGTAGCCTTTGGTTGATTTGGAACCCCTCACTTCCCTTGTTGGTTGAAACATTTCAACCAAACATGTGGATAAAAATTGCTTGTTCGTCTTTCTTCGTGTCGGTCGTATTGTAAATTTCATTGAATAGCCGTATATCTTGTTTACAACAAGAAATCTGTAAGGTTATGCTATAACTAACCATACAACAAACGAGAATTTTCCATGTCCATTTTTTACTGACAAATCCCACATCAAATATATTAATTAGTACATAGCTTTGGATCCATCCAATCATGTTATAATAGACAATTAATGGAGAGAATACGGCACCAAAAATGTCCAACCCCCACACTTTAACTATAAAATACATTTTACACTTATTTTATGTTTTTTAGCCAGAAAAAGGTCCAAAAATTTTTCTCGAAATTAAAAGGTGGGTTGCGCGATGAGATTATTTATATTTATTCATCTAAGAAACCAGACCAACTCTGTGCAACATTGGAGATGACGCCGAAAGAACTTTACTCAAATATATTCTGTATTCTGCAAATACTTCTCACCATGCCATCCTCAACCGCTACTGCTGAACGCTCTTTCAGCGCTCTGAAACGCGTAAAAACGTATCTGAGATCGACCATGGGACAAGAAAGACTTTTTTCACTTGCACTGCTGCACGTTCATTCTGATTTTGACATTGACACTAAAGAAGTTGTTGACACGTTTAACAATAGTAGGCAAAGAAAAATGTTACTCTCCTAAAGGACCTCGGTTGTTAACTTCAGTCTTACAGACGAACGTCACATTCATATATCACCAAATTTAAAATTAATTGTTTGAATTGCTTTGTTTTCGTATGTTAACATATATATGTCATGAGATGATCCAATTCTCTAACCCTTTCTTTCTCTGAAGCATAATAAATTGGCGAGCATTGCAAAGTTTTTAGATTTTTTTAGTCAGTTTTAGGTCTTTGATTTGATATATATCAAAACACTCAACTGTGCATACTTCAACTTCAAAATTACCCTCTCTGTTTGTTAAATATTTGGGGTTTCACCCAGACTTCCCCGAGCGCTGCCCTGGACCTGCTGGGGGCCATAAGCGGTCCTCGGATCCCTTATACCAGAGCTTAGTAACTTTAAACTAGAACACAGTCAGGACAACGACATTTTTACGGACCATTTAGCGATTTTTTTTTAGTAAATTCTGTCTCACAAAAATATGTTTCTTAATTATGCATTCAATTTACCATGACTTAGTTACCCTAATCAAAAAAGATAAAGGCGCTCACTAGTATATGGAATTGGAACACAATCTTACCAAGATTATTGATTGATAGGCATAGTTATTTGATTGTGTCCGATGGACCCGCAAGTACGAACGAGTCGACCGACAGTCCAACCATCATTGAATAGTTTTGCATTTATGAATTGGTCATAAGACCTTTGAGGCACTTCATTTTAACCATCTTAGATCGAAAAATAATTCATTTTCTGCAAAAAAAGGGTCCAAAAATTTTTCCGTCTCGCTCCGCTCGGCGACATTTTTTTACCTCGCTACGCTCGGCAACTTCTGCGTGCACAACGTTATAAGTCTACCTACGCCACTGCCCGTTGTTGTTGACTGTCGTTTTTCGTCAGTCGTCACCGTAAACGTTTTTAAAATCTTCTGCTATGAAACCACTAGACTAATATGCACCAAACTTTGTTACAACCACCCGTAGGATGATAAGTTTTAAAAAAAACATTGATCATGTCCGCCGATCCGCTGATATAACCACCGTTACTAAAAAGTTTTCAAAATATAACGTAGGAGTCAATTACATGTATTCTACAGTTTTGCAATTGGAACGAATGAAATGTTTAATTGGTCCTCTAGAAGGGCCCTTTCAGAATACATGTATGTACCGATATCCCTGCCGACCTAGCGAGATTGGCGCCCTTACCATAAGTAGAACATTCTGTGAAATGATATAAATGTACATCTTTTTCTCGAGCCTTCGACTTTAGTCGAAAAACCGAGACATAGCGATCCTACATTCCGTCGGCGTCGTCTTCGTCGTCGTCGTCGTCGTCGGCGGCGTCCACAAATATTCACTCTGTGGTTAAAGTTTTTGAAATTTTAATAACTTTCTTAAACTATCCTGGATTTGTTCCAAACTTGGACAAAAGCTTGTTTATGATCATAAGATAGTATCCAGAAGTAAATTTTGTAAAATAAAATTCCTGTTTTCCGTATTTTACTTGTAAATGGACTTAGTTTTCTGCCAGGAAACATTACATTCACTCTGTGGTTAAAGTTTTAAAATTTTAATAACTTTCTTAAACTATCCTGGATGTGTACCAAACTTGGACAGAAGCTTGTTTATGATCATAAGATAGTATCCAGAAGTAAATTTTGTAAAATAAAATTCCTGTTTTCCGTATTTTACTTGAAATGGACTTAGTTTTTCTGCCAGGAAATATTACATTCACTCTGTGGTTAAAGTTTTAAAATTTTAATAACTTTCTTAAACTATCCTGGATTTGTACCAAACTTGGACAGAAGCTTGTTTATGACCATAAGATAGTATCCAGAAGTAAATTTTGTAAAAATAAAATTCCTGTTTTTCCGTATTTTACTTGTAAATGGACTTAGTTTTCTGCCAGGAAATATTACATTCACTCTGTGGTTAAAGTTTTAAAATTTTAATAACTTTCTTAAACTATCCTGGATTTGTACCAAACTTGGACAGAAGCTTGTTTATGATCAAAAGCTAGTATCTAGAAGGAAATTTTGTTAAAATTTTGTACCTGTTTATCCGTATTTTACTTATAAATGGACTTCCAGTTAACATTAAATACAGTCTGCAGTTAAAGTTTTTAAAATATTTATTAGATTCATAAACTATCCTGGATTTATACCAAATTTTGACAGAAGTTTCTTACAATCAAAAGATAGTATCTAAAGGAATATTTTTATTGATTTTTTTCCTCATTTTTGTTGAGCCTGCGATTAACAGCAAAAGTAGGCGAAACACTGGGTTCCGCGGAACCCTTACAATTTTTTTTATATAAAAATCAATAGCTAATTCAATTTGAAATATGTTTTGGTGAAATTGTCTAAATTGCTCATTGTTGAAAGCCGTGTGGTGACCTATAGCTGTTAACTTCTATGTCATTTGGTCTCTGAGAGTTGTCTCATTGGCAATTAAACCACATCTTTTTTTATAATTAATGAAAATCTCTTTCCGAATAACTAGCGGACGATCCTGCCATAACTTAATATTAATGTCTCCGTATATCTTTAGACATACAATTTATAAAGGAAAGTCCACAGGTGCTTGGGTATAGGATTTGGATAGTGTTTTGTTCATTGTTTGCGCTGTATTTCAATTTTCTATTTTTATACCTCATACTGAACACTTATAAGCTTGTCTTATCTCTTTTTGAGGGTGAGTTTATCCACTCTGAAAATATCTCCTATTTTACTATCTAGAGTACTAAAAACATGGATAGTAAAATTAGGGATATTTTCAGAGTGGACACATTCACCCAACGAAAGTTAAAAAAGTTTAGTAGTGTTCAGTATGTGGTATAACAATAGAAAATTTAATATACAGTGCAAACAATGAATTTTTGTTTATCTAAATTCTTTACCCAAGAGCCTGTGGGAAATGCATAAGCACAAGCATTTAAAAAAAAATCTTCTCTGAAATGATTGGACCACCATGCATCAAACTTGGTCGCAACTATCGATAAAGCATTGTGTCGATAACATCTATTGACACATTAACATGGCAGCATCTACTCGAATAGAAATAGGGTGCTTAGTTCAAAAAAAATATCGGTTTTGTACACAGATCTGCTAACATGGTCACTGTTGCAAAAATACGACATAGGGGTCAAGTGCATAATAATTGTTAATTAAAGTTAGTTAATCCTAAATGAAGGAAATATTGGTGAAATGTACTTATTATGTGTGCCTGTTCCAAGTCTTGAGCCTGTAGTTCAGTGGTTGTCGTTCGTTCATGTCTGTCATACTTGTTTCGCGTTAATTGTTTTGTTATAAATAAGGCCTTTAGTTTTCTCAATTGAATTGTTTCATAGTTTATGTCGGGGCCTTTTATAACCGACTATGCGGTATTGGTTTTTCTCATTGTTTGAAGGCCGTACGGTTGTCTATATTTGCTTACATCCACTTCATTTGAACTATGGTGGTTAGTTGTTTCATTGGCAATCATACCACATCTCCTTATTTTTGTAATAATGTCGTTTTAGAAAAACAACCAATACCCTTGCATGCCAACCAAGAATGACGCCATGGTTAACACTATGTAATTAAGTGATTAAATAAAAAATATGATCAGGTTAAAACCAAACTACACATCTATTGTTGAAGTTCGGGACAACCATAAAACAAAACTGCTTATTATTGCTGATTCATCTTGTCACTTTAGGTAATTTATATTCAGGTGAACGTTTCAGGAACTAGGATTTTTTTCTTTATTTTGGTGGTGAACGTTTTTCAAAGAACTTGACGCACAAGATTTTTGTCGACATTTAAGTTGAAGATCAGTTCTGATTTAAAGAATAAATAAATGTTATATGATATCCAAATTTTCTTATTACTTTAGATAAAGGTTATCACGATATTAGTGCACGGAAGGGACGAATGAATTAATGAATAAGTGAATATTTATTTCTTCTGTATATATAAAGATTTTCGATACATTTAGAAACACATGCTTGTCTACACAATAAACAAAATCTCATTCATTATAAGATAAAAACAATAAACCACTACAAGAGATTTAAAAAATAATAATAAAAAACGAATTATATTTCAGAATATAATTAAATGTGAGACAACAACACATAAAAAAAAAACTCCAAATTCATTTAGAGATAAACATGATGTCTTCAACAAAGAATCCTTTATCTGGCTAAATTCATCTTGGTTTTCTTTACAGGTTTTTTTCAGGCATACAAATGGAAGATCACACTGATTTTGGACACTTTTCTCTGTCGTTGAATGCTTCACAAGTTCAGTCAGAAGCCACTTTATCACACACCATTGCTAAAGTAAAATCTCTTCTAGATGATTACGTAGATGGATTCTCTGCAAACGCTATTCGGAATCTTGTTGGTGTCTTTTACTTTTATAACAAGGCACCAGAAGAATCACTGAAGTTTTTTCAAGATGTGCTACACAATGATACAGAAAATCTTAATGCACTTGCTAATCAGGTCTTTGTGTATAAAAGATTGTTTCGAACAAGAAAAGCAGAAGAAACATACAGAAAATTGGAAGAGATTCTTAGTTCTAAGAATGGTGTTGCTGCCGCAGTTCAAAAAGCAGAATGTGGTTTTGCATATCTCTTTGATTGCTACATGAACAATGTAAGACCCCGATGGGATAGATGTTCATCGATATTTGAAGAAGCATTGAACGAACTTGAACCTCTGAAAGATATGAAGAAGAGAATAAAGTTAGAAATTAAGTTTTGGACCATGCAGAGCTATCAGAAAAGATATGACACGGATGTTAGGGACCAAATTAAGCACCAAGAAACATTTAATAAAGCCGTGAAGATTATCAATCAGATCACAGAGGAGTTGGGCACTGACGAAATGAAAGATTGTAGAAACACAAAGACTGTAATAAATGTTGCCGCAGTTTCACAAGCATATTTAGGGACATTCTTCTTCAAAAAACCAGACACGAAGTGGAATGAGAGAGGACTAACTGAAGTTGATGAAACTAAAATACCACCAGTTATAGAGGATACTGGGAGAATAGAAGAATTCAAAGACCCCAGAATCTGCTTTAAAAAGGCTTTGGAAGAAAATCCAAACAATCGTGAAGTAAGAATTCGTTATGCTAACTATCTTAGAGACATACGAATGGAAAAAGAGGAAGCAACCGAAAACAACCGAAAGCGCCTCGATGAAGCACTCGAGCATGTGAATCATTCCCTGTCATTAGACGATTCGGAATCCAATTGGTTTGGTAGGTTTACAAAGGCGAGTATATATTTCAGTAAATATCAACTTTTCAAGAGCAAAAATGATTTAGAAACCGCCATAAGTGATTGGGAAATCGCAGATTCATTTCACCATACTTCTAGAATTTATAGCCAGCTAGCAAATGCTTACCGATTGATGGCACTGAAAGATGGCAGTGACACAGAGCTTGAACTGGACAAAGATGAATATATAACCAAAGCATGTGTATACTTTTGGAAGTCAGTGCAAATGTTGGGAACACAAAAAAGGCCTGAAATCCACAGGTGTTATGGAAGATTTCTTAGAGATCTTGGAGATAAAAGGGAAGCAATTGAATGTTTTAAGCGGGCTATGGAAATTGACACAGCACATAAACCTACAAAAAGCTTCGAACATTTATTTGAAACGTTTCTTCAAATGTACGAAGAAGACGTACGCAATCTTCCGAATGGTATCACTGAAAGTGATGAAGGAAGTGACCATAGAGTCGAATTAAGAGTTGACCGATTGTTGTTCGAGATAGCTTTCTGGTTCCGATTTGCTATAAAGAAATACAAAGTGTTAGTTTTAAACGAAAAAGACGAACATTCAGAGGCTTTTAAACTACAAAAACCAGACCAGAAATTCACAAGAAGTTATAGTGTCCAGACCGACATGGGAATCGTACCGGAAACTAGTGATATGAAAGCGAAGGAAGCGGCAAATCTTTTCGAAAAGCATACACGAAGATTTGGTGACGAATATAAAACAGCCATGGCACATCTTTGTGCTTATTTTGAATCAGTTACAGGAAGCTATTCGAACAGGATTTCAAAAATGATTCAACAAAGTGCTTCGTTTAAATCAACTGAAGACGTTGAATGGAACAAAATTATGGAATCTTGGACCAGACGTCGCAGTAAGTTGAGTCAACATAGCGGAATAGCATCATGTCCAGCTTGTGGAAATCTAACAAATAAACTTTCTTATTCAGAACCTCCCGAAAGAGCCAGAAACGAGATTTATACGTATGATTTCTACGTCGTGTATCCAGAAAACCAAAGAGAATGGGTTCTGTACTCATTGATTCAAAAACTTGAAGGTGTCTATGGTTTTAAAGGCGCCATTAATGACAGAGACACACTACCAGGTGGAAACATTTTCAAAAGCATTAGTCATCTCATAGAAAACTGCCACAGAGTTCTAGTGGTTCTAACTAGAGAATTCTATCAGGACAGATGGTGCATGCACAGTCTAGACTTAGCCGAATCTCACTCTTACACCAATAAACGTGACAATTTCATAATTCCGATTCTCTTGGAATCAACGGATCTATCTGCGGACAGATTTAGCACTATTATCTGTTTAGATGGAGTGGAATATTTCGACTGGGACAAACTAGTTCGTTCAATTAATCAAAGATGAGTTGTTGACAAAATTTTTCAGAATTCTGAATGTCGATGCTCTGAAATCTGATGGTATGATTCTTTATTATATAAATACGAATCTCAAATATCTGTACTTCATTTTGTAAGATATATTTTATTATCGCTATTTTACGAATTTTTCCTTTGATCTTGCTGACTGATAATTTCCGTTCTCAGCGGAGTCGATTGATATGAAAACGGAGTCGAGTGATATGAAAATTATCGCTAGAAACTAAGGGAACACGTGCCGTTGTCAAGGAAATTAACAACGTCTTCATAGGTAAAATAGCGATAAACAGATTATCATTGGTCATCTCAACTCGATTGCTTTTCTCGTTTTCGCCGTACCGGCTCAAGCGAGAAAATCAATCTCGTTGAGATAACCAACGATAATCTATAATTATCAAGATCGCCCACAGTATTTCTAGATAAGATATGGTATATATTTTAACGGGAGTATACATGAAAGATAGAATTCCAAATATCTGTACTTCATTATGTAAGAAATATATTTTTATGTAAATTTCCTACCGTGTCTCTAAAGTTGATATATGGTATATATTTAAACGGGAGTATACATATAAGATAGAGATTGAGGACAAAATTGAGAATCAAGTATTATAATATCAAGTCTGTGTATGTGTCTAAATATATTTAAGTAGGCCTTCTACGTGTCGATTTCATTGAGGTACATGTTGTGTATTATATTTCATAGATTTAATTCTGATACATGTAAAGAATACACTGGTTTCTTATCTATTCAAGATCAAGTGAGCGGCCGAAAATTGAAAGATTTTTGCCAGATTGTAATGAAAGTTATATCAAAGGTTTATACAAAAATACCTTGGAGGAGTTCAAAACCAGTGCCGATCATAGTTGCCAACCTTTGGTTTTGCGAAATCAGATCATGCTATGCGAAAATGCTTGAAACAAACGCGTGCCGTCTTTGTTTGCTCTGAACAGCATCCAATTGAATTTATGTATACTTAACTAAGTATTCATTAGTTGCCTGTTTGGCTAATTTAGAATATCATTCATGACAAAACCTTATATTTTAAAGTAGTTATGCTACTCCCTGTGCATGTGCGTCCAGTCTTGCAAGCACTCTCAAGCCATTATTCTTTGTAGGATTTTTATGGAATTTTGATTTAAAGTTTATATGAGCAAGGTCTCGGACGAGTTCGATAATCAGCGCCAAACAACTAATTTTAAAGGAGTTATGCTCCTTAGAACTTCCATCAAAGCTAGGAGAGATTACAAGTTCTGTGTCAAATTAAATATCTCTCCAAATTAAACAGATATACCATACAGGAATTTTTTTTAAATATCCGGTGATAATTTGCCGGGTGCCTGTCCAAGAAATTCTGACAGTCTGACTTATAATTTGTTTGAGTGTTGTGTAACATGTATATTCCACAATTGTGATGTGTATGTAACATGTGTAACTTGTATGTTTCTTTGAATCATTAGAGTAGGATAGTTTTACATGTTAGTGTATTGCATGAATTTCGATAGCAGCTTAATGCTTCGCTTTATTACAACGTACACTAAGCTAGTTTGACTCCAGATTTTTTTCTTACAGAAAATTTCAATAAAAAAACTTTTGACGAAAATTCTGTAAAATTATATGTCGTAATGTCGAAACATTTTGTTCTCTAAATATCAATACAAGAAACGAAACAAAACATTTCCTTACACAAAATATACATGTATCAATATTCTGACAGATGTTACAGTTTGATTTATATTGAACATAACAAAATACATTGAATTATTTTAAAAATTGTTTATCTGTTTCGTTATTCTGCTTGAAGTTTTGTTCACACAAAATTCAATATTGTAAATCATATTTTCATTATTATGTATTATGTATCCTTTTACTGTTGATAATTTCAAATGAACATCTGTGAGCCGCTATCTATCTTTATTACAATTAAAGTCGGTTATATATTTTTATAGGAAACATTCAGAAGAAGCGAACAATTCATTAATTATTCTCTTATTTTGGATGATGTTACAGAACTTAATAAGAATTAAATTTGACATGTTTAAAATTGAATTAAAAAATCGAAAAGTAATTATGTTTATCTTTTTATTTACTGCAATATACTCTACTGAATATTCGTATACTAAATATAAATGAACAAATGTATAGAATGCACGTAAAATCGATGAAAAACAGTAATACCCGTTAAAATAGTCATATACATTGTATACCAAAACCAATCCATGTTTTTTTTTTTTGCTTTTTGCTAAATATATTTCCGTTTCAGTGATAGGTTCCACCATCTTGTTTTCGATGCATTAATTCGTAGGGTCGAGCGTATTTTTAAACACTTTTTACCGCTTTTATAGTCCTGCAACGTCATACAACGTCATGCTTAATTCTACCAACTTTTAACGGTAAATTTCACAAAGAACTCATCTGCACCAAAAAATAAAGTCGTATGTCTGTGAACCTATGATTATTTTACATCATTTAAAATAAAAATGTTTATAACTGGCACCATCGGTTTTGTAAGAAAAAATGCTAGTATATGGATTAAGAGGAATCTGGATTTAAGCCGGGATGATTTTTTATCACTTATCCCTTTGCATGCTTTCGTTTTCGAAAAATGTGCAATTTCCAAGAATTTTAATAAAGTCCTATTTTAGAAAATGAAACATTATAACCTCTGGGTCGATGCCATTGCTGGTAAATAACACTTTTGTGTTGACAAGAAATATCATAAATATGTCATTTTCTTTAAATTTACTCTTAAAAATTGTTGAATTATTCGAAACACTAAGGTTTTCTACCCCCAGGCATAGATTGCCATAGCCAACTTTGGCACAACTTTTCGTAATTTTCGATCTTTAATGCTCTTCAACTTTGTGTTTGATTTAGCCTTGCAACTGTTTTTACTCAAATTATAAGCCTGAGTTTTTTTATACTTTATTTCAGGTAGTTATGACATTTAAAAAAAATATATGCAACTACGCCCATTTACTGTCCCTGATATCAAAAAAATTACATCGCCGCGGACCACAGATACCAAGATATGATTGATTCATTTATTGTTGATATATAACGCACCTTTCAGCACTCATGGCTACATCATGGTAGGCAGTTTTATTGGTGGAGGAAGCCAAATGGCACGGAGAGACCCACCGGCCTTCTGAAAGAAAACTGACAATCCTAGTCAATTAAGATTGGAGTAGTACGCATCTGCCACGTACGGGGTTCGAACTTACAGCATCATTGTAGACAGGCTTTTGATAAAGCAGATTAAACTACGTAGACCACTCGTCCACCGAGGAACCTGATGACAAGATATGAAAGAACTTGCGTTGGCCCAATGGTTCTAGTGAAATAAAAAAAACCATATTAATGGAACAATATGTGCTGTGTTGTTAAATTAAAAAATATCAAAAATTTTAAGACAGGGATACATCAAAGCATACCCATCTTGATAATGATAATAGTAATACTAATACTAATGATATTGATAACTTTTTTGTTTTCTGAGTGGTGCATATGTAAACGACGATGGCGGGAGGCTAATTACAAACTTTTCTATTTATGAACGGACAGACTTTTTATCCTACAAGAGGATAATATGAAAGCCTTTGTCTACAATTGGTGCACCGTTTCATTGAAGGGCGGTAAAAAAATGATTAATAGTAATCTTATAATTATATTTTTTTTTATTAAATTCATGTTAACTCGAGAACATTCTTCATTTTGTACAAACGGCACAAAGCACTTCGGTATTATCTTTGTACGGAGGACATCGTAGGCTACCACATCTCGCCCGGATAGGATAAAACAAAGCACCTTTGTGGCTGTCTGATCGATCGTCCAAAGGTTCTGCCTCTCCGTCCATACAGATATAGTCCATCTGGTTAAAATTTATATGTTGACTCATCAAGAAACCGCTATACTCGGATGTCCATCCTTTGTAACAGGACTGTCTTCCTATTGGAATAAATAAGTAAAAATTTAAAAAATAATATAACAAAATTGCATAACTGTGTTAAATAAAAAAACTTTTTATTTATGTTAATGAGTATAAACAACAGCATTTTAGACGAAAATGGTCATCGATATAATGATTTTAGAATTTCTCATAATTTTGAATTATTGATTTATTTAAGTTTCGATAATAATAACTAGCTGGTAACTTTTCCTTTTTCCCTGCACACAGAGCATGGGGCCTCCTTTTCATTCAATAAACTGGATGGTAAACCGGATGGTTTAGAGTAGGAATTAATCTCATACTCAGCACCATATAAACCTACATTATTATAGGAGTATGTTTTACCATTTTCAGGATCACTGGGTAAACAGAGGTAGTTGGAACCTCCTCCTTTGTTAGTGTAACTCTTACCTCCAGCCTGTCCTACATTAATTAAAGTAACCTAATTTATTAATCAGTTTAGCCAAAATTTTCATTTATGTGCAATAATGAAAATCAAAGCGACTCAACATGTTTTGATTTTTAAGTAATACCATAATCAAAACAGAAAATTGCTAATTTGAATCCTCTTGGAGATTAACCAAATATGACCTATTCAAGACTGTTAAGATAATCAAAATCAATGATTTATTGACAAAATTTAATAAATAAAACAAAGCACCTTATAATGAACGTGTAAGAAGAAAAATAAGACAGATACCTTAAATGATGACCCGGTTGTTGACCTGATTTACAGAATAAGATTACCTTTTTGCCAGTCACCAGTACTATGAATCCCCCAACAAACATTCCATACTGATTTGATAGGTGTGTTCGGGCGCATTACGTTTGCGCGCAGCTTTTGATTACATTTGCGCGCATTTATTTTACAGGTAAACTCAGGTAAAAATAAAGGTAATATAGATAAAATAAAAACATAACAATATAAATATGACTATAATTTGTTATTTTTCATGATAAATATGACTATAAATTATTAATTTTGAAAATATTTGTTAATTCAAATTATATATTGTTCATATTGAATTCTAAAACAAAATAAAAAGTGATCATAATAAATCCCGATAAGCTTAAGGCATACATGTTACTTCATTGCGAATATTTCAGAGTGAATATTGTTTTACCGAATAGTGATTGCTTTTAAATAAGTAAATAATTTTAGTTAGTTTGTAAAGTTGTGCCAAGGTACAAACATAGAGTCCATATTTCCCCCAAGTCTTTGGGCATCACTACTATCAGCAGAATCCAGGCGTACTACAAACGGCCCGGAATATAATGAGCAGTTTTATTCTGCACATCCATGTATTTTTGTGTGTTTCTTGACACTATTCTTGTGCATAATAAAATGGACTTATCCTGCCCGAAATCCCACTTCCACCTCCTTGTAAGTGAACAAGGGACTTTGACTAACGGAAGGGATACTTGTACTTGTAAATAATTGAATGAATTAATAAATAAATAAGTATTAGTACCTGTATTTACCTGTCAAATAAATGCGCGCAAATGTAATCAAAAGCTGCGCGCAAACGTAATGATTTTTGCGCGCAAATGTAATGGTTATGCGCGCAAACGTGATGCATCGGTGTGTTCACGTTTCTCCAACATTTGATAATTAGACTTAAACAACATTACGGATAAGGCTGTTCTCTTAAGGACTGGCATCTTGATATTTACCTGTAATTCAATTGAAATTTTCACATTTGTAGGAGAAATGCTTGAATTTTCCTTGTTTATTTATGGGTTTTTTTGTTGAATAACTTTTTAATTTTGTAATTCAAACACGGATAAGAATAATTACGTAACATTTTCTAGTTATATTCAACCATAAATCTATGAAAAACCAATTATTGTAAAAAAAAATATGTTTTGTTAATGTTTTAGTATATATGATCTTTAAACAATTCTCCTTTTTGTCTCTCCTTGACGGAGTCAAGAAGCGAAACATAAGTATGCTGTTTCCGGCGTGTAGTTGTAATAGCATTGGCACATCTCATTTTCATGGAGATTATTTGGCCCTGCCCCCTCAGTCATGGTCTATCGACTTTGAAACTATTGCTTAGTTTACATGTAATAGTTTATGATTAGGTCAGTTTACGGGGAACCACTAGTGGTAGGTCAATGATATTTGGTAAGCAGTTGTATAAGCATTGGCATATCTCATTTCCATGGAGAGTAATTGGCTCCGCCCCCTCAGTCATGGTGTATTGACTTTGAAACATTTGCTTAGTTTACATGTATTAGTTTGTGATTAGGTCAGTTCAAGGGGAACTATTACTGGTAGGCTAATGATAATTGGTATGTAGTTGTATAAGCATGAGCACATCTCATTTCCATGGAGAATATTTGGCCCCGCCCTCTCAGTCATCGTCTATTGACTTTGAAACTTTTGCTTAGTTTAAATGTATAAGTTTGTGATTAGATCAGTTTAAGATAAATCGCTAATGTTAAGTCAATGATATTTGGTATGCAAATTTATTAACATTTGCAAGTCTCGTTTCCATGGAGATCATATAACCCGACCCCTCGTCATGGTTCATTGACTGAAACTTTTACATAGTTTACAAGTGAATGTTTGTGTTTAGGTCTGTTTAAAGGGAATTACTTATGATAAGTCAATGGTATTTGGTATGCAGTTGTATTATCATTGGCACATCTCATTTCCATGGAGACTGTTTAGCCATGCACCTTCAGTCCTGGTTCATTGACTTTGAATAATTGCATACCTTACATGTTAAAGTATTGCTATTTTAATTTCAACATTTGCATTATCAAAATTACAGAAAGGCGAGACATATCTCTGTGTTAACAGTTTAATGCAATATCATAAAATGTTGGAGAAACGTGGATCATTTGTTGAAGGCTCACTAACGTCTAACGGGATTTAATTAAGTTTTTGGCTATTATATCCCTCCACATTCAGTGGATTTACAAAATGTACATAGAAACATGTACTATATTTGATAGTTCGGTATTGCAGATTGTTGTCAAATTATAATAATAGAAAACAACAAAAACAACAAAAACACAAACAATAAATAAGGGGAAAAAAATCCAAAGAGCAGAAAATCATAAAACATACCACGATTTGAGAATTACTAGGACAAGTTTTCTTTCCCCATCTGACATAAACCACTCCAATATCTTAAAAATATAACAAAAAAATTCGTTATCAATAACATGAACCGCAGGCAATATATTTCTTCTAATAGAATTTCACTACTTGCAATCGGATTGAATACAAAGTCACCTAATAGCATGAATAAACTTATTATAGATACCAGGATTAAAATTTTGTACGCCAGACGTGCGTTTCGTCTACATAAGACTCATCAGTGACTCTCGAATAAAAAAAAGAAGAAAAGTATGAAACAAGGAATGTGAAAAAATGCAAGTTAATTTTAAATTTAAAGAAATCGACCAAACCAGAGTTTTTGGACTTTGCCGCTGGGTGTCGCTTAGATTATTCGCCATTGAGAGTGAACCGATTTTCCTTTTTCAGGATGTTAAGTACTAAATATTTCCCCATGCCGACCACGTTATTTGAAGAAAATATTTTCATAAATTGTGCTTTAATTAAATTTTTAATGAAAAACTACAGTTGTATAGCAGGAGTTCGATATTTATTTGGAATTTTACCGCCCTTCAATATGTAGGGTCTTATGGCTTTTTTTGTGGCGAATTTGGTTGTAATTTACCATACCTAGCGATTCTGCAGAAAATTTACTAAAATTTTAATCAAAATGAAAGCAATTTCCGGTCCTTTATATTTCACTTTTGAGGACGAATTTGTGCTTGCATGAAACTCTATGCATAATGATACCCCGGAGAAAAATATGTAAATGAACAACCAATCACAGATAACCATCTACTTTTGTCATGATACTCGATTTAGTACATTGTCATCTTTAAGATACATTTGTACCTATATCTTTGTGTAAAAAATAAGCCATAGGCTTCTACAGATCTTCTTTGAAATGTCCTAGTAAGAATTTATCTTCGCGTTAAATGATAGCATAAATATTTATAAAGAACAAAACTTATAAGATTACATACTTTAGTTTGTCGTATTATTAACAAAATCATTGCAACCTTGTATCAAAATTGCCTTAAACAGCTGTATGACCTTTTTTTTTATGTTTAGCATCTTAAAT
The DNA here is from genome assembly GCA_017311375.1 of Mytilus coruscus. Classification (NCBI taxonomy): domain Eukaryota; kingdom Metazoa; phylum Mollusca; class Bivalvia; order Mytilida; family Mytilidae; genus Mytilus; species Mytilus coruscus. Next base: position 67,902,119 of record CM029600.1, on the reverse strand, counting down.
AATGTAATTCGATTATATAAGTTTCATCAACTACATGATCTCGTTAATCGATTTCATGTAAATATTTATTTATAAATTCCTGGGAGTAGGTTGATTTATATAATTCCTTACTTTTTGTCAAGCAGTTAAACTATTTGCTATATATAAAAATAAGAAGATATGGTATGATTGCCAATGAGACAACTCTCCACAAGAGACCAAATGACACAGAAATTAACAACTAGGTCACCGTACGGCCTTCAACAATGAGTAAAACCCATACCGCATAGTCAGCAATAAAAGGCCCCGAAATGACAAATGTAAAACAATTCAAACGAAAAACTAACATATGCATTGAATAGTGTTTTTACAACATGTAAATGATTGATCTCGAATGAAAAAAAAGCCTTGGCCTAATGTAGGCAGGAAACCTCGTAATAGTAGTCATCCAAACTGTGCAAACATATGTACGGCCATTTGTAATCGTTGTAATTGTAAACATGCCTTTTATTCATAATTACTGAATTAAAAAAGTTTTAACCGGTCAGGTTTTAAAAAAAATATAGATCAAAGATGTTATGACTAGGAAAAATGTACTTTTTGCACTAAGTCTTTTGGATTTGATAAATTTGAAGGTAGAACAGAAAGTCAAAAGGAAAAATCAAGGATAAAAAGGAACCATTTGTTGTTTGATTAACAAAAGAATTTTAAAATAATTTTTGTATTTTTCTTAAATTGTTATATTTTCAATAATTTTGAAAACAAAGTCTATTTGAAAAAAAAACGATATTGGTGATAAATATTTTAAAACAAGCTTCATAAGTGACTTCATAACTAACATCCTCGTGATTTCAAGAAATATATCCCATGTATGATTAAATTATGGTGACAGTAGTCCTCATAACTCTATTGGAGCAGTGTTTTGTGTAAGGAGCACACCCCTGGTCAAACTTTGATGAATTGTTCTTTAGCCATGCCTGAACTATTTCTCAAACTGTAAAATGAATTTTTCTTATACAATGATTTTTTTTTCAAACAATTGTAAATACATTAATTTTAACTGATGATAGATGATTCTATAAATTTTCTGTCCTGTGTCTTTTCCTGCGACTTTCTTCCCGTTTTCCTATAAATTCACTTGCTTTCATTACATTTTTTTCAGTATATAAATCTGTAAAGGGCATTGGACAAGAGCATGATTTTCTGTACTGTTCTACCAATAGCTGACACATATGCATATTTTACATAAAGATACTTAATATATATATTCATCTGCAATTTTTTGACTCGTTTCTTTTATAGGAAATCATATCCATGTTATTCCAATTTCTGTGAACGTTTAAAGTTTAGACTAACTTTTCTTGTAAGATCACTCTAATGTTTAGGAATCTTGACATAATAACGCAAAACTGAGAATTTAAACCAAATATATATAAAAGATTCATGTTAAGTTCTGACCACCGCTAAGCTTACACTGGTTATCATTATTATTTTCAGCCCCTATCTATAGCAGGGTTGTAAAACGTATACAAAATCAAGTACTGTTTTCACATTTACATCATAATCAGTAAAACAAGTAATTCTTTGATTAACTAGGCGAATGTTATTAACGTTGTTGAATTTCGTTCGAAATAACAAAAAAGTATACCAAAAATATCGAGCCCCAAGGTAAGTTAAAAAAGGGGAAGTCCATAAACACTAACAAAAGCAAACGTTAGACTTTACTAACCAACGGAACGAAAGGAAAACAACTGTCATATTCCTGACTTGGTACAGGCATTTTACGAGGAAAATTGTCGGTTAAACCTGGTTTTAAAGCTAGTTAAACCTCCCACTTGTATGACAGTTGTTTATATTTCCGCTATATTTACAAATTGGTTGAGTAATCCAAACAGATATAAGAGGTTAATGTGACCATAATTGGTATCCAGTAACCAAAAACTGTAAATTATACATCACAGACATGCAACAAAACTGTCTGTACCTTTTGATCAATTTAGGGTTGAAATCGCTTCAGCGCAAATGGCTATATAGGGACGAGTGTCTATGTTTGACATGATACCTCAAAGGAAGAAGTCACTATAGCTTGACTAAGTGTTACAGAATACAAGAATTTGCACATGTTGTAGCTTTAAAACAAACTCGGTGATCTAGGCCTGTACCAATTATTAATTTTTTGAAAACATGATGTTAAAAACGACTTTTTTATTTATACTTTCATACTACATTCAGTCATCTTTCGTAGAATTTTCTGCTTTGGTTTCCATGCTGATTGTTTTAATATAACCGAGACGAACAGTTAGTAGCGATTTAAGACATTATTTTGATGGTTTCATATTGGCAATGCTAATATATGATTATCGAAAACGGTTTGCCTAGTTGTGAAGGAGTTTCAGCACACTCCGCTTTCTCCTGGATGTATGCAAGTAATGCTTCATCATATCAATAAGAGACTGGTCTGATGGTGTCAGGTTGTATTCTTTACAATTATGTGCATTGACACTGAAAACAAAAGCCACCATGGTAGACACGAAGCTGAATGGTCGCATTCTGAAAATTGAATAAAAGAAAAAAAAGAATATCAAAAAAAATCAAAATAGCATAATTATGAACAGAATAACATTATTACATTATGAGTTTTACCTTTATCAATTGCCTTGACTTGGACTATGCATACAAGTAGTAACTTCAAAATATCTTATAAACATATACCATAGACTTTTCAATTTTGTTTTAATTAGGAAATAGCGTGCAGAATACTTATAATCACGTTAAAAAAAAATTTTAAATTTTAAATGGAAAGTATATTTGACCGTATTTTATTGAAAGTACAGTTCATTTCGTTCATTGTTTTGTACATAAATCAGTCCGTTAATTTTCTCGTTTGAATTGTTTTACATTTGTCGTTTTGGTGCCTTTTATTATAGAAGAGTATGCGGTATGGATTTTGATCATTGTTGAAGGCCGTACGATGACCTATAGTTGTTAATTTCTATGTCACTTGGTCTCTGGTGATTAGTTGTCTCATTGGCAATCATACCACATCTTCTTATTTTTTTCAATTCTTTTTAATTAACCTAATCACTTGTATATATAAATAATAAAAAAAAATAATAACCTTATTCGTAATAAATGCAGTTCATTGAATAAATGCATTTAACAATTATTCACAACACAAACAGACTCTGCTTTCATACGAAATTATTATCTATCGTATATATTATCTTTAAATCCTATTTACCATTTAATTTTATGATTTGTATTGTATTTCTATGGTAAGTAATTACTTCTTTCTGATGCTAATGCTTTGTGTAAAACCGTGTTTTGCCTAGTATATGTGAATAGAACTGACTTATTATGGTTTTGCATATTGAATTCCATAAAATCAAAACAAAAGAAGCCAGCTGAATAAATTACATATTTTATCTGTTATAATGTTCCAAATATAGCTATTCATGTTTTTGAACATCGTTAAGCTACTGTCGCCTTAATTTGATTATTTTCTCATCAGTTACATTTACATCCATAACTAATCAGGTATTGCTTTGAGTAGTTCATCAAGCAAAAAAACATATACAAAAACACTTGGTTTATTACAAGGAATATTTAATAGAAAATTAGACACAAGTTAGAATGAATAAAACATTGTATTCCGAAATATGGAAATATTACACCTTTTTAAAGTACAACTAAACAAAAGAATATGCTCTTTCTTGTACTACTCGGTCGCTTCAACAATAAACGCCTTGTAACTCATTTCGCAGATCGTATGCATGTGTATAAACTCAGTGAGTCAGCATAGCCATAAAACGACATGCCATATGCACATAAAAAAACTGGTCTGATTCTCACATGAAGTTCAGACAAAAAGTAAAACGTGATTACTTATTGACTCATCTCCTCTACACTGCTTCCATGTATGATGAGTGTAGAAGTAATCTAACCTTGTAAGACTGTGTTTAGAAAGACAATTTGAGCGTTTTTTCAATTTCACGATGAATTAAAAAAACAAAATATGTAACAGATGAATAAGGTAAATATGGTGGATTTTCCTCCCCTTTTTTAATGCTTTTTGACGACAGGCATTTATTCAATAAACAAAACCTAGCGGGCATGACCAATTAGTCCAAAACTGAAAAGACTATGGCAAAAAAAAAAAAAAAACGATGAGAAGACAATGACAGTAAACAAAACACTACACAGAAAACTTAAAGTTGAGCAACAAACTGCCACCCCCCATTTCTGTCATAAAGTGACATTCTAAACAGCGTTATATTCCTGGGGTCTGCCAAAATAATATTAAAATAGTTAGAATTAATCATCACTCTGAATCAAACACAAGGTTCTCTGGAAGTGACATACCAGTAATTAAGTTAGCTGCTGGTTCGTTATTCGATATTTAATATCCAATCGTCTGCTAGCAGTCGATTTGATATTCAAATTTTTCAGTCAAAACTAATTAAAGTTTGAATATATGATGACGTAAAGAAATTGAAAGTCATAGTTTAAAGTAGTAAACACACATGCAGGAAATTGTTTTGAGGATTTGAAATCATTTAATGTTATATTTCATATAACAATATCATTTGCATGTTGCAGAATTTGCAAATCATAATTTAAAAAATATATTGTATAATGTGAATTCAAATTTTTACTTATCATAATAATCTTTATTCTCATAAACCATAAGATACAACGGTACAGAGATATACATACATATAGCAATGAAAACAAACTTATACATTATAACATCTTACACACAAACATACACACAGGCATACACCAATTATCATTAAGTACCCACATACACATATATCAGTATGTACAATATATACAAAATGGGGGTTATGTTATAGCCTAGAGAACAAATGATTTATTTATTTTGCGTATAAATCTACATAGTTTTTCTAATTTAGTCTTGCTGGTACAACTCATTATTTCTTTGAATTTCAAAATATTTGGCCTTTGCCACACATTTTTATCAATTAGGTTTTTTCTGTCAGTTTCAAATATTTTACATTCCAGAAAATAATGATATTCATCACCAATACAGTTATTTACGGAAGCGTATTAGCGCCACACATTTTTTTTTTCCTATCTTTGCGTTATAACGCAAACATTTGCGTTATAACGCAAACCTTTGCGATATAACGCAAACCTTTGCGTTACAACGCAAACCTTTGCGTTGTAACGCAAACCTTTTGCGTTACAACGCAAACCTTTGCGATATAACGCAAACCTTTGCGTTGTAACGCAAACCTTTGCGATATAACGCAAACCTTTGCGTTACAACGCAAACCTTTGCGTTACAACGCAAACCTTTTGCGTTATAACGCAAACCTTTGCGTCAAACGCAAACCTTTTGCGTTGTAACGCAAACCTTTGCGATATAACGCAAACCTTTGCGTTAGAACGCAAACCTTTGCGTTATAACGCAAACCTTTGCGTTATAACGCAAACCTTTTGCGTTACAACGCAAACCTTTGCGATATAACGCAAACCTTTGCGTTGTAACGCAAACCTTTGCGTTATAACGCAAACCTTTGCGTTTAACGCAAACCTTTTGCGTTACAACGCAAACCTTTTTTATAACTCTGCTAATATAGCTATAGCCGAATATAAATATACTTCCAAAGTAAGCTCTCCTTTGAGGATTGTGTAAGGTTGGTTAACTACCCTTTTGTAATAAATGAATAAAATGAAGATGTTTTATTAATAAAATTATGTTCTCTCCATTTAAATTGCTACCAAGTTACCACTCTAGATTGAAAATTTCATGACTTTTATCAAAGAATCTTTATCATATTCTGAGATTTAAAAAAGATTTCTTACATCAAAATTAAAAATAAAAAATCTTTCTTAATTATTCATTTTACAGCAGAAAGATCATTTTGTCTATTTGCCTTGACAGTTTTACAATTGTATGACATTATTTTTGCTCTTATCTACTTAATCAAAATTTTAAAATGTTGGCCTTTCAAATAAAATATGCCTATAACATATCTATTTTCTTGTTAAATTATATACTTTTCTGATTCCTATGCATATTTATTATAATGACTTTTCCTTGTATTTATGGTTCTTTTCTTAACTAAATCACAACAGAAGTTTAATGACAGACGGGCATATACAAAACTTAATGAATAATTGAAATCAAAATGTTTGCGTTATAACGCAAAAGGTTTGCGTTATATCGCAAAGGTTTGCGATTAACGCAAATGTTTGCGTTACAACGCAAAAGGTTTGCGTTTGACGCAAATGTTTGCGTTATAACGCAAAGGTTTGCGTTTAACGCAAAGATAGGAAAAAAAAAAAAATGTGTGGCGCTAATACGCTTCCGTAGTTATTATTACATTTCAAACATTTTCTATTTTCCCTTCCTATTCCATTCCACCGTCCTGTTTCTATAGGAAGTCTATGATTTGTGGTTCTAAATTTACACAGCGTATAGATATCTTTATCTTCCAATATATTTTAAAAATTCAAACTGAAATGTTTCCTTAAATAATCTATAATTTATAGATTTTGGTGAATTTAACATAAGTGAATGCCATTCCTGTCTAAATTGATCATGTAGGCGCATCTTTATTGAAGAAATAAGCCAATCTGAGCTAGGAAAAAGCTGAGCTGTCCAAATATAGGAATAGCCAGTATCATCAAATACTTTTCTTAAAAACTTTAACCATGGCGATTCAAAAAGATTGCCGACCGACAATTTGTAAAATAATTGATACGCCAAATAAGACAGTTTTGAATCCTTTCCAGATAAAAGTCGTGTCCAAAATGCAATCATTGTTAGTTTGATATCTAGTTGAACAGGAAAAATGCCAAGTTCACCATAAATCATATAGTTTGGGGTGGATGATTTCAACTTAAGTAACAATTTACAAAATCGTAATTGTACCCTTTCAATACATTGAATATTTTTACTAAATCCCCATACATCTGAGCCATACAACAGAATTGGCTTTACCATTTTATTAAACAGTTCTACTTGACATTCAATTGATAAATTATGAATACGACCTCTTTTTAAAACCTCATACATTGCTTTTGTTGCCTTCTCTGCTTGCTTTTTTATTGCTTTACTGAAATTCCCGGTCCTGCTAAATAGTATACCAAGATAGTTAAATTCATGGACTATATCTATAGCTGCCCCATTTAATGAAAACTTTAAATCTGCACTAGGCCTTCCCCTTGAAAATACCATGACTTTGGTTTTGATAACATTTACCTTTAGTCTCCATATATTACAGTACTCTCCAAATTTGTTTAATATTTTTTGTAAGTCTTCTTTTGATTCAGACATAAGGACCGTGTCGTCTGCATATAGGAGGACAAAAAGTTTCAGGTAAGTGTTCAACTTATCTTCTAGTAAATCTGAAATCACGTTAAGACCCTGAAGATTTTCCGTTTCTAAAAAATCTTGCAAATCGTTCAAAAATAAGGCAAACAGGAAAGGCGACAAATTCTCACCTTGCCGTACCCCAATATCACATGAGAAATAGTCTGATTTCTGATTATTATATGTAATACAAGATTTAATATCTTTATACATATTTAAAATAACATTATATATTTTCCCTTTAATACCATTCAAAAGTAGTTTATACCAGAGAGCCTCTCTCCAAACCGTATCAAACGCCTTTTCAAAATCAACGAATGCACAGAACAGTTTTTTATTTCTATATTTCAAAATTTCAAAAAATGAGTATAAAGAAAATAGACTATCAGTTGTCGAGTATGATTTTCGAAATCCAAATTGATTTTCATTTAGCAAGAGTGTTTCTTCAGAGAAAAGACATAATCTTTCATTAAGTATAGCTGTAAATAATTTACCAAGGCAACTCAAAATGGTTATCGGACGGAAGTTTTTTGGATCAAACTGGTTGCCTTTACCTTTATATATAGGTTTTATATTTCCAATTAGCCAAATATCGGACAGAACGCCGGAGTCAAATATGAGGTTAAATAGCTTCTCATAAATCGGAAGAAACAAATCTGCAGTAGATTTCATGTATTCATTTACTACATGATCTTCACCACAGGCTTTGTTGTTCTTCAGATTTTTAATGAATTTAGCTATTTCTTCTCTAGAAATGTAGTCATTAATTTTATCGTTCAAAAGATCAATGTCAACATTATCAAATAGATCTGTATTGGACATTTCGCGATTTGGGGGTTCTTCAACCTTTTGGTTTAGTTTTTTAAAAAAGTCGAATAAGTCCTCGAGCGGAAGATTTGGTTGCTTTTTCCGTTTACCCCTATTTAAAAGATTCCAATACTCTTTCGGGTCGGAAGTTTTCATATATTTAAGCTTACTACGCATTTGCTTCCTATACTTTTTACTATTCGCATCGAGTGTCTTTTTATAACGTTTCTCTGCTTCTGAAACCTCTCGTTGAAGTGTATCTGTTTTTCTAAACTTAAGCTTTCTTTTAAGTTTACGATAGTTTTGTCTTTCGAACCTACATTCTTCATTAAACCAAGGTTTATCTCCCTTGGGCTTCTTATTAGTAGATTTTCGCTTTCGCGTATCTTTTCGGGAACCAAAAGTATTCTTTGCACTATCAATAAAAATATTGCTTAATTTGCTGACAAAAGAATTAACTTTATCCTTATCTAGATTGTCACTCAAAGTTTCTTCCAATTCAGTATATAATACTTGAAGTTTTTCTTTATCTATATTATCAACATATGAAGTTTTTTTTGACACGTCCCACTTTTTAACTCTACAGTAGTCTCGATCATCCAGCCGCTTTATTTTTCAAAGTATAGCGTCTGGATGACAAGTGATGGTAATTTATGACATTCGGAATAGTGTCGGCTTTTTTAGCTTGTTTTTAAAGATAATGTCCAAGACGAATAACCAAGAAGTTGGTTATTGACTTCGGAAGAAATGACATTACGATAATATTATTGAAAAGCCCGAGTGTACCGATTGTTGTTTAAAGCTATTTATATTTTTTGTGACGACATACAAGTCCTGGAAAACACCAGACAGCATGGCTTCCACGACCGCGAAGGAAAATAACTGCACATCCAACCTTGGTAAGATGATATAACAACACAAACTGTTACATACATTTGATGCAACCTGATACACCGAGTAGTTATATTCTTTCATGCATGTCCGTGCTACGAATGCGAGTCAATAATTATACATTAAAATGGCAATTTTTGTATTGACTGGGGCAATGGGACCACTCGAACAGTCGTATACTCTAAATAATCATTTTAGGGTTGATATGTTGATATGCAGTATCTTGAACTTTATAAATACTTGATGGCGAAATATGACCATCCAAGATAAGTTTGTTGTATCTATCTGTATAAGGGAGTTTGCATCTTGATATGTGTAAAAAGGGGGGGGGGGGGAGGAGAGATACACAATAATGTACATATTCAAAGGAGGGAACGCAATCCAAAACCATGAGTAGAAGAAAAACAAAGTATATCTAGAAGATGCCATTTTGTATATACACCAAATGGTCAAAATGATTTATGTTCGATTTTTTTTTAAACAAATGCATTTAGCTTATACAAACAGATAAGAAGTGGGACACGTTGTTATGAAAAGTAATTTAAACATATGTTAGTAAACAAAGTCTGGACCGGTCAACTTAAAATAGAAAAATACATTTTTTTGCACTTTTATTGCACTTTTAACAGGCATTTTTTCACACACAAAAAAGTTCATAAATGAATAAAAATGTTGTTAGGGAATATACCAAATGGCTATCTAAACCTTGTAACAAAACCATGGCATGAGAAAAACACTGAAAATTCGATTTTATGCAACACAATAGACGGTAAAACAATAGATTCAGCATCAATGAAAGGAGGTGTCAATGAGCCAGCAACCGGTGAACCCAAATGACATACTTTACCAAAAGTAGACATCAACATGATTAAGAGGTCATCATGTAGACTAAAACAAAAAGTGAAGATAAAAGTACCAAAAGGTCAACATTATACAAATCCCGAAGCGGGATTCAGCTTGCACCAAGACATTTTTAAAAATATATTTCTATGATGTTTTTTTTTTCAAACAATTTGTTTTTCATATATGCTATGCTGGTGACCAAAAATTAATATGATTTTAATATTAATTTTACTCTCTTTTGTAGACAAACCAATGATGATTTCTGGACACAGATGTTATGCGTAAAATGTGAAGAATTAAAAAAAATCTTATAATATTCGAATTTTCATTGTATCATAAACAGCTTCAATTTTATAAGAAAAAAATTCAAAGATTTTTTTTTTAATTACCGAAGCATCAATCAGTATAAATAAATCACAGTACCAAAAATGTTGGGTAAACATTATTTTGACAGCAACCACAAAGCGATAAAGGTACACAGGCGTATATTAAGAAAATAAAACAAAAATCAAGAAACACATTGTTTTCAGATGTCAGAGAATTAAGATTTGTATTAACAAATTAAAAATTCGTAAGGGTTCCGCGGAACCCAGTGTCTCGCCTACTTTTGCTGTTAATCGCAGGCTCAACAAAAATGAGGAAAAAAATTAATAAAAATATTCCTCTCTATACTATCTTTTGATTGTAAGAAGCTTCTGTCCAAGTTTTGTAAAAATCCAGGATAGTTTATGAATCTAATAAATGTTTTAAAAACTTAAACTGCAGACTGTATGTAATGTTAACTGGAAGAAAAACTAAGTCCATTTATAAGTAACATACGGAAAAAATGGAACAAAATTTCCTTCTAGATACTAGCTTTTAATCATAAACAAGCTTCTGTCCAAGTTTGGTACAAATCCAGGATAGTTTAAGAAAGTTGTTAAAATTTTAAAAACTTTAACCACAGAGTGAATGTAATGTTAACTGGCAGAAAAACTAAGTCCATTTATAAGTAAAATACGGAAAAAATGGATTTTTTTTTTACAAAATTTACTTCTGGATACTATCTTATGATCATAAACAAGCTTCTTTCCAAGTTTGGTAGAAATCCAGGATAGTTTAAGAAAGTTATTAAAATTTCAAAAACTTTAACCACAGAGTGAATGTAATGTTTCTTGGCAGAAAAACTAAGTCCATTTATAAGTAAAACACGGAAAATATGGATTTTTTTTTTACAAAATTTACTTTTGAATATTATCTTATGATCATAAACAAGCTTCTGTCCAAGTTTGGTAGAAATCCAGGATAGTTTAAGAAAGTTATTAAAATTTCAAAAACTTTAACCACAGAGTGAATATTTGTGGACGCCGCCGCCGCCGCCGACGACGACGACGCCGACGGAATGTAGGATCGCTATGTCTCGCTTTTTCGACAAAAGTCGAAGGCTCGACAAAAATCATATAAACAATTAAACAGTTAGATTTCACGTTTGAATTGTATCTCATTTTTATGTCGGGCCCTTTTATAGTTAACTATAGGGTATGGCGTTTTCTTAATATTAAAGACCAGTGATTATATTTGCGTATATCCATGTCATTTGAACTCTGCTGTGTTGTTGCCTCATTAGCAATCGTACCAATCTCCTTATTTTATATAAAGGTTCACATGTTCAGGAGAAGTTATTTTTCTTGTGAAGCTGTCCTTTATTGCATGCTAATACATGATGAATATTTTAATAGTTGGAGAAGTAGAATACACTTTTCAGTTATTAATTTTTTGTCGAGCCTTTGACTTTTGTCGAAAAAGCGAGACATAGCGATCCTACATTCCGTCGGCGTCGTCGTCGTCGGCGGCGTCCACAAATATTCACTCTGTGGTTAAGTTTTTGAAATTTTAATAACTTTCTCAAACTATCCTGGATTTCTACCAAACTTGGACAGAAGCTTGTTTGTGATCATAAGATAGTATCCAGAAGTAAATTTTGTAAAAAAAAATTCCTGTTTTTCCGTATTTTACTTATAAATGGACTTAGTTTTTCTGCCAGGAAACATTACATTCACTCTGTGGTTAAAGTTTTTAAAATTTTAATAACTTTCTCAAACTATCCTGGATTTCTACCAAACTTGGACAGAAGCTTGTTTATGATAATAAGATAATATCCAGAGTTAAATTTAAAAAAAATCCTGTTTTCCGTATTTTACTTATAAATGGACTTAGTTTTTCTGCCAGGAAACATTACATTCACTCTGTGGTTAAAGTTTTTAAAATTTAATAACTTTCTTAAACTATCCTGGATTTGTACCAAACATGGACAGAAGTTTGTTTATGATCAAAAGCTAGTATCTAGAACGAAATTTTTATTAAAATTTTGTACTTGTTTATCCATATTTTACTTATAAATGGACTTAGTTTTTCTTCCAGTTAACATTACATAGTCTGCAGTTAAATTTTTAAAACATTTATTAGATTCATAAACTATCCTGGATTTTACCAAACTTGGACAGAAGATTCTTACAATAAAAAATCGTATCGAGAGGAATATTTTATTAATTTTTCCTCATTTTGTTGAGCCTGCGATTAACAGCCAAAGTAGGCGAGACACCAGGTTCCGCGGAACACTTACATTTTTTGACAAGTTACCATGCAGTATGGCATAAATCCCATTCCATCTTTTCCATTTGCATGATTCAAACATGCATTCAAAGAGTACTAGTTTGGGTTTCATGAATAACTGGTTAAGTTCTGTATTTCTCCATAGACAAGGGGTAACACTGGCAAAGTGGTATTGTGTGAAGGTTGGTTCCTAAACGTTTTCTTCCCAAAAGGATAACGCGATATAGATTATTGGTGTAACAGCTAAGAAACATTCAGACTATTCTGTCGTTTGCAATTTTAAGATCAGTTAATTTTGTAAATAAAAATTGAGTTGGCTCATTGTGTGATCTCACTGATCTGCCAGTGATAAGTTGTTAAGGAAGTTTTGCTACATTGTAATCTTAGTATTTGTATGAATTGTTTTTCTTTACATAAACGTAACTTGATGTGTGCTTTTCCTGTAAGGTAAGTGCATCAGATATCTGAAAGAATATATAAAAACGAAAGAATAAATTATAATAAGAATTTACAGAAATAAGAATAATGAGACAAAAATAAGAAATATGGATAAAAAAATAAAGAATACAGACTAACGGTGATACAATATACTGACTGTTGATTGCTTAACGTCAAGTGGCAAATATTTCATGCATGTTCAGGACGATGTGATACAATATAAAGAATAGAGAAGAGTGGTGTGCTATAATATGAAAAATAGAGAATAATGGTATTTTATAGTATGAAGATAACGAGAATAACGTGGTGTGCTATAATATAGGAATAGATTGATTTTGGGTTGATTGGTTATCGTCTTGTGGTAAATAATGGTAATGTTCAGGACGAAAAAAATTAACATTACATATAAAAAGGAGGTCTTAAATTATAGCCCGTTCGGGATACAGGCCAGAGAGCGCGGTATCCTCTATACACGAACAGTGGCGGATCCAGAACGTTATAAAGGGGAGGGGGGCACTATACAGTCATGCTACAGTGTTTCCCTATATAATCAAATTTTTCCCACGAAAGGGGGGGGGGTGGGGGGCTGGATCCGCCTATGACGGTTGCTATAACATTTAGACAGGGCCGCAACTAGGCCTCAGAATCAAACGAGGCAGGTGTTTGGGTACCGCCGACTAAGGCAACCAGGTAATGGGGGAAGCAGGTGAGACTCCCCCGTCTCCGAAAATTGTAGTATTAGGGGTCGAAATATACCTTGTTGCATCCGTTTTTGTATCATATTTACCGTTTTTTGTTTCATATTTCCCGTAACGAAGAACTGCATTAGGCTAGCTATCAGAACAGGCTGACATATACTTGCCTAGAATTTTGTTCCATCAAACATCATATCCGTTTACAGAAGAGGTTCATGTTTGATAGTAGAAAAAGCGGGACAAGTGTGTGGTCAACGCTTCATTAAAAATAACACAAATTTTCAATAACACTTTATAAACAAAGCCGCCAAAGAGTGGAACCTAGTCACTGTCTGAATGCTAGTTCGACCTTTCTTTACCAATTCATGTTTTCTTTAAAAAAATGTATATGTACAAAATTCAGGAAAAGAAGATCACCGTTAATTACAGTTTTGATCGTTTTTTTTTAGAAATTTAAGCTAGAAAAGTAGTTAATGATAAAGTCTTAGATATAAATCAGGACAAAAAGATTGAAACTTATATATATAAAGTACTTTTAATCAACGAAAAAAAAATGTCCGAAATCTGAATATTAAGTTCGGCCAATTAAAGCTTAATTTTGACTATAGATCTTTATTAAATGTTTATAAATCACCGAGACAACAACTCTGAGGATAGGAATACGTGTGAAATGGTTTATGAAGCAGTTTTATTTATTTGACATCACGTCTGTATCAAAATTGCCCATCAGCAAGTTGGGCAACATAGGGTGAGCTACAAGAATGTCAAATCACATATACATGTACACTGTTTACTGTTGTTTCTTTTTTAAATTATATTGGGGATAACGGAAATACTATTTATAGATTTGTTCTATATTTAATTATTTGTTACGCCCCCTATAAATATCTGACCAGTCTGGTTAATCACCCCAGACGCTATATTTAAATATGCGTCTGGGTAATCGAGACTAAGTATACAGCTAATTGAACTATCGCCTTTGTTGTCAATTTGGTCATTTACAGCGATAAATGCATTCATGTGTAAAGTAACGGTAACTGGAGAGTGAACATCTGAGTATAAACGTGAAAACTCATTAACTTTAAAGTTTGATACAAATTTAAGAAAATCATATGTACAAATACAGTAATCAATAACGCTGGTATTTTTACATGTTTATTTACCAGATTCATGTTTATCATCACCAATACGACCATTAACAATACATAAGTCATTACCTTTACATAAATCTAATAATTTCTGACCAGAACGGTTTTTTACAGTACTCTTTCTTTTTCTGTCAATATTTAAAACCTCTAAAAAACCTCTAAGCAATTTAAATTATCTTCTATAAATTCCGAAAAGTCTTGCTCGTGTTCATGTGTTTCAATCTCAAAATAATCTGGTTCGTCTGCAGTTCTGCCATTAAAATCGCCTAATAAACAAATATATTTAAAATTTTGAGAAAAGCTACGTAATTCATTTTCAACTTGATCGAAAGAATCTGGCTGGTGATATACGGAATTTTCGGGGGGGGATGTATACTATACCAAAGGCAACATCCTCATCTATTTAAAAAAAAAATTGAAGAGAGTTTGAACCAGAAGGTATATTTTGAATCTGTTTCTAATGGTTCTAAATAATTACTAAGTTTTTCTTTATATGCTAGAATAATACCACCAGATTTTTCCCACATTTTTGTCTGTTTTTCATTTGAAATATATAACCAGGAAGTGTTATTGTATCTAAATCATCAGTCTTCGTTTCTTGCAGACAAATTATATCATGATCATATAAAAGTTCACAAAATTCAGGGTACTGAAGGCGCTTATTAATACCACAACAGTTAAGACTTAGAATATTCAAATTACATTTGTTTTCCATCGTACAGTTTGTGTCACTATTTTTAATTACAGGATTGTTCAATACAATTTTGTCACTCGTTTTGGCTTTTGAAACATGTAAAATATTTGTATTTATTATGTTAACTGTACACGAATTTACTTCTCCATTACTGTAATTTTAATCAACCGACAGAGAGTAACTGTTAATGTTTGTAATTTCATCAATACCTTTATCTATGTAACAACAGTTAGATAATAGACTTGAGTTAGATTCGTGTGGGTTATGTTGTTCTCCAAGGCATCCCTAGTATCCCCTGGGAGTGGACGAGCTTACACGTTGACGTTTTGGAGGTTGTCTGGAGCCACCATTGGTCGGTGTTGTCCAAACATCATCTGGCGGTTGTTCAGTGTCATTCATATAGCTTTCGTCGGCTTCACTGTCCGGTCTCGTATATAGTTGGTTATCTATATAAAGGCGACCTCGGACAAGTACTACCCTTTTTCCTCGTCGTTTAGCTTCCTTTTGGATAGGATACAATAGTTTTCTGTTGTCCTCAATCTCTTTGGGGAATTGCTGTCGAATGCCATACTGAGTGTTTCGTAGTTTATATGCATTGTTTAAAACATACTGCAAGTCACTGAAGTACAGAAATCTAGCTACTATTGGGCGCTTTCCTCTTGGGTAATTGCTAAACCTGTGAACATTACCGAACTCAATCCGATAATCGATACCTATTTCTCTGTGAAGAAAAGTTCTTAAGAGCTCCTCTGTATTCTCTTCGCGTACTTCACATAGACCAGAAAAAATTAAATTGTTTTTCATAGATCGGCATTTCAGATCGAGAACTGATTTTTTTAGGTTTTGTACTTCTTCCAAACATACACACTGATTGCTTTCTCTATTTGTAGCTTTTTCTAAGCTTTCAGAAACTTTCTTATTTTCTGCTTTGATTTTGTTACATGCAGTCCTGACTACTTCATATTGGTCCTGAACTTTCGCAGCAGTCGATTTATTGGTGTCACAGAGTGATTTAAGGTTATCAAACAAGTTTCCAACACCCTGTAAGTTATTTTCAACCTCGCCAGTTTTCTTATGGCAATCATTTACATCTTTTTCAACTGTCATCACTCGGCTTGTTACTGAGGTTATAATATTCTTAAGCTCATCGAATTTTCCTACACTTTTTTCCACCCCTTGTAGTCTAGTATCGATGCTTGACACCAGTTTCAGAATCATATTTAAGATGATATTTACACTTGTACTTTCATCTGCCTCGTCGACTATTTTTCTGTTTTGCTGAAGTAACTTTCTGGTTTCGCTTAGTGACATATTTGTGTATATTGTCAGATCATTAGAAAGTTCAATTGAATAACAATAGAGATCCAAGGTTTATAGTTTAAAGTTCAAAGGTCAACTTTGCCACAGGCTAAAATGTCTTCACTCAGTAATAAACATATTCGGACTTAGTGAGTTGTGGTCAATGGTATTATGTATGTCTATTTTAGGTGCTGTATATAGAATATATATTCAATTTAGTGCAAAGTTTAAATATAATTCAGACTGACGAACTATTAAATTTTCCGGCTGTATCCTATTTCTTTTAATAGTTTCCGACTTTATGGTTACTTTCCATGTTCTTTAAATATGCTGAATTCTATATAATTTGTTTTTTTCTCGGGACCGCAAAAAAGACGTCCATACTGTCAGGGGCGGATAAATCTATCTTGTGACCCTAACAAGTTATCGTAAATTAAAATATAAATCCTGACAGTAATAACAATTTCCGCTTTGGGATAAATAGATTTTGTCAATAAAATACAGTCGAAGATATACTTTTAAGATTTGATATTTCAGTTGTAAAAAACGAACGAACACTGTGGTAACATTAGAAATAACTATAGGAAGCCAAAATTAAGATATTTTCGATTGACTTGATATTAAAAATATATTCAGGTGAAAGGGCCCGGGACGTTGGCTAGACCTTCCTGATCTTTCCATCTTCACAATATTATGCATATAGTTAGCTAACATATAGGTACAAGTAACATCAATAGATATTTAAGGAAACTTCTTGTCTTCGATTTTTAAGGAGGCCACAAAGTGTCAGTATGATATTCAAAATATATATCAAAAAGACTACTGGAGATCGCTTAAATAAGGGTGAGACCCTCTGGTTTTTCAATGTAAATAAAAGTTGGCTATCTCTTTGACTAAGTATAGATACAAATCATTGTAAAAGGATTTCCCTGAAACATTTCATCTTCTTTGTGTACGGAGCTAGGCCTTAAAGTTTCACCTTTCACTTAAAGCTCGTCGAAAATTCAGGTAAAGGTCCACGGGCGTTGGCATGCCCTTTATGATCTTTCAATCGTCATAATATAAAGCTAACATATAGATACATAGTTTTTTTCGACAATTTTTAATGAAATGACACTTTAAGCCCTCCGAACATATCGAAGATGAGATATTTTTGGGAAATTATTATTGGGAAGATATTTTTGGTTTTTCCAGTATCGGGACAACATACTCTAGACTACAGGAATACATTAAAAAAACTCGAAAGCAACACTAACCCAAAAATCCAAGGTATCTTTATAATCGTAAAATAAATAAGCAGCTAATTAGACACTGATTTTTCAAACCTCTTTACGTGTCATAAAATTAATCACTTGTTTATCAGTTGACTTAACTGATGGTCAAATGAAGTTTAACTGGTATACATGGGTCGTCATCAAATAGTTCCTTCAGTACAATTGTGATGATGTTTTTATTCCCTCAACTAACTGAAACCATTGCTGTGACGGCCGCCTATTCATTAGCCGTGTTTTTGTTCTAGAACCAACACATCCTAATTGGTCAACAAATAACATTCAATTTATTCAATTCGTTAGTTTCATTTCATTAAATCGCCTCGGTGGTCTCATGATAGCGTGCTTGCCCCAAGCGCAGGAGGTTCGAGGGCTCGAACCTTCGTCGGGTCAAACCAAAAGACTTTGTATTATCTGCGTTCCGCTAAGCACACGGCATTAAGGAATAAGAGCAAAGACTGGTCGGCTCGGGGTCATAATAATGTGTCCGGGTAAGGTGACATGTCATCCTTTGGACTGTTACTTTATAAAGTATATAAAATAATAGCTATTATGAACTAGTTTGTTAAAAATCCGGCTTTACTTGTTCGTATCGTAGTTTTTATATATTCACATCGCCTTAACATGTTTCGTCATTTTAATTAGCCACTGAACGTTTAATAGCCATCATCATCATCATCATCATCATCATCATCATCATCATCATCATCATCATCATCATCATCATCATCATCATCATCATCATCATCATCATCATCATCATCATCATCATCATCATCATCATCATCATCATCATCATCATCATCATCATCATCATCATCATCATCATCATCCAATTCTTATCAGGTCTGAATCAAATCTCATTTTCAAAATCATCCCGACTTGGTTCATATCTAAATTTTAGTAACATTTAAAATCTCATTAAAATTTATAAAAAAGATCTAAAAAATTACACATTTTTTTTTTCAGGTTTTTTTCACTTTTGCAGTCAACACAAGAAGAATTACGCTTCAGACTAATGTTTTATTGTTATCTGAATGATGTTTATTTCTTTAGACTTAAAATACTTTTTTATTTCGGAATTCATGGGGCCAAAAATTTGGCTTAACACATTTACTCCTTTATTGATTTCGGTTCACAAATGGAATAAGATTTGCAATCTTACCTTTGACTTTTACAATTTTACTACGCCTACACCGGGAATCGAACGTTCATGCCTTTACTTTATACATATAAACGTAAGTATCCTGTAAGTCGGTAGCTGCAAGGTTTAGACGAATTGATATCAACTTTTGTGTAAAATTTGTAGCTTCAATTTCGATTCTATGTATTCCATTATTTTCTTTTCCTTTTGTTGGTTATCGTCTTACCGTTTTGCAATGAAAGTGGCATTTTATTGTTAATAAAATTTGCTATTCCATAATTTCCAAAAGAAAATGATTGCATTCAATTAGTAATTTTTTCACATTTTTTATTAAGTGTAATGTCATCTGTTTCAATACATATCTTTACAGCGTAACAAATTATCAGACTGTAAATCAAGGTGGGTCTTAATTATATTTTTTCCTAGAATTTCAGGAAGACTATATATATGTATGAATGAAATTAATTTCGTTCGAATAAACTTCATTTTGTAAAATATGGATAATTTTCTGAATAATAGTCATGGCAAAAAAAATGGATAATTTTCTGAATAATAGTCATGGCAAAATGGCAAAAATATGGATAATGTTCTGATATAATAGTCATGGCAAAAATATGGATAAATTTTTCTGAATAATAGTCATGGCAATCATTTAAGGGAAACTTCAGTCAGTATTCAATAAGTGTCTTTAAGTGTCTATGATTTTGTTTTGATAGTTATACCTCTAATTAATAGTTGTTTTAATGCATCATTCAAGATAATTATGTGAGTAGTTAAAGTCATTAAATACAGTGGCGTAGGAGTAGACTGAAAAGAGGGGGCAAACGTTTGAAAGTGACAAGCAAAAAAAACAACCCACTGTTCTATAGTCTTATAGTCTAGAAGTAAGTCGTTGCTCTCTCTTTCATTTTTCTTTTTTTTCAACAATATTTTTACGCTGCAAAAAAGTGAAGAAAGGGAGAAACATAGTTTTACTCACCGATACTTTTAAAAGTTGTGGATTGCCTCCTCCCGCCCCACTAATACGCCAGTGATATATGATACGAGGGTTTTATGGAAAAAATAACATAGTAGTTTAAATAAAATACACAATGATTAAGTATTAGTTCGCAAAAAGACACCATTCGCTTTCAGGGCATTTGATGTTTATTTTAAGAACGTTTAATCCATTGTATGTTTTCTATTACTAGTATCAAACATATAATTAAAAACTTTACATCTCAGTATTGTGTATAACGTTCACAAAAAGTATTTTAAGGTCTCTCAGTGACAAATCCTGTTAAAAATCCAGAAAAAGACGATTTTCCACCTAGATGAAAGGACCCATCAAAATCATATGGACGGACCCAAACGGCATCGCCAATGTTAAGATGAACAACAGACATGGTTCCACTGTTGTCGTACATATCACCTCCTTGGCAATAGGTGTCTGCAATTCTTGTACCATCTTTTACAATTTCGATGTAAGTTGCTTTACTGTGCTTCGCGCATTCAATATCAATGTAGAAGGCATACAATCCTGGTTGTTGTGTTGTGAACAAACCATTATGATGACTGTACGCCGAACCAACATTGGACATCACGAAGTCAAAAATTATAGCATTTCCTGAAGATACCAATACGGAGCTGTGCAAAAAGGCTGTAAATCCCACTTGGGCATCTGTATATAGAAATAGACATTTGTAAATTAAAAAGTAATTAAATACGTATATCTGATTTCGTCCTTTTATACATGTACCCATGCCACATTGTACATTTTACTTGTTTTTGTACATTATGGTAGCATATGAGTATATATATCTTTAGTGCTGGACACCATAATAATATACAGGACTCCCCTTCCACCATCAAAAACCTCCAAAACAAAACAAAATTAAAAAAAAGGTTCCACTATTCATTTTGTTCAGAACGAAAAAAAATAATTGTTAAATCTTTTAAACTAAGTTGAAAAAGAAATATTTGAAACAATTTTGTTTTGAATTAATTGACATTAAAACAATTTCGTGAAAACACATTTTTAAAACAATTTGTTTACCCCACAAGGAAAAAGGTATACTATTAACCGCTTGGTTTTGACAATTTTACAATAATTACCCTAACTGTTCATTATTTACATCTGGCAGTTGACAATGCTGTAATCACATATACTTTTATTTACCTGCTTTCGGGACTCTTATTCAAAGTTTTTATTAACTTCCAACAAAAGCAAATAGAGTCAAAAGTCATTGAGATTACAAAAAAAAAAAAAAGAAAACAGGAGAGCACATAGGGCAATTATAAGTGCAAACCTTAATTTTAAACACATATTACCTGATATTGCAAGCCTTTTTTGTCTCATATTTTTTTTTTTGCACATCAAAGTCTTCATTCAACGACTCGTTTTCATTTCTACCTTCAAAACTCGAATGTTGAAAAGAACCAGACCTATAATAATAATAAATATGTAATTTCTAATCATAAACATTCAAATCTATTGTCAGGTCTATTTTAGCACATTCAATCGAGTAAATCTCAAACATGACCAAAGTCATTCATTTGGCTGTTCGTTTTATCCGAAACAGTTTATTGTTGCTGCAAACGCATGGAAATTTAAAACTAACTTAAGATATCTGTGTTTAACTGTTTCTGCAACTTTTCCTGCCAACTATCTAGAGGGCAGTATGGTGTTTTTATGGTTTTTTTTTAATCACGATCTTACTGCCAGCGTCGAAAATCAAAAGTAAGCTGCAGATGCTGCGTGAATTCAGTTAAAGTGCATGAACCAACCTGTAAATAAAATACTCAGGAAAAATCCAATTTCAAATTAACATGCTCAGCCTTAGTTTTCTTTGTAGTGTTTTGTGGTCTCTTGTTGGTCCTTTCGTTAGTTTTCGTTTTTTGACATGGTTTTGTCGGTATCTCCTAGACTTATGAGTTGTGATTGTCCCTTTGTTATTTTTCGCCTCTTTATCAATGAAATAAATGTACCCCGTATATACAAACAGACGAGCAAAATTTTAAATGCTAAATTTAATTCTGGATACGTCATACCTTCAAGGCAGGTCAAAATGACTTGTGTTGTTTTAACATTACTAAAATTGAGAATGGAAATGGGGAATGTGTCAAAGAGACAACAACCCGACCATAGAGCAGACAACAGCCGAAGGCCACCAATGGGTCTTCAATGCAGCGAGAAACTCCCGCACCCGGATGAGTCCTTCAGCTGGCCCCTAAACAAATTTGTTACTAGTTCAGTGATAATGGACGTCATACTAAATTCCGAAATACACAAGAAACTAAAATTAAAAATCATACAAGACTAACAAAGGCCAGAGGCTCCTGACTTGGGACAGGTAGTATTCAAATTGGATAAGAAAACGAAATAATTTTTTTATGCTTTTGAGAAAAAATATTGAGAATAGATATTGTTAGGAATCTGACATCATTCAATATTTTAGTATGCAATCTTTTTCATATATAACAGCAACGACAAAGAGGTTGAAGACGATAATGATGATCGTCATGATGATAAAACATATCATAAGTTTTGGTAACATAATTATTTAATTATATAAGTAACTATTTCCGTTGCATTTTTTTTTCGTTTTAAAAGATGAACTCAAAGATATTCAAACAAGATATCCAATTTGTCTGTTAGACAAACATAACTTGATTACGACACCTTACATACCGACTGAAACCTTTCTCTTTTAATTTCAGGTTGATTTCAATATCCTCATCCATGTTTGTAATGTCTATACCATTGTTTTCCACCAATTTCATGACTATGTTTTCTAGCTTTTCTATTATTTTTCTCTGCGAAGCCAATTCTTCGCTTTGAACTGTCACTTGTTTTCTCAGTAAAGCAATATCATGTAAAATCATTTTACCCCGAACGGTCTCGGGATTATCTATAGAATTAGACATCGCCATACCGGACAACGCCAACAAAATAAAAACCAGAATGGTAGTGTATGCATCCATTTTACTTAGATAAGTCAGTTTATTTCTTTATCTTTTCAAATACATTTTATCAAACATAATCTGGTAACTACTTGTTTTAAAAATGCGGATCTATTTCTTTTTGTATATTACAAAAAGATAACGACTACATTACAACGACCTGGTTTTGAAATATTTTCTATTTAATTCGTATGACGGGAAAACTTCAGTCTGTACAATAAGTAGTTTTTAAAACGAATCTTGACACATTTATGATAACAATTTTCGCAAAATTCTTTTCTATTCCAAATAAAACCCTATTTTACTTTAAATAATGAAAAAAAAAAAAACAAAAAAAAAACCTACGGAATTTGTCGTATGACATCACCACACAAAATACATATTAACGCTTGACAAAACCCAAGGTAAAGAAAGTTCTTTTATTGATGTTCTTCATCTTATAGTCACATTGAAGCCTTTAACACGAAACAAAAACTCATATGTCACATGCAAGTTTAAGAGGGCCCAAAGGTTCAGTTTTATGGAAGATTATTTTACAGTTTCTGTTACATATAGTACAACTTATCTAGTAATACATAACTCTACTTATATCGTAAAAGATCGTTTATAAATGTCAACTAGTGTTTGTGGTTTTCTTTATTGTTGGGTTGCATTGAAATTGAATTGAAATATAACCCAAATAAGTTTATATTCTTATATGAAATTATAGGGATTGCACTAAAGCTATATTCACCATCATTATTTATTTCATAGTTTAAAGAACCCCAACACCTTACAACAATCAAATGAATCTCATATTTTTGAGAAATAAAAACATCAGTAGTGTTTGTCAAAAGGAGAAGGACGCCAGTAAATATCATTGGTAAATTTAGACTCTTCGAAAATAGCATCTTATAATCTGATTGCAATACAATACTAGTATTTGCAAAATGTATCATATGGAATGTTTAATCATATGTTGTTTGATACGTTGTCTCTTTAACTCCCATATTTGTTTAAGGAGATTATGCTAGGGTTTATATGTCTTTGAGAATATAATGGAATTTTCAGTGTTGATACTCGCGATGTTTTGTTGAATTTGCCAGAGAGTGGGAGGTTCGGTACGCCATACAATAAGGTTTAGTCCGCCACTTTCAGCTGTAAAGGGATTATTAAAAGTAAGGACTAACTAAAGGTATTTGCAATTATGATATTCTGAACAAATTCATCCTTTCTGATAGTGTGAAGATTTCATGTATATAAACATTTAATCGTTTTAATATACATTGGCGATTAGTATACATTTGATATTTCTTATTCCTATTATATGGATGGGGATCATACGTGAATAATTTTTTAAAATATAAAATTTTGCGTTTGTATGATTTATCACAAATGTTTAAGTTTGAACTGGTGACCTCATCTCAAGGAAGTTCAGATGCACAATGAAAGAGGATATTTCCCTACAATACTACAGACAAGACATGTATCAGTAGTTCTGTAATATTTTCAATGTACAAACGTTGGAAATAAATTGGTACTCTACTGAAACCCTTAGGAAGAATGGAAAAGAGTCCTTCGTGCTTAATCTTCTTAGTTACTGAGTCAAAAGAAATTCATTAAGATTCAAACTCATATAGGACATTCAACAAGTCAAAATACATAGATAAATTTAACAGGAAAAAATCGAATATATGCCACCAACAATCAATTTTCTTAAAAAAAAACCACATTAAGATATGACATTAAGTACTAGTACCCATTGGCATATCGCCTTTCTGTTGAAAAATCAATAATCAACTCAACAAATATATTATCTTGTCGATAAAATAGTCCAGCATTTTGATTATAATGTCAGTTTCAGTTTATTTGTTGTTGGAATCAGTGTATTTCTTCACAAATTATGATTTTTTTATGATCGTAATCAAAGAATTTGTAACTTAGATTCCCATTTTGTTGACAAAGTTCTGATAAATGTAACGATGTTGTCGATCTTTCGATTGAGCATGGGGAATAGTAGTGTCAACCATAGATAAATCAAAAGTTCTGATGTTATTTCAAAACTGTAAAGATTGTGATCGAAGGGTATCAATCTGACCTAAATTAAGACAACAGATGCCAAGTGTTATTTTTCTGTTGAAGAATCTGCAACGGTTCATTACATTTGATTTCTTGAATGAAAATAGCTACCTCATAGTTTAAAAAATGGCAAAACCCATGTAACGCTTATAAAAATCATAAAAATATGTAAATAGGAGATGCAAAATTAAAATACATATTTACGATTTTCCAAATATTAAACTTAAACCTTGTCATTGCAGAAGAAGTTGAAGACAAGAGATTGTGTCCGAAGTACAGTAGGGACGGACCATCCTTTCCTGAAACTATTATACAGCCATTAGCGCTATCTAACTCAGTGCCAAGGGAATAAATTGTCATCTTTTAAGGTATGTACAAAGAGACCACATTGAATAGCAAACTAGAAATACAAGCATATATCTTAAAATTGAAAAGGTTTTGCAACATTTTTATTTTATCCATAAATGCAGCAAACCCCAGTTCCAATCCCATATAATTTGTACATATTCGAAGGGAAAAATAAGTAATCGATAAATGCATGATTTATCTACCTTAAAATTAATCTTTTACGATTTCGAGACAAAAAACTTGCCGATTCGAATCTGAGTTGGCAATTTGCCTGTTTTTATGGCTGCGAATTGACGTCCTACGGTCGCAGCAAGTCCTAAAAAGGCCTTCAGACGTCAGAGCCATGATCTCAGAGTTTATAATATGAAACTGCTAAAACAAAAATGTAACATGATTTTTACGCTATTTGCTATTTAATTCTCAAAAATACATTACATAAAACCAAAATCTTATATATCTTGTAACATGAACAAAAACGAAATGTAGTATTCAACAATATGTAGGGCAAACTGGACGTGAATTTTTCAAACGAAAACAAGAACATCAACACCGCTTCCGCAGACCTAAGAAATTCAAAAGTTTAATTTACCAACATTTAGGAAAACACAAACATAATATTAAATTTATAAAATTCCAACCACTTCAAACCGTCCATAAACAATAAAATAAAATACATTTATAGAGGTATTGATTTTATTAATTTGTCTAGTATTTTTCATGACTCTACCGTTTAAAACTTTATACCTCCATATTTTGATAACATTGAGCCACCTATAATTTCTTATTCGTATAAAAAACCCTGTAGCAGTTTAATTTTTAATTATACGTCAGTTATATCAGACGTCATTATAAAAAATTATGTTTCTTCAACATGAGACTGTGAAACACCGAAGTTTAGGTATGATCCCTATAGCCATGTAATTACAGTTGGCCTCAACATCGTTCAAGACCGAGAGGTTATAAACTTTCTAAACAAAGGACCAAAATATCGTCCACCGTCGAAAATAAGTTGGGAAGAGTGTCGTCAGGATGTTAAAGATGCTGTTTCGTCCTATGGTGTAAACGGGAGAAATCTGACAAAAAGTTACTTGATTCCTATTTAAATAAATGACGAATATTGTTGATATTCGCATATCACATTTCGAAAATAATTTAGAAATAAATAAAAGAGTAAGTTATACGCCCATTTCTAGGATTAAAAACAAAATCCAAGTACTCGCAAAGCATTTTGTGTTCGTACCAGCAGACAAAGCAGGCAACAATGTGGTGGTGGTATGACGTAAATACTACACGGAAGTCCTTTACCACAGCTCAGCTTAATGCCTCTTCTGAACATTTGAAGGTCCCCATTATGTATTGGTTATCTAAACTACACAAAAGACCGTAAAATATCGTTTCATCTCGGCCTCTAGTAAGTGTTCTACTACTAATCTTTCGGTTCTTTTAACTACTTAAGTAGTTCCTAAACTACTATCAAAGAACTAGTTTTGATTTTTC
Organism: Mytilus coruscus; assembly: GCA_017311375.1. Lineage (NCBI taxonomy): Eukaryota > Metazoa > Mollusca > Bivalvia > Mytilida > Mytilidae > Mytilus > Mytilus coruscus. The sequence continues at coordinate 67,875,128 of CM029600.1, read as the reverse complement.
CACTCTTTATACTACACTTCCACACAATCTTAACAAACAAAAGTTTTTATATTTGATTAAATGACCGTTTGATAAATCTGACTGCAAAATTTGCTGCAACTCATATAAAGTCTTTTGCTCAAATGAGAATAGTAAATATGCTAGATATACTTACTGGAGGTGTGATGAGATGATTAAAGCCGTAACTTTTCTCCTTGACGACATTTATGTACGTTTCGGCAATAAAGTTTATCGACAGGTTTTAGGTATTCTTATGGGCACCAATTGTGCCCTTTAATAGCAGACTTGCTCCTATACTGTTATGAATCACGGTTTATGGCCAAACTCAGAAAAGAACCGTCTAAAATTCCATTTAATTGATAAATTCAACAACACTTACCGTTATCTTGATGATATTTTTTCGTTAAATATTCAAGAATTCCCAAAATATACAGCTGAAATTTACCTAAAGGAACTTACTATAAATAAATTAAATATTAACAGCAATAACTGTCCTTTTCTTGATTTAGATATTTCAGTGTTACACCAGAAACTCTACACAAAAAGTTACGACAAAAGGTACGAATTTTCTTTCCATATTGTTAATTTTCCTTTTTTGGACGATGATGTTCTTTTGGCACCATCTTACGGTGTTTATATATCCAAACTAGTTCGCTATGCCCGTGTCTGTAGTGATGTTTTGGATTTCCATGAGCGTAATCTATGTATTACTAGTAAATTATTAAGTCAGGGATTTCGTTACCACAAATTACTTAAAATCTTTACTAAATTTTTCCATAGATACAAAGATTTGGTTTGCAAGTTTGGCTGTACCTGTAGAAAACTTATTTCAAACGGAATAGCACATACTAAATTTTGCGGTGATGTTGTTAACCGATCCGGATAAACTGATCAATCTTTTAAATAAACTTATTGTAAAAGGTTACCAATTTAAATCTTTGAATATTGTTTTTATTGGTATACATATTGATTTTGTTATCAGTGAATCAAAACCATACTAAATATTATTGTTATACACATATGTACTTTCACGGTACTACAGTCTGTCCTAATTTTTGGCATTGCACAAGGTCATGTTTTTCTCTGACTGTTAATGACGTGTTTACACTAAATCCATTAGATGTTGGATGTGTACTGATTGATATTTTAGTCTTAGATACATGATTTTTTTCATTAATTGTTATTGTCTGTGAACTAGCTGTCAGTAACTGTGAGTACTCTCAGATCTGTACTGTGTGTCTCTTTTGTTGCTAGAGATGAGGGATGGATACATACCCTGCCACGTATGGTCTGTGTTTTTGTTTGATGTTGTTCTGCTTTGTATTGATCTGATGAGTTAAGCCTTTTTCAACTGATTTTTATAGTTTGTTCTTATGTTGTGCTGTTGAGCCACTGTCCAAGGTTAGGGGGAGGGTTGAGCGCTCACAAACATGTTTAACCCCGCCACATTCTTAATGTGCCTGTCCGAAGTCAGGAGCCTGTAGTTCAGTGGTTGTCGTTGGTTCATGTCTGTCATATTTATTTTTCGTGTCAGTGCCTTTTACAGCCAACTATACGGTATGGGTTTTTCTCATTGATGAAAGCCTTACGGTTGCCTATAATTGCTTACATCCACTTCATTTGAACTTTGGTAGATAGTTGTCTCATTGGCAATTATACCACATCACCTTATTTTTATAATATAATAACCATAGAATCGCAATTCAGAAATAAATTGGACATTAATATTAACGATATCAATGTAATGTACCAGATGTGCATTTCTACAATTAATGTCCCTTCAGTGATACTCGAGGCTAAAACATTTGAAAATCCAAAACTTAATGCAAACGCTGAAGTGCTGATAAAACCAAAACGGGTTCTTCATAACCAGGGTTAATTATGAGCTAAGGATAAAAAGTTGTTCAACCGTTTTAATACTAAGTTATGATATGTTTCTCGTGTATACAGTTACAGATAACAAAGAAACCCTATATTTTGCTAGCAATATCTAAAAAAAAAAAAAAACGAGGACGAAAATTGTGAACCAGACAAAAGTATTAATTTTGTTGTAATGAGAACGTAAAACATTACCAACCTGAGATATAAAGAATGTCTACTTATTAATCATTCCTCTCTATTATAATTTTATAAATATTTAATCCAATATAGCGAGATGTGGTTAGTTCATTACATTAAAATAAACCAAAGACAAACAAAAATCAATAGCAATAACGGAATGAAACAATTTGATATTGTTGATATGGTTGTCTGAGTACCGCAAACATAAACGAGAATTACAGATGGTCTATTATTTTCAATATCAAGAAACAGTCATACACAAACTTATATAAAAAATGTATAACAAAAATACTCCAAGGCAAATTAAAAAAGGGAAATTCCATAAAAATTGACAAAATCAAACACTATTAATCAACGGAACAAGTGAAAAACAACTGCCATATTCCTAACTTAGTACAAGTTGAAAAAAAAATGGTGGGTTAAACCTGGTTTTATAGCTAGCTAAACCTCATACTTGTGTGGCAGTTGTTGATAGTTCCGGTATATTGACAAAAGTGGATGAGCAACCCAAACAGGCCAAATAGATTAATATATAAACACGATATGGAAGCCTGGTCAATTTAATTGTTTACATTAGTTTTAAGGACTGTATATTACTATATATATACACACTTTTACACATAAAACTGGTGAAAAGACGAGAACAAATGCATTAGTTTTATTTTGAACAAACTGTACAAAGCACTTCTGTATTATCTTTGTATGGGGGACATCTTAGACTACCACATCTCGCTCTGACAGGATAAAACAATGCATGATTACCGTTGACAGAGCGATTGTCCAATGGTTCTGCGTCTCCATCCATACATATATAGTCTACATTGTTATACTCCTTATGTTGACTCATTAAGAAACCACTGAACTCGGCTTTCCACCCTTTGTAACAGGACTTCCTTCCTAAATCAAGATAAAAGTGAGAAAAAGTTGAAATGTTCTTTACTAAAACAATGACATCACATTTAAACTTTCTACTTCGAATTAATGATTACGATAACACAGAACAATGCATTTATTTAAATAACAGATGTATTTATTTTACATGAATTTTGATGTTTTTGTCAGAAAGCCATAAAAAGATAAGATTGTGAAATTCTGTAAAAAGATACAGTTCCCGAAATAATAATTACAATGAAATAAAAGGCTAAAATACTGTTATTTGAATTAGACATTTATATGTTTCATAACGAAGTGAGAATTGGATATCGCTTATTCGATTTATCAAAGTTATTAAATTTCAATATAATAATAAATAAGCCTTTGGCGAGTTTATTAATACTATTTAAAGTAAATAACGAGAGTCATTTGTATATTATTGAAGAAATCACATATCTCCGTTGCCATAGACGAAATGTACATCGGCTTAACCTTCGAAAGTCACCAATGACCTAGCCAATGGAAATGTCGCAATATCATCTCATTGTGCTGGATAAGCCAATTACATTATCGCATTTTTTCGTATCAATTTTTCGTTTCACACTCAGTACTGTGTGATAAGAGAAATATGTCTTCTTACGAGAAATTGATAACAGGGCATAACCATAGGAAATAGCTGCTTATATCTTCGTGGCAACGTCACTCAGATACAATGAGACTATATATAAAATTTAAAGCCTTTTCATTCATATAGTTCTTTTAGTTCATATTGACAAATATGAACTACTTTTTATGATCATGCCCCTAAAATTATTAAAATAAATGTAAATAATAAAACTACCTGGTATCATTAAAACAGAAACTTTCCCTGTACGCCTGTATACAGCACATGGGACCTCTTTATTGGCCAAACTAGCAGGTAAACCAGATGGTTTAGTGCTGGAATTTATTTCATACTCTGCACCATATAGTCCATCATTATCATAGGAGTATGCTTCACCATTTTCAGGATCAATGGGTAAACAGAGGTAGAACCTCCTCCTTTGTTAGTGTAAAGGTTACCTCCAGCCTGACCTGAATAATGTAAGGTAATCTTATTAATCTTAACAGCGGTATACTACTGTTGCCTTTATTTATTACAAATGTACAAATGTAATTATTCAGAATATTATTTTTCTACGCAACAATAAGAGATATCACAAACAAATGTTTGAAGTGTAAGTACATGTATTAACAAAGTCGAGACAATAATTGAGAATTTTAATCCCTGTTGCATAATTCTTTGATGAGTTTATGTACAACCACTTGGTCGATACCACTGCTGGGGTGGTTTCCTAACCGAGGGTTTTACTTCTGTGTTGACATAAATTATCATTGATTTGAACATAATTATAAATGAACTGTTTGCAAAACGTTATAATTTGGATTGTCTACTCCAGGAATAGATTACCTAAGCTGTGTTTGGCATAATTTTTCGGCATTGTGGGTCCTCAATGCTCTTTTGCTTCGTATTTTATTTGGCCTTTATAACTTTTACGATTTGAGCGTCACTGATGAGTCTTTTGTAGACGAAACGCGCCGCTGGCGTACACAATTTTAAGCTTGGAATCTGTGATGAGTTTATTTACTTCACATGGAAAATAATGATCCGTTCAAGACACCGTTAGAATAAGCAACTGATTAGTTAACAAGTCTCTATAAAGAATTGCACTTTACAATTTGAAAACCTAAATAAATAGGATGAATAGCAATTATTTTACATGTTTTGCATTAACTAGTTTATTTCCAGTTTTTAACGTTAATGATTTGATTTTGATTGTTTGGTAAAAATAGAATTGTAATTTCCCAAACAGTAAAGTAAAAAAGTCGTAAATTTCAGGTATCAAAATACATTGTCAAATTACAGTAAAAGAGAGGCGTAAGATACCAAAGGGATATTCAAACTCACTAGTCGAAAACAAACAGACAATGTCAAGGCAAAACACGAAAAACGACGAAAAGACAAACTAAAATACACAAAACACAAGGGGAATTAAGGTATTAACACAGTCACGTTATAATAACATTTTAGGTATTAACAGGTAGACTTTTATATATATATACATATCAAATTAACGATTTATTAAAATAAAGCAAACCATCATTTTATTATATCTGTTCCATTATTACGATAAAATGTGACATAAACTAATAGATAACACAAGGGATATGGGGTATCCGTCCATGACACAAAATCAGTACATGAACTGCAAAAACACACAGAAAGCAAAGGAACAGCGCTTTTATTGCTGTTTTTCATTTCAAAGTCACAGTGAGGCCTTCAACACGGAGCGAAAAAACTCTCACCTCACTGCAAGTTTAAGACGGTTCAAAGCACCGGGAGCGGAATTCTTTGCAAACTAATTCGGATAGACTTACTGATTCTTTTGTTTTTAAATATTCTTCGTTCCTTGTATTTCATGTCACTTCGGGGCAATTTCCAGTTTATGGGTCGTCATCTACCAAAAACGATATTAAAGTCATCATCGATACATCCATACATACATACATACCTACCTACCAAAATATGCGGGAAGTAAGTGCTTAACTCGCATGGCGGGTGTTGCATGCATAGGAGGAGACGCTAACCCTGTCCACGTATCCGGTCTAGCTCCATTTGGAGGTCATGAGATTCCCTCAGATTTTGTTGGACACCTTGCTTTGTCTCTTCTAAATCGATCTATGAGATTGGAACATCGGTTAACTACTGTCACCTTCATTTAATGCATTTCATAAGAGAAGTTATATCTCTTCTTGTTACGCAAGCATTCGAGTATCAAGTGTTTTATTTTTAAAAGCATTTCTGTCCATAAACCTTTAACCTTATCGATCCGGACCTTAGTCATATCATAGCTTTGCATTCGACTACAACCTGAAACATACTGATATAAAGCACTTATCCTTCAATGAACACATACTTTACATTTATCCAATAGGTAATCTAGATGCTCATTAAGAACAGTAAACGTAGCTTGATGCTTCTTATTATTAAGAAAATGAAATGTATAGTAAATTTCACTGAAACAAAAACCTAACAAGATAACTAATAACAACATTTTGAATATATATATAGAATCAATATGAATATACATTTATAAATGAGTATTTACTTAAATGATTAATAATAATAATAATAATAATAATAATAATAATACTGATAATAATAATAATAAAACAAACATGCATACACAGTGTCCGAATTTCCAGGACACGTTTTTTTTCCCCATCTGACATATGTCACACCAATATCTTAAATATACGCAGCAAAGTGTTAATGTATATACTGAAACTGTAAAACATTTCATCTGGTAAGAAGATGAATTGCAAAACAGATAAGTCCTGAATATTGAACAGATAAATTTCTAGACCAGAACAGTTAAAACTAGTCGACATTTCTGTTATATTTGACTGTAAAAAGTGGCATTTACAGGCGTTTTACAGCGTTTTACAGAAAAATAGAGATAAGAAAAAGCAACAACTGAAAAGAAATGTTGTTATGTAAATGCATCATTAGTTTTGGAAGGTCATTCACCCTCCCCCCCGTTTTCATGAAGACAACTTGTAACACTAATAAACATTTGTATAAAGATTCTTGAATGTGAAACTCGACTGACCAAATTACCTAGAGTAATCTAGATCTGATAATCGTGTTTTAATTTCGCTAGCAATTACAATTTTGCCATTAAGTAATAACTTTTCAAATGATAATACATTATTTGGTGCAATGCATACATTTTTTTTTTCAGCGTTAAGAATGAAATTGACTTCTGCAGAATTTTGGTTCGATTCTATTGCTTATAGTAAATACAATAATGGATTTAATAGATTATCAGTTCATGAGGTCAAAAAAAGCAATGCTGTTTTATTACTAACAACAAAGACTTACCCTGTTGTGAAGTTGTTACAGGACAGTCCGCCTTCCGGGAAGTATGCAAGTAATGCTTCATCATATCAATAAGAGATTGGTCTGATGGTGTGAGGTTGTACTCTTTACAGTTATGTCCATATGCACTAACTACAAAGGTAACAATGGCGGTGGCAAAGCTGAATGGGAGCATTCTGAAATACGAATAATAAAATAAAATATAGAAAATTAAAATAAATAACTGTAAACAAAAAAGCATCCGTACATACTTCGCTTTACCTTTTTTACTTTTCAAGACTTTGCCTTTGCGTAAATGTAGTATATTTATGATATCTTCTATCATGGACTGATCAATATTTTTATAATTCGTAAATAGCGTGTGATCACGCAAAAAGTATTTTGACATTTCAAATGAAAAATAAATTTGACTATATTTTATGAAATCTAAAGAAAGTAGTTAAAAATTATCTTAAAAAAACCAACAATGTGTCCATAGTACACGGATGCCCTACTCGCACTATCATTTTCTATGTTCAGTGGACCGTGAAATTGGGGTCAAAACTCTAATTTGGCATTGAAATTAGGAAGATCATATCATAGGGAACATGTGTACTAAGTTTCAAATATTTATCGGATACGAATTGCTTTATTTACCGTACCTATCCATGCATTTATATCTGTTGTTCTTATCCCTGAGAACTATTTTGACAACTTCATACAGTTTAAGAATAACTTATTTTCGTAAAATACTGCATTTTATGTTGATTTTCGCAAATATGGAATTAACTATATCACTTGATAGGAAACGTATAAGTTGTCATACAATACACCATGGCATTTTTCTTCATGGACTGGGAATACAACAAGTATTCAAAATGGCTTTCAATTGTTAGCCTCATTGGACAGTTCCAAACACTTGGTCAATAATATCTAGCTATTCTCTGGCTAGTTATATGAATACTTTTTCGATAATCAATGCATGGCGTAAGTTTTAGATTTTGACTTGAATTATCTGATAATTGAAGACTAACCTTGATCACATGAAGATTATTAGGTTCAATTTGAATTAAAAAAGTATGGCACAGAATACAGTTTTGGGCTTATGGACTGTTTAATGATCAGTAGTGTTACTCTCATGTTCTGACTCATCTGTATCACTTTTAAATGTAACAACTATGTCCCCAAACAGATAACTATAATTCGATAAGACAACGACCAATATCTCTGTGTCATCACAAAGAAGTAACATCTAGATTTCCGCTTTATTTTCAAAATCCCTCTGTTCCTATTGTCTCCTACATTTACATCAAAACCGTTGCACCTAAAATATATAACTATATACAAAGCACTGCAGGACCTTGATTTAGAAGAATACCTGAAAAACACTCTGACATGTGACTGTTCCCACTCTCCATATATTTTCAACTCCGTGGTAATGTATTTATTAATGATCTTAAAATAATTCAACACGAACATCTCCGGAAGTTTATATCTCATGGTCGTAAATGTTGAGAGCAACAAAACATCAATTGCACCAATAGCTTTGAAATAATTATGTATTCCGTTAAGAACTACGCCAGAGCATGGGCAAAACGGGAAAAGGTTGAACTAGACACACTGTCAGAATGGGTGAAAACAGTTGGTTCTTTGATCCAATGTCGAATCCACAAGTTGAAAAAACTGTGTAAATGTTCGTACTAAGTCCTTTTTTAGATACAATGTAGTTGTGAAATGTCTATCCTCCCTTCACGGACAAAGCTTTAAACAGTATTGGTATTGTCTGTAAATCAAATTACAACGAGTGTCTCATAGAATTGGGAATAAATGAACATTCGGATAAACCCATGTACAAATATGTAACTTTTGATAAGGATGGCAAATCACAAGTCCTTCGTGTCCTCATTGAACATTCGATTAAGCAACAAATCTGAGGAATTACCTTGATTGTACTGGATTCCTAAACTTAACAAAACTCCGTACAAACAACGGTACATTGCATGTTCTACCAAGGAATAGTCCGTTAACTTGACCAAAGTGAAAGAGGGATTACAGAAATACTGTGACACTGTTTACTCGCGTAGGGGGCATTGACCAGATGTTGATTCTCAAGCACTACAAAAGTCAAAAAGTCTGAAAAGACCAATTTTTGTCTGAATTTGCATGAATTTTTACTCGACATTCTTTCTTTGTCTGAATTTATTTGTCTAATAAGGTTCTTGATTTTTCTTGACAAGTGTCTTGATAGTATTAAAATTGTCTAAAAATTTCTCACACTTTCTGTATCATCTGATAAGAGTCTTGATTAGTCTCGACCAATTCTTGACTGTCTTAAATTTGTCTCGATCAGTCTTGACATATTCTTGACATTCTTAATAATGTCTGAATATGTCTTGACATATTCTTGACATTCTTAATAATGACTGAATATGTCTTGACACATTCTCGACAGTCTTAAAGCTGTCTGAATATATCTCTACACATTCTTGACGGTCTTAAAGATGTCTTGACATTATCTCAACAGTATAAATTTCGCTTGAATTGTGTATAGACACATTCTGCACTGTTTAAACACTTTCTTTTGCTGTTATATACTCATTTTTATTAGCGCTAAACTAAACTTAGAAGAATCAAGGATTTGTATTGTAAGATATCCTTTGGGTGCACCTATGTGGAAAACCCCGAATGTATTAAACGTTTAATTAAATTGTTTTCACTTGGAATATATGTCGAAGTTACTGACAAACAGCATTTGAGATTTTTGCCGGTCAAAAAACTGCCAGTCAAATTTGCTTTACTAAAATGAGTGACTTGAGGCAGTTTAAAAATGTGACCATGTGTCTCTTTTGAACCCCACCATTCATCTTGTGCGAGTGTGTGGCTAAAATAGGGGGGACTTTCGTATGGGATACAATAATACTTTGCTATTTATTAAAACCACATTTTGGTACAATAATTGTTTATTTACCCTATTAACATTGAATATTATACATGTAGAATGAAATATGTCTACAGTATGATTGGTTTTAATCATTTAGCAATTATTTATAAGATTTAGGAATCAACATTTGTAATTATTTACAAACCCACATTTGAATTGGTTTTATCAACATACCAACATTTGTATTGTTAATACTTTAAATTTCATAGCCATATTTGTATTTATAAAAATATTTATATACCAAAATTTTCATTTATTTTACATGCCCAACTTTTGTTTTTGTTGTAACAAGTGTAACTGAAACAACAGTATATTATATAATGAGAAATAAAGATAAAGTTATATCATGTATATTCAGGTCATGATTTGTAAAACTCAGAATTGTCAAGTAAATTTAAGACACAATTCAAAATGTTCAGAATATGTGAAGCCATACTGAGAAAAAATAAGAATGTCGAGAATCTGTCGAGACATTTCAAGACAGAATTCAAATGTAAGGAATTTGTCAAGAAATTTTAAGACCATATTCAGAATCTCGAGAATTTGTCGAGTAAATTTCATACAAATTTAATATAAATGAGAATTTGTCAAGAAAAATTAAGACACAAGTCATACATTTGGAGAATGTCGAGTAATTGTTCATGCAAATCAAGACAAAAATTGGTCTTTTCAGACTTTTGGACTTTTGTAGTGAAGAAATCTAAGGAACTTCTGGAAAAGTTTACATCTCGGTCTTTCATTGAAATCAATTCTATCAAAACCATCGATTTTCCAACCTTGCAAATCATCATACCATATCAAAGTTGAAAACCCGCATAAAAGAAATAGTTCACAATGCTTTCCGCCATAAAAAGAGTACATTACGCTACACGTTCATTGTTTTGGGATACAATTCGGCATATTTTACCAGAGAATAAAACATGCTATTACGAAAAATAGCTTATCAGTGTGCCGGAGTTTCTCATTGACAAACATATTTGTTGAATTTGGGTGTAGAGTTTTCCAGCCAGTTATCGGTATTCCTATGGGAACCAACTGTTTATCTCTCTTTGCTGACCTTTTTTATTTTCATATCAGTCTGAATTCCTTCAGACACTTACTTGTAAAAACAAGGAGATCAAAGAAGCTAGATTATATAATTTGACAAACAGGTATATTGACGATGTTCTCTCTATTAACAATCCAAACTTTTCTGATTGGGTCCCTTAATATATCCCCCTGAATTAGAGATTAAAGAAAACATTTGCCAGCGGGAATCTCAGTACCAGAGTCTAGACGAATGAGACAATTTCAATCTGGAAATTATAAATTTTCCTCACCTTAGCAGCAATATACCAACTTTGCGTATGGAGTATACATTTCGCAACTCGTTAATTTATTTTACAATTTTCCCTTTATTTTTCTTTGTACTATTATAATCCTTTTGGTCGTATGGCTCGGTATTTGTACATCCAGTTTTCGGGTTTTTTGCTTTGGGCGTTTCTGGTGCTGGTTGGTTCAAGATTCTAACGCATGAGGTTTTGTAGTGTTGATTTATTTTGTATGCCCTTGTATTTTTACTTTATTTAATTGTACTTGATTGGGAAAGTGTTATATATCATTATATTTTACTATATTGTACTATCAACTTCAAAAACTTTTTTGTTGGCGTCTTTGTCACATTTATTTGTATGTTTGTTTGGATTTTTTTAGTCGGTTGTGTTGTATATCTATGTATGTTTACACAATTTTGACTGCTTGATCCCAATAATTGTCAGGTACACCAATTATGTCTACTTGGGTTGCTCATACAATGTTTTATTTTAATATGACAGAACTGTAAAAAACTGTTATACAAATGGGAGATTTAGCTAGCTATAACGCCGGGTTTACTCGCCAATTTTGTCGGAAAATGCCTGTACCAAGTCAGGAATATGAGAGTATTTGTTGGTTGATATAGTCGAGCTTTTGATTTTGTCATGTTATATTGACTTCCCACGGTGTAATTTTCCATTTATAACAATATAGTTAAATCTACAGCAGTGCTTGTTGGTGGCTATTTTCTGTCTCAGGCATTTTGACTGCGTCATCAACATACAATACAATAAAACAAATTTGATGTCGTATCTTACTACACATTCTAAAGACATTTCATCTAAGCAACTAACATTATTTTTGAAAGAAAACATTTTTTAAATCATTCAGGTACAAGAAGATTAGAAAGGGTTATAAATTCCCTTTTCCATGGTTTACTCCTTTTTTCACAACTAAAGAACATTGATATCGATTTCTGATACAAATGCATATATTTTGTATATACTATGAATGAATTTGAACATTCCCCAGTATATATTCTATTTTCATATTTTGCCAAATTCCTACGCTCCTTACATTGTCAAATGTATTTTTAAATAAAGTCAATAAAAATATAAAAGTTAAAGAGAAAATAAATAGATATTAATGCGAGCGATATAAATATATTATCAACGACCGAGAAACCTTTTTTAAACCCACACTGTGCATTTGAAATTAATTCAAACTCATCTACAAATTTACTTAATCTATTATTTCAAACAGCAGAAAAACTTTATTAATACAATAATCAAATTCTTGTTAATACCTTTTTAATGTTATACCTGTTGTACGAGTTTCAGCCAGAAGTTGATCCTTCATTTTTTGAAAATTCGAATCAATATTCCTTTACTGCAACTTTCCGGTATTATACCTTTTTACCATATATTTAGTACTTCTTTTTCTTCTTCTTCTTACAAGTAAGGAACTGGATTCAATAACTGAATGTATTAGGTCCCGCGAAAAATCTGCGCAGTGTCGCACAACACAGAAAGTTTTCTCATGGCTATTTACATTTAAAACGTTCTCTATACAAATACAAATAAAACTATGTACAGGATGTTACTGTCTAGGCTTTAGCAGAGCATGCCTTCAGGGAAGCTCTTAATCTTTCGACTGTGTCTGCTGCTGTCGCTGATGTTGGCAGTTGGTTCCAGTCCCTGATGGTCCTTGGAAAGAAGGATTGGACGAAGGCGTCTGTTGTGGCCCTTTCTTGGTAGAATCGGTTTTTACCTCTGGTCCGGCTATAGTTTGGCGTCAGATATTGGTTCCGATCTATGTCGATTAGATCGTGTTGTATTTTGAACAGCATGCATAGCCTATTTTGTTTCCTGCGGTCTTCAAGGCTTTCCCATTTTAATGATTTTACCATATTTGTTACACAGCCAGGTGTGCGGTCTGTATAGTTGTTGTTTACAAATCTGGCTGCTCTTTTTTGTACTTGTTCAATTGCCTTTATTTTAGTCTGTTTTGTTGGGTCCCATACTGTGCATGCATATTCAACTGAAGGTCTTACTATTATTGAATATGCTGCTGCTTTAACTGGTTTAGTGCAATCTTTTAAGTTTCTTCTTATGAAGCCTAGTGTTGTGTTGCCTTTACCCACTATGTTGTCAATATGCCTGTCCCAGGTTAGATTATCGCTGATTGTTACTCCCAGATATTTGCTGGCTTCAATGGTGTCTAGTGTGTGTCCATGTAGTTTGTAATTAGTTGGTACAACTGGACGGTTCTTGGATTGTATTTGGATTACAATGCATTTTTCGCATTGAAGCTCATTTGCCATTTATTTTCCCAGTCCTCTAATGATGTTAGGTCTTTCTGTAGTAGGTCGCTTTCTGCTTGGTTGCTTATTGTTCTGTAGAGGAGGCTGTCGTCCGCAAAAAGTTTGGTCTCTGATGATGTTGCTGTTTCTGGCATGTCGTTTATGTAGGCCAGGAACAGAAGGGGTCCAAGAACTGTGCCTTGAGGTACACCAGAGAGTACTGGTACCTGTTCCGAGACTGCTCCCTCTAGGATAACGCTTTGCCTTCTGTTTTGTAGGAATGATCTTATCCACTTGTTTGTTTTAGGGTTTACTCCGTAATACTCAAGTTTATGTAGTAGGCGATTGTGTGGCACTTTATCAAACGCTTTTGCGAAATCTAGTAGGATGATATCTACTTGTCTGTTACTTTTTAATTTCGATGCAATATCATAAATGGTGATGATAAGTTGGGATTTGCAAGATCGTCGTTTGCGGAATCCATGTTGTGCGTTTGTAAGAATTTTGTGTTTGTCAAAGTGGTCCATTACGCTGCTGTGTACAATGTGTTCTAGGACTTTGCATGTAATGGAGGTAAGTGAAACAGGTCTGTAGTTTGATGCTAAATGTCTTTCATCCTTTTTGAAGAGTGGGACTACATTTGTATCTTTCCAATCTTGAGGGACTTCCCCGGTGTTTAGGGATGCTTGGTACAGCTCTGTAAGAAATGGAGCAAGTTGGTCTGCTGCTGTCCTTAGTATACAGGATGGTATAGCATGTGGTCCAGTTGCCTTATGTGGTTTTAGGTTCTTCAGTAATTTGTGAACTCCTTTTACATTGATTTGTATATCTGCCATGGTCGTATATGGACTTTTCCATTTATTGGGGAAGTTGTTAAGGTTTTCTTTTGTGAATACAGACTGGAATTGGTCGTTAAGGATGTTAGCTTTGCTCTTGTTATCGCTTTGGAGGAATCACATTTTGTTCTTTAATGGTGCTACTCCTGTCCATTCCTGTCCTTTGCTTTTAATATAGGACCAGATTTTCGTAGAGTTGTCCTTGTAATTGGAGCTGACTTCTTCCATGTAATTCTTATTGGCTTGTCTGACTTCCCATTGTACTTCTTGTCAAAGTCTCTTGTATCTGTCTTGGTCTCTTTTCTTTTTAGTTTTCCTTGCTTTCTTGTGTGCCTTTTGTTTTTGGTTGATCTTACGTCTTGTTGTGTTCATCCAAGGATGAGTGTGTCTACCTTGAGTCATTTTTGTTGGTACTCGCTTCTCAATGGTTTTTTTGATTTCTGATTTAAAGCTTTGCCATATGGATTCTACAGTTTTGCCGCTGATGTTTTTAAATGATGTCTTGAAGGTTTCCAGGTCTTCTTTTATCTTATATACTTCTGCTTTTTTCCATAAGTATATCTTTTTTCTTACTGGTTTTGGTTTTAGAGGTTTACATGCCATATCGAGTAGGACTATGTCATGGTCGCTGTTTCCTATTGATGGGAAAGGTTTACATCTAAGTTTGAATGATGAATGGGATGTAAGCATTAAGTCCAAGGTGTTTTCTTTGCGTGTTGGGAAGTCTACAATTTGTTCTAATCCATTATCAGCTACGGTGTTTAAAAAAGCTTGACTGGTTCTTGTGGGGTACTGTGTATATGTGTGATGGTCTGTTCTTGCCAATTAATATCTGGTAGGTTGAAGTCGCCTCCAATTAAGAAGGTGTTTTTTGATGTTTTGTTTTGATGGTACTTATTTCGTCTTTCACTTTATTTAGGTAGGTCTCATCAGTTTTATCAGGAGGGCGATAAAATACACCAATAAGCATTTTCTTTTTCCTTCTAGAGTGATTGTACCAGTTAATAGTTCCATCTCTGTGCTACTTGTTATGCTCCCTAATTGTAAAGATTGTTTGGCTACTATCAGTACTCCTCCGTGTGGGTCTTTGGGACGGTCTCTTCGTTCGATGTCATATTCTAGGTAATCTGGAAAAAATTCACTTGATTTTATGTTTGGATCTAACCATGTTTCAGTGCCTATTATTATGTCTGGATCAGCTGACTCTATAATTGCCTCGAGAAGTTTACACTTTTTTCTCAGACTCTGGAAGTTGATGTTCAGCAGTCTTAGTTACTTTTTAGGGGTTGGCTTCGTTTTAGCTGGTTTCGGTGATGATGTCATGATCGGTATATGATTATCTGTACTGAATGAATGTTATGTTGAAAGATGGTGAGTTGATACTTGATCCTGATGTTGATGGTATGGATGAATCAGATATACTGTTTAGCAATAATTGATTGGTAGATATATTAAGGAGGTATGTTTACTTGTTACTGCGATTTAGAATATTTGATAAAGATGGAAACTCCAAACCTGTATCGCCCTCCCGAATCGCAAACTCTGTATCGCATTCCTTTGGAACATCTCGTGACTGTTTTCGGAACTCCTCAGTTGTTTATCGCTTGAATCATACGATACAGTTACAGAGGAGGTAATGACGTCGCTAACATAAAATGTTATTTTTCACGACGTCAAACTGTGACTTATTCTATTTAAGGAAAAGATGGCATTTTCGACTGATTTAAATCATTTAAAACTTAAAACGAGTACACGGACCCTTCATTTTAAAATGACATTTGGCATGATTATGAATGAAGATTATTTGTCTCATTTTTATGAAAATGTTTTCTAAAGATAAATATACTGCAAAAATACCTAGGTATGCCTGTCAACAGGATAAAAATTAAAAAACCTAAATTTTGAGAAAATGTCTAAAATTCTACCTCAATTATCTCTAAAAGTAGCATATGAAGGTTTTTTATTACACATTTGAATTGACGAGGTGAAAAATAGTTTGTTTACAAATTTTCATAAAAACATCACCGTGGGATCATAACTGTATCGTGTGCCCTTAAGCCGCAGTCCGCAGACATTGGAAATGAGAGAAAAAACATGAACATTCTGGTAGAAGACATTTTACAATACTAACATGAATGGTAATTTTTCCTTTGATCTTCGAGTGAGTTAACTTCTGTTATTTTTAGAGGAGTGCGTTAACTGAATGATTTTTTAGTTATTGCCCTCTCCAATCTCGCCGTTGATCGCTTTTCATAGAAAAAGCAAAGAAGGGGAGGAGCTTAGACCAGTGCTCTAACTTCCACATCAGAAGCTGTTATTTCACTGTCTAGCTCCGCCTCCTTTGCCTAGTAAACAATGAAATTAATGACCATAAAATGTCGTCATAAATAAAAATAAAATGATTCAAGGCAGCATGGTATACATCGAAGATTTTGCATCTTTCCCTCAAGAATTTTCGGTGGGAGGGGGTGGGGGTTGGGGAGGTGGGCACTTCAATAACACAACAATCGCTCTCTGGTCTTTAAATCACGGCAACAATTAATTTACATGTACATGTTGCATAAAATCAAATCCTACTAAAATGTGATCCATGAGTTCATTTTCTAAAAATAAGAGACGTTTTGTCATAGAAAGCGCCACTATTTGATTGACGTACTGAATTCATAATGAAAATACAGTTAAGTCTAATCTTTGACATGTGTCATCGCCCATTAATGTTACAAACTATATATAGCCACGCCTTAATTAATCATTAACATATTTAACCACTCAAAGCTACGCTTTCGGAAATTGAATACGTTAATTCTTGTCAAAGTCTCTTGTATCTGTCTTGGTCTCTTTTCTTTTAGTTTTCCTTGCTTTCTTGTGTGCCTTTTGTTTTGGTTGATCTTACGTCTTGTTGTGTTCATCCAAGGATGAGTGTGTCTACCTTGAGTCATTTTTGTTGGTACTCGCTTCTCAATGGTTTTTTTGATTTCTGATTTAAAGCTTTGCCATATGGATTCTACAGTTTTGCCGCTGATGTTTTTAAATGATGTCTTGAAGGTTTCCAGGTCTTCTTTTATCTTATATACTTCTGCTTTTTTCCATAAGTATATCTTTTTTCTTACTGGTTTTGGTTTTAGAGGTTTACATGCCATATCGAGTAGGACTATGTCATGGTCGCTGTTTCCTATTGATGGGAAAGGTTTACATCTAAGTTTGAATGATGAATGGGATGTAAGCATTAAGTCCAAGGTGTTTTCTTTGCGTGTTGGGAAGTCTACAATTTGTTCTAATCCATTATCAGCTACGGTGTTTAAAAAGCTTGACTGGTTCTTGTGGGTACTGTGTATATGTGTGATGGTCTGTTCTTGCCAATTAATATCTGGTAGGTTGAAGTCGCCCAATTAAGAAGGTGTTTTTTGATGTTTTGTTTTGATGGTACTTATTTCGTCTTTCACTTTATTTAGGTAGGTCTCATCAGTTTTATCAGGAGGGCGATAAAATACACCAATAAGCATTTTCTTTTTTCCTTCTAAAGTGATTGTACCAGTTAATAGTTCCATCTCTGTGCTACTTGTTATGCTCCCTAATTGTAAAGATTGTTTGGCTACTATCAGTACTCCTCCGTGTGGGTCTTTGGGACGGTCTCTTCGTTCGATGTCATATTCTAGGTAATCTGGAAAAATTCACTTGATTTTATGTTTGGATCTAACCATGTTTCAGTGCCTATTATTATGTCTGGATCAGCTGACTCTATAATTGCCTCGAGAAGTTTACACTTTTTCTCAGACTCTGGAAGTTGATGTTCAGCAGTCTTAGTTACTTTTAGGGTTGGCTTCGTTTTAGCTGGTTTCGGTGATGATGTCATGATCGGTATATGATTATCTGTACTGAATGAATGTTATGTTGAAAGATGGTGAGTTGATACTTGATCCTGATGTTGATGGTATGGATGAATCAGATATACTGTCTAGCAATAATTGATTGGTAGATATATTAAGGGAGGTATGTTTACTTGTTACTGCGATTTAGAATATTTGATAAAGATGGAAACTCCAAACCTGTATCGCCCCTCCCGAATCGCAAACTCTGTATCGCATTCCTTTTGGAACATCTCGTGACTGTTTTCGGAACTCCTCAGTTGTTTATCGCTTGAATCATACGATACAGTTACAGAGGAGGTAATGACGTCGCTAACATAAAATGTTATTTTTTCACGACGTCAAACTGTGACTTATTCTATTTAAGGAAAAAGATGGCATTTTCGACTGATTTAAATCATTTAAAACTTAAAAACGAGTACACGGACCCTTCATTTTTAAAATGACATTTGGCATGATTATGAATGAAGATTATTTGTCTCATTTTTTATGAAAAATGTTTTTCTAAAGATAAATATACTGCAAAAAATACCTAAGTATGCCTGTCAACAGGATAAAAATTAAAAAACCAAAATTTTGAGAAAATGTCTAAAAATTCTACCTCAATTATCTCTAAAAGTAGCATATGAAGGTTTTTTTTATTACACATTTGAATTGACGAGGTGAAAAATAGTTTGTTTACAAATTTTCATAAAAACATCACCGTGGGATCATAACTGTATCGTGTGCCCTTAAGCCGCAGTCCGCAGACATTGGAAATGAGAGAAAAACATGAACATTCTGGTAGAAGACATTTTACAATACTAACATGAATGGTAATTTTCCTTTGATCTTCGAGTGAGTTAACTTCTGTTATTTTTAGAGGAGTGCGTTAACTGAATGATTTTTAGTTATTGCCCTCTCAATCTCGCCGTTGATCGCTTTTCATAGAAAAGCAAGAAGGGAGGAGCTTAGACCAGTGCTCTAACTTCCACATCAGAAGCTGTTATTTCACTGTCTAGCTCCGCCTCCTTGCCTAGTAAACAATGAAATTAATGACCATAAAATGTCGTCATAAATAAAAATAAAATGATTCGGGAAGGGAGGGGCTTAACAATAGACAAACTTGTAAAAATAACCCTAAATTAAAAATGGTTCCATAAACTTTAAGCAAATGAATGTCCGGAGGAGAGCTACAAATAGGAATAAACGAAGAGGCGATATTGATAAACTGGTGGATACTTGTTTTTATCCTGTCAAAATAAATATTCCAAAAATGTGTCACTTGATGATAATTGCATGGATAAAGTCTACATCTATATCAAAGTTAGTTCTAGCACTCTGATATACTGTTCTCGTAAAGATTTCAGAAGAGAAGCTCTTTCAGGTTCTAGTGCCTTACATGAGATCAGAAAATGTGCGATAGTTTCGTCCTCTTTGCAGCAGGTTTTAAATGTGGCAGGTACCTCACTGTTATCAAATTTAGCTCTATTTGTCTGTAAGATGTAATTACCAGTTGCAATTCTGGTCTTAATCGGTAATTTGGTGATGTCTCTACAGTTTGAGGTATTTGTTGTAAGGATTTGATGTATTCTCCTGTTATGTATTTTAGACTGGAGTATCCTTCAGAGTCTTTATTTATTTTTGTCAAGCCAGTATGCATGTATATCCGTGAATTGAGCATGCGAAAAATATGTATCTCTGGACCTTACGCAATCAACAGCCCATCTATTAAACATGTTTTTCATGGTGTTGGGAAAGGCAGAATACCTTCACAATAAGTTTAAAAAACGTTTCCTTCTTATCACAATGTTTAACTCGTCTAAAAGCACACGTAGCACACGTCCTATTGGTTTTGAAAGCAGGCAGCATGGTATACATCGAAGATTTTGCATCTTTCCCTCAAGAATTTTCGGTGGGAGGGGGTTGGGGGTTGGGGAGGTGGGCACTTCAATAACACAACAATCGCTCTCTGGTCTTTAAATCACGGCAACAATTCATTTACATGTACAAGTATCATAAAATCAAATCCTACTAAAAATCTGATCCATGAGTTCAATTTCTGGAAATAAGAGACGTTTTGTCATAGAAAGCGCCACTATTTGATTGACGTACTGAATTCATAATGAAAATACAGTTAAGTCTAATCTTTGACATGTGTCATCGCCCATTAATGTTATAAACTATATATAGCCACGCCTTAATTAATCATTAACATATTTAACCACCAAAGCTACGCTTTTCGAAATTGAATACGTTAATTCGTAAAAGGCGTGCTATATATATAACTTAGAGGATAGCATACCCAATCGTTCTTGTCAGAAGTCGAAAATCAATAGTTTCGAGTAAAGTCTGTTTGTTGTTTTCACATTAATATAAGCAATCCATGTCAAATCCATATTGAATGCCATATCAATCTTCATCCAATAGAATTTTCGGAAGGAGACATCCAAATGGAAAAAAAAAAAAGTACTCTGGTTAAATATATCATAAAGTGATTAATACATGGTAAAATAGTATCACCCTCGACCAATATCAGCCCTTGTGCCTTCGGCTTTCTGGCTGATATTGGTTACTCAGGTTGATAAAACATGTGATACGGATTTTACAATGTATTATTCTCTATATCATGTAGTATGTTAAACAATAGCACATAAATAGGCATATCAGCATCTACAGTATACTTTATATATTCATTCATCACTTCATCAAAACCTGAAGATTTTGTATTATCAATCCCTTTATAACATTTTGTATTTCTTCTATCGTGATCAAAGAATTAAGTTTACCGTCCATTTCTCGAGACGAATTATTTAAATCAATGTCAATTGCTATGTTTTCTCAATCACCATAATTTTTTTTTTCAATTTTTTCAAAGTGGCTATAGAAATGAAAACATGTTATATTTGAACTAGTTTTTGAACTAATTACGACATCAAACTGTATTTTACTATTTTATCAACAAGCAATTGGTATGAACAATGTTTTCATGTTAAGTGAATTTGGGTTTTATCCTATTCACTTTTATTGATAATATATATTGTAAATAAAATTTTATCAAATGAAAATAAACAAATTAATCAATCAATACCTTTGCTGGTGTACTGATAGACCCCGAGGGAATCATAAGCTCAGCACTCAGTGGTTCAGTACTGACATAAGATATAACATACCTTTAAAAATTCCCATTCATATTTTTTTAATTTTTGAGAAATTAAGGTTCTTACTCCCTCAAAGTTGACATTATTTAAGGAATGACTGTAATATTTTTTTCTGGTCTATGAAGAAATAAATTCAAAAATGTGGTGCACACTGAATAACCCGCGAAGCGGGTTATTTAAAAGTGTGCACTACAACATTTTTGAGGTTATTTCGAATAGACAGAAAAAATATTACAGTCATTCTTTGTAATTTAATTCTAAATTCCGTTTTAAGAAGTAAATCATGAAAAACGTTGATGACGTCAAGGTCAGATGATAAAATTATGTCTGTGAGCTGATCATGATAGACCTTTCAGTCAATCAGAAGACCTATTACATCCAGAGTTAAATTATATAGATTTGACCATACTTTTAGGTCCCTTTTGTCATATAACTCGTAACTTTTTAAAGTATTTTTACATCCCTGGTTTTCAGCTTTTTGGCTTAAAATGCTCCTGATGAAGATAAATTCATAAAAGCGCAACATATACACGGACGCTACAAATTTATAAAGTGCAATTTGTTTTCGAAAATACTCGTAAAAGATAAATTTGTATGTTTGTCTAAGTTTTGTATATAAAATCTTTAGAGCATTGGTTGTTCTATTATTTTTTTGTGAAAATCGACTACGGTTGCAATATGGAAGAAACTCATACCCTTGGACAGACGGTAAAATTGAAAATAAAGCCCATGCGTTCGAAAACTGTCCAATTGTTTCAATTTGTACAACTGTTTGATTTTCCAGTTTGAGGTTGAATAAAAGCTGACACATTATGGTTTCATTTTACAGCAAAATATTGTTGAAATCATCATTCGGGAATTAATTATAACTGTTCCCGTGTCAGATCATGAAAAAAAAAAAAAAAAAAACGGAAAGTCACACTATTGCGATTAGAAAAAAAAAAACAGCACCATAGGAAAACTCTACGACGGATGAAATGATAGTTTAATATTTACTCTAACCTTATGTGGATTTTCAGCTATGAAGTAAGTCGGTCCATTAAACTCTCAAAATAAGCGAGTATCCCCTTATTTGTTATCCACTATATAGAATGAAGTTTTGGGATAAATTCATCAATGAAGTGTCTAGTTATGGTCATTGATCCGGTTAAAATATGTAACTACTATATGTATATTCGCAAAGTATTAGTGAGACACAGCCGTTGATTTCTTGTAAAGTTGATTTTAAAAACATCTAAAAAAAATTCACATTTTTAGTTCACTTGGCTTAAAAGGCCAAGTGAGCTTTTCTCGTCGTCCGTCGTCGTTAATTTTACAAAAATCTTCTCCTCTGAAACTACTTGGCCAAATTTAATAAAACTTGGCCACAATTATGATTAGGGTATCTAGTTTAAAAAATATGTTCGATGACCCCGCTTGCCAACAAAGATGGCCGACATGGCTAAAAATAGAACATAAGGGTAAAAAGCAAGTTTGGTCTATTATCTTGAAAACCGCTCTGAATGAAGAAAAAATGTAATGGGCAAAAATGTTCAAAATGAGGAAATCTACATATTGTTGTTTACTTCAAAACTGTCAGACGATTTCTTATAGGAGTAATTGCCCTTAGATGACGAATTTTACCGATTTTTTTCATGTTTGCCTAATATCTGAAAAACTATGAAAGATAGAGAGAAACTTTATATACCAAAAATGATCAACAAGACAAGATCCACATGGTTGAAATCGTCAGACGACTCCTTATTGAAGTAACTGCCCTTTAATGATGTTTTTTTTTATCAATTTTTACGTTTTTGCCTGATATCTGAAAAAACTATTATACATAGATAGAAACTTACATAAGCAAAAGTGACCAGCAAGACAAGTTCAATAACTTCACAATCTTGAAATCGTCTGACGACCCCTTATTGGAGTTATTGCCCTTTGATAATGATTTTACCTTTTTTTTTGCGTTTTTGCCTAATGTCTGGAAAACTATAATAGATAGATAGATACTTAAACTAGCAAAATTGATGAGAAAAACTTGATCTACAAATACGTCAAATAGCCGAAATCATCAGTCGACTCTTTGTAGGAGTACTTACTCTTTAATGACGATTTTTCACAATATTTTACGTTTTTGACAACTGTCTTGAAAACTATAAAAGATAGGTAGATACTTTAAAATAGCAAAAAGGATTAACAAGACAAGATCTACAAATAAGTAGTTTTTTGCCGAAATTGTTGGTTTACTCTTTTTAGGAGTGATTGCCTTAAATGATATTTTTTTACCGTTTTTTCTGTTTTGAGCAAAAACTGAAGAAAATAGAGAGAACTGTAAACAGAAAAAATTATCATTAATAAAAAAAAAAAATAAAATTTTTCTCATGAATTCTATGCTAGTCCACAATGTTGGAGAGAGTCCATTGTTGAGATGCTCAAAGACCTAGGTGAGCGACACAGGCTCTTTAGAGCCTCTAGTTGAAATTGTGGATATGAGAGTATAACTATGACGACGGCAGTTGCAAAATATGCATATACATATTTCATTTTCTATAACGTTAAAATAAAAAAAATCTTCTATTTATCTTGAATGCAGTTTTGTTTGAGGGTAGAGGGGTTCATAAGTTGCAAATGGTATTCAACCTTAAAAAAAAATTCTTTTCTTAAACAGCAAGAATAATTATTTTAGAAAGATTTTACTTCATGCATATTAAGTTTTTGTAGCAAATGCAAATACATCACAGGCAGAATTATCAGAAAAACTTTAATTCTATACGATGCTTTTATGTATTGTCGTTTTTCTTTCCTCTGTATTAAGTTTTTGTAATAGGGATGGAGTGAGTGGGATGCATAGTAACACTCTCCTTCTTTTTGTTTGTTTAATATTTTAACCATCTTTTATCTATTGATATCGTTTATCTTTTGCGTCTATTTTTTGTGTGCCTTTTTTATAACATATTCAACTTAGATTTACATGTAAGACATATCATATTGAAACATATATTTATCACAGAATAATGCAATTGCCGATACTTTAGCTATGGCACATATAAACGCTATACCATTCGTTCCATATCATACACTCAGTTTTTTTTATATCCGTTTGGTGACACTGATAAGTGATAAGAAATCAGTATTAATAATTATAACGGCAATCATCCGTATCACACACATCTTCAAAAAACTGTCCTTATGCAATTTAAAACGTAAGCTCTTCCCGATCAGTTGAAAAAAAAATAATATCTTTACAGATTGACACAATGGTTCCATATAAATGTTTTTAAATGTATTTTTTAAAATTATCAGTTTTCAAATCAAAGTTTTGTTACACGTCAATGGAAAAGCATACGGCACGTAGTTTGTCACGCCAGTTCAATTCAATGATATATGAAAGATTTGCATTTATTGTGTAATAAACCTGTACATCTGTAAGGTAAACGCGGTGTCCCATTCAAAAGAACGACTTCATTCAATAATGATGAAGATTATTTTAGTGCTGGGCTTTGCAACATGATGATCAACTAGGTAAGCAGCAAACGATTTATCTTAAATATGTTATTGTACCATACGGTTAATACTCATTTAGTTTCTACCTCGTTTTTCCAAAGTCAGTGTAAGCTGATGAACTGCCCTTGTTTAAATGCATGCAAGTGTTATTCCGCATTAGCAGGACTTGTTTTATGACCAATGCTTCGGTTGTCTGTCTTTCCTGGTATGGGATAGGTTTATAGTCTCCTAACTTTGCTTGTAGTTTTTTATTGCTTCTATGTAATTTTGACATGGATTTATAATATAATATAATTTCTGTTT
Source organism: Mytilus coruscus (assembly GCA_017311375.1). Classification (NCBI taxonomy): domain Eukaryota; kingdom Metazoa; phylum Mollusca; class Bivalvia; order Mytilida; family Mytilidae; genus Mytilus; species Mytilus coruscus. The sequence goes on along the minus strand of CM029600.1, from coordinate 67,850,123 downwards.
CCTTTTAACAGAAATTGTGATCTTGCATCTGGTGCATCCGAGATGGAATCCAAAATAGAACACGCGTTTTTGAGATATGTTTCAAAGAAAGTGTGCACGTTTCAGGAGACAGACCAGATCCTAATAGATATTGAACACCATGTATTAAAACTGGTTGAAATGTTACTCAAAAAGGTTACAGAGAATGATTCTTTCTTTAAAACAGAGGAAATTTTTCCAACAGGAAGTTTCTATGAGGGAACAAAAATACGCAGCCCAGATGAATTTGATTTTATGGTAGTGCTGGATCCATCAGCATTTGCCAAGTCAATTACACTTGATTCAAAATGCAAGATGTCTCCATGGTTCAGAAACATTAATGTCAACAAGGATTCTAGTACAACAAAGGTTATCGTAACAGAAACAAGACGGGTAAGGCCACCGTGGAGTGCTGAGAAGGAATTTTGGAAAGAAATTAATAACATCATCGAGAATACTCCCGTCGTCGTTCCAACAGTCTATGGAGAATTGAGAACAAAGTATGTGAAATATCACAAATTATTTCTTGAATATACCAAGAAACAGCGGTTACATTCAGAGTCAGATGAGCATACCACAAAAGTCAAGATACTGTCCAGTCTGTAGGACTGGTAGCAAGATATCAAGTCAAAATAGGGGTTGACCTAATGCTGGCTTTCAATCATCCGTCATTAAAAGATATCCTGAAAAATGATGGTTTTCCAAAGGAATATAAAACGCTTTTATTGGCTACAGGGTGCCATTTAGTTGCAAAGTCTTGTCACCAAACCAAGACATATCAATCCACCGGATCATACGGGGGACATATTCACAACACAAGTCGTTGTGATTGTTGGTTTATTTCATTTGCGGCCATGGAAACCGCGATGATGAAAGGTTTAGACAAAGATCACAAAAACTGTTACAAAATTTTGAAGGCCATATTGATTGGGAGTGTCAACTACCCTGGAAAGTGTATGAACCTTTCATCATACATGCTAAAAAATGCTTTTCTGTATCACTATTATAAGGATAAATGCACAGGAACTCGTTCGTTTCATGCATTCCGCGAATTTTAGATTATCTGAAAACTGGGTTTCAAAACGTTGAAATGCCATGTTTTTTGCGCGAGATCTAAATGTTTGGGGAAAAGTAGTTGTTGCGCCAGTGCTTGCAGAGTTTAGTTGTATTTCAGAAAAGAGCCAGCTGTTCATTCCATGCTTTGGGTTGAGTTTTGGCGCCGAGTAGTTTTAGTATATCAGGATCTTCTTCTTAAGCAAGCAGATAAGGGTCAATGGGTCGGACAATTAGAAAAATTGATTGTTTAAGAACATTAACAACTTTTATGTTGGAAGAATATTACAAGTCAAAACAAGCTGAAAGTTTTCTGTTGGAAAGCGAACCTGTAGCGGTTGTGTAGTTCAAAACAGTGCCACTAAGTGTTATGACTTGGATTCTAAAATATATAAACGAATGGCAAACAATGGTGAAATGTGAAAAATTTGATATTGAAGAACTTGTTAAAGTCGAACCTTGCACTATAATGTAGAAATAAAGTATCATATCTAAAGGACCACGATATGGGCCTTATCCCGCCGAGGGAAGTACAAAAATTTGCTACCGCAAATTTGCATCTCTAACATTATTGTAAGGAGTATCAGCCTTGTATAACCTCTTGGATAATTGGAATGACCGTCTGCCGTAAAGTTGTCACATGTTTAGACGCGACATATATATAGTTTGTCATATAAATCTAATTATAACAATACACAAATATTAACAAAAAGATTAAAAATAAAGTAGCTTGGGTGTCTAAATGATCGGCAATAGATTTTTCTTACATTAACGTAAAAGACTTTATGGACAATGTACTTTCAAATTTGCATATAAAACCTAGGGGTCACAGGCTTTTAAATACATTGAAATTAACGAAATCAAAGTTATTTCATATGGGTTTTATAGGGAAAACCTTTTATTCCTTATTTAGAAAACATTCAAGGATATAATTGGCAAAATATCAAGGAGAGAATTGCATTTCATGAATTCGTCCAAAATGTCAAATAAAAGTAGGGGTACGGGCCTTATTTTTCTGAAAATAAAAGCACACAACTTTTCCTATCAAATTCAAGATAATTGTGTGCCCTTGATTGTAGAAGGATTTTTTCTAAGAATGTTTTAATACACTTAATGACACTTAATTTTTTTATCGCTTAATCATGAATTTTCAACTTGCATATGTTTATGTTGCATTTGTATATTGAATGATACTTGGTAAAATATTTTTAAACCAACGTAGTATTTTTGCAACATGCCCAAATGTGATGCTCAGAAAAAGACACCCAACCTACCGTAAAAAACAAACAAAAAAGAATCAACCAAGCCTAAAAAAACTCGGAAAAACGACTTTTTACTTTTTCCTGTTTTTTTTTAATTTGGCCAAAGCTAGCTAGCAAATGTTCGTGTTGGTCCCTAGTTTTTTTGGTTCCCAGTTTCTTGTCTATCACCTGAAATTTCACGTCCAAGAATTTTGTCTGGAATTACTTATTTTTTATGACGTTGTCATTAAAAGATGGTTGCAATTTAGCTTCGAAAATATTTTAAAATATGGGGGTCTGACGACAAGCCATGAAAAGGTGCAAAAATAAAGAATACATAAGTGAACGAATATGGGACAATGACACGAAAAGAGTACAAAATCATCCCTTTAACTTGCCCCTTACTTAATTAGAGTGGCAAAGTGCATCAATATAAAAACTATTGTTAAACGCTCTATACATTTTGTACTTTATAATGGGAGTTTGTCTGCGTGTTTTAAATTTGTCATTGAACTACTTTATTATTTCAGCTGTATGAGGTTTCAACATTTTTATATTTACCTTTTACCAAGTATTTAATGTTTAAAACTGTATATAGATATAGTCAATTTTCTATATTAGCCCATATAATGGATTTAAAAGCTTGTATATTTGCACGATATTTTTAACGCGCCTGGTTAGTACCTCATAAGGTTTGTGTATCCCAATGATAATATTTGTTGTATTTGGATCATAAGCGTACGGTAATGACCATATGTGTATACCAGTATGGATGATCATACGTTGGTTGCTCTTATTGTTTTGGAGGCCTTCCAGAATACTGCCTATTGTGGGTTAGTTACTAATTATTGAACATAATCCGTTTTTTTTTAATGTCTAAAATCGGGTGAGTTGATGATGTCATTGTCCAATATCCGTTCTTTCTCATAGGTGAAAATCGACGTTTTTATATAAATAGATCGAATTGCGCTTCTAAAGAAAAACAAAATCAGCATATACAAAAATCAATTCTGTATTCACGAAATAATTTTTATTTATAAATACTTAAATCAAATTCTGAATATACATGAATCGAATTCTGTTTACATTTAAATATTCCATGTATAGGCAAATCGATTTCTGAAAATGTTATATTTATCTTGTAAGCCTCTGTCGAAAATAATGAATAACAAAAAGGCTAAACATTTGAGTTCCTATTGAGTATATGACAATCCGTAGTCTTTGTATATAGCTACATCATGTACAGTGTATTGAATAAAAGTTTTACAAACCACACACCAACGTACTTGATATTTGTTAAATAATGACAGTAATTTTTATCTGATTTTCAACACAAAAGTTTCGATTGCCAACTCAGCAAGACGGTTGCAAACATGTTAATGTTCCATTTTCTTGTGTAGCCTCATAACATTTCCGTGACATAGCTCATGCGCATACTATCCTTTCTAAAGTGTTATTACGCATCATGATTAAGCACTTATTGTATCAAATTTATTTTCGTTTGTGTGTTTCAAAATTCTCAATGAGTACAATAACCGTAATGTTTCAATTGTATGAAGTTGTACAAATTCTTTATTTACATTTTCCCACAAGTTATTATTTGATTATAAAAGAAGACGTTGCGTTTCTTTTGTTCGTTTTACCTTCACAAGTTCAGGGCAATTTATTTTATGTTTTTGTAAATAAAAGTGTGAAAAGGGAGAGATATTTGGCAAAGCAAGGATTTTTTACTCCAGGAATAGATTACTTTTACTGTGTTGGACAAAACCTTCGGAATTGAGGTCCCCAATGTTCTTAGTTGGGCCTTTTTAAATGTTTTGATTTTTGTTAATCCCAAACATGCAGCAGAAGACCAAATTACCATACGGAAACTAGATTTCCCAATTTGTCTTTATCAAGTAACAGTGCCATTTACCTATGATCTTTGCCCAAAAAATCATTAGGCTTTTTTCCATGTACTATATCTTCCATCTGTATTAGTTTCATTCCAATGAATCAAGGGCAACTTAAGTTACAATCCGGAAACACTTTTTCCAAACAAAATGTCTGTAATAACCTTGAATTATTGACCCCAAAAGCTATAGGCTTCTTTTTCTTTCCTTTTTCTTCTATCTGTAGACGTTTCATTTAAATCAAGCAAGGGATACTTTAGTCAGCAAAACAATTTGTTTCGAACACTCGGACGGAAGGGACAAATAGACGGTAAAGCGCTTATTGTATGCAACAGAATTTATATAGGGGAGCATAATAACCTCTTCATTTTCTAAGACAATTGCAAACAAAGAAGAAAATCATCCATTTGTTCACTGTTCAGATATAAAGATTTTGATAAAGTTCAATTACTAGAACTGAGTTGATACCACTGCTGCTTGAATGTAAGTCCCCGAGGGTTTCATCAGCTAAGTAGTCAGTACTTTGGCGATTCTTTATATGTACCTTATGTAATGCTCCCAACGTTTATATGTATTTATGCGTGCCTGACATTTAAATTCCTGGTTTTGAGCGTTCCTGGTGAAGGTAAATTACTAAAACGCTTCGGACGCACGAAATGTATAAAGTGTTATTTTCATGAATAGGTCATTAGTATGAATTCTGATAAATAGATAACGTAAAACATAATGAGATATTAAATATATTATTGTAAAATGGGGATAGTTATTTCTACATCATTACATACCCAATGGAAAATTCTTAACAATAAAAAAAACAAACTTGATATGCCTGTGCGAGTACTTTTCATAAAATCGAGAATAACAGAAGATATCAACAAACCGGCAAACACAAAATTTTATCACAAGATATAGAAGCCTTTTTTTTAACATGTAACGATAAATATAAGGACTGTTGAATACACCTTATCCTAAACGTTTACATATTAAATAAGTGAAAAGAGAAGAACATTATATTATTTTTATTTTGTACAAACGGTACAAAGCACTTCAGTATGATCTTTGTATGGGGGACATCTCAAACTACCACATTTCGCTCTAACAGGATAAAACAAAGCACCATTTTCGCTGGATGATCGATCGTCGAATGGTTCTGCGTCTTCGCCCATACAGATAAAGTCTTTATTGTGATGAGTTTTAAGTTCACTCATTAAAAAAACCACTGTACTCGGATTGCCATCCTTTGTAACAGGACTTCCTTCCTAATTTAGAAAAAAAGTCAAAATATTAAATGTATGCAATTTCTATATTAAAACACATTTATACTTTATATATACTTCGAATTAATGATTGCGATAACCCAGAACAATGCATTATTTTAAGCCTTTGCATTCAAGGTATGGTTCATGTTGAACCTTATAATCAACAATATTATGTTACAATCTATATCTGAATAGTGTTACCATTTTTTAGAACATATTTCTTATAATTTTTAAGTAATGATCAAAATGGATGGTTATTACAAAACTACCTGCTATCATTAAAACAGAAACTTTTTCTTTCCGCCTGCACACAGCACATGGGACCTCTTTTTTGAACAAACTACCAGGTAAGCCGGACGGTTTAGTACCGGAATTTATGTTATATTCGGCACCATATAGTATATCATTACTATAGTATGCTTCACCATTTTCAGGATCACTGGGTAAACAGAGGTAGTTCGAACCTCCTCCTTTGTAAGTAAAATAGTTTCCTCCAGCCTGTCCTGAATAAGTTAAAGTTAATTATCTTATTACAAATGTTATTATTCAAATTATCTGTTTGTTCGTAACAATGACAAAGATACCACAAACCAATGTTTTAAAATTTTAGGTTTTAACATAACAGCAGTCGAGACAATAAAATTAAATTTGAAACCCTGTTGCACTTTTACCTAATATCAAAAATAATAAAATATGTTCATGACACCGTTAGAATAAGGAAATGATTGACACAGATGTCTATAATACCAAGCATTGCACATTAAAGTATGAAAAGGTAATTGATAGGATGAATAAAAAAAAAATGTTTTGTATCAGCTATTTCAAGCTTAAATTCCATACTTTTACCCTGTTCAAGATTTAAATTTTATTGCCATCGTCTGATGAAAAATAAACTCTTTGATAGATAAATATTATTTGAAATAATGACCCTGTTTATCACAGAAAATATCAAATACAGTTCACCGGCTGCACATGTGGCACCCGTCGTGTTACTCATTGTAAGTACACATTCAGTTATGTCACAATCGAGGAAAAGAAGACATGATTGTGATTATATCCGGGGTTAATTGACATAGAAATCATATATCAAATTGAAGAATTTGTTAAAAGAATATTCTTTTTTCAAGTTGATACTCGCCGGTGCAACACATAAATTGTAAGGGGACAATCAAAATTGACAAGTCATTGAAAAACCGACAAGACAACTGCAAAAATCTACAAAAAGATGAGTCTATACTCGAGAGAGCATTTCGTTAGAGTAGTTTTTCCTTGGCTTGTTACGTAAGCATTAGAGTACAAATGTGTTATTTTTAAAAATATCTGTTTCAAAAACCTTTAACGTCATCCTTACCCTATCCATGTCATCATTCAACTAAATTCTGAAACAATCTGTTCCAAAACAGTTATCTTTCAACGAATACCAGGCCCACTCTAGGGGAACCACATTATTTGTGTTATGAATTAAATGAAACATGTGAAATTTGTTGTATTTGTTAATGAGGCAGAACCCTAATAAGATAAATCATGACAAGATCTTGAATATATTTAAAATCTAAATGAATATATAGATGAAAAGTTAATGTACAAGCATATAATTAAACATTAATAAAAAAAAAATCAATAGTAAGCAAGTTAAAAGGTGTCTAGCGCTTTCATCCATCTGTAGAATCTCTAAGACTCTAATTTGCTAAAATGATGTTAATAATAATAAAATATAATAATAATAATAATAATAATAATAATAATAATAATAATAATAATAATAATAATAAATACCTGCATACACAATATCCGTATTTCCAGGGCAATTTTTCTTCCCCATCTGTCATATGTCACACCAATATCTTAAATATACACAACGAAGTGTTAATTTGTAGTATGAATAAACTCATCTTAGATGAAACCATAATAAATATGAATTGCAAGACAGCTTAGTTCGGCGTATTTAATATGCTGCTGAATATACTGGAAGGCTTATCTTTAAAGTATTTATGACGGGCTATCGTTAGCAATAATGATTGTACGCAAATACAGTCTGCAAAGAACCTTTTGGTGTGGATTTAAATAAGCAATTAAACACTCATTTTCATCGATAAAATAAATTATTTTGCATAAAAATAAAAACAAAAAATCATTATATAATCACACCAACAATTTAATTCATTTGAAAGAATGTTGTCACAATCTTAGGTCTTTACATGCCAATATAGTCGTCTGATCTGTAATTGTATCGATTTTCTCCTATTCACAATTTTAACATATTGACTGAGTGAGGATTCGCATGGCTGGAGACGCTTATCCTTTAGACGCATCAAGTCTTTTTTCTTTTGGAGTTTATTTACAAATAGATTGTCAGTTCGTGCGCAGATTGAATACCGTATTTGTACTGACACAACGACTTACCTTGCTGTGAAGGTGTTACAGGACATTCTGCTTTCCTGGAAGTATGCAAGTAATGCTTCATCATATCAATAAGAGACTGGTCTGATGGTGTCAGGCTGTATTTGCTACAATCATGTCCATAAGCACCGACTACAAAGGTAACAATGACGGTGGCAAACCTGTGTGCGAGCATTCTGACAATCGAGTACTAGTAATTATGTAATATAATAAAATATAACAAGTAACAATAACAACACTGTAAACACAATATCATAAGTACATATTTTGTTTTACCTTAATGACTTCCAGGAATTCGTCTATGCCTTAATGCACTATCTTCACTATCTTCGTTATATCTTAAATCATGGATTGATCTATATTTGGATATAGCATATAGAATACACCGATAGCGTAAGAATATATTTTGACATTTCAAATGAAATTAAATTTCGCTATATTTTATTGAATTGAAAGAAAGTATAGTTTTTTCTAAATAATAACAAACGACAATTTTGTGATGCATGTTATTATTCGTGAACTGTGTTCGTCTTTTGCCATGTATTTTATCGTAGAACCTACACATTCTTGTATCTTCGAAATGGCATTGCATCTTAGTAATAAAGAAAATATAGAACTAACTATACAGTATGAATATTGCTCATTGTTGAAGCATGTACTGCATGTACTGTGCGCTTTATTTGTTGACTTCCTAATCCTTTGGTATCTGGATTATACTTATATCATTTTAATCGTAAATGTACCACATCTTCTTTAAAAAAAATGAATCATGAATTATACATATCACTCTCACCCTTAAAACCATCTATTTATCACAAGTAATAAAATTTAATGTATATCTGTAAAATACACCTTACGTACCAATTCATGTATGTTTATCTTTTCATTTGTCTTTAAGGATTATTTTGGAACTTCATACAGTTTGAGAAAAGCGAAAATTCGTAAAATACTTGGAATACAACCAAGTATTACAATGTACCTTCAATTTGCAGGCCTCGTTGTACTGTTTCCACCAAAATATTCTTATCTACCTAGTTTCTGACTGGACAAACAGAAATACTATTTCGATCATGAATGCTTACCGTATATCGGGTTATATTCGCGAACAGTTTTGATTGCGGTTTGAGCTACAGATATGACAGTCAAATATTCGTTATGTTCATGAATTGCGATTTACGGCTTTGTAAAATGCATTTAAATGATCAATGAAGTGTTCGCGTATGGTATATTTTTGTGGAAAATATCTATCGTGAAAAAAGCTAAAATTTGCCGATATCCGATAGTTTCAAATTTTTTCATCCTGGGGACTTTTATAGCCTTTTGTACGGTATGGGTTTTACTCATGGGTTTAGGATGTGCAGTGGTCAATGCTGGATGGTTGTTTGATTGGCAATCATACCACACCTCCTTATTTTCTTTTATCTATTTACATGTGAATCACATATGATTATTACGTACAATTTGAATAGAAAAAAGATGAAACAGAATACAGTGTTGAGCTTGTTGGATAGTTTTCTTTACCTTTATTACAACAGCGTTAATATCATGATCTGGCACATCTGTTCCTGTAATAACGTTAAAAAATGCCATACTACAACCACTGAAGAGGTTCCCGACTTGGGATTGGCATTCTTACTTTTTAATATCGGTCAGTGGAATAAAGGAAATGTACATTACCGAACAACATGCAAATCAGTACAGAAAAGCACTTAACTCTAAATATTATATAACATAATCACAAGTAGAAAAAACTAGAGGCTCTAAAGAGCCTGTGTCGCTCACCTTGGTATATGTGCATATTCAACAAAGGACACTCTCCAACATTGGAGACGAGAATAAAATTTATGACAAAAATCTGTTTTGTTGATCTTGTATTGCTGATCACTTAGTCTGTTTAGTTTCTCTCTATCTTCTTCAGTTTTGCTCAAAACACAAAAGGAGGTAAAAAAAAATCCTCATTTAAGGGCAATCATTCCTATAAAGAATGACAGTCTACTAACTATATCGGCAAAACTTGACTTGTTAGTAGATCTTGCCTTGCTGGTCATTTTTGTGATTTAAAGTGTCTATCTATCTATTATGATTTTTATCATAAGGCAAAACGCAAAAAAAAAAAAAATGGTAAAAATTGTCACCAAAGGGCAATAACTCCATTAAGGAGTCGTCGGACGATTTCCTCTATTTGTCTTAATTGCAGATCTTGTCTTGCTGATCATTTTTGCCTACTTAAGTTTCTATTTATTTATTATATTTATTAAGATATCAGGCAAAAACGCCAATAACGGGCAATAACTCTAAAAAAGAGTTGATTGACGATTTCGACCATGTAGACCTATTTGTAGAACTTGTCTTGCTGATCATTTTTGCAATTTAAAGTTTTTCTCTATCTATTATATATTATTCAAGATAATAGGCATAAATGAAAAAAAAAGGTAAAATTTGTCATTTAAGGGTCTGACAGTTTTGACGTATATGGACAATTGGTAGAGCTCAACATTCTGAACATTTTTGCTCGTGTCAGATTTTCTATATTTATAACGGTTTTAAAAATAATAGACAAAACTTGCATTTTACACCTATGTTCTATTTTCAAACATGTCGGCAATCTTGGTTGGCTGGCCGGGTCATCGGACACATTTGTTTAAACTAGATACCCCAATGATGATTGTGGCCAAGTTTGGTAAAATTTGGCCCAGTAGATTCAGAGAAGAAGATTTTTGTAAAAGTTAACGGACGACGACGGACGACGACGACGACGGACGACGGACGCCAAGTGATGAGAAAAGCTCACTTGGCCCTTTAGGCCAGGTGAGTTGAAAAGTGTTATATCGTTTCAAAGTTGAATAACAGCTATTGAAGCAAGTGCAATTACTTACACAATGGGTTCAACAACCTAATATTGGAGGCTATATTTCATACAGAAACGTCACAAACAGTATAGAAATGTAATACCTATAACAAACTGTACAGACATTAAATATAGAATAATAAAGGAGACACTGGTCCATAGATCTATAGAATTAAATTTGATTAAAAATGCTTAGATATTTATTGCATACCAAATTTGTATTTTGTCTTTGATAAACAATATTGTTACACCTGAAAAAATCAGCCAAACAAGTAATTGAACAGTAAATTAAAAAAATAGAAGTTTCCTTAAATCACCCCACTTTAAAAATGTGTCTTTTAATTATAATGTCATTTATTCCTCAATTCACAATTTGCTATTATTTGAGTCATTTCTACTTGTATATGTACTTATTATTTTCACTTTCAAATTTCCCCTGATTGTTAACATTATATGAGTCAATATATCAGTGGCTAAATTAGTTATTCAAAGCGTCACTTAATCAGAGATGTTAAATGTTGACGGACTTGATAGAAAAAGAGTACAAGAAGCAGAGTACGAATGGCAATATGGGAATCTTAAACGGTTAAAATAACGGTAAGAGCAAGGTAAGAAGCAGATTTCAATTTACACTGTTTGATTTTCATACTCTTTGCGCCATCGTAAACTATGACATACGAAGAATTTAAGAGAAAAATGTTTTGTTATTGGTTTTTGTAGGTGCATAAGTTCATTGGTATATTTAAAAAACTATATTATTTACAGAGATTATCGTCTAAATATCTGAAGGAATCATTGAAAACAACTTCAACTGGTGTCACTGTTTGATGTTCAGATACTAATAAGCAAACGAAAAATAATGTTTTAAGTATACATGATAATATTATATTTAATGGCAATCTTCTGTTTTTGGAAACTTTAAACATAACGTTTGTAATAAAGTTTGTCTTTGAAAGGTCATTTTATGTCTTTTGGTGTTTGTTGAGATAAATTAGAAGCTATAGCTATAAAGAGCAAGAATTTCTCATATGGATCTACGTACATCTGCAACAATGACCAGTCTCCAAAGGTATAGACTGGAATATAGTTTATGACAAAAAAATGTGTTTGTGAATCTTGCACAGCTGAAATTTTTTTATGTTTACAGTTTCTCTCTATCTACTATAGATTTTGCGAATTCGCAAAAAAAGATAAAATCATTAAGACGGGCAATAACTCCTAAAGGAGTCATCCAATGGTTTCGGTCATTTGGCATTTTTTAGATCTTGTATTATTTATGATTTTTGCTATATTATAGTTTTTGAAATAATATGCAAAAACATGCAAATTAGCCAAAAATCGACAATTAATGAACTCTTAAAGAAGTGATCTGATATTTTCGTGAACATTCTGACTAATTTTGACCCGTCCAAAACTTTTTCAATCTGACTATAAATGGAAAAATGTTTTCTTTTCCATAATAAATCAATAAAAATATTTTGATTTGGTAACGGTAATCTGTAAAACATCTACGGAAATATGAAAACTGTTTTTTGGCATGATGGCTTGATGTATTCCATGCATGGGACACTACATTTATTGCTGATAAAGAATGGGGAAATTAAATGGGGAGCAGTTTGCCGAATTTATTAGAGATAGTGTAACTTCCCAAAAGAAGAAGAAATAGGGGTGACAGGAAAATTCGTTAAATTTTTTTATTTTAATTTGGCATATTCCATGAAGGTATGGATTTAACAAATATAACGACTAAAATAGATTATATCATTACAAAAAATAAAAAACATATTTTCCATAGGAAGAGAAATAATTGTAGGACATCGGTATAAAAATGCTGATTAAAATAAATCTTAAAAATTAAGAAGTGTTAAAATAATGTCAGCATTTTTATGTAACGTTCTTTCATGACTGCTACATTGCCTTTTTGTTTTGACGGGAAGCAGAAAAAGGTCCTGAAGATGCAAACTATGCCTGGCCAAAAGAGGTGTTGAAAT